>JAJNOH010000014.1:0-600000 GCA_022376275.1 Xylariomycetidae sp. FL2044 | reverse complement strand
GCCCACCCCCACCTCAAAAGAAGCCGCCTCACATCTACCTGTACGACCAAAGCCTGGCGACTATAGATAGAAGCCGTTGGACGCTATCGGACTTTGCCATATTTCAACAAACACTCTACACCCTGAATGATGCGCTTTTGCGGGATTTCTATGACACATTCATGCACTGTTACGAGCCAAAGCCCCCATCTGTTGGGCCTGCTGTACATGTACTACAGAACCACATATTCAATGACCCGAGTTTCTCCCGCAGCGAGGAAGACGCCGTGGAGTTCGCCAAAATCATCCAGACTGGCCTGGAAGAGCAGGCTGCCATCGTCTACCGAGGGTTTCTTGATACTGACATCCCACAGAGTCAACAGGACTGGGATTTTAGCCACGTGGTGCAACTCGGCAAGTCCGTAGTCAAGCTCTCCACGAAGATCCAGAAACGCTACAGGTCCAACCCGGAAATCATGGGCGTGGATCCTCTGACCATCCTCGTCGAAACAATATTTCCCAGTTTTGAGGATGATGCGCACGATCTCATCAAGAGAATCGAGCAAGTAGCCGGCGAGCGCGGCGAGGAGCTAGCCCTTCAAGACGGGTTTGATATGTACAAAGAACTAGTAGAGATACGGCGAATACACCGATCGTCGCTTCCAAACCGACCTTTCACCTTCGACGTTGAGGAGCTCCTGGTTGGTTTCGTGTGGCGTTGGATTCAAAACGCTGAGGAACGAGCCGAAGACTTTGTCGAGGAAGCTATAAAACAAGATCAATTCCAAGTTCGAGGCCGGAGTGACGACCCGAATCATGTCTCTTTAGACTCGGAGCGTCACAGTCATTCAATTATCGACATGTTTCAACTCTTCAAGCAGACTACAGATCAGGTCTTCAAGCTCGAGTGGGACAACGATGTCCACCACGCTCGATTCATGACTACGCTCTCCAAAATATTTGCCAACAGTGTTGCCCGATATTGCGAGATAATTGATCAGCGCTTCGTCAAGGAGATGGATACTCCAAGACCTAGTGAAAAGGAAGCCGCAGCCGTGGCCCAGACCACGCAGGGGAGATTCATGCAATACGCGAAGGACGCTTGGAATACTAAAGAGAGGATTGAGCCCTTCCAATTCTATTCCGAGGTATGGCTGTTGACCCTAAAGCGCCGCCGGTCTCTGCTAACGTGGAAATAGTCGCTCGTCAAGCTCAACAACGTCGAATGGGCTATGCAAGAACTTGACAAACTAGAAAGACTGATGAACGTTGAAGCATGTGCCGCGATCCTGGAGAAGGTAGATGGAGCCAAGAAGCAAGTTAGGCGGCCCGCGAAATATGTCTTCACCATCAAAGTCGTAGAAGCCGAGGAGATCAAGGCGTGTGATCCCACGGGGACCAGTGATCCCTACGTGGTGCTGGTCGATGAATACCAGAAGCGCCTGCACAAGACACGAATTGTTATGAAGACACTGAGTCCGAGGTGGGACGAGTCGGTGGATGTGACGGTGTCGGGGCCTCTCAATATCGTGGCTACAATCTGGGATTACGACACCTTCGGCGACCATGACTTTGTCGGCAGGACTTCCCTTAAACTGGACCCCATACACTTCAGTGATTACTTACCGCGAGAGTTCTGGCTAGATTTAGATACCCAAGGCAGGATCCTGCTGCGAGTAAGCATGGAAGGGGAGAGAGATGATATACAGTTCTATTTCGGCAAGGCTTTCCGGCATCTGAAGAGGACGGAGCGCGACATGGTTCGCAAGATTACGGACAAGGTACGTTCGCCAATGCAAGCATGACCCTGGACCCAAGTGCTAACTAGATACAAAGTTGACGAGGCATATCAATGCCTCGCTCTCCTATGAGGCCTTGCGGAATCTGCTTGGACGCAATCTGGCCTCACAAGTGAATTCGTTCTTCAAGCGGCAGTCAACACTTCCGCAGATCACCGAAGTTGAGATTGAGAATGCATTGCAGCCGCTCTTCGACTATTTCAATGAGAATTTTGCCACGATGAAGAGAACACTTACAGACGCGACCATGGTTGCAGTCATGACGCGCCTGTGGAAGGAGGTGCTCATGGCCATCGAGAGCCTCCTCGTGCCGCCGTTGTCGGAGAAGCCGTCCACACAGCGTCCGCTCAGTCAGCGGGAACTTGACGTCGTATTCAAGTGGTTACAACTTCTCTTCGAATTCTTCAACGCACGGGATGAGGATGGTGAGGTTCTCGGTGTGCCCGGCGAAGTCCTCAGGTCGCCTAAGTATCACGAGCTCGCCTCGCTCAACTTCTTCTACTTCGACAGCACCGACAACCTGATCCGTACCTCGGAACGCATGGTGGCGGCTACCGCCCAGCGCCAGCAGCAGCAACTCCAAGGCCAGCTGGCTTCTCCCACGGCCAACCGACTCTCGGCGCCCGCGGCCTTCGGGGGGGCTCCCACAGGGACAACTGGACCCGCCTTCGCCAGCATGGGAACCATCCGGCGCGGGAAGAGCATCATGATGAGCCGCAATCTCGGGACCATGCGCCGCGCCAAGGAGGAGAAGCGCAAGGAGGCACAAGCCGATCCCTCTGACGATATGATCCTCCGCATCCTGCGCATGCGCCCTGAGGCCGCCGGGTACCTCAAGGAGAGACATCGCCAAAAGGAGCGTATGGCCGCCGCTGCCGCCGCCGCCATGATTGTGAAGCAGAGTGTCAGCCAGGGGTGGAATTCCGGCGGTGCCGGCGGTGCATTCGGCAGGGGCGGAATCCCACGGCGTTGAGTCACCACCAGTTCGGATCAGCTTTGTCAGAGATGCGAGATGAGATAGGAAGAGTTGAAAGAGGAGGATAGGAGCTTGGTTTTTCGAGGACTGGGCTGGGCTGGGCTGGGCTGGGCTGGGCCGGGCCGTTTCACCTAAGTAACATCCACCGTCAGGTTCCAAGGGGTGCTTGACTATTAATCTTCCAAGCAAGAGGAACGAATGGGACTTGGAAAGGAATGGGGAAGAAGGGAAACGAGGCGAGGTGTGTGTACAGACAGCATCTATCTACAACACTGGGCTTATCGATCTATCCGAGTTAATCCATGTTTGTCGCTTGTTCATATTAACCCGGCGATAGAGAGAAAGCAAGCAGGCAGGAGGGAGGAGAGAGCAAAGGGAAGGGGGGAGGGCTAGGTTCACAAACAGATGACGGGATCATCAACACCATATCGAGGCGAGAGAGCGTTACCCTTCGAAGCGTAATAGGCCGTGCGCAACCGCCTCTATTCAAAAATCTTTCCCTTCGCTTGCCGCGCCTCTTCTCTCTCTGTTCCGGCGTCTCTCAGTGCTTGGTCTGGTTAGGTTTTCTGGTTACGGGCTTTCGGGACAAGCGTTGCTATTCAAATTGAAGGGGGGGGGGGGGGGGGGGGGGGGGGGGGGCGCAGAATTATGAGAAGAGAATATTCAGAATGCTATCAAAGTTACTTAGATAATGGCAGTCACATCGCAAGAGCCTACAGATGGATGAGATATATACCTGAGTGCGGAGTTTTTTTTTTTTTTTTTCCTTTTTAGTTTTTTTTTCCCCAATAAATCCAGATTTACACACCTATCTACCTAGTATACTATTTATCAACTGTTTGTCATTCGAGCCTATGTTTGACGATATCGATGATATAGATATCCAACGCTCTATTGCCCTCCAGGTAGCAAAACCAAGCCGGTGAGGGGGGGAGGGCCAGAGGTAATAAGCTAGCCACTCGTCGACATTCAACTACATGTAGTGTATATCTATCTGGGTTGTGTACCTTGTGATCACGCATCAGGGAGTTGTGATATGTAGATAGAACAAACTGGAGTCTTGCCCGTAGTAGTAGCAGCAGCAGCAGCAGCAGCAGCACCAGCGTGAACGTTATGGTGGTGGTCAGTCCCATTTCCCCCAGGAAGGTATTCGATCAATCAATGAATCAATTTTTTTCTTCTTTTTTTTACCTTCATTTACCGTCAAGAGAAGAGATAGATCAAGTGAAGACTTATATATATTCATAGTTTGGTGGTTGAAATTTTAACAACACCCTGTGTTTGGTCCTGTCTGTCTGTTTGTCGTCTTTATCCTCGGTCCTCAGTCCTCGACGTATTCTTCTTCTCCTTCTCCTTCTCCTTCTCCTTCTCCTTCTCCTTCTCCTTCTCCTTCTCCTTCTTGCTTGTACTCTCTTAATCCGCTTCTTCTTTAGGACCTTGAGTATTTATTTATTGGTTGCGCGCACTGCTCTCGCCCGGCGATGGAATCGAATCATGACATGACATGCATATACACATATATAGGAGGACACCTTTTACTGTTGTTGAGGCCTGTGCGGAGGCCTCGCCCCTTATTGTTCTCTCTCGCCCTGTTGGGTTATTGTTATCCTTGTGTGATGCAAATTACAAAAGGCAACCATCCATGATATAGGAGGACACTTCGCAAGCGCCGGGTACATGCTAGGCAAGGTATAAGTACCTAGGTATTTAGGATGGTGCATATATTATTTTCATCGTTGAGAGGCAGAGGTTTCGACTAAGGCCTTGGTTTCTCTTTTTCTTTTCTTTTTTCTCTTGGAAAGAAAAGGGGGGGGGAGCAAGTTGCACAATTGCGACGTGACCTACAGAGGCGAGACGAGGCGAGATGAGGCGTCTAGGTCTAGATCATGGCCCTCCTCTTGTCGAAAACATTTGTCGTGCTACTTACCGCTTGGGAACCTAGCTTGCCTAGCTCGCCCTCCTTATACATAAGTAAGCATCGTATTTTGCTCTTTTCCAGTTCTCGTGAGAGTCGAATCGGGCGAAATGATGTGCGACGGAGCACCAAGACGGTCGGGCAGGCAGCTTTGGTTGGTAGACTTTGTATCTCTCAGGCGCGTGATTCGAATAATGCATGCGTGCATCCATCATCCATCCATCCATCCCGCTGGCTTCGAGGGGCATTTGTAGTATCGCCATCTCTTGTCTGTCTGGATTTGATGATCATCAAACTCTAGAGTTGTCCATTGGGTAGGTAGGTAGGTAGGTAGGTATGTATGTATGTATGTATGTATGTATGTATGTACGCTTTCTGTTCCGGTATATAATAAAACCAGATTATCTCCAACAAGTCCGAGCAGTCAACAGACTAATTAGTTGCCGTCCAGAGCGGCCCCTTGGCCCCTCCTCCCTCCCCCCTTTCACATGAGCAGACGATCCGGGTGGCATTCCAAAACGGTGATCGGCGGGCTCGACACCCGCATGCAGCAGGCGACACTGGCGGTCATTGCCACAGCAAGCAAAGGAAGTTCTGGGTCTTGGATGATCGGGTGGCGGTGATGGTGATCTCGACCGCCCGCTGCGAACAAATCAAATGCCGGTGTGGTCCGGCTTTGTGAACCGTTGGCAGTCTAGGTAGACATTTGGCCTGATATCTAGAGATTTCACCGCCCACCTACTACGTATGTATGGCTTTTGTGCTGAAAACCGATCTCCATACCATCGGCATCTCTGCCCGCGTAATATGGTCCCATTGTCAATGGAAGGGCCCCTTTCCCATGAGGCGCGACATCTCGACATCTGGTGGGGGGGAACCAAGAACAACGACGGCAGAGGGGGGCGGGCAGCGGTCCGCGGGATGACGCCGTAGGTAAGTAACGTCGGCGGAACCGAATACTTTTCTTCCTGCACTTTTCAAAACACCCATGGATAGGGGTCCTTCCTTAAAAAATCATTATCAGCGTGAGCGCGCACGAGTCCGTCCCGGGCAGCGGGGACTCTGGTCACTGGTGGAGGCCGCTACCATGTTTTGAGAGAGACTGACAGGCCTTGGCTTCGTGACGCACAGTATGTTTCGGCATTGGCACTTTGATGAGGTTGTGACCTTTTCTAATCTCAGCTCAGGTGAATTATTCGTGGAATTACTCGTTAGGGCTGTTCTTGAGTCGTAAATATCGATGGGCTAGTAACCGATACCTCTTTTTACGGCCATAGGGCTAATCCTTACGCCTAATAACAACCTACATTCGATATTATGTATGTAAGTAGCATCGAGAGATTAAAACTGTGACTGGAGGGTTCGTTTCTTTCTTTTTCTCTTTAAAGCCGATGAGATCTGCTGGATGCAGCGGGGGCTGGTGGGGGGATCTTGATGTTACGACTGTGAAATTGAAGTGTTGCGAGGTGACTTGTCCAAATTTTGACCGTCGATCATCAGCCTGGGCACAGCTTTCCCCCTTCACTCATCCCTTCGGGTACTGGCCGAGCAGGTCGCGGTCGGTCCAGCGATGCGAAACGTTAGTGGAGTGTATCGACTCTAGGGCTCCTTCTTTTACCTCGCTACCGTGACTCCATAACCGAGACATAGCTGTGAAAAATTGGAATGATAGGATCAGAATCTACAAAGCCGATGGAGCACAGGTCGTACAGCGAGGCGGTGGCGGACTAGAATGCCCCTCCTAACTCCACCGAAATTCAGGGTCCTCTGACGGCGTTGAGAGTTCCCAGCAGCCTAGCACCCAACTACACAGTATCTGGTAGGGAGGCCGCGGTGACATTTGGGGCACGGCTTGGACCAGCTGGACGGTGTGAATGAAGAATAATTTCGGCGCGAGGTGCCAGATATCAGGCAACGGAATTCCTTGCTATGAAAAGCCTCCGGACGTGACAGGCCAGCAGGCTGCCCCTCGCCCGCCTCACATATCTAAGGTTAGTTTTCTGACCCGCCCCGTCAATTCACCGGGTACATCCCACGGAGAATGTCCGACGAACGGACCTCAGGACACTGAAGGTTCCGGGACCTGGTATTAATGACCTCGGCGACATCTTTGTCTGTTCGCAACATGGTGGTGCATGGCACTCGCCATCTACCAGAATTACCCATTTCACTGGTGTCCCAATGTGACGTCAATGGCGCACGTGGAAAGGACGGGGAGAACGACGGCGCCGTCCGAGACAATTGCTGTAAAGAGACTAGACTCGTCCGACTAGCAAAATCAAAAAGAGTCCAAGACCAACTAATATCACCTGCAATCAGTATCTTAATTTGCATATCAAAGCAATTATTATGTACAATATTTTCAAAAGAGTTATCTGCTCTGTTGCCCTGGGTAATAACTCACTGGACTCCAAAGACGCGTGCCTGTCGAATAGGAGGTGCTCGCGCATATCATCTCATCGCATCTTTGATAAGCCTGTCCACCTATGCAAATCTACAATCGCGGATACCAGCTGCCCATACAAAGTCTTGGAACTGCTGAAAAAAGCAGCGCTGAAGTCCCTGCCTCAGCACGAGCACTATTTCAGTAGGTATCTGTGTCTGGGTAAGTTTGGAGTTACAGGTTACATGCAACTGTCCTACGCCAATCATGTGTACGCATTGGCTGCCATGGCGAAAAGGGGACCCTGGTAGATCGAGGGCCTAGAAGATAGCCGGGTCACGGGGGTGGTTTATTCGACGTATCATTTCCCTTGGGTGAGAGGGATCTGTGTTCATATCCATAGAGATGAAAAAATCAGACACCACGATCGATATAAAGGGATAGATTCATACTTCCAAGCAATAAGTAAGTAGACAGCAGAAGCTGAGAAGACGAATTGCGGAAGCGTGGTATACTGTAACTGACTGTAGTATGTAATAGCACACAGACCAAAAGATCCATGTGTGACGGATCTTGGTGGATCTGGGTCTATCGCCATTGGGGATGCCGTCCAGGTACTGTGCTGTGTACGGTGAAAATAAAGCCCGAAAGAGGTAGCCAGCCTGCCAGCGCTCCGTATGCAGCCCCTCTCCACTGGCGCCTCTCACATCTCACATACCATATTGATACACAGTAGTGCGGAGTATTTCCAGCTCGCATCCATGGTTGCGGGCATGCCTCGCACCTGGGCAGCAGGCGACTCCGGAGATCGTGAGACAAATCTCATCCCGATACAAATTGAGTTGCGTGCCTCGGCCTTCCGCCTCGATATTCAGCTTCGCTTCATATCTCATTTCCGAGCTGGGCAAGCTGTCAGGCCGTGTCCCTGCAGTGCAGCTCGGCAGACTCGTGGTTGTGGATAGGAGGTTTGAGCTGGCTATGTTCGACCCCCCCCACAACCGTTCTGCTACCTACATAGTATGCTTCCGAGCTCATTATGTATCGGGGAGCCGACCGACCAATTGCTGGCCAGTCGGTGGATAGCTGCACTGTGAGCACTGTGAGCACTGTGAAGGCGGGTTCCACGGCAAAGTTCTGTCCTCGTGTCCTCGTGTCCTCGTCGGTTGTAAGGCACTACTGCAACCTACTGTGCAGTACTGTGCTGGGTATGCTAGTATGAATAGGGAGCATACGACTTCGTACCATGGCAGCATGGGTGTAATCGTATGTACAGGCAAGCATTCGATAGAGTATTGCGTAAACCGGGCAGGATATCGTAGCTACATCGTATACATGTTTTGGACTTGATGTCGAGTCGAAAATTTGAAGCTGCCAGACAAAAACTTGGATGTTATTAGGTTATCAAGTACTTATGTAGGCTCCTGGTCGGGGAAAAGGCTCCCACAAGATCGCGATGCTGTTGATGTAGCTTGTTGATCCTTATGTTTTACTTCCAGGGCTGCCAGACAGCCAGGAAGCTAATAAACCCAATTCACAGTCCCTTCAGAACTCAATCTCAGTGACAGCCCGCTGGATCTTGAATTTGACTCTCGGGTATCTAGCAGAATGCAGGCACCTCAAGTGAGGGTTTCTGCTATCCTGGCAGTTATACCCAAGTGCAGTCGCCGGAGGGGCAGTCAATTATGAGATGGGAAAAAACAAAGAAAAGCGAAGATAGGTACATAGTACCTACGAAGTTCTTGGTAGAATAAGAAAAAGAAATATCGGGTCACTTAGCCCGCTTTTCCCATAGTGATTTACTATTGGCTCGTTCAGGGGGTGGACAGTACAGAGGGCTACCCCTTCTCTCCTAGTGGCCGAATCAAATGACCAGTTGGCAGCTCGTCCCCGGTCGATTCGAATAACGGACCCCTGTCATTGCCTACTGTGTAGGTTCCTTGGGTATCAGCCGGCGCTCCCTCTCTCTTCTTTTATCGAGCACCCAAGCACCTTGTCCACCCGGCGCCCACCATTACGAAGCTCCCTGCTCCCCTTTTTCACACTTCGTACTTCGTACTTCGTAGAACCCCATCATACCAAGGCGGACGGCCATCCAATACTTCCTTCGTACACACCCCCCTTCCCTTCCCTACCTCCCATATCTCTCCCGTACCTAGCCTACTCCTCTCTCCGTCGCATCTTCGCCTTTCCTCTAACCAAGTACAACACGTTGGGCTCTCCCGCTTGTCTTGCCTTGTGTGTGTTTGTCTATCTATCAGGTCGTCCGTCGCCTATGCCTTGTCGAGACTCACGCCAACGAAGCCAACGAACAAACAAACCGACCAGCTCGGATCGCTAAAAGAATTCAGGGTTCCGGGGACGGCCAAGTTAGTCAATCCATAGCGCCCCTTGCTCCTTTCTCTAGCCTCAATTACCCAACCTGAACGTTCTCTCCACTTACCTCGCCCCAATTCACCGTCTCCCCTTTTCCAGTATTCTAGTATTCCAATATTCCGACGAGACTTTATCGACGCTTTCTTTCATTCAATCTTCTGCTAGCCTTGTTTATCCCGTCGAGAATACTACTACTACTCCCTTGTTTGTCGGCTTCCAGTCTTGAGACTGAACATTCTCCTTGTCCTGTTTGTCTGTCTGCTTGAGCCTGCCTGCTGACACGCGCGCTGCCGAAGAGAACAATCCGCCTCCTGATCCCATTCCCGATCGCTATCATCCCGGGCCAGATATGCCGCGTCAACCCACGATATAGCCCAGCCACTGCCTCATTCTATATACTCTTTACCGCTGTCGTTCATATTCTTGCGTCTTTGTTTATCCATGCATGTGACTTAGGATACATTCCGGCGAAATCCCGACGCTGGCCCTCCCCCAATTAGCTAACCACTCGCCACGCCTTTTACCCACGGTCGCTCATCCCTCCAGCTGTGACACTTATTGATATGAGAGTCATGGCCGATGATCCGACCTTAGCAGCCGTTGCTACCATCGTCAAGTCCCTAGCAACTACTCCTAGAGACTCCGCTCCTGTTCCCATAGGCACCAACTCCCGGGTCAAACTTCCAGGGCCCCATAGTCTTGCCAAAGAATCCCTCGAACGCGAGCTTTCCGCCTTGGTTGTTCGAGTCCAACAACTCGAGAGTAGGGCTAGTGCTGCGAATGCACCCAACTTTCCCGATACCCCCAACGAGACCGCCGACTCGCTTTTTGGCGACGAGTCTCCCGTCTCGGCAGGTTCTAACAAGTCTGCGACACGTCCAAAATTCCCCGTTATCAATTCGAACCGAAATGGCGCTCCTGAAGAACGGGTTATCAACGAGGCCCTTGCCGGTCTTCAGGAACACATCTCCGATCAGTCCAAGCTTCTAGATAACCAGCGCCAGGAGCTGACCAATGTGAACGCTCAACTCATTGAACAAAAACTATTGCAAGAGAGGGCGCTACAGGTACTCGAGGTAGAACGAGTCTCGATGCTTGAGCGAGAGCTATGGAAACATCAGAAAGCCAACGAAGCTTTCCAAAAGGCCCTGCGTGAAATCGGCGAAATTGTCACTGCCGTGGCCCGCGGTGATCTCACGATGAAAGTTCGTATGAATACAGTCGAGCTCGACCCCGAAATTACCACATTCAAGAGAACTATCAACACCATGATGGATCAGCTTCAAGTCTTCGCCAGCGAAGTATCTCGCGTCGCCCGTGAGGTCGGAACAGATGGAATGCTTGGTGGCCAAGCCATGATCGAGGGTGTAGACGGTACATGGAAGGAACTCACAGACAATGGTAAAAGTTCTCGACCCATGTCAGCGCATGTGCCGCGGCTAATGATCTTAACTAGTGAACGTCATGGCGCAGAACCTCACCGACCAAGGTACGACTCCTGCTTCAATTCACACCAAAGGTACTTGGCTAATCATTGCCGCAGTGCGCGAAATTGCATTCGTGACGACTGCTGTCGCCCATGGTGACCTCACCAAGAAGATTGAGAGACCCGCAAAGGGCGAAATCCTAAAGCTTCAGCAGACGATCAACACAATGGTGGAACAATTGCGTACCTTTGCATCGGAAGTGACGCGAGTCGCCCGAGATGTCGGCACTGAAGGCATGCTCGGTGGTCAGGCAGATGTCGAAGGGGTGAGGGGCATGTGGAATGAACTGACTGTCAACGTGAACGCCATGGCCAACAATCTCACGACGCAAGTGCGCGACATCGCCAAGGTGACGACCGCCGTGGCCAAGGGTGATCTCACGCAAAAGGTCCAAGCCGAGTGCCGGGGAGAAATCTTTGAGCTGAAATCTACCATCAACTCTATGGTTGAGCAACTTCAGCAATTTGCCAGGGAGGTGAGTAAAATCGCAAGGGAAGTGGGTACCGAAGGACGCCTTGGTGGGCAGGCGACCGTAAACGATGTACAAGGTACCTGGCGTGACCTCACCGACAATGTCAACGGCATGGCCATGAACTTGACGACGCAAGTCAGAGAGATATCCAGGGTCACGGCTGCTGTCGCCGCCGGTGACCTTACCAGAAAGATTTCCGTCGAAGTTCAGGGTGAGATGTCACAACTGAAGAACACCATCAACTCCATGGTGGACCGCCTTGGAACCTTCGCATTCGAGGTCAGCAAAGTCGCCAGAGAAGTCGGCACCGACGGCACGCTTGGTGGCCAGGCGCGTGTAGATGATGTTGAAGGCAAATGGAAGGATCTTACCGAGAACGTCAACACGATGGCTTTGAACCTCACATCGCAAGTACGGGGAATCTCCAAGGTGACACAGGCGATTGCGGACGGGGACATGAGTCAGAAGATCGATGTGGAGGCGCAGGGTGAGATACTCATACTCAAGGAAACGATAAACAACATGGTTGACCGCCTCTCCGTTTTCTGTAATGAGGTGCAACGCGTCGCCAAAGATGTCGGCGTGGATGGAAAGATGGGTGGCCAGGCCGATGTTGGAGGTCTCAAAGGGCGCTGGAAGGAGATCACTGCCGACGTCAACACGATGGCTACGAACTTGGTAAGTCGTAATCGTCGCACGAAAGTTGCCTATGTGTCCTAACCTACCTCGTTTAGACTACCCAGGTGCGAGCTTTTGGCGATATCACTAATGCGGCTACCGATGGAAACTTCACCAAGCTGGTGGATGTCGAAGCCTCGGGCGAGATGGACGAGCTCAAGCGGAAGATTAACCAGATGGTGTACAATCTGCGCGACAGCATTCAGAGAAATACGCAAGCACGAGAGGCCGCCGAACAGGCAAACAAGACAAAATCTGAATTCCTGGCGAACATGTCTCACGAGATCCGTACCCCGATGAACGGTATTATCGGCATGACGCAGCTAACTCTCGATACCGACCTCACGCAATATCAGAGAGAGATGCTGAATATCGTAAACAACCTTGCCAACAGCCTGCTGACTATCATCGACGATATTCTGGATCTGTCCAAGATTGAAGCGCGGCGAATGGTCATAGAGGAGATTCCGTATACTTTACGTGGAACTGTCTTCAATGCCCTCAAAACGCTAGCCGTGAAGGCCAACGAGAAGTTTTTGGATCTCACGTACCGCGTCGATAGCAGCCTTCCCGACTACGTGGTCGGTGACTCATTCCGTCTCCGACAAATCATTCTCAATCTTGTCGGCAACGCCATCAAGTTCACAGAGCACGGTGAAGTGAGCCTGACCATCCGGCAGGCCGAAGGTGTCGTGACGAGCGAGGAAAACGAACACGCAATCGAGTTTATTGTCTCTGATACGGGCATAGGAATCCCGCAAGACAAACTAGACTTGATCTTTGACACCTTCCAGCAAGCCGATGGTTCCATGACCCGCAAGTTCGGCGGTACAGGTCTCGGCCTCTCCATCTCGAAGAGGCTGGTCAGTCTTATGGGCGGAGACGTGTGGGTTGAGAGTGTGGTCGGCAAGGGCAGCTCTTTCTATTTCACATGCATAGTAAAGCTAGCCGACGGCGAAGTCGCCAGCATTGAGAAGGCGTTGAAGCCCTACAAGGGACATCAGGTGCTCTACATTGACAAGGGCCGGACAGGGTATGGCAAGCAAATTGCCGTCATGCTGCAGAGACTCGGCCTTGTACCTGTTGTTGTCAACAAGGAAGGAAACCCAGATGATCGGTCTGACGATCCACCATACGATGTTATTATTGTCGAGTCTATCGAGACAGCTCGAAAACTCCGATCTGTCGAAGATTTCAAGTATCTCCCGATCGTCTTGCTGGCTGCAAGTGTACACGTGAGTCTGAAAGCTTGTCTCGAGCTCGGCATCACGTCGTACATGACAACCCCATGCAAACCGATCGACCTAGGGAACGGAATGGTTCCTGCCTTGGAGAACAGAGCGACGCCATCTCTCGCCGACAACACCAAATCGTTCGAGATTCTTCTCGCCGAAGACAACAAAGTTAATCAGCGACTGGCTGTCAAGATATTGGAAAAGTACCACCATGTCGTTACCGTGGTCGGCAACGGTGTAGAGGCCGTGGAGATGATTCAGAAGAAGAAGTTTGACGTCGTCCTGATGGATGTCCAGATGCCCATAATGGTTTGAACCCCGGCCGTCATTCTACGCATTGTGAGTAGATGCTAACACAGACTCAGGGTGGATTCGAGGCTACTGGGAAGATCCGAGAGTACGAAAGAAGTCTTGGTACCCATAGAACTCCCATCATCGCACTCACGGCACATGCGATGATTGGCGATAGAGAAAGATGCATTCAGGCACAGATGGATGAATACCTATCCAAGCCGCTCCAGCAAAATCATCTCATACAGACCATACTGAAATGTGCGACTCTGGGCGGCGCTCTGTTAGAAAAGAATAGAGAACGGGAACTAGAGCGTCAACCGGACCAGAACAAGCATAGCAAAAATCAGCAAAGCTCACCAGTGATGTCGAGACCCAGCCTTGAGGCCAGATCCATCACGTCGAACGACCCCATGATGGGAGGAGCCGAAAGTCCGTCACTAGTGGCGTCGAATCCTGAGGACACATTACACAGGGCACGTTCTACCCTGTCTGAGCCTTGCCTAAATGACTAAGAACAGGTCGCTCATGCAGCTCTTCATCAGAGCTCAGAGCAACTGATTCAAGTCTATCATGGCGCCTGGGAAGGATGTACGTCCCGCTCGAGGCCAGGCGCGTCTCAATACGGCAGTCCAGTCGCCGGGAACATAGAGACTGATTCTATTGTTACTGATGGTCTTGCTTTTGGCTCGAAATTTTGACGGCCTTCAAAATCTTGGTTTCTTATTCCTTCGCTATATTAATATTCAGACGTTTGGTGGTGGTTGTACACTTGCCCGCGGCGGGTCTATGCATTACTATGACGACGCACACCAGAAGGCAGGAGAAGGAAGTACGCGATTTTTTAGGAGAGGGAATCATCACAGCGGCCGGAGTTCTATTGGGCGTTTCACGGACAGTATCATGTGGTATTTTTTTTGCCTAACAAGGGAAGGAAATGCCATCGTCTCTTTGGGTTGTTCATAGGGGTTGCGACACCCCGGAGAGACAAATGGGTTTTTGTTGGCTATCTTGAAGTCTGGGCAGAATTACGAGCTGGTGTTGGTCAACAGTCAACAACATCTTTCCTACCAGGGAAAAGAGAAGAAGTTCAATGGAGTGTGGGAGAAGAAGCCATCATTGGGGTTTTTAGGCACTACCACCGTTCTCGCTATTGTCACTCTTCTCTCGACAGAGTCCCCGCGTGTAAATGTGAATCTCTTATCTTTTGGTCGACTACCTACATCTTAGTGAATGACTATCACTCTTACTCTCTTTTTTGAAAAGACGACACGATTATGGGGTTTTTTTTTTTTACACGTCACACACCACCCAATAGCAAATTATGGACTACACAATACACCATGTCCCTGAGCGACGCGGTGGGAATGATGGAGCGTGTTGTTGCGATGGGCGATTTAAAGAAACATCTTTTTTTTTTTTTTTTTTGGGGGGGGGGGGGGGGGGGGGGGGGGGGGGGCTATAAGAGGAATTGGGGTTTTTTTTTTCTTATCATTTCAAAGCACAATCGTCGGTTGCGGACTGTTTTTCTTGCCCCGGGTCAAGACAGGACAAGGTACCATACCAGGAACTCGCTCAACCTCACCCCCCACACTCCGCCGTGTGCTTTCTTTCTTTCTCTTCTTTTTCTATGGGATAAAGCATTCAAATAATAGGTGTAGATAGAAAACATAACGTAAGGTAAGGTAGCTAGTAAATAATATATTCAGATTGCGTTAAAAAAAAAAAAGAAGAAAAAAAGGCTTACGAAGGACATATTGTTAAAGTTAAAGTATATAAGTGGAGGCAAATCAACAGGTAGGTAGGTACCTAGGTAGGTAATAAAAGATTGACCCTTCGTAATTGGTTGGCCCCCCCCCCCCGTCGGGATAAGGAAGGAAACAGCTTCTAGACCTTTTTCTCTCTCTTCTTTCTCCTTTTGATCATGAATGAAGATCTTGCGAGTTGACTAGGTAGGTACAGTCAGTCGGTCGAAAAGAATTAGAATCCAGATCCCCGAAGGGCTCAAAGGGTAGGAGACAAGAGGGCTTGGTGAGCACGAGGGAGAAAGCCCTCCATACCTAAGTACCTACCTAGGTACCTAGGTGGTGTTGTTACTCAATCATGGTAGTCCGAATTTACACGTGAGTAGACTGTCTACCTCCATGTAGGTACCAACTACTGGTATCTCGCATGACCATCTTGGAAGGACTGCGAGCTCGAGCTCATCGAGACAACTGGATCGACCGGCATTGTATTTGGCGATGACTACTGGCTAGAACGAGATCTCTGGTTTCGTCTATGGTACCCAGCTAATTGAGCATGCCGGGTTCGTGGTCCAGGGAGGCGACGAGGAAAGAGATGGCAAACATAAGAAACTATCATTTTGTGGATCCGTGATTTCACGCCTGGAACTGAGGAGTCTCGGTTTTCATGGTGTATCTTCAGAGCTCTCTAGAAACCAGGACTCTTTCAGGAGCTGGGAGAACCTCGTGAGATTAAGCATCGTATGTGGTCTGTTGCCCAGAAAGGTAGTGCACGTGATGCTGCTCGGGATGGTAGCAATCTTCCTCCACAAATCCCGTTATGCTGGTCACAAGCAGTCAAGCAGGATAGAGATACACCCCACTGAGTCTGTGACGATGCTGTTTGTGGTGAGGTGGCACTACCGTGCATCGCAACACACCTGGTGATACGAGTCGGGTGGGCAGCTGCCACACGAGCTCGCGTCCAGAATGTCACTTTGGATTTTCTGGCTCCCAGAGGACGTGGTCTGGCGGCGGAGTGTCACAAGCTCGATCAGCCTTTCTTCGCAGCAGATCCTTGATCGTCTCCTGCTCCCGCGCCCTTGCCCTGCGAAGCTGCAGATCCATTGGATCCGCCTTCAATAGATGCTAGTAGCGCGTCGAGCTTGCTCTCCAAGCTCGTGAGATTCGCCTCGATAGCCGCAGCCTGCTGCTCGCCCCTGTGAAGATGCCATGTCAGCCTGCACGTAGCTCGGGATAGCTGTGGATGACTGGTTACAACAGGTTTGACGGGGCGCGTGACCCTGCGGAAGATGCGTTCCAGACACTATGGTTAAGGTGACTAGGAGACAGAAGTGATTCCAGGCTGCTGCGAATCTGACCTAACTCCACTAGGATAGCATCGTTCCGCAATAAGACCTCGCGCTTGCGGCCCTGCGAACGACCTTACTCATGGAGCACAACTTGCCGAACCCAGCGAGCGCTAGCAGGTAACCGGAACAGCAATGGATGGGGAGGAGCAGCGGTCTAGATGATGGGTTGCCAACGCTTGTCAACGGTATGGGCGATAGGCAAAACAATGCAAATTGGATGGGAAAGTTAGGTTTGCGATATGCACGAAGTGGGGGTTCAGGACTGAAAATCGGCGGCGGCTCGCACTTGACCGAAGATCTAGACCGTGACCGAATACAGGGGTCATATGGGGAAGTGGAAGTGTGTTGGGGCGAAGTTTGAGGATTCGCATGGGCGCCGGGCAGGGGATCGGCAAGGCGCATTTGAAAGAATTGGCATAAAGAGTAAAGGGGAATGAATGGGAATGGGTGATGGAGGGCGAGTTTGGCCATTCCCATTCCGATTCCGATTCCCATGGTATGGATCGGCATTGGTCGCTGGTTGTACATGCGGGAAATTAAACAGACGGGTGACATCCATCCATATGAGCGGATAGGGGCAGCGGTGGCGCATCAGATTGACAGAGGGGGTCTACGTACCTAGCAAGGTCTCTGAAGGCCTAGGTCGCGCATTAGTCCAGGAGGGAAGGGGAAAAGGGAAAGGGGAAAGGGGAAAGCACGAGGATAGACATGGACAGCAAAGGCGGAGTGATGTGAAGCTATTTGCATATTTGGCTGGCGAACAACCTACCTGGGCCATCTCGGCTTGGGCGGAAGCCGTGGGGGGTGCGGAACCGTTGGCCGAACCATCAGGGTCCTGGGTTTTCGATGAGGACGAGGGACTGTTCCGGCCTGGCGATTGGGTCATGGCGGCGGCGGGGTTGACAATATGGAATGTGACAGGATACCTGTACGGACAGGATACCAATAGTATTGTACTTGAGTACTTAGGTAGGTAAGTATGGAGGTATGTGATATGTAAGTGAAGATAGAGGAAGTTCAGGGCAGGACGGATCTATCACGAATTGGATATCTTGGAGGTTGAGATAAACATGCGTTAATCCAGATGCAGATTGGACGAAGGTCTCCTTCTGCTGACAACATCCACCTGGGCCGGAGATAGCCAGATAGCCTCGCCACGTGAGATAAGGATGAGGATAATGATAAGGATAAGGATAGTGTTATTACGAAGTATCGCTGGTCCGTACTCATCTTGTTCATTTCCGTTATCCCCTCTGGATCCGACTATCAACGATATCCAGCTACCTTTAAAGTTGTCAGCCTTGTGTGTTTCTTCGTATTTCTTCGTACGTACTCATTAATCTTATTTGGAATTTATCATACTGTTACGCGATGCGATAGTGGCAATAGGTTCGTAACCTGGAAGGGAACTATATAAGTACCTAGGTACCTAGGTATACACTTATTACTCTAGGTATGTAGGCCTGGGCCCTGGCGATTTGCATGTGCGAGCAACACTTATCACTTCCATATTCCATACCTTATCCAACCTTGGAACACAGCAAAAAAGTGTCGTCGTCGTTCTCCGGCAGAAATCTCGATGGCATGGGCCCACAATGACGCTGCAACACGGTATTTACAGCAGCACATCCCCAATGGCATTACGATAATCTTCCCGCTTTACTTCGTACATACACTTACTTGGGATATTTCTCGATGAGCTCGATCACGAAAAGGATCCTCTCTTATTCTTCCTATTGTCCCTGTCCTACTCTGTACTCTGTACTCTCATACCCGGTCATAGAGGGCATCAGAGGCAGCTCTCATCTCGATGGCCAAGCGATGGGTGGCCATGACCGATTCATTCAGCCTACCTATCCCCCCATTTTATGAATCCCATTTCTATTCCCATCTTCATCCATCAACCACCTCACCACCCACCACAGTATCCGTGCTAGTGCTACCGTCTTGCCCACCGTTTCCCTCTCCGTCTTTCCCTCTCCCCGTCTCCCCGTCTGGGGTTCGCTGACTACTATGTAGGTTGCCTGCCAAGACTTCCGATCTCTGCCCAAAATGTCGATGGACGGCCAAGTCTGCACATCTTCCTGTCCAAGAAGTCTCCCTCCTCTCACCTTTTGGCTGAAGCAACAACTTATCTACACTACCTCGACGACGCCTCGTACCATTTTCTTTCTCTCTGTGCCTCTCCACCAAGACGCACTTTTCTCATGCGAGTAAGTAGCATCATGGTTGATCACGCGCATTGTATCTATCTTCTGTTACCGGCGTATGCGCGCACGCGTACATCTACAAGGAGATATCTATCCTTCCCTACAGTTCTGTGTATGCATATAATGAATGGTATACCTGGAGTCCACAAATCAATTCGATTTACATCCACCAATGTCCGTCCGTGTATGGCTGTGCTATATTCAATTCACTCACACCAGCTTCGTTCTTCCGACGGCTAGCCTAGCTGCCTCTCTAGGTAGGAAGGGAAGGGAAAGAAAGAAAGCCAAAGAACACAGCAGAGACTTTCTTTCTTTCATCATCGTCATAACGGACGGACAGCCAAGCTCGACTATCATTGGTCCCAGCCCGGCATGCTCCAACCTCGATCTCGATCCCACTCGAACATGCCACTCTTCCACAGACATTCTAGGTATGGCCATGTTGCATCATAACCCATCAGTACGGTAGCAGTTTTTCAAGCTGTCTGCTGCTGCTATGTACCACTAATAATACCACCACCACCACTGACATGCCACGCGAGCCCGTTCTTGTCTGCCCGCGGGCTGCTGAATCTTTATACCCAGCACCTAGGACCTTATTACCACTTAAGTATGTAGGTACCGCGTCGATGTGATATCTACTTGATCTAAGTAGTCGATATGCCGAGTAATCTATGCTCTATTGACTACCTAGGTAGTGTTCACTGACTACAAATCAAGGTACCGACCACTGACCACATGCACTGACTTTCACTTCCTCATCTCGGGAATCATCATGTACCTGCCTGCGGGTCTCTGTGACTGCGACTCTGCGCCGCGTCAGGCAAAGATCGACTTGGAGCAGGCCTGGCAGTCCTGGTTCCTGAAGAGTCTCAGGCGGCCGGGATGTGACTTCACACCTGAATAATAATCATAAAACTTCAAGGTTGTCTGGCCTGATCGATGTTTCTAACTACACAATACCTACGTAGGTATCCTCTTTAGCTATCTGAGGTATATTTTGGTCTAGGTCACGGTTGCTAGCGAGGAGCACTACTAATAGGATTAGTACTTTGAGTATGTGGTTCTTTATTATGTATTTATTGTATACACCTATGTACTGAAGTACCTAGGTATGTATGTACCTGCATGCTTTCCGCAAACATTTGGCCCCTTTTTACACCTAGACTATCGGCTCTATGTACATACATCCTCTTACCTACATCCTGGGCACATAGGGGCTAGCAGCGCAGCGCCCTGGTGCTGTCCAGTTTTTGTAGTAGTCGGAGCTGAAAGGAGGGCCTCGAGGTACCTAGACCTGTCACACAGCAATACTATAATACCTAGGTACTTAAGTATGTATTTCGATCCCGACGCGATGCGCTAACCATCGAGATCGTGGAAACACCTAGGAATCGTATATCAACACAGTATGGCCAGACAATCTTGGGCCCATTAATGCCAATTGTCCAAATTCCCCTTAAACATTGCCATTGACACGTACTGCACAAAGCGGCAAAACCCATTTCCCAAACCCAAACATCTACAGATCCCAATTGCTCGTTGCCCATCGATTGCAGCACCCATCACCGCACCGCTTTAAACCCCCGGCCGCCCCCGGCAACAAACAACGACATCCAACATCAATATCAAGTGCACACAACAGACGAGAGCCCCGGACAGAACTCCAGTGACTGACTGACAAGACTACATACACACTTCGGGCAGCCAACCAAAATAAGAAAAAGACGGCGTGTAGCTCTAGAACGCCCTCTTCGCCCCACACTTACCTCTCAAAACGCATTTCTCCAATTCTCGATATCTGTCTGTCTGCTCCGTCCGTCTGCTCCGTATCCGCCCTAGACCCCGGCACTGACTGGCCACTGCACTGACTGGCCACTGACTGCACTGACTGGCCACTGACTGCACTGACTCTCAGGTGGGCTGTACCTACCGTACCTACCGTACCACCTACCGTACCACCTACCGTACCTACTTTTACGGAGTATCCCTGGGCTGTATCAGCTCCAGCGCCTCCCGTCGTTTTTACTTGAATCTAGCCAGGTACCTGGCCAGCGACAAGAATACGAACGTCGCCAACGACAACCCACCACCTCACCTCCCCTCCCCAATATCAGACTGGTTATTAGACCGAGTCTTTATTTCTCTCAGCATTGGGTGGCCTTCTTCACCATTTCGCTGTCAACTCCCGCCATTCCAGCCACGCCGACTGTGGGTGCCGCCGCCGCTGCTGCTGCTACTGCTGCGACACGTGAGGAGTGATTCGTGACGCTGGCCTTCCTTGGGATTGCCTCGATTACACTCCGCGACACCGTGATACGTTGGGAAGCGCAGTTATCACCTACTTCGCTGGCTCGAGAACCTGATGGTGATTTAATCATTAATCTTCACCGTGGGAACGCGGCAACACCTTCTATATGACTTCACTCGAATCCATTTTCACCGAGCTGGGCATCTCTCAATACCTCGATGCGTTTGTCGACCAGGGCTTCGACTCGTGGGATACCATATTGGATATTACCGAGTCTGATCTGTAAGAAAACCACTCATTTCATAGCTCACCCCTCTCGGCTAACATAGCAACAAAAGGGATGCCCTAGGTGTCAAACTCGGCCATCGAAGGGTAAGTCTTTTCTTTTCGGGACTGTCAATAGTCGTCATGCTAATGACCGGTTTAGAAACTACAACGGCGTATAGCCAACTATCGAGGTGTCGCACCGGAAGTGTCTCTAGTCTCACCGACCCATACAAGCATTGAAGATGCCAGACTCGACTCGAACCGATCCGAATCCGCGAGGACTGAAAACAAAGACGGGCCAACCGTCGCGAAGCGGAAATATAGGAGACATCCCAAGGTTCGACACTACCAACACGAAGCTCCCATGAAATATCATCCGCACCACCTTCGGTACATTCGTTGGTGAACTTGGCTAACCAATCCACCAGCCCGACGACAACGCACCCGAGAGGCCACCGTCGGCCTACGTACTATTCTCTAACAGTGAGTTCCACCACAGTCCCTGCTTCACGGTGTGGTTTTAGGCCTTGTACCCAGGCATGTTCCACTCCCTTCCTATACTAACATCGTTCTCAGAAATGCGAGAGGATCTAAAAGGGCAGAACCTGACCTTTACCGAAATCGCAAAACTTGTGGGCGAAAACTGGCAAAACCTAAACCGCACCGAGAAGGAACCGTTCGAGAGACAGGCACATGAGGCGAAGGAGAAATACAACCGGGACCTGGCAGAGTACAAGAAGACGCATGAGTACAGGAAGTATTGTGGGTATCTACAAGATTTCCGCAAGAGACAGGCCAGTCAATCACAAGGTGAGTGGCGACGTTTGCACTCCTTTCCCCCTTTTTTTTGCCGCCAGGAGACTGATTGAATGAACAGAGAAAGATGTCTCGAAACGGGTGAAGACTGAAACTGAAGGCTACCGTGGTAGTAGTAGTACTTCTGGTAGTTCTTTGGGTTTCAGTACGACAACAAGTGGGGCTGGCAGCGGCTCCGAGAGCCAGCCGGGCAGTGAACCACCATCAGCTCGTCAACATCGATTAGAGCCATCGAGCTCCATGCCAGAATCGATGTCTGGGATCAACGGGTTCCATCACCCGGACGAGACGCATTCTTCGAGGACATCGTCAGTGGACGACGGAAATCACACACATTCGCGACGACTTTCCAGTCCTCCTCCCAGGGATCCATCCAGTTATCCTCAGAACCGTCGGGTGGGTTGGGGTGATAGCCAACGACTACCCGGAGAAGGCCCAAACACAGGTGTTCCTTGGCTAGACCCGAGAGGTGGATCTTCGCTCATGGTGCATTCGCCTGAGAACAGCCTACCGAGTTTAACGCCTAGCCAGAGTCGGGGGAGCATTTCCTCAGCCTGCCATTCTAGAAGGCCTTTAACCTCATCGAAACCTCCATCGTTGAAAACAGAAGAGTCGTCGGCGGGCAGCATGTCTTCGGCTGGCTCATATAATTTACCGAGGACCCCGAGCGATGCCTCGTTACCTATACACGCTCTTCTGTCGAACAAGCCTGAACCTTTGCCGTACACGTCAACCTACCTCGGTACGCCGGGGGCACAGCAGCCGCCGCCGTTGGTACGCCCGCCTCAGTCTGGTCGTACTTCCGATGATCAGTTGGTCAGTGATCATTACGACAATGGTATGTCTAGATGAGAGACTTGACCTTTTGGTTCTACAAACTAACGACATGTGATAGGACTTATTTCTGGACCCGCAGCAAATAGCTTCCGCCCATCAGCACTGCAACATGAAGTCGGCTTCAATCTCCCACTGGAACCGCAAGTATTACCTGTACGAAAGTTGGATGGTGCCAGTGCCAATGGACTCGATGGCATCAGTGCGCTTCTCAGGGCCCGCGATATTGTGGATGGTCGACCGCGGGGATACTAATTTCAAATTGACTGCTCAACCTTACTTTCACGAATGATTCTTATTTTCATGTCACTGCATCATATACCTTTCGGCGTCATCTTACTTGATTAATCAACGACACCACTGGGGGGGATATACGACTGAGTATGCCCGAGATTGCAAATACGCAAGATGGTTCCTCTGGGTCCGGAGAATCTTACGACTGGATGTTCCTTTACGCGCCTACTGTATCCAGCGTTGATGGGTCTTTGCATTGGATGGCTACAGTGGCGTTATCACAGAATTCCAATACAGCCATGCATAGCCCAGGGAAGCACACGAGATCCCGAATTGGCTTCAATCAACGGCGCATCGATCAGATTGCTGGTATCTCAGAGTGGAACCGGATATGGATTGTCGGCGGGGATCCGAACGGTATCATGTGAACTACTATTAGGTGGCGTTTCCTTTATGAGGAGAAAGAAAAGGGAGAAAAAACGGCGTTAGATGGCATGGTCAATATATCGAAGGCTGAGGCTTGTGGGGTACCGGTCTGTTTTATCATTTCCACACGGCTTTGTCATGCGACGATTCGCAAGAGGGGATAGTTGATTGGGGGCTTGTTAGGCACCATGGAAGGGGGAGGCTCAGTCCCGATTATTTTGAACGATACCAAATGTTGCTTGTCAAAGACGAGCTGGAAAGCTGGGGTTGGGATGAATCGAGTTGACAACTTGAATGGACTGACTTGCTGATTGTTCAACTCTCTTGGATGTTTGGCAACCGCATCGGCACAGCGAGCAAGGTTGAGCCGGCGAGGGGAGAGAGTGTCAGTGTATAAAATTATCGTTACATTACATATCACCAACGTCAAGCAAGAGTCAAAGAGAAAAAAGCATACCAATATGGGATCACCTTCATCAGCCGGGCGAAAAATGTGTCTTGTGGTGATAATCAGGGTAGTTGGTTATATGACCTTTGATAAGTTAACCCACGCGTTTTTTACTCGCTTCTTTATATCTTAAGATAAACAATTCTTTGTTTGTCACCTACTGTGATGCTTATAGAAAGAAAGAATGAATGAGTAGATAAGTAATATAATATACTTGGATCTGAACCTGAGAGGAGGAGCAAGGCATGGTTAATTAAGACTTGGGTGACATTCTTTATCATATCTATCCACACCCCTAAACTAAACGCCCTTCGCCCCCTTCCTCCCCCCCTTCTCTTTCTCTCTCTCACTAAGCCTAAAAAATTACAACTCTTTATTTAAAGTTAACAATCTTAATCCATAGCTTATATAATTTCATATAAATAAATAAAAGACTAGTAAAAATATATATAATTTAACTTAAGTTAAAATAATTACCTAGGTATATAAGAGACATTTTTAATTGATTGCTTGATTGTTTTATATTAAGTGAAAGGAGGGGGGGAACTGGAAGGGAACTGACTGAGTCTAGGGGCAAAGCCAAAACTCAGAAAAGGATACGTACTTAATTTGCTAATAGAGAGGAAGTAGAATAAAAGGAGAGAGAGAGAGAGAGAGAGAGAGAGAGAGAGAGAGAGAGAGAGAGAGAGAAAGAACGATTCTGCCTTTGTTCGCCGTTATAGTTATTATAGTTGGGTCTTCCTCTTCTTTCCTTCTTTCTGTCTTCTTCTCCTTATATCGTAACAGTCGTCAAGCCAAAGCCAAAGCCAAAAATAATACACACAAGTGTATCTGTCTGTCTGTCTTGTCTTTGTACAAGTAGTAATGGGACCCAATACCAGTACCAATCAATCAATGAATCAGCCCTGCTAACGCATACAACAAAACATATAACGTATGCATCATCATCGTCCGTCAATCATCGCCAAGCAACCGACAGCCAGCATCCATCTCCCTCTACAAGTAGTCATCTATACATATTACCCTCGTCACTTCACCCCGTGCCATACGCCCACGCACCCGCCCCTCGAAACTTGACTTACCCCTCGACCCCGACCTCGGCGCTCAGGTCACGGCGTATGTCGAGCTCGAGCAGCTCGGGCGTGTTCTCGATGGCGAGGCCCTTCTCGTTGGCCAGGTGCAGGAGGCAGATGAAGCAGAAGCTGGTCGAGATGTCGTCCATGACGGGCTTGGGGTAGACCGACTTGAGGCCGTTCATGACGCTGGTGAACTTGAGAGGCGGCTCGCCGGCATCCGCCCCCTCTCCGTTTTTGCTTTCCGCATCTTTCTCCGTCGGCGGGGTGGGGAGTCTCGAGCGGTCCGCGTCCAATGCCTGTTATTGTTGCCTTGGTTAGCTGGGAGGGGCTCCGTTCGGGAAAGGTTCAAGTTCTGTTATGAGGTAGATAGATGATGTACAGTGTAGGTGGTATCATGGTCATGTGTACATTTTTAAGGGAAGGTAAAAGGGGAAGGGAGAGGGAGAGGGAGTGGAAGAGACTCACGATTCCGGGTTCGGGTATGCCCATGCCTTTCCACATCTCATCCTTCAGCTTACGGATATCTACCTTCTTGGCCACTCGCGCATATTGCACGTATTCGGGTCTCAGGCGGCGGGTCGAGGTGACTAGCTGCGTGCCGAAGCCGCCCGTGGTCATGCCGCCGTCGAGCATGCCGGTGATGCCAATATCCTGGGTGGCGGGAGTGTCGGCTCCGGGCGAAAAGTGATCTCTAGCGTCGGCGAACTCGAGATCGTCGTCGTCGTCCAGCATGCCGCCCCCTGGAAGAGGCATCTCATCATCGAAGAAATTGGCGTCGTAGTCACCCTGGGGCACCGCGGTGTCGTCCTCCGTGCTTGGCAAGGGCTCTTTCTGTGCCCAAAAAGCCTCGTTCATGTCACCAGCCTGGACGTTGTCTTGTTGACCAGCATTTCCAAACATGCCTGTCCTCCCTCCGAAACGGCTGCGGCGGCCCAGACGCGCCTTAGGTTTTAGGAAAAGACTGAGAAGTTGCGTTGAGTTGAAGTGCTTATCATCTGGTAGAAGATTGCGAGTCTTCGACTTCCAGTCCTTCTTGGGCAACGAGATTGCCGCGTTGCTTGTCGCTTGAGTATAGATGGTCTCAGCGAGCTTCAGATCTAGAGGTGATGAGAAGTCGATCTCGAACGGCTCTTTCTCCTTTCGTTGCCGGGTACTCGTCTCGGGCTTGTTGGCGTCCTTGATCTTCCGGATTCGCCAATGCTCTGGGCCTGCCCAGTTCTTTTGAAGCGCCTGATCGAAGTATCCAAGGATATCTTCATGCATCCTCTCTTCGTCGTTCTTATTCCGGTTTATTGTCACAACGTAATCACCATTATCGTCGTCAAGCCCCTCGGCCCCATCTCCACCGGGCATGCCATCCTCGAGACCAATGTTATATGGGCGCATCTGCGGCTCAAGCGCCGCCTCTCGCGCCCATGCTTCACCGCCTTCACCGAACGCAACATCGAAACCCCCCATGGCGGTCATATCATCGAATCCTGCAGGGTTGTCTTCGTCAATGAACATTCCCGACTTGTTGCCCACCCCGCCTGGGCCATCCTCCTCGTCCTCGTCTTCTTCCTCCCCAGCTTCGGGGGCGCGCAGAAACGGAATGTCGAGGGACCCGGAGGGATTGCCGAGGTCGAAAGTTTTGAGAGACGGGCAGATATCTTGCTCGTCCAACCGGTTAAGATCTGGAAAGAACTTCGCACCGAGAGCAGAAATATCAATCTCGACATCCTCATCCGCTTCACCAGGAGTATGTTCCTCAGTAATAGTGGCTTCGTGTTCCTCTTCAACGTCGTCTTCCTCAGCAGTGACGTCTTCCCTCCGTCGAGGCTTGATACGGTCTGCGGATGCGTCATTGGCGTCATCGCTACTGTCAAAAACTATTCGCCCCTGGCCGTCGATCATAAGATGATTTAGCAGAAGACCTTTGGCTCCGCCCTCGTCGAAGTCGGCAGATGCTTTCTTGAATAGGGGGTCTACTGCGAACTCCAATTCGAACTTTTTCAGCTGTAGAGATGCAAATGATGGTGCCAAGGTGGCTTCGGAAGATCGTTGCTGTAAGAGGGTCAGTCACTTTTGGTCTCGTGCTCGCTGAAGTTGCCTATGGAGACCTACGCGCTTCTTCGACTTCTTCCTCACCACGTTTCCGTCTTCGTCGACTTCCTCCTCGCTTTCTTCGCCGTCCCCTTCATTATCTCTATCCTTCTTCTTGGAATTGCTGTCTGCCAGCCCGCTAAGGAGCTTGCCAGTTTCTGTCGCGACGCTGTCGACTCTGCTTGTGTAGATCTTGACGCATCCATCCAGCGTACAACTCGCTTTCTGGAAATTGACTCCGTCGCCGTCCTTCAGCAACGACATGTCGTGGAAGTAGTCAATCAAGGCGAAATTCCAGGAGTTGGTCGCGTTGATCTTGTTGTCGGTCGCCATCTTCATCCACTCCTCGAAATTGGCGAGAATGGGGACCCTCTTCATGGGAGTGACGCCGCTTCCGACGACCACAACATCGTCGTCGTCGTCGTCGTCGTCTTCCCCTCCGCGCCGCGGGGTGCGCGGGTTCGAGCGGGGGGAGGCATTGTCGAGGTCCGCCAGTCTGACGGCAGCTTTCCTAGCAGGCGTAGCCGCAGCAGCCTGCAGTTCGTTGATTTGTTTTTCGTGGAGTGCTTTTCGCGAGTGGAGGCGACCCTTCTTCTCTTGGGCGTCGTCGTTGAGGGGGATTCTGGTGGTTGTCAGATTGGTTGCTATGGGGCGCGCAGAGGAGCGGGTGCTGCAGATGGTGGTAAACAGTGGCAGAAACTTACTTGAGGGGAGACTTGAAAGGGGAGGCAGTGCCAGAAGCCTTTCTGCTACCTGCGCTTCCACGAGGGACCTGAGCTACACGAGGCATCGTCTCGAACTGATCATTTGTTGAGGGTTTTGAAGGTTTTAGTTATGATCACAGGTGGTTGAAGTTGGTCGCGTTTAGGAGCTGTCTGTCGGCTTGTCTGGCTTGTGCGCAAGTAAACAATGGAAAAGGTGCGCTAAGCCCATTTAGATGGTAGTGGATGTATTTGATTTGGGGATCCGCCAGGCTGCCAGGTTCCGGTCTACTGTAATCTTATCTCCACGTGATGGGAATCCAGAGAGCCTAGAGGGTACCTAGGTACTCCGTACTCCGTACTCCGTACCCTATTGTATGTAGGTACCTACCTAGGTAGGTACACAATGTGTCGGGTGTCAATGACGTCTATCCTGAGCCACCCTGCCACCTGCATGGAATTAATTGGATTGCGCTAATTTGTATGCCCATTCAGGATGGAAACCCGTCTTTCCGATCATACATAAGTAGTAGTTGCTGACGGGAGTCGACCTGGTCTGTTGGAGACTTGTGGCGTCGCAAGTTCTGTTTACTACCTAGGTACTAAGGTTAGTAGAACGTTTCGAATGACAGACAACCTTGGATGTGAGCAGTGAGGGCTCCCACGCCAAACATGGACAGGGTATCGCACAGCCCCGAGCCCCGCGCGTCGGTAGTTGCTGTCACGCGAATGCGATGCGTAATCTGTTCCGCCACGATACATGTAGTGACGATTTGATGGGCACCCGACATACCTGAATGTTCCAGTTTCAGTGGACAAACGCTACTAAACGTGCCCAATACCTGCCGAAATAGGCATCAAAGAGATTGGATAGCACCAATGGCCGTTGTTTAGCAGGTATCTAAGTACCTGCTATTTACCTCTAGGGCTAGCAGGCCTACCTACTTAGTAGGCAGCTAGGTAGGTAGCGCTCGGGGCCGCAGTTCCAGGTTGAATCAAAGTGGAATCGAATGTCCGTCCCGCTCGATGAATTCATTCATTCATTCATTCATTCGGATCTCATCCACTTCCCCTTCGTTATGAGGTATTACGATAAAAGCTTGACCAGCTGCTGTTCACCATTTCATCTTCATCATACATATTTAATTTATAGCCCAACAGTGGAGATTCTATCTCGCGCTGCGGACTCCACGAACATAGTGATATTGGTGATTGCATGAGACCACTTATTGACACTGTTGTCCTTCCGAAGAGCTCCATGCACCCGGGGCCATGCGTCCGTTGCAAAGCCAACAAAATGCCTAGGATTCTGCGCAGGAAGAGAAAGTTCAGCTCTCGGCCGTTTTACACTACCGTCTTGCTCTTCTCATTACTCGCCGTCTACAGCTTTTTTCTGAGAACTCCGTCAGCGTCGAGTCATCACGAGAGGCGGCAGCTTGTTGCACAGTCTGGCGAGGACTGTCGTTTGGTCCATAGCGCCCAAGACAAATGCGCCTTTGTGCGGCGCAACTGTCACGATGATGAAGCCGGCCTTGTAGAATATCTGACCTTCTACTACTGCAGCCTCGGTGGCGGTGCCCAGCCAGTCACTTTCGTCATTTTGGTTCTCTGGTTAGGCCTTCTGTTCACCACCATTGGCATTGCCGCCAGTGATTTCTTCAGTATTAACTTGAGCACCATTGCTACCATTCTGGGCCTCAGCGAGAGTCTGGCTGGCGTTACCTTCCTTGCTTTTGGGAATGGCTCACCCGACGTTTTCAGCACTTTTGCTGCCATGGGCTCCAACAGCGGAAGCATGGCCGTTGGTGAACTCATCGGCGCAGCCGGCTTCATCACTTCCGTCGTTGCCGGGTCCATGGCGCTAGTGCGGGAGTTCAAGGTGAACAGGAACACGTTTGTGCGGGACGTCGTGTTCTTCATCGCCGCTGTCGGATTCGCCATGGTCTTCCTCTACGATGGGAACCTCCATCTGTGGGAATGCTGCGTCATGATCGGTTTCTACCTGTTCTACGTTATCGTGGTCGTGAGCTGGCATGCCTTTGTCAAGAGGAGGAAGGCCAGGCGGGCCAAGGAGACAGCTGCCCGCATTCACGTCTACACCCCCGACGATGATGAGCTGGCACCTTATAGGGATGATCCTGAAGAGGAAGGCCCTATGGCGGTCGAGCGTCGTGCCTCAGGATTGAGTCGCCAAAGCACGGCAGAGAGTGGCATGTTCGAACGAGGACCAAGAATCGAGGTTGGAGAGCCGAACGAGGATGCGGACGAAACTCTCGACCGTGGTCAACACGTCGCAGCAGAGGTGAACAACAGTATGCGAGTGGTCCGGCCACGCGGCAGGAGAAACACCACGACAATTACCCCCATCAGACCCAGCTTAATCGGTGCTCTAGAGTTTCGATCCGTCCTATCGTCTCTGCAGAAAGAGGCCAACCTCCCATTGCGGCCGACACCCCCACGGAGCTATTCTGCCGACCGTTCGGTCAGACCAGGGCTCCATGCCAGAGGGTCCAAGAGTGTCCATACGATCCAAGGCGTCCCGGATGCACCTTTTCAGACTAGGAATCGCTCCTTATCTTCTGGAGCTGTTTCGCATCTTAACCAAGGCCTCACCGCCGATGATTCGGCAAGCGGGAGTGTTAGAGCTCCGAGCCCGCATACAATAGGAGGTCGGCTGGCTCCACCAGCGGACCAGCAGATTGGCCCAACTGAAGATGGGCCAGCAACCGAAGCTCAGTCCCAGCTCTTGCTACCCCAGCTTCACCGTCTCCGCATACCTGTACCTAGTGAGAACAACAGTCCGGACTCGTCGCCTGCTGCATCGCCATTTCCGACTTATACGGAATCACCTCTCATTATGGCCACAGAGGCACAACAGCCTCCTCCCTTGATGCTCCCAACGCCCGCAACAGAACGAAACTTGTCATTCTCTCACCTAGACGAGCAAGCTAATGCAAAGCCCATCAGATGGTGGCCCTACCATCTACTACCTCCTCCCCATGTCTTGTCGAGTACACTCTTCCCCACGCTGCAAGGTTGGCCGAATAAGTCGGTCTGGGACAAATTCATTAGTGTTTTATCTGTACCAAGCATCTTTCTATTGGCCATCACATTACCTGTGGTGGAAAGCGACACAAATGATGAGGACTCTGCGGGTAGTATCATTGACCAGCATTCCGGTGTTCTGGAGAACGCAACTGCTCCTGTGTCCTTTGAACCGAGCGGGTCCATTGAGCCTGAGACCGAGTGGCAGCGGTACAGACGCAGCACAGTATCCAGAGGCTCCAGCGCAAATCCAAGTCCCAACCGTTCACCGGCTCTCGTCTCTCTCGAAACATCTGGGAATGGTACTCCTATCCCAAGTCAACAGATGCAGACCACAGCATTTACACCGCTGGATGCGCAGCTTCCCAAATCGCCTACAGAACTCGCGCCCGACAACTCGACCCTGACTGAGGATGACCAAGTATGGAATCGTTGGTTATTGATTCTTCAGATCTTCACTGGTCCGCTCTTTTGCGTATTCGTCATTTGGGCCAACATGCAAGAAGAACTCGACAGTCCAGTCAAAGTGCTCGTGCGAGCCTTACTTATCTCCCTCGTTTGCTCACTTGTCCTACTTGCTGTTCTTCTCGCCACTACATCACCCGATCGTCGACCAAAATATCATTTCATGTTCTGTTTTCTTGGGTTTCTCATATCAATTGCCTGGATATCCACTGTGGCCGGGGAGGTTGTTGGTGTTCTGAAAGCGTTCGGCGTAATTCTAGACATCTCAGAAGCGATTCTAGGTCTCACAGTTTTCGCTGTGGGCAACTCTATCGGAGACTTAGTTGCTGATATCACGGTTGCGAGACTTGGTTATCCTGTTATGGCGTTGTAAGTCACCACGAAAGCCGCGCCACGAAGGCCCCTTGCTAATCAGCTGATAGATCTGCCTGTTTTGGTGGACCGCTATTGAACATCTTGTTGGGAATCGGTCTTGGAGGGGCCTTCCAGACGATACACGCTGCAAACAAGAGGAAACACAAACACCCTGACAGGCCATTCCAGTACAAGCCATATCACATCCAAGTCAGTGGGACTTTGATGGTTTCGGCAATTGCGTTGCTTATCACACTTCTGGCCCTGCTCATATTCCTGCCGATTAACAAATGGGTCATGAGCCGGCGCATTGGTTGGGGGCTCATTACCCTCTGGTCGGTCAGTACAGTGGTCAATTTGGCTGTCGAAGTCGCAGGAGTCTGGCGTGAGATAGCCTAAGGTCGTAACATGTGGAACCCAGAAGCAGAACTGTGAATAGTGTACCTTACTTGTATAAGTACGTCGTTGGATAAGTATCGTCCAATAGTATATGATAGTTTAGATACCCCGAAGAGAAACACAAAGTCTCAACAATGCGTCTGGGCACAATGCCGTCATATTAGGGCCTACTTGGACAAACCGCGTCACCCATCTGCTACCATCGCGAGACTCCTCGTTTGACAGACACGTCACAATTTCAGGGGCTTCAAGGCCCCTTTAGTAACGTTGCTCCGAGCTCTGCCGAAACTTGCTCCTGCTCCCTTGGAACTGATTCGGTAAGAGCTCTTTGAGACAAACACAACAAACCGAGATTGCTATTGAGGCAAACTGATGGATACATCTGCCGAGTGGCTCTGAGGCCGTACTGTACCACTCAGGGAAAACACATCCAAGGCCACGCAATCGAGTCTCACGAAACGGTGGCATGGGGGTTACACAGTCAGGGGTGGGGAGAAGAGCCGGGCTACCTCCTCGACAGGAGTATATATATAAAAAGAAGGGGTCTGTTTGGTTCCCAAGTCGACTCACACATTACAAAGTCGTAAAGACGCCTCTCTCTCTCTCTCCCCCTGTCAACCACGAAACAACCTACCTATCTCATAAATTACTTTCCCTCCCCGGGTTTCTCTTCCTTCGAAAATGTTGCATCCCGGTCAACAAATTACTAGCCCTTTTTTTCTCCCCCCCCCCCCAAAACCACCAACGCCCCTAACCCCAAAGACATACTTCCCGATCTATCATCATCTATCTATCAATCACCATGGACGCCTTCAAAGCCGTCAAAGACAAGCTGGCCAACAGCAGCACCGGCGGCACCGGCACCAAGACTACCTCCTCCGGCACCGCGGCCCCCAACACGACCCCGGCCGGCGCCAACACCCCCGGTAGCACTCACCGCGGCGGCGGTGGCGACGGGGCGCGAGCAACCGACAAGGCCGACAATGACACGTCCGTCTTCCCGCTCGTGGACGGCCTAACGGGTGATGGGGCTGATACTACTACTACCACCAACACCAACACCAAAACCAACACCACCACCGGCGTTACGGGTGCCACCGGCGCTACTACTCGCCTCGCCAAGGCTGCCGCCGCCGACGACGAAGATGTGCCAGGGACCCAGCGGGAGGTGGGGGACGCAGGAGTTGTGAAGGTTCACCGTCATCGCGATGACGGCGGACACGGGTCCGGGTCCGGATGTGGGTGCGGCCAGACCGGGTCCCAGGGTGCGGGTGCTGTCGGAAGGAGGGTAGCGGGACCGGCTTTCCGACGGGGAGATGTGGTGCTTCAGGGGAAGGGAGAGAAGGGAGAGAAGGGAGAGAAGGGAGAGAAGGGAGAGAAGGGAGAGAAAGGAGAGAAAGGAGGGGTGGAGGATGGTGATGGCAATGGTGATGGTGAGAAAGGGAGGGGCTCGTGGTAGAGTGTGTGGGTGGGATTGGGTGAGTTGAGTGAGGGAGTGGGATGAATGGGGAGAGTAACGAGGGTGTCCAGAAGGGGATAACAAAAGGGGGTGGAAGGGGAGGTTTGGGAGAAAAGGGGGGGAGAGAGGGGGCATACTGGTTTCACCCCACTTCGGTAGATTGTGAGAGAGAGGAGGTTGAAGTAGGTAGCTGGACTACTGCCCGGACACTGTACCTTCTTTTTTTCTTTCCTTTGGTAGAATCCCTCGTTAAATTTCTGGATGAGAAGAAGCTCTGATGCACCTGGTGAGAGTCCACTCGCAAGGTTGGTTTGGTTTGCAGCGGTTAACTACATATGTACTTCGTTACATGTAGATATGCTCTTAAGCTCATAATACAGTCTGAGACTGACAGCCTCTAGCTTCTACGCACGCACCACTCGTACCGCTTCCCGTCTAGAGACCATGGAAAATCTGATTGGTTTATCTCGGTGCGGTGCCTGCAGCTTCCCCTGCTCCTTGTCCCCTGCCACCTGCCCCCCCGCCTGCCCGCTCTTTGATCCTCGCACCTCGTCGGAAATCCCTGACCGCTTCGACTAAGGTTCACAACAAAATATTTACCCCTCAGCCCCTCCATCAGGGGTTCAGTCAACTTAAGCGCAAGGGTCTCCCTTTTTTCTCGCTGTAATTCTGTCGTATTGGAATGAAGCGCCACCAACAGCAAGCAGTTGAGGCAGTTATAACTCAGAATCATCCCTCTCGTTAGACAGTACTTACTTAGCCTTTACCGAAATATCGATATCCCCCATCTTCCTCACCCTAGAGGCTAGACCTGCCACTCAGTGCCAATATCCCCAATTCTCCTCCTCAGCAATCATGGACGCAGGTGCCCCGCCATACCCTCCCCTCGAGGATCGCCCCATCAAGAACACCATATGCCTCTTCGATGTAGATGAGACCCTGACCAAGGCTCGCCGCAGCGTCACCCCCGAGATGCTCGCCGCCCTCCAGTCCCTACGCCAGAAGGTCGCCATCGGCTACGTGGGCGGCTCCGACAAGTCCAAGCAGCAGGAGCAGCTAGGATCTGCAGACCGGCCCGTCACCACCATGTTCGATTTCTGCTTCAGCGAGAACGGCCTGACCGCCTACAAGATGGGCGCCGAGCTGCCCTCCAACAGCTTCATCAAGTGGATCGGCGAGGACCAGTACAAGGAGCTCGCCAATTTCATCCTACATTACGTCGCCGATCTCGACATCCCCGTCAAGCGCGGTACCTTCATCGAGTTCCGCAACGGCATGATCAATGTCAGCCCCATTGGCAGGAATGCCACCCACCAGGAGCGTCTGGACTTCAACGACTACGATAACGTGCACAAGGTCCGCGAGGCTATGGTTGCGAAGCTGAAAGAGCGCTTCGGACATCTGGGCCTGACGTAAGTTCACACTGCCACCGCCTCTCACTCGTCCACCGGGTGGGATACATGTGACCCCCGAATATGCTGAACTGACGCATCCTGCAACAGATTCTCCATCGGCGGTCAGATTTCCTTCGACGTCTTCCCCACGGGTTGGGACAAGACCTACTGCCTGCGCCACCTCGAGAGCGAGGCCAAGAAGCCCGGTGGTATCTCTTACACTACCGTTCACTTTTTCGGTGACAAGACCTTCGAGGGCGGTAACGACTACGAGATCTACACCGATCCCCGGACGATAGGCCACTCTGTCGAGGGTCCCGAAGATACCCTAAAGCAATTGCAAGAGCTCTTCGACGTTTAGATCAACGGCTGTCTCCCCGCCACCTTCCTGCAGGGAGGGTTCTGGATCACAAGAAAAGAGTGGCGAGACAAGCGAAACGAATCCGCGTGGCAATCGGAAGACGACCGTAAAGGATATCTAAAATCTGGGCTGACTATACATATAGATCAGAAGAATCCAAAAAAACGAGCGAATATAAAGCATAAGATCTCGCCAAATTCCAAAGAAAAACAAAAGAGAAAAAAAATCTACCAGCCATATCATATGGTCGTGAGTGATTTAATTCGTAATAGGGGGAAGGAAGGGGAGACTGCCAAGAGCAAAAAGCTACGGACTCGACAGAAGGAGGGGGGTTTCAAAACCTATCAGATAAAAAAAAGGGGGGGACTTCGACAACAAACCAGAAAAAAACAACAATTATCAAAGGACTCAAAGAAGGTTCTCTTATTTTTACTAATCAACTTCCTATGGTATTAAGAGACGTTTAAATAATAGAATCTCTAGATCTGATAATCTCATAAAATTAAACAAAAAAACCCAAACAATGACCAAGCGTTCACTTATGTACCTAGGTAGGTATATCTGGTGCATATATAAGTATATGGTATATATTTTATTAATATTTCTTCAAATCCCTTCCTTCCCAACCTCCCCCCTCGCTTAATCCTCCTTAGGAAGAACGCAAAGTATATAAAGATTTCTTAAAGAAGAGGGGAAAAAGGACCGAAAAAAACACCATAGAATCATTCATTCATCGGAATAGAGGGAAAAGAAAAAAAAGGCTTTCCTTCCACCAACCCTCCGTATCGTTCGTTCGTCTAGGTATCTATCTAAAAAAAAAAATTTAACCCCCCCCCTTCCATGGCTTAGGCTTGAATCATTCTTCCCCCCCCTCCCCGGCCCCCCCTGTACATTCTCCCTCTCTCACCTCTCTCTAGACTACCGACCGAATTCCAAATGCGGCACGATGACGGGCCCGTACTTGGTCGGCGCCGTGAACGCGCCGTCGCCCTGGACCACGTAATCGACGGCGAGACTCAACCGGCTCAGACCACCACCACCACCACCACCACCACCACCGTGCTGCTGCTGCGCCGCGCTGTAGGCCGTGCCCGGTATGGCCTCGGGGTCGTAGGCGACGAAGGCGACGTAGTTGCGGCGGCCCATGAGCTTCTTGAGCTCGCGCGGCGCCCCCGACGCGTCCGTGTGGAAGATCTCCATCATGTCTTCCTTGGTGTCGCTTATGGCGCCTCCTCCCCCGTCGGCTGCTGATGAGGAGGATGACGAGGAGGATGACGATTTTTGTCCGTTGGCCGGCACGTAGTACGACTTGTGATTGTGCAGCATCTTGAGGATGTAGTGCGCCGCGGGCGCGGCCACGATGGGGCTCGTGATGATCTGGTACATGGTCTTGTGGTCGCTCGGGTGCGCCGGGTCGTGGACTAGGCCGGCGCCGGCGGCGTTGACGTCTGGAAAGGGGGAGGGAGAGAGGCTTAGTTTTGACTTCGCTTTTTTTTTTTTGGTGCATGGGATGGTGTTGATAGGAAAAAGGGGGAGGGAAAAGGGAGGGAGTGGGAGCAAGAGGAAGACAGACGAGAATTGAGACGAGATGAAAAATGAGAAGGGGGAACAACGTACCTCCAGACAAAAACGTCATACGGATACCCTTCTGGTGGGCGATGCCCTGGAGGGTGCGGATCAGGTAGGTGCGCTCGAGATCCTTGGTCTCGTGGGTCCACATGTCCTTGAGGATCTCGCCGATGTCGAGGTCGCCGAACTGGTTGACGACGTTGCCCATGAGCCCGGACTTGCCGACGGCCTTCTTGACCGAGTTGAAGCCCTGCGACACGACCTCGCGCCCGCCCACGATGCCCGCCACCGAGCTGGTCACCTTGCCGAGCATGTTGTAGCCCGCGTTGACTGCCTTCTTGCCCGTCGCGAACGTGTTGGCCAGGCTCTCGACGCTGTCGAGCCGCGGGTAGATCAGCGGCACCGACAGCATCCAGAGACAGTGCTGCACGCTCGGCGGCAGCATCGCCACCTTGGGGAACAGGCCCTGGTACGTCGGCCCGGCCAGCACCCGCGCCTGCGTCCGCTCCGACCTCAGGTCCGCCCCGACAACCACCACGGCCGGCCCGAGGAACTTGACAAAGTGCCACCCTTGGCCCGTGATGGTGAACAGGTCCAGGTCGTGGCTGACGTTCCGGAGCACCTCTATCGTGGTGTGGTGCTGGAAGAGGAGGTACATCTCGACCGCTATGCGCCCGATGTTCTTGAACATCTGCGAGTTCTGCATGTAGTCGGGGTAGGACCCGTAGCCGTCGAAGCTGTTTTCAGGGTCAACAATCTCAGTCTTTCATCCTGAAGTCGTGCGATGAACGGAGGGAAGGGTGTTTGTTGTTCAGACTTACATGTCATGATCGTCGATCTGGCAGACGTGAGGAATCTGCGCAAAGGCCTCTCGCAGGAAGGGTTGGTCGAAGTGACTCGTGTAGAAGTGGAAGTAGGCATGCGCGACATCCTCCTCGTGGCGCGCCGTCCACGATGCGTTCTTGCGGTTCTCCTTGCCCGACAGGGCCAGCCACTGCTTCAGGAGCGGAACCTCTTTCCATAGCCGGTCGCCGTAGATCTGGTCGCCGAGGCCGAGCTGGACGTGGAAGCCGCCGCAGTCCACGTTCTTCTGCAGTACGTCCTTCCACATGAACCCGAAGCCGCCGAGCTTGCTGCGCTCGTTCTGCGACGTGCTCGCCGCGAAATCGTTCCCGGAATGTGCTATAAAGCGCCAATTGGTCTCGCTGCGGCCGGCCACGACGAACTCGTACCGCGTGCACCCTAGATGCGAGGTCACGGCGTAGGTCCATCGTTCGGTGCCGCCCTCCTCCATCTGCAGGTTGATGTCGTACTTGATGAACTGCCACCGCTGGTGCGTATAGATAGAGTGGGGGGTAAGTTGGCGCGGGTTCGGAGACAGATCCATACTCTTGTGGATGTGAATCGTCGGTGGCTGAGGTGAGTCCGTGACTATGAGGATGCTACCCAGCCACAGCCCCCTTTCCACGTCCATGTTTACATACCGTAGATACGGTCCGAAGTAGACGCCGTTCGTCGGCTGGACCTTGTACATATCCACGCCGGCACCCGGTGGCGGACCAGAAAACCCGGCGGTAGTGGGAGTGGCCGTTGCTACACTCATGATGCTCTCCGCGTAGCCAGGCGTCTGTGGTGGGAACATGGGCGACGCCAATGCGCTCTGCTTGCCAAACATGGGGGATCCCAGAGGATTGCCATACGTCGAGGCTGTCGGCGACAGAGGCGCCACGTCATGGTGGATAGGATTCGGGCCCTTGGGGAACTCCCATTGTGTGGCCTGCGTGGCTAGATGGATATAATAATACTGGCCCGAGTTTTGATCGAGGTGAGCGATCCAGCCTTCAGGCAAGGGTGGCGGCGAACTGAGGCCCGCTCCACCTTGAAACGGAGAAGGCGTGTGAGCGACGGCATGGGCTTGCTGCCCATTCGGTTGGCTTTCAGGCCTCGGATCATTGGCAAAGGCAGGATGTCCGGGATGTTGCAGAGCCGGAGACGCCAGGCCAGCTGCGATCTCGTTCTGCTTCTTTTGTAGCGAGGCCGTCTGCGCGACAGGGGCTGCGCTCGAGCCGGATCCTGTCGCCTGAGCGGGTCTCTGTTTCTCGTTGGGATAAGCGGATGAAGAACCGCCCGGATTGATGCTGGAATAGGCCGGAGGTGGGCTCGGCGACATCTGCATCCGCTGGAAGTCCTGTTCCAGCACACTGACTTGCAAAGCTGGCCCGCCGCCCGAGTTTGAGTTCGAGCTAGCGGTCTGTGGCCGCGCAGACTGAGCACCGAAGGACGACGCGGTAGGACTAGTGACGGGATTTGCGCCCTGATAAACCGTTGGTGGACCATGTGGTTGTTGCTCAGGGGTCTCTGTCGGCGTCCAAGGCCGGGCGGGCTGCGTGGCCGGATGCGGCTGCGTAGCCGGATGCTGACCATATTGTGCTAGTCTCTGGGCTGCCGCCGAACTTTGCAGACTGTTGAGCGTGGCGGTCCCAGATATCCCAGCTGCTGCGTATCGCGCCTCGATACCTCCGCCCGGTATGTTCCCCGGCTCGACAATAGGAGTCTCGGGCGGGGGAGGTGAGCCCCGACTTGCTCTGGTAGTCGATGTCGAAGCCGTCGAAGCAAAGCGATTTACGCCGCTATCTTGCGGCATCTTGAGGTAGCTATCCTCGCTGGGTTGCAGCCGCACATTGCTATTGGAACTCGAGCTGGACCCCGCAGAATTCCCTCTCGGTGGAGGATAATAAGGCTTCTTCTGGTAATCGGGCAAAGGGGCATTTGAAGTAGGCGCCGGCTTCTGCTGATTCCCTAACGGCTTTGCGAAAAGTCCACCGTCGTCACTATGCGGGCTGCTTGGGCTAAGCGTACCTGGCAAAGGCTTCGGAGCAGTACCCCGACGCTCGGCAAGGCCCGGTTTCCTTTCGATAGGGCTTGTATCTATTCTGGGGGAGGTGTCATTGAGGCTGTCAGGGCTGAAAGGGCTTGTAGGGCCTGTGTAAATCCTCCCGGCAGATGGGCGGCCGCTGCTGGTCGGGTAGGCAGGTCGATGCGACTGAGCTGACTGACCTATCCGGTGGTCGTCGTCGTCTTCAGGGTAGGGCAGCGGGGCTGCTGAGCTCGAAGCTCCGGGAGGCAGGGGAAAGGTTGGCTTGAATGATGCGGGGGCAGGGTAGTTGAAGGGTCTATCGGCAGGCGGATGTGGGCTCTGAGGTTTGAATATGCGTAGAGGCTCGATGGTAGGGCTGTCGCAATCATCGGCAGGCTTGTTAAGGAACATCTCCTCTTCAGGCCGGCCGTGATGAGCCATCTTGACTGATCCACGCGGCCCCCTCACAAAAACGCGAAACACAAAACAAGTTGTAGGCGCAGTACAGCCGGTAAGACACGCAGAATGACGCACAGAATGAAGCAAAGTTATTTATAGGAGCTGTGAAGTGATGTGCGCGAACAAAACGCCGTGTCAAAAGGGGGGTCGCGGCCTTATGGAGGCCAGGTGGGGTATGACGGCGTTCAGGCTCAGTCGTGAGGGAACACGTGAAGCTGAAGCTGAAGCTGACGATAAATCTCTATGACAAGCTATTACCTGACGGAGACAACGCGCGGAAGAGTTGTGCGACGGCGACGAAAGATGACGAGCGGACAGAAGCAGATCAAACACACCGGAGAAGCGAACAAGAGAAAAAGTCTCCTGAGGTGGTGGCTTGATATGCGGCCAAATGGCGGGGGGAGTTGTCAGTGAGGGCAGGGCATACAGGCCGACAGGGCAGAGGTCCAGACAGGGTCGTAGCGGGTCGTTGAACATCCAGTGGGTTGCGCAGCTTGGCGATCCGATGACTGGGTGGTTGATTGGTCAAGCGGTGTAAAGGCGCTTAGAGAATGGGGGGGGAGGGAGAACGACGAGGGTTGGACAGAAGCGGCCAGACAAGGGTGAGGTGCCATATTGGGTGGGTTAAGCAGATGGGCAAATGGGCATGTGGAAGCGCCCATTGCCCGATATGCCATCATCTCATGTCCAATATCCCATATCCCATATCCCGTATATCGGGTACCGGCAATGGATCGCACAAAAGAAAAGGGGATGGAATGGAAGCGCCGGGCTCTCTTCTTATTAGGAATTCAACTTGTTACAACCATACAGCATACAGCCAGGGGTAGGTAGATATGACGGTTGTAGTTCATGCTATGCTGGATACTGGATGGATGGATGACTTGTTCAATCTCATAATCTGACCACAGAGCAAGCGTATTAATTCGAGAGAGTGTTGGGTGTTGGTCTTCTTCAATTTCAGGAATCACCTATGGGTGTGGTTGAGTGTGAAAGGTTTCCAACAAGAGATGGGTACATGGGCCTCAAGATTTACCCAGGTTCGGCTGTCACCAGCATGAGCGGCCAGATGCGATGAGATATCTGTAATTCTGTAGTCGGGTATGCCTGTTATTATGCGGACCGACCCTGTACATTCCCCGATCTGTCTGTCTGTCTGTCATGGGGGGGAGGGGGCAGATATAAAAATAGATTTTGATCTCTCGAGTGTCTCTCGTACAGCTTTCTACTTTTATTTAGTAGTCTTGTAACTACGAAGCTGCAGACATCATGCTCCCGACGGGTGATGAAGAAGAGTAGCAACAAGCACATCTGTGTGAAGGGGATCTGTTGGCATATCTGTCAGCATGCATGTGGTACTTGTAGTATGTTGGACATGGAGGCAGAAGTGAGCATGCAAATAATAATGCACAGAATAAAACATGCTTATTTATGCCAGTCCCAGTCCGAGTTATTCGCATTCAGGCTTCTGCTGCGTCGTCCCAAGTACATACGAATGCCGATAGGGTGCCAGTCTTGGACCCCCCTGGCTCCCTGGGAAGTGGCTGGTTGATTGGTCTCGATTGGGACAGCTGGACCGGTCGAGTTCAGTGTTGCCTGCTGATGACTTCCAGACTCTGACTCCCCGCTCCCCGCTCGGAGGCGAGAATCTGACGCGGCGTGCGTTTGCATTGTTGCGCGTTTTGGGGCCTCCAGTCACACTAGAAAACCCCAACTTATGAGAACCGCTCTGAATTGTTCCGTAGCTGCCGTAGGTGAAGGCGTTTTCTCGATAAGTGCCAGGCAGAAATCGTATTCATACCTACTATTAGGTACATGCACATGTGTAGTGAGTGAGTTGAGATAGTCTCGGTGGAAAAGTCGGATCCGAGAAGGGGAATGGCAGATCTGCTGAAGGGTAGGTTGCGCTTGTCCTCGGTCGCAAGCGCTGCCCCAGAATACTTCCGTACTGTGGCTGTGTCTCTTTAGCTACTGGTGCGGGAGCTAAAAGGTCTCGCTATGTTCTCTAAGGTGTAACCTAGCTTATTCAATACTTCAGGAGACACCACCTACCTAGGTAGGTACATAATAACACATTCATTCAAGGTTAGCACGAAGACCGACAGCTATGAAATTCGCCTCCGAACTACTCAGTAGAGATTTGATACAATGAAACATACACCAAAGCTGGGCTGCATCAGCCACCGGATCTTGCTGAGTGGAACCAACCAATCATCATCATCCTAACCATCTATCAGATCGAAGAATGGGGACGCGTGGCGGCTTATCAACCTTGGCTGTTCGGCCTATCAGCCTATGTGAATCACTCTCTGGTGTGCTCGACAACTTAATTACGTAGACGCATGTCTGACTGGGAGCTAGGCAGTACCTAGGTGGAAGCGGAGCTCCGAATTACGTTGGTCATTTGCCTTCTCATGTCCATCAGTTGCGTACCTAGCCTTGCCTAGTTTTGGAGCTGCGAGTATATAACACTCGCTCGATTCTGTTATATGATGTTGGCTCTTTGTCACCAACAGTCTCGTCTTTTGCAACATCAAGACACTTGCACCCAACATCATCATATTCAATCAACTTCAACAACATCCAAGACACTTGCGCCCCATCCTACATTATGGAGAACTCCAACAACCAACGCCAGGGCTGGGACCTTTCGGATCTCTTCCAGCAGCTGGAAGGAAACCTCGCGAATCACTTCGGCCCTCAAAGACCTCCTGGGGCACGGGGTCCTTGGAGCGTACCTCCCGGTGGTCCGTTCGGTGGCCCCTGGGGTGGTCGAGGACGGAATGACCGCTATCCTGATAATGACCATCACTATTTTCACGACGACGAGCAACACGAAGAGCAAGGTGTCGAGACCCCTAATACAGTGAGGAACACTCCCGATAGCACACCCGGCGGGGGTGCCGTGCCATCACCACCTCCCCCTGGACACTTCGCTCATCCACCACCTCCTCCTGGAGCCTTCCCCCAGCCACCCCCGCCGCCGTCTCAACCGCATGGGCATCCTCCCCCTCCCCCACACCCCCACAACCATCACCACCACCACCACCACGGGCCTCCTCCCCCTTTCGGTTTTGGAGCTCATCGTCGACGTGGCGGTCGTTGCGGACGCGGAGGTCGAACTGCACCACCTCCCGCCTATGAGGGACCATTCGATTTCAGGCCCCTAATGAACGCCTTCGCTGCTCATCCCTTTGCACAAGCCATTCGCGACTACGTGGAGCAAAACCGAGCCGGCCCGTCAGCGGAGCATAACAACCAGCAAAGTCGGAGTGACGAAGACAGCTTCGTCCCCCCTGTGGATACTTTCAACACAGAGAAAGCCTATGTCCTACACGTCGCGCTACCTGGCGCATCGAAGGAGGATATCGGAGTGAACTGGGATGGGGAGAAGCTCAACATTGGCGGGGTGGTCTATCGACCAGGCAACGAAGAATTCATCCAGTCCCTCGCGACGAGCGAGAGGAAGGTCGGCATGTTTAAGAGGAGCATCAAGCTACCGCCGGCCGGGAGTGATGCCAAGGATGACATTGATGGATCTGCCATTACTGCCAAAATGGAGAACGGGATCTTGATCATCACTGTACCCAAGGTCGACAAGGAGTGGACTGAGATCCGCCAGGTGGATATCGAGTAAGAACCCACTTAATGTGATCTTGAGGACGTTCGTCTGAGCTGCTAGTATTGATTGGTGTTTTTGGGATTGCCTGGAGTATTTTGGGAACAATCGCTATATGAAAGATTCTTGATATATCATAAAAACATAAAAACGAAAAACTTTCTTTGCTCATCTTCCATAATCATTGTCAGTGAATACATACTCATAAATGAAACGTGATCCAGTATCTTACCTGCAGGATGTTGCTACCGCAGCGTACCTCCAGTGCAAGGAGTCTGCATCTCCTGTATTGCAAGGCCAAAGCTGGGCCATATAGAGTCTTGTTGGCTTTCAAATAAATCCGTTCTGCACCTTTTACTGTCCAGCTGTTTCTGTCTTGGAAGCTAGGACATCTTCATCGAGTTCTTGCATGACTTCCATTACTAGGTTCAGGCTATCCATGAAGGAATTGACCGCGACTCTCAGCATCCGATTGGTAGTAGCCCTGTACTCGGTTCGTAGAATATTGCCTCTCTCCATGGGCTCAGCATCATCTTCGCTCGTAGACTCTATCGAGAATGATCGCATCACTAGGGGTGACAGCTCCTTGTCGACCTGTAAAGCCCTCAAAGCAACAGAGGCTAGCCGCGATGTTGGAAAGGGTATATCGAGGGTTCTGCCATGACGCCATTTGAATCAGCAAACGAGGTATGCACCAGCACAGCCCTTTAATGTGAGACCTACAAGGCGCAAGGGAAGTCTGAGACTATGTTGGACCCCATGATGGCAATCTGGTTGAGTCTGTAGTCATTCGGATGCCAGAGACCAGAACTCGTCGACGAATGGAATGTGCATTGCACTATGGCGCGACAGTAGACAAGACACCTTGGTTGGGGTCGGTATTTTGGCTGGCGGGGTAAAATCGGAGTCAGGGACAAGAAGCGATAAGATAAGAAGGCTTGGCAGTTTTTTAGAGTGTGGTGTGTGGTGTGCGGCTCAACTCCGGTAGCTGGAGGTCTGGAGGTGCCAGGCGTTTCAGCCACTGGCAGCTAGAGGCCGGTGTGCTGGGAAACAGATGGTTGGTTTGGGGAAGTTCCAAGGTTGAGAGGTACCTAGGTATGGAGTACGTATCATGCATGCATGCGGTTGCTAAGCAACGGACCAACCCGTAAACAAGACAGGGTCAAGAGTCTCTGGCCTAACCATATTGAGCTCTAGCTCCAAGGGAGCATCTACGCAACGGCCAGGATCTTGACCCTTCCCAGGTTCCGTCCAAAATAACAATAATAATACAGCTTTGGTACAAAAACATCACCGCCTCGTCCTTGGGTCCAAATCTGATGATCTACTACTGTATCTTCTACACAACATCATTCCATTCTTCTTGACACAGAAAGATCTTATCTTTTCTTTGCGTCGTCCCGAGTGGTGTCACTTCACTTTCAGTCTTTTGCTCCTCCTAGGCACAACGGCCCTGCATACAATCAGCTTTGTTTATTCCCAAGACAATCTCGCCTTCTCCAAACATCTCTTCCTAATCCCCTTCTGGCGCACAATAGGGTTTAGAACTCGTCTGGCTTCTGAGGTTTGCGATTGCATCCCTGCGCCATTGAACTTTCCACTCCAATCGGCCGGCCTTGAAAGAGCTTCGCCCGTCTCTTTATCGGTCGCAAGAACCATCCGCCGCAGAGATGCCGCCTTCTTCCAGGAGCCAGAACCTGGGCCAGGTGATCGAATACATCCCAGGTATGCCATTTATTTCTTTCTGTCGCATCCTCCTTTTCCCCTGAGCCTGTTTCCTATTCTACACCTTGAAATACTCTTTGCCTATCCGCATTGTTATGATTTTGGGTTTGCGCCCAGGAGATGCGATATGAATCGGGCTTCGATATCCTCGGAGTGCTTCAGCACCAGGAAGCCTTCTTTCCTCATCAAAAGCTTCGAATCCTTGCCTGTGACCATACTGACATTCGCAGATCGTCTGTATCTGGCTTCCTACATCCACCCTCCCAATGCCGACACCGTCTTTCCCTACCCAGACTCCGCCCTTCGAGGCTCTCCGAGCAAGCGATCGCAAAGAGCGGTCGATGGTCCCTCGCCGGTCCCCACCAAGTCCAAGCGGCCAATCCCGTATTATTTCACCGTAGACGACACTCTCCTCTATAACGCATTCCACCATGACTTCGGTCCACTCCACATTGGCCATCTTTACCGTTTTGCCTTACAGTTTCATGATGTCCTGGGCGCAAAGGAAAATCAACATAGACCTATCGTGTTCTGGAGTCGTGCCGACCCAAGAAGTGAGTCCAAACCCATGACCCGTGCTGTCGATATACACGTGCTAAACCCCATCACAGGTCGGGCGAATGCCTCTTGTTTACTCGCATGCTACATGGTGCTGATCCAGTCATGGCCACCTCACCTAGCCCTCGCCCCTATTGCTCAGATTGATCCGCCATTGATGCCCTTCCGAGATGCCGGCTACAGCCAGGCTGACTACGGCATCACAGTCCAAGACGTTGTTTATGGCGTTTGGAAAGCCAAAGAAGAGGGCTGTTGCGTATTGGATAACTTCGACCTTGACGAGTATGAACGATTCGAACGGGTCGAGCATGGTGACTTCAACTGGGTCACCCCTCATTTTCTGGCCTTTGCCTCGCCGCAGCACAGCCCGGTAGCTCGAATTACCGAGTCGTCTGACTCGTATGCATCTCTACCAAAGAGCCTATCAGAGGTGGATGCTCATCCTACCCTACCGCAGCCCTTCAAAAATGTCCTCAGGCACTTCTCTGAGCGCAACATTGGCCTAGTGGTGCGACTCAACTCTCCTCTCTATTCCCCATCCTTCTTCGAGGCACTGGGAATTCAGCATCTCGATATGATCTTCGAGGATGGTACATGCCCACCTTTGAGTACCGTTCGCAAGTTTATCAGACTGGCGCACGAAACTATTACGGTGAAGAAGAAGGGGATTGCAGTCCACTGCAAAGCTGGTCTGGGAAGGACCGGGTGTCTGATTGGTGCGTATTTGATATACCGCCATGGATTTACCGCCGATGAAATCATCTCCTTCATGAGGTTCATGCGTCCCGGTATGGTTGTAGGACCCCAGCAGCATTGGTTGCACATCAATCAGGGGATCTTCCGAGAATGGTGGATCGAGGAGAGAGTGGAAAGGAAGCTGAGGGAGAAGCTTGCCTCCAACCCGGCACCCAGTACACCCATACGAGCTATGCAGAAGGCCTCGCTTGGTAGAAATGCTCAGAACTCGACGCCTCCCAGCAGAAGCCCCTCGAACCGTACGCCTCTGGGCGAGATGGACAACGAACGACGTAATGTGTCAGTTCATGAGGATTACCTCCCGGCACCTACGCCAGGTCAGCCGAGGAAGACCACCCGTGCCGACCGTCACCACCCGTACCAGCGTAGTCAGATCAACCAGAGCACCGCCGAGGAGGACGAGGGTGCGCAGAACACCGAGGTTGTATCTGTCCACCGACGATCCAATGATGCCGAGTCCGAGGAAGAATGGCTTCTCCGTATGCGCACCACACGCAAGGCATCGCAGTCACCTGGTCGCAACGAGAAAAGGTCCTACAGCCACACCACGACGACTACCATCTATCACGTTGTCGACAATGACTCTTCCCAAGATGCCGAGAACATCAGCAGTGCCAGGCCGAAGACAGTTGCGGACCAAGTCGCGGCCTCCCCCACCCGTTCAGCAAGCGCTTCCGGCGTGCTGACCAAGGTCAGGGGGAGCAAGCGGTCGGCCGAAACAGGCCGCGGTAAAGAAAGTGCAGGTGTCAGGAAGACCAGCGGTCGCGTCGGCAGCGTCAATGCGACTCCCAGTGCGAATACGGCGCGTAAGGTCTCGGCGATATAGCAGAGCGAAGCCTTCGTGCCGAATTTGAGGAATTCGTGATCATTCGATTCACTGTGGCCCCTTTCCGCATAAGACACGATTGGTAATCTCACGAAGTTATTTTCACGATGACGACTGTCATGACATGCATGCGTCGGCGTTCATAGGGCCTGTCTCGTCTGCTCTGGTCCTGTTCTACTTCCCTCCTTCAAGCATCCTTGAGGATATACATATCACTGCAACACATACACTGGAGTTGTTTCCTGGTCCAAATCTTGCATGACCAGCGACACCCCACGTACGGTACCTACTCAGATATGAAACTTGGCGTTTGTGGAATTTCCTTTTTACCGTCGTTCCTGGTATAGGCAGGCGTGTATGGCTTTGTGTCTTTATCGTTTCGGCCACTCAAAGACGTTGTTTGGCCTGACATCATGTTTTTTGCTGTATTCTATCTCGCAGACACGGCACGCAGAAGCACTTTTTACTCGTAATTGCGATTGCAGAAAGGGTAATTGTTAAAAGTGAAATGAATGAATGGAAAGGAAGGAGTTGGAAGCGCGAGAAATCTTTGGAGTAAAGGGGGGAGATGGATGGATGGATGCTCTCACTGGTTTGAGGTACTATTGTTGAGTAAAAGAAAAAAGAACACGCGCATGATGATCAACAACTGCTTATTTTACGACTTGGTGATTGTCCCTTTCCTCGGTGAGTGAATTGATGACAGTACTTATGATGAGCTCATGATGATACTTAGGAGTTTCACGGAGCTTATGTTATGGTCGTCGTGATATTCGCGTAGATACACGTCTTTAAACCGACTTCTAACTTTTTTTCTATAAAAACGATAGACAATAAGCTTGCTGAATCTATGATCTCCTTGGTTAGTTACCTGTATGAGATAAACAACCCTTCGTCACGAAGTACTTTTTAAAGACATTCTGCCTCCCTCTCACAACCCACCACCAGTCAGACCGAGGTCCTAGGCTGCTAGGTCAACCAAGCACAAGTCCCCAGCGGAGTGTTTCATATTTACTTACCTACCTAGGTACCTACCCCCTGCTGCTCCTAAATTAAACGTGCGCGACGTCGATCTTTTTTGTGGTTTGTTTTCTTAATGGTGATGTAAACGCTTTTTTTTATTCCGTCTCTTCTTCTCTTTCATCTTCTTCTTCTGTTTCCAAGTGGTTTTCTGTCCAAACCTAAACGAGGTTTACTTTCAACTTCCCGTCCGGTCCGGTCCGGTCAGGTCAGCGCGTTTCCCGAAACTTTAATCCAAGGTCATCTTTACTGTACTAAGTAGTTCATCCCGTCGTCCGGACGGAGGTCCGCCGTCTACTTATAATCCAAGTAAAAAGCAGGCCGATAGATAGATACCTACCTAACTTAACCTTAGGTAAGTACGGAATAGAAAGCGGCCCAGGAACCTTGGAAAAACTCAAAACGACCTGCCAGCTAATAACTTAAGGCACCAGTCCGTCTCATCTCCCGTTACTTATTAGATACACATTCGGTCATTTCCCCGTTTCCGTTCCAGATGATCAAAAAGTATCTTATCTATGTACGGGTACCTACGTTGTCTCGGTCCTTGACTTAATAAGCTTTACTCTCGAAGAGCACCACCGCGATGGAAGGCGGCTAGCTAGCTAGCTACATTGGGTTTTTAAGTTAGGCGCGATCATGAAGCTCTCTTCCTACGTGTCGGCACTACTGCCGCCCAAGGCGGAGGGGCGCAGACGCCGCGCCCTCGCTGCCGTCCGGCCCTGGCACGTCTACGCTTCTCTGGGCGCCGTCGTCGTCCTCGTCGTCGTGCTTGCGGCTGTGCTGACCGTCGAGGGAGATCGGCAGAGGGGAAGGGAGAAGGATCAGAATGTATGCTCATGATATTCTATTCTATTCTCTCTTGTTTTATTTTTTATTCTTTTATTTGAATTTTTTTTAAAGTTCTCTGAACCTTTGTTTCGTACTACTTATTACCTCTCGATATCTCGTACGGCGCTGAGACCTCGTGCTGACTTCGTGGACTACCCGTACATACAGACGCCGTCCGATCCAAGTAAGGCCCGCGTGAACCTAGGCTACGCCCAGTATCGGGGTTCCTTCGTGGGCCGGGAAGATGGCGTGGCCCAGTACCTGGGGATGCGCTTCGCCGCGCCTCCCGTGGGGGATTTGCGTTTTCGAGCCCCCGTCGAGCCGAAGAGGCGCTCGGGGGATCAGCATGCTAATAAGGTACGGACGATCCCTTGAAGAAACCCCTACGCTACACTCTTTTTTTTTTTTTTTTTTTTTGACTGTCTACCCATCACGCCGGGCGGAAGGGAGTGATTGGCTTGGTACGCTGACGCTGACGTTTATTGGTGTCCCCCAAGTTCGGCCCAATATGCCTCGGTATCTCAGTGCCGTATCCTACGGCGGGTCAGGATGAGGACTGTCTCTATGCGAACGTCTGGGCGCCGGCGAACGCGACGCTTAACTCAAGTTTACCTGTCTGGTTGTTCATTCAGGGTGGAGGTGAGGGCTCTTCTTCCCCCCTCCGTAGCTCGTCCTTCACTTTTCCATCCTCCTTGAAGAACGCTACGAGGAAAGTTCAGCCGGCATCATACTAATGAGCTAAGCAGGCTACACGGCGAACGCCAACGCCAACTGGAACGGCACGGAAGTAGTTGAGAGATCGGGGGGCAACATCGTCTTCGTGAACTTCAACTACCGGGTCGGCCTGTGGGGTTTCCTGGCCAGCGAGAGGCTCCGCGCCGACGGGGACTTGAATGTAGGGCTCCTGGACCAGCGCTTCATGATGCGGTGGGTGAAGGAGAACATCGCTCAGTTCGGCGGTGACTCCGACCACGTCGTGATCCATGGCGCGTCGGCCGGTGCCGGGTCGGTAGGGATGCACCTGATCGCACACGGCGGCGAGGACGAAAAGCTGTTTGTCGGCGGGATCGGGGAGTCGGTGTTCTTTCCGGCCCAGCCTTTCGTGTCCGACCTGGAGTGGCAATTCGATTCCGTCCTGAGCCAGACGGGTTGTGACGGCAAAGAAGACCCGGTGGCGTGTCTTCGCGATCAGGACACGGAGACCTTGCAAGGAGTAATAAATGTCCCCTCGGCTTTTCCCGGGCGGCCTGCGAACCCTTTGCCCCTATTCTACTGGACGCCCTGCGTTGACGGGGATCTCCTACGCGACCTTCCGTATCTCATGTACCAGAGAGGGGATTTCATCGATGTCCCTATCATCATGGGCGTCACAACAGATGGTAATTCAAAACCGCTCGTTGGTTTCCCCACGCTCAAGCTGACTAATGATGCCGGTGTAGAGGGTAGCGTCTTTTCTCCCAACGCAACAACGGCAGAGTACATGGGTCTGTTTCTACAGAACAACTACCCTCGGCTGAGTGGTAACGATACGGAAGACATTCTAGACCACTATCCAGTCATGGGGTCCCTCCCATCTCGTGCAGTAGTAGGTTTCTCCAGTAGCCACCTCCGACAGCAGCCCCTTAAGGGTCTATCCCCAGGATATGGTTCTGGGTACCCATTCTTATCCTTACACGGAAGTGAGCTGACGCTACCCGTCCCAGTGGTTCCCTTCTACACAGATGGCCTACGGCGAGGCGACCTTCATCTGTCCCGCCGTGCACATCCTGGACGCGTACGCCGCCCGGCACAGAAACGCGTCGAGGGCCTGGGGCTACCGGTACGACGTCTACGACGAGGAGAACTTCCGGCAGGGCCTGGGCGTGCCGCACCTCTGGACCTCGTGGGCCGTGCTCGGCGCGGATAGCATCGGCGGCCCGGGAACGGCCCCGGCGAGCTACTATACCTACAACGCGCCCGTGGTGCCGCTCGTGATGGACTACTGGCTGTCGTTCGTGCGCACGCTGGACCCCTCGTCGATGAAGAATGCGGACGCGCCGCCTTGGCGGCGGTGGGGGGTCTCCGACGGGCAGAGCCGGCTGAGGATGGAGACGGGAAACTTCACCATGGAGAGCGTGCCGGCTGATCAGCGCGGGCGGTGCGAGTTTTGGGGTGGGCTTGCGCCTACCATGCAGCAGTAGTATTGCGTGGATTTCTGCATCGCGTAATCTAGCTTTTGCTTAGGTGCTTTGGATATGAGACATGAATACTAGACATATATAGACAATCACTGCATAATAGACTCTGATTCTGGCTTTTTGTATCCCACACCGATGCCTAATGGTCCTCTGTCTACCTTTCTCTGGTAAAATAACGTGAGCACGATTCTGATATACAGACTTGGCGGTAATACATTCTACTGGTCCGAGAACCTTTCGGAGAACCGAGTAATCATGGACTTTCGTAATCATGCGATAGAACAAAGTGCCAGCCAGGTTGCGGCGTTTAGTGTTATTGATACCACTCAGGGGTATACTAACATTCTAGATGCCTGACATGCGCAGGTACAACCGTCTGCGGAGGTTAACGAACCTTCGAAAACAGATATGGATGGATGGGTAAACAGAGGGATGGCGAGGTAGCGATTTGATGTTACCTCAAGGGCTAAGAACCTTGAAGGTTGTGTTCAAGAGATCCGTGGCACCTGGCAGGTCCTGCCCCTGAACCGCCGCATGTAAGGAAGGTACCCAGGGCATATATGACCACTTAGCAAAGCTCATTATATCCTAAGACAAGTAGCTGGACTTGTTTGCAAAGGTAAAAATAATATCTGCCGCAATAACTTCAGTGTACTTGATTCGATCCCAATGATGACCACGTTGTCTGGGTGAGTCTCTATTGATACTTCTTAGCAAGATACAGTGAACGAAATGATTGTAGTCTGAGGCATCAGTTTTTTTTTAACCCTTCCTTCTTAGCCCTTGTGTAATTGCATTACACAAGGATAACAATAACCCAATAGCCCTTTTCTCTAACTACCATCAAATCAATATTCCTAATACCATATCCCAACTCTTAAATCAATCTCTCTACGGAAAGCGCACAGGGCATATCAAAATACTCATCAACTTTCATGTTACATCTACCTTGGTAAAGACGACTAGCTGATTTGATTTGCAACAACACGAAAAGCAATATAATCAAGGCACTCATTTCGATCCCAATGATGACCATGGTACAAGATTGGTATCTGCTACTATCATAGTACAATGACCAGAATCATTACAGTCTGAGGTATCGATTATCCTTCCCCCCTTTTGTTCTTATTATCTGCTCCTTCCTGGCCCTTCTCTCTCTCTGCTTTGCATACGCAATCGTATGCCCCAAGTCTGCAAGCCCACCTCGACGGAGAAAGTGCGTAGGATATATCAATCTCCGGAACAACGCTGAGATATCCAAAGGCAACTGGCTGAATCAGTTACAAAGGTTTAATACCAATTCTTGACGCAAGATTCTCAGCGTCCGATACAATGGCTACTAGGAGGCAGTTTATCAGCTCCAACTCGACGGCAACAGAGGTCGGACACACGAACAAACTGAAGTAAGGCCTGCGCGAGCTTTCTTCCCTGCACTCACATTCTATCCTTATTGCCATAGCCTTCGTTTTTTCCGCCAGCAACGAACCATTCCAAGCCATAGATAGTCCTCAGAACGAGCTTGTTGCCGACTGACCAGCTAAGCAGCGTCTCCTGGTTGGTCCTGATTGAGAACATATACCACAGCGTCACCGATAATGGGACTGGGTCCATACCAAGGCCAATCAGTTCTGGCACACTGTTCACCTATGCCCCGAAACTACATTCAACATTCATGTATAAAATCGGAATTTTCTCATTTACGGCATTGATGAATGCAGATGTCACGTGAATGTACAGTAGGGGCTGTCCGCCAAGCTTTCCCCTCCACCGACAGTCCACAGAATTATCGCATTCGCATTGCTCGAATCCAGGTCCGTTGATCTTCGGCGATCCATAGTGCGCCTAACCTCGCAATCTACTACGATCCTACGATGGAACGCCGTACCTAGTGCCCCCCCCCTCCCCTATCCCCTCAATGCCCCTGTGCTGAAGACCTATGTGAACAGTGAGACCGCCCAGCTGATGGCCCCTTGGCGTTGGTAAGTAGGAGTCCGTATCATCCATTATGTGGAACTCGGATCTCAAGCCGATACTGGTCAGTCTGTCCGTGAGCAAATCGATCGGACCAGTATAAGTGCTGCCTGCTCCGGCTTCAGTGAACCGTTTGAACTTCGGTAGTCACGATACACCTAAGTAAGCGCTTGAAGACTGCAGCCAATTCCATTGCCCCCTCCTTGAACCATTACAATCGCACCACGGCTTCCTTGCCCTACCTCACGAACCAGAAGAAAATGACGTCTCGCGACTACGGGACCCCTGCGGTCTTGATTTCCGCGGTTCTCGCAAGCGCTATCGCCTACGCTGTGTATACTGTCGTGTACAACATCTATCTGCACCCTTTGGCAAAGTTCCCCGGCCCGCGTCTGGCTAGCATCACTCCTTGGTGGAAGGCGTATGTCGAGTGTGTTGCGCCTCGCTCCTTTTGCCATGTTCTTGTTGACCTACATGCTCAATATGGTGTGTTCGTCCGGGTTATTCGATGCATCCATAGGCATTGACTGATATGTGTTGCAAAACAAGGTGAAATCGTTCGTGTCGGGCCAAATGAGGTATGTCCAGAAATTTGTAGAGATCTGAGCACTAGATATATGCATGGCGCACAGGCTGACTATACCCCCCCGGACGGGCGAGTACTTAGCTCCATTTTGCCAACCCCAAAGCCTACCACGACATATACAACAACAAGAACCGCTGGGACAAGGAGGCTCGCCTGTACCAGAGCTTCAACGAGGACAGGTCCAGCTTCGGCTACCTCACATACGCCGAGGCCAAGAACCGCAAGGATGTGCTCAACCGCTCCTTCTCGCCAGCTGCGATCGAGAGCACCGAGGGCCTCCTGACTGAGAACGCGAAAGCGCTGTGTGCCGCGTTTGAGCGGCAGACTCGGGCTTCCAAGAGCTCAAACCTGTTCTTCGCCTTTCGCTGCATGTCCATGGATATCATCATGACCTTCTGTTTCGGTAAGCCCATCCACTGTGTCGATGCGCCGGATTTCGAGGCCCCTATCGTCAAGGCCATGGATGCGTCGCTGCCGGTGTTCATCTTCTTCAAGTACTCGGACTTGTATAAGAATATGATCTTGAAATGTCCACCGGAGTTGTCCAAGAAGCTGAGCCCACTGACGGCGGGCCTGGTCGACTTGCAGCAGGTACGTTCATGATTGGGCTCGATATGGATCCTTCAAGTCTGCACTGAAGGGAGTCCACGCAGGATTTTCCCTGACACATTACTAGTTACTTCGCCAACAGATCGACGAGCTTACCGACAATCCAGAGAAGCTCAGCGCGCTCCCCCATAAGATGACGATATATCATCGGCTCATGGATCCCGAGGCATACCGCAACAAGACAGTGCCCTCCGCCGGCAGCCTGTACGAGGAGGGCCAGGCGCTCCTGTTCGGCGGTGCCGATACCGTCGGCAATACCCTCATGGTAGGAACGTACCACCTGCTCCAGCAGCCCGACAAGCTGGCGAAGCTGAAGTCGGAGCTGTCAGCAGCCTGGCCGGCGCTGAACACACAGGGAGAGCCGAGGATCCGGGATCTCGAGAAATTGCCGTATCTGAGCGCAGTCATCAAGGAGTCTCTCCGGCTGTCGTCGGGCGTGACATCCGGCTTGTTGCGCGTCGTGCCTCCTACCGGCGCCACAATCACGGGTGTCGATGTACCGCCGAGTGTACGTGCGATGCTCTCTCAGTCAGATTGTAATTCCCCGAAGATTCTTATAGGCTGATGAGGAAAAAAAAAAAAAACCACAGACCATCGTCGCATGTGGTAGCACTTTCGTCCATCAGAATGCCTCCATCTTCCCCGAGCCCGAACATTTCGTCCCCGAGCGCTGGCTTGAGGAATCATCCTCCGACCTGGACCAGTGGCTCGTCGCCTTCTCGCGCGGACCGCGCTCGTGTTTGGGAATCAAGTGAGTCGAGACTTCTATCATTCGTCAGATGGGAGGGCGATCCCGTATCTGCGTCTTTTTCCCTCTTTTTTTTTGTGGCTCTCCCCTTTGCTTGCTGGCTTTGCTGGTTCAAGTGGTGGTGGGTGAAGAGCTGGTTTTGTTTTTGTTTCATCTATCGCTGACCGTCAACCCCCTTTTCTCTCTGTGCACTTAGTCTCGCTTGGGCGGAACTGCGCCTCGGTTTCGGCCATGTCTTCCGGAAATTCGACCTCGAGCTCGCGGAACCCATGTAGGTGAAATCTGACTTCTCGTCGACTTCTTTCCCCGATTAGTAAGTAGGATGAAAAATACTGATTGATCATGCTGTAGGCCGGACGGGCTACCGTTTCGCGATATCTTCCTGCCGTACTTCTATGGTGCGCATTTGAAGGTGAACATGAAGCCTGTAAAGGAGTAGCGGTGTCTACAGTATGCATATAGATTCATAAAGCTTCAAATCATTCTAAAATTATACTATTTTTCTTTCTAGCGAAAAAGAAAAAAAAATCCTCATCGCTCTCTAGTAGACACCCCTCAAGTACATAGCCAATCACGGCCCCTTTTTCACATGAATCTGCTGTTTCATCTCCTGCTTCCACTTCTCCTTCCTCTCCTCCTCCGACCCGATCCCCAGCCCGTGCTTCGCCTTGGACAATAGGTCCCTCACCTTCGGCACCGGGGAGTCTCTTGTACTGCTACTACCACCACCACCACCACCACCGCTAGTACTAGTACCGATCTTGGCCGTGTCCGCCCTCTGAACCGACGTCATGTTCGAGAAGTTCTGGTTACTCTTGTTCTGCTGTTGGTGCAGCTGCAGCTGCGGCGACGAAGACGACGACGACGAAGACGAGGGCCGCGCTATGTTCTGCAGGCCCTTGCCCAGCCCGAAGCTCGACACCCGCCGCGTCTGCTTCTTGACGCGCGGCTTGGCGGCGGCGTCGTCGTGGTCGTCGTGGTCGTCGTGGTCGAACGCGCTCCGATGATGCGGCTGCGGCTGCGGCTGCGGCTGACTCGCACCAGCAGGACCCGTCGACGCGTCCGGCTCGTCAGGGTCCGGGTACGGCGTCTTGACGTGATCGCTCGCCGCCGGGCCCTCGCGGATGTGCAGTCGAGGGGGCGGCGGCGCAGCTGCGTGGTGATGCGTCTTCTTACCGCCATTGTGGTGTTGTGCCGCCGGCCGGCTGGCGAAGCCGTCGGTCCTCTGCACGGCGAAGGTGACGCTGGGCGTGGTGGATGCCGACCGGTTCCTGTTACCACTGCTGCTGCCGCTGGCGGTGCCGGTACGCCCGGTGGTGCCGTGGGGGTTGGGCGGAGGCGCCGCAGCGTGCCTCGGAGCCGACTGGCATCCGTTGTTGCTGTTGTTGTTGTTGTTGTGATCACGGCTCGTGGTGTTACGCTGCGTCGCGACAGTAGGGTTGATTCCCGATGGGCCGCCGGTCTCTGGAGGTCTCGCAGTCCTGGGGCTGCCGGGGTCGCTGCGTCGCGACTTGACCTTCTGCGCCTTGGAGCGCAACCTGTCGTCTGGCTGAGAGCCTGCAGAGGGCCGCTGCTGCTGAGGCGGTGCATTCAGGTTCGACGAGCGCGGTCTGGGGGGTTGCTGCTCATGCGAGCTGATACCATCCCGGTCCTGGTCCCGGTTCCAGGGCGACGTGCGGTCCGGTTCGGAGACGGTGTCGTCGAAGTCGTACACGGACCCGTCCGACGAGTCGAGGGGAGAGACGATGTGGTGCGCGTACGAGAAGTTTCCCGAGGGCGGCGTCATGATCGGGCTGACGACGTACTCCTCCGTCAGGATCTTGTGCTCCGGCCGCCGGGGCTGCGGCGAGATGATGTCCTGGGTCTTGCGCGTCGGCGGGAGATTCGACGTCATGATCGCGGGCGGGCGCGTCGGGATCTGGCTCAGCGCCGCGTCGATTATGGTGTCGCGACAGTAGGCGCCGCCCAGCTTCCCGACGGAGGGGCGCTGGTGGCTTGGGGCCGGCTGGCGTGCGGTCTCATCGTCAGAGTCGTAGACGGACGACGAGCCGGAGCTCGGTCGGGGAGGTGGAGGAAGAGGAGGCGCGGGAAGCTCCCGGTTCATGTAAGGTGCAGGATCCTTCCGAGGCGGATACTGTTGTAGCGGGTGTGGATGTTGTTGTGGTTGTTGTTGCGCTTTCGCTGGCCTCCTGCCTGTCTCCCGCGGTCTACCACTGCCACTACTACCACCGCCACGATCATGACTGCTGTTGCCCGGATTCTGATATGAGGCCATGCTGTATCCAGGCGGTATCTATCTGTCCCCCTTTCTCAGCATGCAACCACGGTATGTATGTATGACTGCGATGATCCAGATCATCTCGAACAGAGCCTGCTTGCTACTCTATTCTGTTTTGTCGATAGGTGGAATAAAGGAGAGACGCGAGCTGTCAGTTGTTTGCGGCCTCGGGCCGCTGCGGTCAAAAAGGGCGGACTCCTTTGTTCGGCGGTGGCCAACAACAAAGGCAGCGGACTGCCCGAAAAGAGAAACGTCACACAACGAACCAGCATTGCCGTGGTCCAGATCAACAAGTAGCAGCTCTTCACGATACCGCAAAAAAAAAAAAAATTCTGATTCTCTGAGTTTCATCCGTGGGAAGTGTAGTTAACCAAAATATGCTGCCCGGAAAAGCAGACTCGGTTTCAGACCATGAATTTCCCTTGGGTCCTGCGCCCATTTTGCAATTGAAAAGCTGATATATACAATAGGTGAGACTGGTAGGTGGGTTAATTAATGATAGAGTAAGTATCTGGGTATCGCAGATAGCATCTCCATACGTCATTGGAGATACAAACACAAACACAAACACACACACACACACACTACACACGTATCCACACATTGTCTAGCTCATCCTCGTCTCCGCAAGGCGACGACGACTGCCGCCGCGGCAAAGAACACGCTCGGTACACCGATCCCGATGCCGATCCTGCCATCTTCGCTCAGGCCGGTGCCTGCGTCTATCGCGACCCCGTCCCCGTCTGAAGTTGTCGTCGGGCTCTCGGCGCCGCTGGCGTCGTCCGTGGAAGTGGAAGTAGGCCCCTCCTGCCCGCCCGGATCCGTACCGCTATCGGTGGGAGTGGGCGCCGGGATGGTGGTAGTCTGCGCGGGCAAGGTGGGAGTAGTGGCACCGCCTGCCTCGGTCGCCATCATCGTCGTCGTCGTCGTCGGTGCTGCCGCCCCCGCCACCCCGGCCAGGATGGTGAAGGTCTCGGTCGGCTCCTGGGAGACGGCCGTGTTGATGCTCTTCTGGTAGTCGTCGTACTCGAAGTTGTAGATCAGGTTGGCGTGGAAGTTCTGCGTCGAGTGGCACTCGCCCGTGTCCTTGACGAGCCACTGCTGGTTGCGGCCGTCGCAGGGCGGGTATTGACCCGGGTACTTGAACTCATCTTTTTTGGGAGGGGGTGCCGTTGTCAGTCGGGCCCCGTATCAAGAAGTTTTCAAGACTGGAGGGGAGGAAGAGGGAAGGAAAGAAAGAAAGGAAGGAAACGGCTTACGCCAATATTGGGGGTTGGTGCCCCAGTTGTAGTCCTGCAACAGCAGCATGATGTAGGTGTTCTCGGGAAAGCTGATGAGGCGACACGTCGTATCCGTCCACGGCGTCCATGTTGAGATGGGATCGCCCACGCAGCCAGAATCGGAGTAGATGCCAAACGTGTCAGCCTGGACTATCGCGAGGAAGAGGTTTGTCGCGAGGGGTATGTATGATAACATGTCGTCGCCCTGGTCGATTCTTCTGTGTCCTGAGAGGAGTACGCATGATGGAAAATCCGGTGGGACATGTCAAGGCTGATCTGATCTGCTGGACGTCCTCCGGCATTTCAGGTTTCCGATGAATGGCGGCTGAGATCCTCACAGAAGAAGCCCTTCTGCCCGGATTTCGCAGCTGAAGAACACTGACTAGCCGTGTGCGCGCTAGGCTGTCGAGGTTCATTGGATATCTCAGCTGGTGGTGTGTAGATCAGAGAGATAGGCTTGACGATAGGCGGAAGAGTGCAATAAGGGTTGGCCAAATCCAAGACACGGAACAAGAGTCTGCCTCTCACGTATGAGTTCCACTTGGCAGTCCCTCTATAGATGGCCAACTCAGATGCCGAGTGTGTTCCTCCCGAGCGACATCCTCTGGGCGGCCTGGCATTCCGTAGTCATTCATAGATACCTAGGTAATGAACTGATAGACGACCTGATTTGAATGTCCCCGTTCTCATGAAAACGAATCCATATTCAGGTTGTCTCATGATGAGCGAGATTCACTGATAGATTTGACGGCATAGATAGTCATCTTGAGTAGGGGATGTACTGGTGCGTCTGAAAGGGGCTGATTCGGAATGAATAGGGGATGAATTGCCAAGCTTCCAAAGTACCCAAGGTACCTAGGTACGTAGTGGACTTAGGTAATATATGGGGCATTGCGGAGTAGGATACCGCGGCTAAGTACTTCCCACCCCACTAACTTCAGAGTTACATCCATCTATTCCGATTGATCAACCTCGCTATTACTTGTCTTGCCCGTACCTACGCCAATCCTACAAGACTTTTGGAGAAGCCGTTATTTTTTTTCTCCCCGGGTGCCCATAGAAATATACGGATGATGAATAGTAGTAATACCACTACCCACCGCCCTACCTCTTCCTCTTCCGGTTCCGCTTCCGCTACCGCTACCGCTACCGCTTCCGACAGAGGACGACGCAAGGACGACTCTCCTCCGCCCCTGACCGAACTCGAGACGGCCGAGATCTTACAGAGCATACGAAACTCCACTACCACCGATCCCAGCTCGACCGCTCTCCCCGCCGACCTCGCCGTGTCGCTTGACCTGCACAACCAGCTGCCCCGCGTCCAGCAGAAGCGAAAGCGCAGCAGTTCCGCCGCCACCGAGGACCCCAGGGACTACCAGTCTTCCTACTATTGGGATGCTTCGACTATGGCCCCTCTGAATGCAGCCTCGGCGGTCAGTAGTTGTTCATAGATTGATTATATATCACACTTCTCATCATCCTACTTATATGGTTTCCCTTACTGCATAATTGCCTTGTTCCTTTTTTTCTTCTTCCCATAAAAACATCTGAGAGCGGTAAAGAGAGTAGAAGAGAGAGAGAGAAAGAGAGAGAAATATGATGCTTATGCGATCAAAGGCCGCCATCGCACGTCTGCGCGCTTACAGACCGCCGCCATTTCCCACATGGGATCGTTTGCCCGTGAGCCGTCGAGCCGCGGTTCTGATCCTCTTATTCTCAGATCGGCGCGGCGATTTGAGGGTGGTTATCACAATGCGGGCTGCGAGTCTGCGTAACTTCTCGGGTATGCTTCCACTAGTACCATGAATTTTTAATTTTTTTTTCTGGTCCTCTTTGTCTTTGTATACCCCCCTCTCGCAGCGGGCAGAGTTCTGACGTATAATGAAATATTAGGCCATGCTGCATTTCCTGGCGGAAAGGCGGATTCGATACAGGAATCGCCGTGTAAGTGAACACGAATGAATAGGCAAACGTCGAGACCAGTGGCAGCTAATGGTTTGGCGCCTCATCCCCGAAATAGACCAGATAGCACGCCGGGAAGCATGGGAGGAAATAGGGCTCCCCATGGACGACGCCAAGATTCCCAAGCCCTTCCGAATCGAACCGCTCTGCTGCCTACCGTGCAGTCTCGCCAAGACGGAGCTCGCGGTGCGGCCCTGCGTCGCCTTCCTCCATTCCGAAGACGTGCCCGGGCGGCCGAAGGCCATGGTTGACGAGACCATGATCCCGAGGCTGGACGCGAAGGAGGTGGCGGCGGTGTTCTCGGGCCCTTTCCACAACTTCCTTAAGGTGCGCGACGAGCCGCCGCCGCCGGGGGTTTCGCTGCCGGACGGTGACTGGTACGACGGGTACTGGTCGCACTGGCACGGCGAGGACTGGCGCGTGCACAACTTCCACGTGCCCGTCAACGACCAGCGGGTGACCAAGCCGCGGGTGCGCGAGGGCGGGCAGGCGGCGCTGGCCGACGAGCTCGACGAGGAGGAGGACGCCGTTCAGCGGTTCCTGGTCTGGGGACTCACGGGCCGCATGCTCGTCGACGCCGCCCGCATCGCCTACGCCGAGGCGCCCGAGTTTGAGCACAACGACCACTACGGCGACGAGACCATGATCGCGAAGCTCGAGGCGCACGGCCACCTGCCGGAGAAGCGGAAGAAGGAGGTCGGCCTCGAGGCGATCAAGGACGATGTCAAGGACGTAAAGATGTAGTGAGAGGAGAGGAGAGGACGGGGAATGGTCCTCGCTTTACCTGCCGATTTCGTGTGATTTTGTCTGATCAACCTGGGAATGGGGCGTTGGTATCATGAAATGGGGGGTTTTTTTTTTACTGAAAAAATAGACTGCTAGACAGAAAGGCCCGAGCCGAGATACCTCTTTTTCTTCAAAGGGGTATTTCACGAATCACTGATGAAAGAAAAAAAAAAGCGAAAAAATGATACCCCTTGTTTGATTTCTCTCTCATTTGGATTCATTCCGTGTCTCCCCCTGAAAACAAACTTATGATTCTTTTTCTTCACATCTCGCTCGGAATATGCTCGTTCGTGAAGAAGAAAACAAACAACTCCCGATAGATCGAGTCCGACCCTTGCTTGACATAAATTACACCTACAATTCAACCCCGCGCGCCCGCGCGTTATCGGGGAGCTACCAAGTATATAAATAAATCGCCTTCTTCCCCACCCCCCCCCTTTCCTTCTTCATTACTCCTCCTCCTCGACTCCTTTCGTCTCTAATGACAAGCCGTATCCTTCGTGGCCCTGGTCTGCGCGCCGAAGAGGTAGTACCCGAGTCCGGCCCCGACCGCGACGGCGATCATGACGAAGCCGTTGTAGGTCATGAACAGCAACCTGTCGAAAAGCCCAAAGATCAGCACCGTAGTCCCCTTCCCGTGTCTTCGCCCTTTCTCTTTGCTCTCTCACACATGAAATTTCACTTTTTTTCTTTTTTTTTTTTTTTGGCACCTTGACGAACCAAAATTCTCGAACTAATAGGGGTGTTTTGTTGTACTCACATGATCATAAAGGCGTAGAAGTTCTGCACGGCGTAGAGGACGGCCTTGACGATGTGCGCCCGCTGCCCGACGGCGTCCTCGCTGCGTCCTGTGATCCCGAGAAACGGCGTGTTCTCAGTAACTTGCTCGGCCCCTTGGTTTTTTTTTTCTCTTCAGCGAGCGAAGTGAGGCGAGGGTGAGAGAGAGAGATAGAGAGAGATAGAGAGAGAGAGAGAGAGAGAGAGAGAGAGAGAGACCGAGGATTTCTTTTTTTTTTTTTCTTCGGTTCTGATTCTTTCGAGAAAAAGGCAAATGCGGGAGATTTGAAGATTGATATGTTTTTAAGGATAGAGATGTAGTGAGAGGGATAAGATTCGGGAAGGAAAGGGGGGGGGAGGGGAGGAGGATCACGGAGTGAATTTATAGGGGCGAGAGAGTAAGCAGGTTGTTATGATATAGTCAAGGTAATCATGTTCTTGGGTTTTTACTCTGGGGTTTACCATTATAGTAAATCTTTTGGATATACTCACTGGGTGCCTGATCCTGCTTCGATTGCATCCACGACTCGTAGCGCCGGGTTGCCTCGCGCAGGGCCTCGTACCCGGCGCAGATGGCGACGATGGCCAGGAGGCTGAAGACCAGGGAGGCGGTGCCCCGTACGTGCCACTGCTTGAAGACGATGCATAGGTTCGTCGTGTCCCAGGTGAACAGCATCTGTTATTTTTATAAAGCCCGTATCACGCATTGTCAGCCCTTCTCGTGTATTTATATGGACCCATGAAGAGGGAGGGAGAACGGGAGCCCGGGAAAGGGATAGTATGGTGTATTGGCTTCTTAGTTTTGAGCTTCGAGGTCCCCGAGACTTCGGGAAACGAGGTAACTTGGCTATAGATGTAGTGTAGGTCTCTTGCGCCGTTACTGACATTCATGTTGCACATGGGCATATCATGGTCCATGCCGCCGTGGCCCATATCTCCATGTCCCATATCTCCATGGCCCATACCTCCATGATCCATGTGCGAGTGATCCATGGTGTCGGGAAACGATGGTTGCGGCTTTCGGGGTTAGTGGTCGGCCTCGACTCGGTTGAATTCGATCTCAGGTCTGGGGTGGCCTCAAAAGTGATATCAATTGCTAGTATCTGCTCTAATGTGCGCGAGCAAACCGGGCGCCGTTGTGGTGAGGTATGCGAAGACGTTGTTGGCGTTAATTCCGTCCTCAAGCGGCGTGTCGCGGTGGTGCTCCGTACCTAGCAAGGGATGTTGTAATGTAGCCGGGCTGCCGGGGTTATTATTTCAAGGAGATAACACGCCTGGGTGTCATTTTAGTATTATTCATCAACCTCTACGAAGTACTCCGTACGAAGTATCTCCAACGTTAAGGGGTTTAAAAGGGGATGGTGGGGTCGGCGTTTCAAGCGCGGCCAGACGGCTTTAAGCGGGTACTGTACCTACTTAACTAGGTACTTGGTATCGTCGTGGGGCAGAGAGTGCATCATCGCGAATACCGGGCGAGCTCCCTTATTATATCATGACAAAGTCCCTTCCAGCGAGGTGCCAAAATCGGCTTTATTTTCCCCCCCTAACGTCACCGATTCACAAGAGAATCAAAGATCCACGCAGTTTGTCACGATGCTGTCAATACCCGTCAACCTCCCCAAATGGCAAGTCATGTCTCTCTATTCCCTCATCCTCATGGTCGGTCTTCTGTCTTCTTGGAAATCCCCATTACAATTACGCATTACGCAGTACCTAGACCTTTACTCCGGACCGGCCCGGAATTGACCTAGCTTGGCTAACTTTGATTTTAGGTTGGAGGAAAACTCACACCTCCTTAAGCCTCCGGTCAACAATTATTGTGTCTACAATGAGGACTTCACCGTCATGGTCCGTCTGCTCTTTCATCCCAGTCCAGTACACCAAGTCATATGAAGTGAGTGCGTCGGAGACTAACCCAAGTCACCAGATCGTCGGTGGGCCCAACGCCCGAACCGATTACCACATCAACCAGACGCCCGAGTGGTTCTACCAGTACAAGGGCGCCATGATGCTGAAAGTCGTCGACGACGGCAAGTTCAGGGACATCATCATCCGGGAGGGCGACATGTTCCTGCTGCCGGGGAACACGCCACACAACCCCGTGCGCTTCGCCGACACGGTCGGCGTCGTCATCGAGCAGAAGAGGCCGCAGGAGGCCATCGACCGCATGCGCTGGTACTGCCAGGAATGCGAGCACGTCGTGCACGAGGCCGCCTTCCACTGCACCGATCTGGGCACGCAGATCAAGGGCGCCATCGAGCAGTTCATGGCCGCGGAAGAGCACAGGAGGTGTAAGAACTGCGGCGAACTTGCGAACTCGGTGCCGAAGCCTGGAACTATAAAAGACCCCAATGTGCGGTAGGTAGGGTGCCGGGTAAGGTTTCTGCATCCGCTCGACGGTTTGCGCAAGTGCTTATTTGGGTAAAAGAAATCTACCTCTGCGCCTTAGTAGGGTAAAAAGGGGGACCGATGCGATCACTCACAGGCAACATCAAGACGTTACCACTATCTCAAGAAATACCTACCTACAGTATAAACATGTACAATTCCAGCTTGGACTCTTGGCATGCTTGCATTTAATTGGTGATGCCAGTTCGAGACACATGGTCCCTAAACGAGTTAGCCCGACCAGCTGAATGACCAGTAACCTTAGTGTCCAACGTTGAACGCCTCATTTCCTGACATTTCATCTCTGTTTACCCTCACCTAGCTCTTTTTCTAACCTAGGTACTCACACTCTGGTTGAGAGGTTGGCCCTGACACAAGAAGACGGACGCCTCTGCGAATCCCAGCTGACCCGCCAGACAGCCAGCCAGCCAGCCAGCCATTATCATCTTTATCATCACCCATCATCACCACTACCTACCCTACATCGCGCGATCAAAAAGATATGCCAGCCCCCGAGATTCACCCCCTCCGGCCCCGGAGATCACGAGAACAATCCAGGACGGACAAGTCCTCCTCGCCCAACCGCGCAGGAGGTGGTGCCCACCGCCACGCGCTGAACCGCCTCCCCTTCGAGATCCAGCTGATGATCATCTCGGAGCTGGATGTGAGCAGCCTCCTGCGCCTCCGCCAGACCTGCCGGCTGCACCTGCACTACGTCACCCCCGATGTCGTGCGGAAGCTCTTCGTCCCCGCCGCCGCCACTGCCGCCGACGGCGTGCTGTCGTCGCAGGTGCCCGATCCCGACCTCCGGGGCGCCTGCCGCCAGTGTCTCGGCTACCCGGGACTGGGCAAGATCCTCGTGGAGACGGCCCTGGACGACCCGTGGCAGTCCACCTGTCTGCGCTGCTGGCGGATCCATCTTCGCACGCGGGACCGGGGCGGGCGCGATCGCGAATCGCGCGATGCTCTCGTCGTCTTTGCGAGCGGCCAGCAGGGCTCCGTGTGTCGGGTTTGTGGGTGGCCTTGTCTCGGCGATCGGCCGTCTCATCGGCGATGCCGCTTCAAGGCTCAGGTCGCGGTCGCGGTCTGGTTTGCTTTGGGCTTCGTCCAGTTCTCGCTGACGATTGTCGTCGCGGCCGCTGCCTGGTCGAATTATGACCACATCCCCGTCGTGATGATCCCTGCTTCGGTGAGTCCTGCTGCCCCCTTTCCCACGAAACAGCGCAGGAGCTAGCGGGATTGGCACAGGGGGTGATATGGGCCATTCTTCCAGAGAGTCTGCTGTGGCTAACCGCGCTAACAGGTTGCCTTTGGGTTGGCCATCATATCAGTCCTCTTGGTATGGGTCCAGACGGTCATGGCCTCTCCGCGCTTCCTCTGGAACCTCGTGGTCGAGCTCGTCTCGACGGCTCTGTGGGTTCCGCCCGTCTACTTCACTGCTGTCCAGACCACCAACCGCGAGGAGATATCGCTGGAGAGCTTTCCCATTTTCGCGTGTGCTGTCTTCGCCTCTGCGTTGTAAGGATTTCCAAACTCGTTCATCTACATGGTTTCGCCGCGTGCTGGGATGCTTACTTCTTACACAGCGTGATCCGTCTTCTGAACACCGCCGGGTATCTCTTGTTATATTTCGACTATGATGCCAGAAACCCTTACTTACCGGATCTACCAGCGAGCAAGAAAGCGCTGTATGTCAGTGGCACTTTATTGGTTCTTTGGGCATTCCCCGTGAAATCCTGAGCGTGCTGCTGGCCGGGCTGAATTGCACATTGGTGGATCTCAGCTGAAGCCCGGAGTCTCATGATTGCGTGCAATAATGCGTGCAACCCAATCCACTGCAGGCTACGGCTACGTGGACCTATGCTAATCACAGGCGCCGATCAACTAGAATTCACTGCACCCAAGGCTATCTGTGTGGCAAATTCCGACAGACTAGGCGTTCTCGCGTAGAAATTCGGTCGTCGCATCTAGCCGTTCCCTTTTATATACAACGTCGCCATCATTCCACCATGTCCATCAAACTCAGGAGATATTATTTCGTAATCGTACACGATGATCGTCTTATAATCGTTGGAAACTTACACATACCTCTAACAAGCGTCACGGACCCAGCCTCGGTGATTGGGATTTCCAGCGCAGTCGTCAGCCTCGCTACCATCATTACCAAAAGCATCAAGTCGCACTCGGATCTACAGTCGAAGTGTAGTATCGTCGACCTCAAAGTGGACCTTCTCACCGGCCAGCTTCCCACGCTCAAATCGGCGCTCAATCATGTTGCTACACTGGCGTACGGCAACTCGGCCGTCGCGCTACATAAAGAACTCGTTGGCGATCTATCCGTTTCCCTAAGATGCTGTGTGCAGCTCATATCCATCCTCGCTGATCGTCTATCCGCTTTGCAACGAAACAAGTCCAACGGTCGCACGAGTTCCAAGTCGCTTCCACCTCTTGTGGGATGAGGCAACTATCACCGATCATCTCAACATGCTGAACAACCAAATCAACGCACTCAACCTTTCTCCTCACAGCTCTACAATCGTATGTGTCTCAACTTCATACTTTCCCCAAATGAACGCGTTGACTCACTCACATAAATGACTGGCAGTCGTACCATATTTGAACAGCATGATCTCCTGCATAGAGATGAGTCGCATTAAGCAATTGTTGTTGATAGGGCGGTGTACGTACGTACTTGATAGTTGTCTTGCGCAATTGCATTACATAAGGATAACAATGTACGTACGTACTTGTGAAGAAAGGACAGGAAAAGGGGCTGGAAAAATCTGTGGGACTAATTGTATCAATCTGGTTTGCACGTGACCTGGGTTGGGTGACCTCACGTGTCACCCATACATAGTCCAACGATTTACCTACTGTATATGCGGTGGGACTCTGAGTTGTAGGAAAGGAAGCATTGTTAACAGCGCGAGCAGCGTGAGTAAGGATAGAATTACATCTGATTATAATGGTGGCTAAGGAACTGCATTGGATAAGTAATGAAGACAGTGTGACCCACAAGGGGGGGGGGAGAGAAGGGTATGTATATTACCGGTTGAACATGTCAGGGCTGTAACAGAGAATGTAGGTGGATGTAGACTTGCACAGTTGGTAAGCTAACGTCTACTTGAAGTACAGAAACGGCGAAGGTGGTTTGGTTGTTGTTGCTGCTGGTGTTGGCCATGCTTCTTGTTTCGCAGGCGTATTACTTGAAGATTGTAGGCAAAAACGATGTGCTAGATGGGGTATAGAAGATGAAGAGGGCCAAGAAAACCACTTCATCACCTCAATGGAGTTCATGAGAATCAATCAATTGTATTGTATGTATGTACGTGAAGACCTGACTAGGGGACATAAAAAAAAGGTGTGCAGCCCAGGATATCATAGATGGTTGCCTTTTGTAATTTGCATCACACAAGGATAACAATAACCCAACAGGGCGAGAGAGAACAATAAGTTAAGAAGCGAAGCCTCCGCGCAGGCCTCAACAACAGTAAAAGCTCGATATTGGCGTGTATTTTGGGTTTATCCCAAGCCACGGCTGGGCGATTTGTGTAAGTTTATCAGACAGAAAAACTCACGACGCCGCAAGACTCTAGCTCTCAAGGTTTGAACCATAGGAGAAATGAGTCACCTGGCCACAGGCGATGGACTATATAAAGCCTTCTGCGAACCCAGGACTAAGACTCCTGGGGTTGCTTTCTTTCCCACGTCACATCCATCCCTCACACCCAGCTCAACACCAAGCAAATCACCCACTGCGCGGCTCGCAAGCACACTACAGGTGAGTGACTCGATGGCCATGGGTAGTGCAGCCCAGGATGTGTGTTGCATTGCCTACGAGGCTGACGTTCATTTGCAAGATCTTATAAGATAGTTAGTTGTCTTGTGCAATTGCATTACACAAGGACACTAATAACCCAACAGGGCGAGATAAAACAATAAGGAGGGAGGTGGTTGGTTCTTTTTTGCAAGATGAGGCAAAAAAACAAAAGAAAAAGAGAGAGAGGAGTTTGAGTAAATAAAAAGCCATACGCAAATACACACACGCATACAACAAAAGATTAATAAAAAAAAAAAGATAAGAAAAAAAAGTGACACAGCATAGAATCGAACACAAGAGGTTAACCCCCCAAGCTGGCGCGAACAGCTTGGGGGGTACCTCCGCCCCTGGCTTAAGGTGGTCAACATGGTACAGAGCGCGCTTGTACCACTGAGCCACCTGGCCAGGGACTTCCCCGAGACCCTTGTGAGTGTGGGTTCTTTCGGGGCGAGAGGATGTTGTAATATTAGGGACTATATACCCTCTACATCCCACCCACTCTTCCCTTTGGGGATATTGCTCATATGTATTTTCCTCCTATTGGCCTAGCAACAAGATATGCATGCTTTCCTCCTTTCTGTTTCTTAACCAACCTTATGAAAACTTGTACCTTCTTGATTTTCAAACTTGTTTCACTTGCGCTCCTTCCTTCTCTTCTTCTTTTACTTTTCTTTACATATATGCATTTGTGATTATTATTATTCTTGGTTGTAGACTTTGATCACCTCACCAATTCTCTATCCCCTTTCCAGCCAGACTCTTGTCCTGGCAATAATACACATACATAATAAATGTTGCTAGTTGACCCCATCTCTTCCTGTACTCTCTCTCTCTCCCTTTTGAAATAGCAGCTTGTTTGTTCGGTATGTGAATTCCTCTTATCCCATCTCCCTCCTTTCCCCCCATCCACACGAGCTGTATTCCAACACCTCGTCTGAACCTCGTACTGACTGAAATGAGCTATATTATTTGTCAAATAAGACGACAGCATCCAAGTCCCAACCCGAAAAAAGGGTTCTACCGGGCTCGATGGCATTTCGTCTATGCCACACTCATGTGGCTGGCAGGTCGTCGATGCCGTGATGGGGCGCTAAGACTACCGAAGAAAGCTGTCGGCCGCTCCCTGATCTCTTGCTGGGTACTGTGTAAAATCTAAGTTGGTGCCAGTGTTGTGGATAGTCCATTAGCAATGTGCCGCAACTAGGAACCTCGATATATAGTACCGCATCGCGGGCCTAGGTATCGGCCTGCACAGGAGGCGGCGTTTGGTCAGTCAGGTCAACACTGATCCTTGCCGAGTGAGCAGACAAGGAGCACTGCGGCGTACCACACATAGCACGCCAGTGGCACACTTAAAGTTTGAGGCGCATCGCGTAGGGTTGAATAGGCTTAAGGAGGACAATATACACCAGAGCCCGCGGCGTCCCGTGGCTTGGGATAAACCCAAAATACAGGCCAATATTGAGCTTTTACTGTTGTTGAGGCCTATGCGGAGGCCTCGCCCCTTATTTTTCTATCTCGCCCTGTTGGGTTATTGTTATCCTTGTGTGATGCAAATTACAAAAGGCAACCATCTATGATACACCAGAGCCCAAGGGCGTGCAGCAAACCGAGTTGTCAAGAAGCCGTCACAGACACATCAGCGATCATCCGCCTCCATCCTCCTCTCTACAGCCTCGTGTGCACTGCCCTCAACTTCGAACGATAAACGCTGCTGCTGTAGGCATATCGAGGCACCTGCGACGATTTTCTTTTCCGAATGTTGTCTCGTACCTACACAGTTCTGTAGCTTACACCCCCCTAATCAATTATCTATACACCTACCATCAGGGGATTCTTACACATCAAATCCACTGAGTCACATCTACCATCGCATCATGGGCTGGACACGTCGTCGGGGCTCAGGACGGCCGGACGGATGCCACTGCACAGCCACGAGGGTTGGATCGGGGCCCGGTCTCCACGTCGGTATCCCGGCGATCCGGCCGCTTACGGGGAAGATGGTTGTTGGTTCACTTCTACACACCAATGCCCCGAAATTCTCTCTGATATGCTTGGGGCCGAGAATCTGTCCATCGTGAAACCCCGGTGCCCGGTGTCGATCAGTAAGATTTCGATCAGTGTGTAAGTACCTCATCGCGGCACCAAGCGCCCGCGGATCCGATGGCGCCTCCGCCTGTCCATGAGGGCGACTACGACTGTAAGTATGCACTGGAAGTCAGCATAACACGTACATAGATAGGTCTTGATACAATCGTAGCCTCGAACACATCGTAACTGCCAACTTCAATCTATCTGAATCGTCCGATTTGCCAGGAGGAGGATACTAACCTAGCAGTGTATCCCGCCCAACCTTGGTGGATTCATTCCTCTGATTCAGTACCGTACACAGGCCCGGGGCGGCTTCTTCTCTAGTTGTCTTTTTGGTTGATTGATCAGCAATTCCATCAATTTCCGCACTCGATTCCAACCACAGTACATACACACTGCACTGGAGTGCATTGAATCATTCCTAAAAACAATCAAATTTTCAATCAGTCAGTGGTAGTGGTGGAGGAGGCCGTCTCTCTGCCCGAATTGAGCGATCCGGTCAGAGCTAGGTAAGTTTTATTGCACCAGTCCATGTCAATCTCCCAGCTAACCTAGATTATTATTATCAGCGCTGCGCTTCATCGTAGCGCGTTCCCGATGATGAGACAGATAGTCCGCTAAAGCGTTCAGCGTTTTCGATGGGCCGGGCTATTCGACGGGTTCAGATGAACTACTGCTAGCTCAGACGACACAATACCCCCTTTAGAGTCAGCCATCGTGAGGTTCGCTATCGTGCGGCAGCCTCCCGCTAACTAGCCCAACGTGTAGACCCGCGAAAGCGGTACTGGCACTGCCGGCATCCCCATGCAGAGAGGGGTTTCTAGGCCGAACATGGCAGATGAAGGGCCTAATTACGTCTTGGAAGCCTTCAATGTCATGCAGCGGCGTGTAGTCTTCTGTGGGCGAGATGTAGGCATGTACTTATATAAGAGAAGAACAGCCAGGCCGAAGCTGGTAAAGTAGAGAGCTCAAGCTTCTTCGTCTTCATTCCTTCATTCATTCATTACCTACCACGTCTCTCCTTCATCTCTCGGTTTTCTTTACTACATTCTTTTTCCTCTGCAGATTGAGTCTGTATACACATTCATTATGCTTTCCAACGTGCTCCTTGCTAGCACCTCCTTGCTGGCCGCCACAGCCACAGCGGGCTTCGTGCCCGCCTCGGCGGCGAGCACCAAGTCGTGCGCGAGCCAGGCGCTCTCCGAGGACCAGATCATGACCAATCTGGCCTTCCTGGACCTGGAGCGCAACAGTAGCCGCTCCGACGACCAGAAGCGGGCTGATCGGTCGCTGACCGTCGACACGTACTTCCACGTCGTCGCCACGTCCAACTCAGTCAGCGACGGCTACGCAACTGTGAGTTTTTGATGGTTTCGGGAAGAACCGAAACCCCCTATCTCTCAGGGAGGGAAAGCGCCCCTTCATCATCATCATCATCAATCTCTTGCTTACCAACAACACGTCTCGCCCCCCTCGCAAAAAAACAGCAAACCATGATCAACGACCAGCTCGACTTCCTACAGAAGGCGTACAACCAGTGGGGCATCCAGTTCAACCTGATCAACACCGACTGGACCGTCAACGCGCAGTGGGCCCAGGGGCAGGCCACCTCGGACATGCAGAGGAGCCTCCGGCAGGGCACCTACAAGACGCTGAACCTCTACTTCATGACGAGCATCGGCCAGGGTTCCTCGACTGGGTACTGCCAGTACCCCTATTACAACCCGAACGAGGAGGGCTTCTACGCGGACGGATGCCTCGTCCAGACCAGTACCGTAAGTAAAGTAAACTTTCAGAGAGGGGGGGGGGGGGGGGGGGGGGGGGAGCGGAAGACCTGGCGCGCTAAGTACTATCAAATACCGCCCCTTCCGAAGGTGGTGAACTTCAATCAATGCAGGGCGAGGGCATCACTCGTATAGCATATCCTACCTAGGAGAAGATGATCTTTAGAATACGTATGAGACTTTGGATTGGTTCATTAACGGATTAGATAAGATATGGCCTGGCCAATACAGAGCGGGCTTAGCTAGGCAAGTAGATAATGTTAGTGCATTTGTACGTACATAGATAGGCAAGCCGCAGGTCATGTCCACGAGTCCACGGGATTTCAGGGGTTGTTGGTTGGTATTGCGCTCGCTCTAGAGATCACATCACCACGCGTGAGTACAACATCCGAGTAATGTAATGAATAATAGTTCATGATATTGTCAAGAAGATGATGAATCTTATGCGAAGAGAAGTAAAAAAAAAAAAAAAACTTGATGTAGAACATTCCATCCAGATGCTTGTCCCACCACCAAACCTTAACCCCTAGATAGGTATTCCAAACTTGTTTCTTTTCGTTTTCCGAAAAGGGTTTTTTTTTTCCTTTCCAAGTTGGGTCTGTCCTTCCCCTTTTCCCATACATATATATACATACATATATATATATATATATATATATATATATACATGGTCAGCTAGATGAGAGCTATCAGTTCCTTTCTTCTTTTTCAAGAAAAACCCTTTCTCTCTCTCTCTCTCTCTTTTCTTCCCTAGTCTAGTTGCGGTACGCGTTGAAAGAGTTGTACATGCGGTCCACCTGACCCTGGGTGAAGTGCTGATCACCACAGTTGCTGGGAGAAGGGGAGTCAGTAAGTTAGTCACCTCACCTTCATATATATATAAAAGACCGGGGGGGGGGGAAGAAGAAGAGAAGAAGAAAAACAAAAAAAGACTTACTCGCTAGTATAATCCATCCAGTTGTAGATGGGGTCGCCGCCGCCGCCGCTGCCGCACGTGTCCCGACCCGTAGGGCAGCCGTAGGCCGCGCTGGCCTCGGGCGTCGTGTCGTCGACGTAGTCGCCAGGGCTGCCGCAGCCGTTCTCGAAGGTGTGGTAGAGGCCCAGCCAGTGACCGATCTGTCGAATTTTTTTTTCCCCAAGTCAGCAATGATGCTGCTTGCTGCCTGGGGATGAGTGAGGCAAAGAAAAATGTGTGAAACGTTACGGCCCCCCAAAAGATCTTCTCCGCTCTGTAGAACCTAGTGTGTGTATGTAGCCAGCCACCCAGCCAGCCAGCCAGATAGTTAGTTGGAATAAAATTTCAATTGAGACTTACCTCGTGAGTGGTCGTGCCGCCGACCTCGTATGGCTCCATGCCGCCACCAGGTAGCTATTTTTTTTTTAATACCACGAGTTAGCCATCATTTGTTCGTTCGTTCGTTCGGTTGTTCGTTCGTTTCGGTCATTCACTTTCACTGCCATTTGCCGCCCCCCCCCCCCCCCCCCCCCCCCGACTCGAGCAAATCGCAATAATCTTCGCCCTCAAAATTATTTTCATCGAGATTTTCTGATTCACTTTCGATATATATACACACACACACACGCATATATATATATACAAATAAGCAAGACCCGTTCCATGATATTAATGCTCCATGATGCAAAACCAACTGGAAGATACCCCTGCCCAAACGCTTTCCCGCGTAAAATGCTATTCTTCCATTTCCTTTCCTTTTTTCTTTCCTCCCGTTTCCTTTCTGCCCTTCTGTTTCTCTTCCTTCTCCTCCTCCTCCTCCGTCTCCTTCAGATTAAACCACGCCCCCCCAAAATAGCATGCTCCCTGCTTACACCCCCTTAAAGTTGACCCACTCGCACTTGCAACCCCCCGTACCGCCCTCGATGCCGCCCAGGGCCGGGTCGACGTCGTCGATGGGGTTGATCAGGGTGCCGCCGGCGCCACGGTCGGCGATGATGAGGGTCGGGCTGGCCGTGGTGTTGACGGCGCCGCCCGCGGCCACGCGGTAGAAGAAGCTCGTCTTCTTGGTCTTGTCGCCGCCGTGCATGTCCACCGTCAGCGTGACCGGGTACGGCATCGTGCCCGGCTGTTGCTGCTTTTGTCCGTCTTCTTCGTCGTTGGAAGAGGTGGAAGAAGAAGAAGAAGAAGAAGAAGAAGAAACGGTACCGTTGACCCCCAGCAGCCTCGTCGTGTTCTCCATGCGCGTCCAGATCTGCACCAGGAACCGCGTCTGCACGAACGTGGCCAGCAGCCGGGCATCGGCGGGCGCCACGCCCCCGTCCTCGTCCTCCGGGTCCGCCGACGTCCCGTTGCGCACGTAGATGGTCTTGTCGAAGTACGAGTAGAATCCGTAGTGCTCCGTCGGCAGGCCCCGATCGAACAGGCGGACAGGCTGCTGAACCGGGCGCGCGAAGACCGCCGCGGCGGCGCCCGTGCCGTCACTGTTGAGGTGCGGCGCGGGAAACGCGATGTTGTTGTCGTCGCCAGAACCGCCGTCGTCGGAGTCGCTGTCGTCGTTGTCAGCGTCGCCGCTGTCCGTGCTATTGTCTGGCGCGTCGCCAATGCCGGTATTCAGACCCTGACGGCGCGTGAGCACGTTCGGTCCAACAGAGTCGCTGGCGGTGGTGAGGAGACTGATATAGAAAGGCGTTGGTTCGCCAGCTTTATCGTCCGCCTCGATGTGGTCCGTGGTGTTTCCTAGAAATCGCATCTCGGCAAGGGAGGGAGGGTCTGGATTAGGGGAAAATCCGGGATCAGTCAAAATCTTTTCGTCGTCGCCCTGGACCTTCCATAGCTTTTGCGTATTGTTGTCGTATTGGACTTGGAAAATGAAATCTGGCTGGTTGGCTTTAAAGGGAGCTACCGAGTCGTGTTCTTCCTTGGGCAGGGAGCAGGACCAGACCGTTGTGGGAGCGTTGGTGAGACAGTCGGATCTGGCCGTTGGATTGTCCGGCCCGACCACTGTGAGAATGCCAGTGGGCATCGGGGGGAAGTCGGTCAGATTCAAGAAGACGGATGGCAGTTGGGGGGTTTCTTTCACTTCTTCCGAGTGGTGTCTTTTCGTCAGGACGACCACGAGAACGATGATGAGAATGATAGCGCCAATAATGCCACCCGCAATCCCAAGACAAACCCGCCTCCTCTTTCTCCCCTCCCGACCAGTGCGTCCAAAGCAACCATTCTCGGAGACAAAACAGCGGCCTCTCCAAAACCCGCCGGCCTTCCTGGCCACAGCATCTTCCTTTTCGTGGCGGCGTCGCTGACGTTCAGATTTATTAGCTCTACCCGGTGCGCGGAGGAAATGGTCGCCGGTCACATAGGATCCCGCAAGACGATCGGGTAGCACGGCCGCCGGTGCTTCGCGGAGATCCGATGGCGTCAGTGGTATGTCTTCCAACACAATAGCTCCCTGAGAAGTCATCGTTCCTGGTAAACCAGGTGTCATTGGTCCCGGAGATGGAACACGCTGGGAGCTGACTGGTGCGGGCGGTGATATAGCACCGTATTTTATTTCCTTGGCCTTGGGAGGTGAATAGGGAGGAGGTTCATCGCCGGGAGATGTGTTCTCTTCGAGGAGGATGTGCGCTTTCTCGGACTGCGTCTCGGGTCGACTTGAGGATGCGGTGCTAGCTGATGTGCCAGCAGTCGACTGGCCGGCACGTTGCGACTCAAGTTTCGTAGGCGGCACAATAGTAAGTGCGGCCTTTGAAGGTGCAGGTTTCAGGCCCTTTTTCTCGTCAGCCCCACTCCACCACTCTTGAGGAGCAGCTTGAGGCGTTGTCGAAGAACTCGATCCTGTCTCCTGTGCCTGCTGTCTGAACGGATTGTTCTGCTGCGCAAATGGCGTCGTGACGTGGTCCCACCAGCCGTTGGCTTGACTGCTAGCGCTATCGGGGGTCTGTACCGCACCTTTGGGCTTCTGAGATTTGCGAGTAGCTACTGGGCTTCCGTCTTCCTCAAACATTGTACAAGGGGTGCCGGCATCATCGTCGTCTTGATCAGCTACCCCCATGGACTGCTTGAATTTGAGAGTGGCTGGCAAAGCCGGGACCGGAGGAACTTGGCCTGCTGATATAGGCGCTTCGCCATACTTACTCTGCTGAGAGTAGATACTGGAAGTATGCCGGGAAACAGAGTAAGGGCTTTCGCTAGCTTCTGTATCGGGTGACCATACCGATCTTTGCTGTTGGGGGGTCAAACCTGCACCCTTTCCAGGGGCGCCGGTTGCCTTCCGAGAGAAGGGGAGCATGTCTATTGGGGTCTCAAGGACTGCCGTGTGTGGGCTGACCTGATGCTCAGATAGATTGTCGGAAGGCACAGAAATGCCGATGACGATGGGACGTGCGACGGGAGAGAGGTCTGAAGTTAAAGGTCGATTAGCTGTCTTGTTGGGCTTGGGATCTTTCCTGTTTCCAGGCTTTCGCTTCAGCCATGAGAAACTTCCGATCGAGGAAGAGTTGGGTTCGCCCTCGAGGGCCAGAAGAGCAGCAGGATCGACGAACTTCTTCTGGTTGGATAGGTTGCTTTGACCTGCTGGCCTTGCTTGGGATGCCGCATTCTGGGCACGGAATTTCGACATATCTGTGACAACTTTTATGCCTGCTTTCGCGTTCTGTGCCTTTTGCCGTCCCTTGGATTTTATCCTAATGGGCTTCTGGACCGAGTGTCGGGACTGAGTATTGAATTTGCTGATGGGCTGGATTGCGGCAGAGGTACTGGGGTGGGTGTTGCTGGGGTTGCCAGGTGCATTGGTGCCTTCATCAGAGGGATCTACTAGTATCCCGTTGTTGCTACCGGCAACTGCAGCACGAGGACTCTCGTCATCCTCCCAATCTTCCCACTCGTCCTTAGGACTTGGGTCGTCGAAGTCGCTACGGAAAGGGTTATTCGTGGCGGGCTTGTGTGTCTCCATGATGGCGGTCATCAGTCGACAATGTCGTTAAGCGAAAGGGCTGGAATTATTCGTAATAATATTCGTAATAAAACAAAAGTGAAACCAAACTCAATGAACCAGCGTTGATGTTCAGTGTTGGGGAGAAAACAAAAGGTAGGGCCTAGGTGAGGGACCTTGGTGATGGACCTTGGACTGTTGTTCAAATGAATGTCGAATGTTGGCAGTTACGTAGACGTGGGAGGAAGAAGAGGGAGGATATTGCCGCGGGGTGTGTGTGTTCGAGTCTCCCGGGTCATTCATTAAGCGTGGAGTGGTTAATATTAGTTGAATGGAGGTGTGTTGTCCAAGGTCAAGTATGGGTATAACAAAGACAAAGGAAATCACGTCTCGAGAACAATGCGCAGGGGTGCCAGAGACTTGAAAGAAGTCATTGTGGATTGGAACAAACTGGCTATGACTGGTATTAAAGCTAAGACGAACATGAGATACGGCCTCACAAGCCATGGAAGGACGAGGCCCTTGTCGCAATAGAGTCTCATTGACGGTCAGGAGAGGCCATGATGGCCACGATGGCCACGATGGCGGATCCGAGAGCGGGCATCCGCGTCAAGCATCTCGCAAGCCTAGTGGTCAGTGTCAGAGATGCAGCTACTACATACCGCGTATACCCTCTGAGAGTCTGGGACCCGGTCTGAAAAGTCTTCGCGGTTGCTCAGATGAGAGGCCGAATGGGAGCTTCTGGGTGGTGGACTTTGAGGTTTGACGCAAGTGGATGTTCGATGTAGGCGCCGACGAGTTCGGATGCGTGGTTGTCATTGGCTGACGGGTTTAAGCCAAGAATCAACAAGGGCGACCGGTTGGCGGCAAAGTCTTCGCTAATGCTTCGCATCGCGGCTGCGCATCACTGTGGCCCACCCGACCCACTCTTTTCCCGAGCTGGACCTTGGCACTTGGCACTTGGCACCCCTCCACCCCTCCATTCCTGGGCTCCCCTGACTGACTGCAGTCTGCATGCAACACATCGTCGTATCATATTGTGCGCACATCATGAATAAGTGGTGATAGATTATTGACTGAAGACTCGATATAATAGCCATCGTCAGGCGAAATTTGCTGCAACTTACGATGCTACACTGTAAAAGTCGGAAGAAAAACAAGTTCCTGCCAAGGCTTCATGCCCTTAGGGACCTGACTGGTTCCCCCCCTATGCACGACATTCATATCGTTTAGGCGCAATGGAATGCTGCATGCATCTGATTAATCTTAACGATTACCTACCTAGGTAGGCATATATCATATTACCTGTCTACTTAATGTACCATCCACCCAAACGCCGTGAATGCTGCAACAATGCCGCTATAATAACTAAAGCGCCTCCCGACCTTCTACAGCTCATCTCGCTTATACTGCTTTTCAGACGCGGTGGCACCAGGCCGCCTCTGCCGTAACGACGTGAGCAATGACTTGCTCCAGCCATCATCTGCAGAGCTTTGGCTAATCTTTTCGAGGTGGTATTCCCAACAGCCCTCGTCCAAAGACTCTGTGTCCCCTTTTGAGCAGATCGCCGCGTCGGCTACCCCTTTGGTTGGCCAGACTCCCAAGGTAGCCCCGACCTCCTCGTCGAGGAAGACATCCGAAATGATCTGAGCAGCTTTCGATTTCCTGGCATCCCAGACCTGACCTTCTCGAAGGAGCAGCTCAAGCAACTTCTTCATCCCATCTTTCTCCATGAATTCAGTCCGGATCTGAGGACTTTTAAGCATGCCACCTAGCACAGCCAGTTTCAGACGGAGGAAGTCGGCCTCCGACTCTTGTCCAGCATCGTTGGGCAGACTCTGAGGGGAGATGTTCCTGTAGAATTCATCCCTCAGGGAATGCGAGTGGAATTTACACCGTCTCGACATTACGTCATCCCAAGATTTCTCTAGCTCCCGAAGCCCATGCGGGTTATTGCGTATCGAGGACGCGAGGATCGACGACGCCTGGAAGTCAGGGCGCTCCGTCAGCGGACGGGACTCCTGAGAGCTGACGTCCTGTTTCATTAAGAGACAGAACAGGACCTCTACGGCATCAGTGTCCCCGATGATCTCCTTTCCGTAGTACATATCGTGTGATAATTCTTCAAGCAGCTCAAGAGCTTGGTCGAGAATATCCACCTTGGCCTTTTCTCCCCGCTTATATTCCGTCTTCAGCGTGCGCAGAGCTTCGGTGAACCCTTCGTCTTTGTGTTCTGGCACTTTGACAATACCTACAGGCTCGTAGGCAGGGGCACCACGGGGTATTTGCGGCTGGTCTTGAGATGACTCAGGGTCTACGACCACCACGGCCTGGTCCACAGGTAAACCTTCTAGTGCCGGGTTGTCTTCTTTCGGGTCGTATAGTTTGGCTTGCTTCTGGCCCGTTTGCATGTCCAGTTGCACGTGCAAGCCCGGTGGCAAGTCCTGGTCATCGTGAACAAGCTGAAACTCGTTGGTAGCCGAGAAGACCTTGGGGTAACATTCGGCAGGGTTGTCAGTGGGACATATCAACTCGGATTCCGCAGATGGTGATGCTGATGGCGAAGACGCGGCTGACGCGAAGGTTGTGATGAGAAAGACGACTAAACAGATGGATAGAGCAACTCTGGTCAAGGAGCGACGACGTGAATGAGAGGAGGCCATTCTCTTGACTGTCTTGCCACAGTTCTCTGGCAAGACTAACATTACAGAGAGTGATATGTATGTCGACGAGTGGGTTCGTGTGAGCTTTTGTAAGTGGGCGTGGCGATGTCCCAATTAGGACAGATTACAGGAGTCAAAACTGGACACGAAGACGCAGAAGCGCTTGGAAAGGTTCGAGTCACAACAACGAACAACGAACTAAAAATGATTGATGCCTGGTTTAACATGTTTAGACACTGGTCGAAAAAATACAGATCGTGTAGCCAAAGCGTCTTCAGATTTCAGCCATTGTTGTCAACTTATCATCATCATGATTGATTCTTGGACTTGAGTAGGAAAAAAAGGAATGTTTTAGCAGTGATACAGTATGAAGTACTTCGTACGGACTCCGATATGTGTAAAGAGACACAGTACAGTTGACAGTCTGACAGGCTGAGAATACATCCATAGACAGTACACGTCTACACATGAGCACTGTAATAAAACAGACTACGTGATTGGATTCTTGAGACCCACCCGGTTTGAATGCCTCAATCCCGACATCATCTTTGAACCTCCAAGCCAAAAGACAGACATCAACCCGCAACATTATCGAAAGTCAATTGGCAATCCACACCAACACACTTTCACCATGCAGGCCCTCCGAACGAGAGCGGCTTGTGTCGCCCGTCGAACACGTACGACCACCACCAATTCACCCACATCATCACGAACCTACGCCTCCGAGAGCCACGGCCACGCAGCCGACAGCCACGCCCACCACGCACCACCCCCCGCGGTTGAGGAGGGATTAGGCGTATGTTCTCCCCCCCAACCTGCCTGTCATATTTTCTGGTATAAACAATGGGATGACGGGCAAAATGGCAAAGGAAGAACAAGAAGAAGAAGAAGACCAAGAGAGGAGGCAAGAAAGAAACGCAAAGAGCTAACAGGGGGTTATACTCTTTTTCTAGCCCGCATTCTACATCTTCGCCGGCGCAGTCCCGGCAGCCATAGTCGCCTACCAGATCACGCGCCCCGGTACGGACGGCGAGCCCTCGGCCCTCTCCAAGTGGCTCAGCAGCTTCCAATACTTCGACGACTGGGAGCGGCGGAACGCGATCCGGACCGCCATGATCGAGCAGGCCGCCCACGATCGCCACCTGTTCCAGTACGCGGGTAGGAACATGCACGTCGAGTTGAAGACGCCTGAGTACGTTGTTTTTTTATTCTCTATTTCTCTTTCTCGCCGTTCCGTTCTTTCTCATCTCGCGTTGAGCCATCATCTGCAATGAGGGGTCACATACGGAAGTGGAAAAGGGGCGGGGGGAGGAGAAGGAAGAATGTAACGATGCAGTGTAGTCGAACAAAAAGAAACAGACGAAAAAGGAAACTTGTTCATCTACCATCGCAGCTCAGACCTATCGACTGCCGAGCTTATATACAAGCTATATATATATTCATATACTAACTCAACCCAACAGGTTGATCTACAGCGGCTCGCAGATCAGCGTGCCCGCCGGCCACTACCCGAACCTCGACCACCTGACAGAGCACTACCGCCAGAAGTTCCACAAGGAGGAGGAGCGGAAACTGAAGAAGCTCGTGGCTAAGAAGGAGGCGGCGGCGGCGGCGGAAGCTCCATCATCTTCTTCGTCATAAGAGAGAGGGGGAGGGAGGGAGGGAGGGAGGGAGGGGAGAAAATGTGTATCAACATAAGAAAAACATCGTTAAAAGCCCACCAACATACGAAGCGAACGGTACCGTACATAGAGAAATCAACCGACCAAAAAAAGGGGGGGTTAATGACCATGCCAACCTTAGCCTGTTTTTCTTGTGTTTTTGTCATTACTTCTTGTCACAGTACGTCTTGTTCCTCCCAAACCACCAGAATCTTCACAGTTCTCAAATCGAAAAACATGATGAAGGGAGAAGTAAGCACCCCCTACCTACTTGGAATGAAGGTGTCATATCTAACTTGACTAATTCGATTCCCATAACTAACATATGTATCGATAAATATACTCTCACACCTGTGGGAATACCTGTGAGTTAATTAGGTTCCCGTCCCCCCATTTCTAGTTTTCGTACGTCATTTCCCGGCTCACTCATATATGCCCAGAGAGAGAGAGAGAGAGAGAGAGAGAGAGAGAGAGAGAGTGTGTGTGTGTGTGTGTGTGTGTGTGCGCGCGTATGTGTGACATAACATAAAGATAACATACACACAAGGACAGAAGAGAGAGAGAGAGAAAAAAAGACTCAAATCAATATACACATATCTAACATGGATATTTTCTCCTATTTATTACCTTACCTTCTTCTTATGCTTATGCTCCCCCCTCTGTATGTTTCTATCGTCCCTCGTTGGGAACATACATACCTACATACCTACATACCTAGACAAATACAAGAAATACCCTACCTAGGTATGTAGACTACATAGGCACTACATCATATGCGAGTACTTATTTAAGTACATAGGTACTTCATACTTGATCCATACTATACCTACCTTACCTACATGGGTAGAAATATCCCCTTTTCTTTTCAAGAGCGAAGCGTATCCATCCATCTATTTGATTCCAGTTGAGCTAGCTGGACTCGATCTATACATACATTTTATGGCAAACAAGAACTGTATTGAATTAATTCCTTGCTTTCTTACTTTCTTTTTTACTTGCTGCTTGATAATGCTTCTTTCTTTTCTTTACGGAGGAACCATCTACCATCTCATCTCATGGCCTCAACGCTGCTCTTCACATTTGCCTTGATAGACGGATAGATATTGAGCCTCCGGGTTTCATAGGTAGGGCAGGATGATGAGCATAAGACCCTAATATTTTCACAATTACCTACGCGAAACTGGGTTCATATCCCATGCCATGGCGGATTGTCTTCTCTGTTAGCTTACCAGCATGCGAGGGGAGGTCTTTATCATCAATGATAGGCACTCAGGTACTCATGATAATGTGACGGTGAAATGGTACACTTGCATCATGACGAGCAGACTCGTGGCGATTCGTCATCTCACATCAGTGTCATATCACATAGCAGAAACATCCACGCGTTTGTTTCAACGCGACATGATTTCATTCATTATCATACTGCGCCTACTGTGTAGTGACTGGCTACTTCGCCAGACAACGCTCATATGAGGCAGTTGCTCTTTGGCCGAACTGCCATATGATAACCCTATCCCGTTCGCCAATCCGTGAATGCAAGGAACCCCTTCCGAAGCTGCACATTTTTACTTGAGAGGAATGAAACGCGAAGAGTGGGTAGCACCGATACCTGGTCTACCGTGCTTGACAGGGTGGCTATTCGAGGTGAATGGTTAGCCGTCCGCATATCCCAAACAAACACAGGGAAGTATGATGGAGACACATCTCCAAGGGGCGAGCACGTACTATGAGATGGAGAATTCGCCGAGGTAGTGGCCGACCATCTCAGGTCGGATTTCGACCTGGTTGAACTCCTTGCCGGAGTAGATACCGATAACGCTGCCAATCATCTCGGGTACGACGATCATGTCGCGCAGGTGAGTCTTGACGACGTCGGGCTTCTCGTTGGGCTTGGCCTCCTGCTTGGCCTTTCGGAGCTTCTTGATGAGACCCATGGGCTTTCTCTTCAGACCGCGGTTGATCCGGCGTCGGGCACGGGCGTGGACGACATCACGCAGCTGCTCGGAGCTAAGGTCGAGGAGGCTATACGTTGAAAAGAGGTTTGTTAGTTCATTCTGTGTTCCTTCCACTGGCGGCTCCAGACCGCATCGGCTGTCGACCCAGGAGAATGTGTCAAACGGATCGGGGGAAATCGCGTGTACGTACGCATCGAGATCGATTCCGCGGTAGGAAAACTTGCGGAACTGCCTCTTCTTCTTGAGCTCAGCGGCCTCCTCAGCGTTCTGCGGTTCTCTAATGTCAGTAATCTATTGCCCCTCATTCGCTGGACGGGTTGGAATCGGCGAGATGTTGCCAACATACGTAATCGGGGTCGTCAGCCATTATTGCGGTTAATTGGTGATGCTCAAGAAACTCGCTGTAGTTGTCGTGGGTTGGTTGATGGTTGATAGGCGAGCGTTGTTCTCGAGATGAGGGTTGATGGTTTTTCGGGAGTTGGTGGATTTGCAGATAGGTTCGCTTAGCCTAGCAGCCCCACTCTCCCAACTTTCGCTCTCTAAAATTTTGTGTGAGGGTTCTGCCCCAAGCACAGACCACCATGTTCGCGCGTGCATACCTACCTAGGTACCTAGGTACTCAACTCGACAACTTTTACTCGGACGCTAAGACCACCACGTGAGTCCCGACTCAATGTTGCTGTGCAATGTTGCATAAACGTCGGGTACATCCAATATCTGGATATATTGACGTCCATGCCATCCCGACCTCTGCGTCATCATACCTCCCCTTCAATGTTGTTCACACAGCTTTGTGGCAGAACGCCATCTATGATATCCGTGAACGATCCAGATATGTTTCGTAGCGACGCATAAATGCGGATCAGATATTCGTACATACTAATGTAGTCATGACTTACAAGGTAGGTTGATCTACCACTCTCTGTAAGTGAAAGTATAACTTCGCAAGTGTACCGACGGCAGACAGTCGTGACGCACACACAACGGCAGCATCCATAAAGTAAATTCTACTCGGTATTATAACGATAGTGAACAGCCAGTCCCCCGTCCTGCCTCGAGGCAATCTATCTGCACATATATTATACAGCCACCAACATGAAAACGAACGCGATAGGGATCAAAAGGCAAAGGTAAACCTCCACCCGCTTCGGGATATCATAACAAGGAATAACGAAAGGCATCAAGAACCCCGAGACCTGCGACTCGATCATCACATACAAGGGGAGAAGAAGAATCAGCTTTTTGTCGGCGACTGAGCCACCCGCCGGAACGCCGCCACACCGTCACATAAACATGACCCCTGAAACAGCGCAAGTAACGGTTGCAAGAACATATCGATAGAAACTCAGCCCATCTTAACAAATTACCATTGCCCTGGTACCTCATCAAATTTGCCGCGCACCGACTCCGCCACATGAACTCCGGTCTATGTAAAAAAAAAAACGGAGGGGGAAAGCACCCTCACAGAATCTTTTCAGTGAGATCCGCCTTTGGCTCGTTCTGATTGCGGAGCAGCTGGGCAATCTTCTCTTCATTAGATCGTTCCGATGCCTCCAGGTGCGCAATCTTCTCTTCCTTAGACTTTTCGGACGCCTCCATTGCTTGCACGCGTTCGCTAAGTTGTCGGACGTGTTCTTCGAGGCTATGAATGTAAGCCCAGATCCCTTGGTCGGTGGCAAATAGGTTGTTGCTTGTGCTGTCACCACTCCCACCATTTTGCCCAGCGGCACTAGAGGTATGAGAGTGACCTGAGCCTTGTCCCGGGATAACCTGCGGCTGAGTAGAACTTCCCGACGCCGAGTGAGAGCTAGGGGCAGCCCCAGACATATTAGCTGCCGAAGCGGCGTACCTGGCAGCATCCGCGACAGCAAACCCCGGAACTGAGGGCGTCTTAGCATAATTCCACGCTGGTTCAGGGGCCGGGTACGAACCTGGAGGGGTGTTTCGGTCTGACTGGTGACGACCGAACTGCTGCTGCTGGAACTGTGCGGTCAGACTCGGAGAACGCTGCCTGTTGATGTTTCCATCCTGACCCTGGAGCGCAGACGGGCTCAGGGGTTTGGGACTTTCCGTAATGGCGTTCTGCGCATACATGGCAGGGTTGCCACCAGCCATGGGCAGGGAGGATATGCTCGTGCCCGGGGTTTGGGAGGCATTAGAGCCTACAGACCCTCGATCCAAGTTCGGAGGATATAGTCTTCCTGTGCTTGCGCCTGGGGGCAGAAACGTTGGTGAATATTCGAGAGAATTTCGGAGTGTGGCTACAATACCTTGCACATGTTGAGCTTTGATGCTCGGCACGTTGCTAAGCCGCTGGCGCTCCTCTTCAGTCATGTTTGGATCGTTTGTACCGTCGTACACAACACCAGACATGACCGAATCGTCGCCCTCCATGTGGCTCGCGCCCTCCGGGTCCTCCTCACCAAGAAAGCCCCCTAAGCTACTACGGCGGCCTACGCAGCCTCCTGGGCCTTTGCTGTGCCTTGCCAAGGCATCACCACGGGCGAACTTGCGGTCGCATTTGGGACAAACGTGGGGCTTCTCGCCGGTGTGCAGCTTACTATGCCGCTTCAGGTCGTGGAGCCGACGAAAGCGCATCTGGCATGTTTGACAGACGTATGGTTTCTCTTGGCTATGTGTCAACAGGTGGCTCTTCAAGTTATGGTGACGGGTGAATTCAGTCTCGCAATAAGGGCACTTGTGTTTCTTAGAATTTGGCGACCTTGGTGCGCCCTGCTGATTAGGTGTCATCGGCATGCTCATGCCTCGAGCAGGGGGTGCCGGCATATTCGGGTTTGCGGGGAGGATGCCAGGATATGACAACGATATGGCACTCTTCTCTTCCATCTGGGCCGGTGGCTGCGTCCCAAAGCCTGCGTTACTATTTGGCGCGTCTATGTCCATCGGACCGGGGCTACCTGTCATGGGCACGGGCGCGGGGGCACTGCCACTCAAGCTTGCCATGCTTGTTGCGCTCTGGGGACTTATATCTGGTTTCGGGTCTGTGTTCTCAGCCGTCGTCGTGGGAATTGACACGGATGGTGACTGTGGCTGCGCGTCGGGGGCGGGAGGAGCATCCTGAGGTCTGCTCATGGCGAGGGCGCTCGCTGACATGAGGGCAGTCTGAGCTCGGTACGCTGGATTTTCACTAGCACCAGAAACCTCAAGCTTATACTGCTCCTCTTCCCTACGTCTTTCGTCCTCGATAGCTGCAGCTCCAGTCATCGGCGCGGGAGGTTGTCTCGGGGCGATACCAAGCTTGGCCGATTTAGAAGGCGATAGCTCCGGGTCAATGGGTGGAGGCAAGACTGTAGAGGGCGAGGTGGGAGTCGCTTCACGTTGTCGCTTGAGCGACTGCGTCGCGCGGGCGGCGTCGGCAGCGCGAGCCGCTTCGGCAGCTAACGACTCGACGGATACAGGAGCCTGAGGAATGGATGGCTGCGATGCTATTGCTGAGAAGGGCGTCGGTGCTTCCGTAGCGACAAAACCTTTCTCAGACGCCATGAGTCTGGGCAAAGATCACACCAAGGGCGCGATTGAAGATCCTACAGTAAACAAATCAAGATTGATGGGGATCATACGACTGGAAAGCTCTCGCGCATCAACAACACAGCTTCGAGCTCGAAAGGGTGGTAAGGCTGGAAGCGTGTGGCTGAAGGTCGTGGCTGTTTGTCAGGAAGGTGTTGTTGATGGTCGCGTTTTGCCGCGTCAAAATGCTATGTCTGACTGAGGGTTGCAATTCAATGCTTAAATTTCTGCGTTCGACAGGTGGCGAATTGACTGGGAAACTCTTGTTTCCACAGAACAAAGCGTATGGTCGGATGATGGGATCGGTTGTCGCAACTGTTGACCGTTGGTGAGAGAGAGGAGCTGAGCCGCAAAGAAGAGGATGGGTTGTGGATGAGCAGGAACACCGAAAAAAAAGCAGGTGCTTGGGGGGGGAGCGGACCAAGTGTGGTGGTGCAGGTGCAAGGTGCAGGCCGTCCATACGGAGTACTAGTGGGAACTTGTGGAAGGGGGAAAAGAGGCGGAGGCGATTTTTGGCCTTCGTACTTGGGGCTTGGGGGAGGGAGGAGTGGGTCCTGAACTATGGCTGATGCTCGATGGCTGATGCTTGATGGCTGATGCTGATGCTGATGATGGTTGATGGCTGAAGCGCCACCTTGGATATTTTTGGGCCCGGCGTACCAGATACTTACCTGAGGATCTGACTTACATGGATGTACCTGGGTACATACCGGTATGTAGACAAAAACAAGCACCTGGGCAGCTGATTTGATTTATCTCTGAGTCCTCGGGCTGGCGACTTGCTTGACTCATTAATAATGATAGACCAACATGGACATACAGTACCTAGGCTGCTAGGTAGCCACTTGTAGTCAATACCAGCTGTTGATGATTCACAGCAGATGAAGAACCGTTCAAGTGTGGTGGCTACAATGTAGCGAGCACCAAGCGCACTACTTCGTAATTATCCGGTGCTAGGCGATGCAGGACATTGACGACTGGGTTGGATAATTCTTCCTCGTTTTCGCTTTCCCTCTCTTCTTCAACGTGATGGAAGGCTTCAAATCGTGGCAACAGACAAAAAATATGCCTGTAAGTCTTCTAAGGTTCTTAAGTATGAAGTAGGGTTCAATACATATTGGATGAGGCGCCACGATCTCTTTCATTGGTGCAGGAGAGGGAGCGTTCTTTTTTAGTTTCCGGGCCCATCTAATATCTTGTATTGCTGTTGCATACTTCGTAGACTGATAGAATAGAATTATATGTCGTATATCCTCGTATTGGCAATGATGGGCGACGGCAGGAGGACCTACTGGTATGTGTACTGGATTGCGATGCTAACAAGTTGTTGTACATATGGCGATGGCCCGCATGGCTGTGCGAGGGGGATGAGATCCGTGGATATGTACCGAGTACGCCGTACTCAACGTGGCTCAAAGGGGGCATGCAGGTTTTGTGGATGTGGCTACCAGCCACTATTACCTCAATACCCAATAGAAACAATGGGGTAGTCGAGCCAATCGTACGGCCGAGGGGGGAAGTTGTTGACCAAACTGACATCACTTCCTAACACCAGATGCCAGACTGACTGACTGACCTACGCACCAATTTCTTCAAGGGGACAAAGCTCCTCTGCATCGGTCAAATGAGAAGAAACCCTATCATTGGCCCTTCCATCCAAGTACCAGATTTCAATGTGAATGAAGCACCTAGGTAGGCAGCACGCTGGATGATGTCATCTCGTAAGTCCCCAACGCTAGGTAGTGCGTGGTACCTGGTAGCAAACAGCCAGCACTGTTCCAGCAATCCGTATCGGGTCGTACCGGTGACGCTTCGCCATCGAGGGAAAACACCAGCCACTTATTAATTTCCCTAAATCCAAGTCCTACGCTCTCTTTTCGGTAAGGCTCTGAATGGACAACGGCCGTACAAAGCTAGATACTAATTTTATCGATCTCTACTACATCTTATTGGCTAATCTGGTAGCAACCCCCGTCCATTGACTTTCCCATTTCAGATAAATAGGAAATACCTAACCTTAGGCTGCTAGGTATTACATTGCGCAAGGATATTAAATGTTAGGTTAAAACTAATGCAAATTAAAGCTTAGGCCTTAAATAAATTTAAAATGGGAGGTATTATTTTTTAAGTGTATTATATAAATTTTATAAAAAAAATATATCGGCTTTTAACGTTAACCCGAGTTATTTATTTAAATAATTATATAAATAACCTTTATTTAGCCTTTAATTTTATAGTTTTTAATTATATATAAAGCTTTTTTTATTACTAATAATTTTTTAAAGCTTTTTAAATATATTTTTATAAGCTTTTTAATAAATTATTTAAAAATAACGTTTTATATTTTTTATATAAGTTTTTTAAGCTTATTATTAATAAATTTTTATTTTATTTTTATATAATTATTATTAATATATATTTTTATTTAGCTTTAAACGTGTTTAATAAAATTAAGGTTAAAAAAACGTATTAAATGTTTTTAAATATAATTATTATTTTATTTTAAAACCTTTTTAATATAAGCTTTAATTTTTTTCGATTTATAAATATTAGCGTTATTTTATATAAAAAACTATTTAAAACGGGATTAATTATTATATTTATAAATGTTTTATTAATAAGCTATTTATTAAGCTTTTTTAATATATAATAATAATATTTAATAAAGTTTATTTTATTTTAATTTTTTTTTAAAAGATAAATAGTTTTTTTATATTAGAAATATTATTATAAATAATACTTTAAAATATTTAACTATTAATTTTATTTTTTATAATAATAAAATCTTTTACGTTTTTTATATAATATATAATAAGCTATTTTTTGCGGCGATTAATATTATTAGCCTAAGTTTTATTATTAAATATAATAAAATATTAATTTTTTAATTATAAATAAATATAATTTTAAATATACGTAAATTTAACGTTTTTATATTTTTATATTAAATATATACGGCTATATTTTTTTTTATAATTATAATTAAAGTTTTTAAATAATTATATTATAATATTATTACGTAAATTTTTAATTTTATTAATTTAATAAAGAATATTAATTTAAAAAATAAAATAATAGTTTTTATTTTCTTTAAAAAAAAGCTTTTATAATAGCTTTTTATTTTTTTATTATAATAATTTTTAAACTAATTCGGCCCGGCTTTTAAGGATTTAAAATGCTTAAATAAACGGTTTAAATTTAATAAATAATAAAAAATAAAAAGGGTTTTTTTTTATAACTCGTAAATATTTAATAATAATAAAATAACTTTAATTAATATTTCGATTTAATATTTATATATAAAATCTTTATTTTTTAATAAATTTAAAGGTTTTTTTAATATATTTTTTAAAATTATCGTTATTATTATTATTAATATTACCTTAAAAAAAAGGGTTATTTTTCCTTTTAAATAACGCTAAATCGATTTAAAAAATGTTTTAAAGCTATTAAATAATCGCTATTTTTAATTATTATTTAAATTATTAAATTATTATAATTTTTACGCTTAAAATAATATTATTTATATTATAATAGCTTAAAAATTAATAAAAATATAACGATTACTAAAAAAATAAAAGCATTATAATAACAAATTATTTAATATTAAGAAAATGCTAATAAGGGTATTAAATTTAAATCTGTTATATTAATTAGGTGGGCAAAAAAATTTATCTATATCCTCGGGCACGGGCCTTTTAGTTTGTATTAGTTCCAGCCTAATATTTAATATCCCTACGTAGTGTACGCCGCTTTTTCCATATCGATAGCAGAGCTCTCGAGGAGGAAGTTCACCTCCCACATGGAACCCGACATGCCCTTAGTGTCTGTAGAAGCTTTCTGACGAGGGATGCTTCGAGGTTTTGATCCTCTTTTGCCAGGGGGATGGGTGTTCGTTGGTACGGACTTCGATGATTCGAGTCTGCTCCGAGGCGCAGAGGGTAGTTGATCAAGCTGGCTGTAACCTTCCCTGATATGGCATACACAAGGGGTGTGAAGCCATCTTCGCCCTGCAAGGCTACCTCCGTTCCTTGATTTTGAGATACTGTATGACATGCAGAAAGTTTGCTGCCGCGGCTAGATGAAGCGCGTCGACGCTCACGTTTCTTAAGCCAAGTGCTGCTCCTTGTTTCATAAGCGGCGTTACCAAAAGGCTCTCATAATAATCATGACCAAGGGGAACCAAGCCCAATATCTCGCTCATGTGTCGATATCTTAACGGATCTCCCAAGTGAGATTCATGAATCACACTCCATAATGCATTCCAAATCCCAACTGGTATCTAGTATGGATTTCATCCTGGCTATGCCAGTTGTTTCGTAGTGACCAGGCCGTCCGCGTGGATGACAGCTGTAGCAGTCCATGGCTTCAACAATAACAGTCAATCCACTTTACGTCGCCAACACATGGTCTTCGATGTATTGGAATTGTTAGCTGAGAATGTAAAAGGCTAGCGATCGACTCGAGGCAAAACGGGATAGGACAGGTTGGTACTTGCTCCGAAGCAGTTTCGAAGTCCGAGAAAGGGCTGCTGAGGATTTGTACCTACAATATTTTGCTATCATGAACTGTAGCTCGGTAGAGAGACGAAAAGAAGGGCGGAATGCCGTTGTCATCGGAGATTGAAGCCATGGTACGATATGGGTGACATCATACGAGTGATGTCGAAGATTGGTATAGACAAAAGATAAACTAAACACGATGCCGGAAGTCAAGGCGACGACGTATGCATGTGTCATGTGTCATGTTCGGATTTGACTTCCCTAGGTAGCCTCCCTGCCGCCACCTGCCGGCCCTCTGTTATGCTTCGTAGGATAGGCTGGCTGCAATATCTTACAAGCAGTCTGGAAGGTCTCGCCAGTCGGTCGCTATGACGACGAGCCCCAGACCTGTCTGTCATGGTGGACCGGTTCGTCGAGTAGCAGCCACCACGGGGATGCCGCTGTGGCTCTATCATTGATGATATCAGCGTTCTTACGACACACTCCTCCCTCGTTCCGGCTGCTTCATCAGCGTGCCCTCATTGATTTATTTCTCACGTTTCTACGGTATAATACGAACCAAGCAGTGAGTAGATATCCGAAGAAGGCGCAGTTTTGTCTACCAGAAAAGCTACAACTAGTTGCGTATTCTGAATCATCAACATATCTTGCGACCAAGATCGCTTCTCTATCGGAAGGAGGGTAGACTGTTTCGCCTCGGACGTCCTCGAAATGCTCCCGCACAAGTACCTAGGTTTGGCCGTTGGGCTCTCCGGAAACAATCATGTTTCGTCGAAGTTGCACGATGCCCGCAGCGTCAAGGAGATTCAAGTCCACGACGCACTGCTCGATCGATCCATGGGCATCCTTCACGCTGGCCAGGAAGGCCAACATATTTTCCTTTCTTGAAGCGTTCTTAGTTAGTGTGCGCCTTGTTACGTGACAGCAGAGAGTTTTTTTTTGTCCACACGCGGAATCGCATTCAGGACCGGACAGTTACGACTTACCGGGCCAATACCATGTCCCGCGCGTCGTCATATCCACCCTGGAAAGCCGGGTTCTGAAGCAGTTTGCTAATGAATTCTTGGTGTCGGGACTCGAGCCCTATGTCGGTCAGGCTGTACTCCTCCGCCACCGTCCCGTCTTCCACCCCGCAGAGCGCGAGGATCAGGGCGCACACCACGGCGGTCCTGTCCTTCCCCGCCTCGCAATGGATCAGCAGCGCCGATGGCGGGTGTTCGGATGCTAGATGCCGGAGGATTCTGGCATAAGGGCGGGCCGCATTGTCGGGATGAGCTGCGGCCCTCAGGATAGCAGTGAAAGCCTCCGAGAAACCCTCGGCGAAACGTTAGCACAGGCGAGGAGCTTTGGAAGCTTCTGGAAAACTAACTCTAGGTGTCGCGCCATGATGCTGGAATCTCACGGCTACGGCGTCGGGGGCATAGTCCGAGTATCGAAAGACGGGCGTCACGACCCTGTCCGCGCCGTGCCACTCGCAAGCTGTCTCATATGGGCCCTTCTGCGCGAGCTCCCGCTCCGAGCGTAGGTGGAAGACCTGCACGATACCTAGTTTCTTCAGCTCCGCAATTCCGGCTCCGGTGATCTTGGAGGGCTCTGCCGAGCGGAAGACGACATTGCGCCGCACTGCCCGCTCGGGCGCGTTTGCTACTGCGTAGCCGCCGATATCTCGAAAGTTTGGAACCCCTTGGATATCGATGGGGAGTGACATGTTGACAATCACGTAGGGCGGCGGGACAAAATCGGCCGGTCGGGAGGGCCGATAAGGTCACGAGCGAGAATTTGCAGGCCTGGTCATGGCACACCGACCTGAAGTTGTGCTGTTGGTTTGTACTTATGTGGCTGTGAATGTACGTGTTGGAGCGGCTCCATTCGGCCTCGCCGCTGCCTAAATAAAAGAGTTGCCAAACCCCCCTTATCAAGGTAAAATACATTTTATCTCCCGTCATTTTTAGTTTCCTTGCAGTCTGTCACATCCCAACCACCGCGAAAGACCCAACCATGCCGTCTTCCCCCAAAGTCATTGGCGTGAAGAAGCCGGAAATCACATACACTCGACGCTTTGCGACCCGCGTCGTGGCGCGCAACAAATCCGAGCAGATCGCCATCATCTACGTCCAGAAGGGCAACTACTTCAAGCTTCCCGGCGGCGGTATCGAGGGGGACGAAGACCGCGCCGAAGCAGCCAAGCGCGAGGCGCAAGAGGAGACCGGCGCCACCGTGGTGCTGCGGGCGGAGGAGTACGTAGCCACCACGGAGGAGTTCCGGAACGACCTGCACCAGGTCTCATACTGCTACGTCGCCGACGTAGTGGACGACACGGGGACGCCGTCGCTGACCGCAGAGGAGATCGGCGATGGGCTGAGTCATCGATGGGTCGATCCGAACAAGGCGCTCAAGGACATGGAGAACGTGAAACCGACGTCGGAGCTGGGAAAGTATATTCAGGAGAGATATCTATCTCCTCACCGAGGCCATGAAAGTGTTCTAGATCAGGATTCCCCGGGCGACCATCTCGTCCTGGGCGGAGGATAAAATCGTGTTCATGGATGAAAAGCTCGGGGTACTACTTAGCTGATTCTCAAGCCAAAGGCTCATCAGTGACACCTGCCTGAAGTTCTGGATTGGTATTCCTGATATATAACTCAAGCACGAAACCATCTATCCGCCGGCCGTCCCTATGACGGAGGCACTCCTGAATTCGGGAGGCCTTTACCAACGGAAACCGTACTGTTTTATGGGGAAAAACCGCATTTTCAGTGAAAGTAGAAAACATTGGGTGGGAGGTCTTCAGGCTCTATATACGATAGGGGCTTCAGATGACCGAGACTAGATCCCCCCCTGCTCGTGACCTCCATCACTCGCCAAATTCATCTTCATGATACGCTACGGTGGTTCGTTCTGAATGGGAGTCGGGTCTCCGAGTATCTCCAACAGAGCCGACGTAAGTATAAATATCTGGTGGGCCTGGACTCGCGATCATGGGGGGTCCGGCGGCGTCTGATTTAGAATAGGGAGCGAGCGCTGCACCACGATAGATCATCTCATGTGATACGATACGATACGATACGATATGATACGATACGATACGATACGATATGAAGTACTGCAATTATGGACGAGTGTAAAGATGTGACTGGCTACACGATGATTACGACACGATGTAGCATTAACAGAACACATAAAAAAGAGTGGTGCATCCAAGGATTGAGCATATTACTATTGACGATTTGTTTGAATAATTCTCCATAAATGTTGCTCGACGGCCTAACAAGACTTCTCTTCATACCAGCGGATGCACCTTTCCTGAGCATATCAAGTCGGTATGACACAACTACTCTGGAACCGGCCTGCCCTTGCGAGAGCTGCACATTGATGCAGTCGTCTAGGCCGTAGGTTTGATGTGGAGCACTTGGCGAAGGGCTGGTATTGTACGATACAGGTTCTCCTTGCGTACCGACAGCCTATTCGAGTCCACGAAACTACATGGTATCGTGCACTTTAACGAGTTTCCTTGCGACTCGATTCGTAATAAAGGCATCCGAACCCGAGTTCACATTGGCGCCATCCTCAAGACAGTCTTCGCTTCTCTTTCCTTCTTCGGCCAAGGGATCCAGTAGAAGCCAAAGGCACACTCTATTTCACCTTCTCCTTCTGGTCGTCATTCTTCGCGGACTCGGTATACTCGTTATCTGCTGGACTCAAGGTATCCAAGGCAGAAGTCGAAGACGAACTCTACTTCCCCTTCTTCTTCATAACCTCGGTACAGTGAGGACAGTACCAGCGGCCTTCGGGCTCGGATTTGAGACCGACACAGGTCCAATGGAACCACTCAAAGGGGCAGTCGTTGTTGTCGCAGGCCACCATGTCGCCATACGATACATGCTGACAGAGACAATACTTCTTGCCCTCCTCGTCCTCGTCTTCATCATCCGAGCCTCCTGACCCTGACACGTCACCCGTCCGATCCGCCATCTCCTCGTCACCATCCGCGTCGGCGCTGCGGTGATGATGTTTGTGAGGTGCCGGTGTCCCGCTCCCTGCGCGAGAGCCGGCGCGCGAGGAGGGTGCCGAATCTGCGTCTGAGAGCTCGCTTTCCGCTGTAGATGCCGGCGACCCCTTGGAGACGCCCGCACGCTTGACACGGGACAGTGTCGATTTGGCGTTCGGTGGCTTCTTGCGTCCCGGGCCCGCTCCGGGTGTACCCTTTCTTCCGCCACCGCCACCCGTTACCTTGTTGCTCCCGCGTGGTCCGGCACTCCCCGCCCTGCCAGATGCGCCTGGAGTGCCTGCCTTGGGAGTTCCAGGCCCGAGAGACGAGTGGCGCGCAAGGCCGCTTGATGCTGCAGGCAGGCTCCCTAAACCTGAGTTCGCGCGGGGCCCCCTCTTCGGAGCACCGCTTCCCGGCCCAGCAGAAGATTCGCGCTGGTTGCGGTTGAGAATCATGCTTGCGGCGGGGGTGGTCGGTGCGGAGGTCGAGACGTGCGCTTGCGATTGGGTGGTTCGGATTTGGGGGTTGGACGGTCCAGCTCTAGTGGGGGTAGCAGTATTGAGAATAGGATTCAGTGCTGCCGGGTTCGTGTTGATAGACAGTACTGGCAGGCTGGTATCGCTATTATTCGCAGCGCTGGGCCTTATAGTGGAAGGTATCTCGTCTGGGTTCGTAAAGCCGGGCTCGGCCCGATCGAAAAGCTGTTTGATGGCGAGATCCAGAGGTCGCAGCTGTTTGTCGAATAAGGTCTTGCATTTGAGAGCAAGTGCGATCTTCTCGTCCGCCAGCTTCTCCGCCTTGTCATAATTCTCTCGTACAGTCCGTCTCAGGGACGCCTCGCGAGGGTTGGGGTGGTGGCTGCCATGGGTGCGAATCCAGCGCTGTATCTTATTGTCGCAGTCTTCGGCGGCCTTGATATGGGTATTGTAGACTTGGTCTTTGTCGGCGATCTCCTCTTGGAGGAAGCGGACCTCTTCGTGCAGGTTAGCGGCGCGGTGGATGAAGTCTTCGAGGATGACGGCGGGATCTTGAGCCTCGATGGAAGGGGCCATCTTCTTGACGAAATCTATGGATAGGTCGTCTCTAGGCATGGCTGTTAACCTGGCCCTCTACACGGGGCGTACGCGCTTATGATGTGATGGTGTGCGACACAGGAATGTCAGGTTTGTGCGCGGGTGCTTGATGGGATTGAAGGGTAAAAGTATGTTTCCTTCTGCTCGATTCTAATTTGCCTTGCTCTTCTTGATCATGTGTTGGTGCTATTCCCAGACAATGAAATAAGGAGAGGTAGGCAGTCTTTGGGTGGGGGTGCAGGAGTAGATCTGATAGAGAACTCGCAAAGCGACATATGACTATGAGCTGCATCTGCTCACCTTCCTGACTTGCTCCGGAGGAAGACGCGTTCCAAGGTTATGTAGGAAGTGCGATCCCACAGTGGGTGGAGCGCATCACAAGCGCAAGACCACCTTGGAAGAAGGAACACGGCCGTATGAAGTAGAGATGGTAATAATAATCGTCCCCAGCTTCCCAGGCAAGCTAGCGGTGAGAGTAGCGAAGGCGCAATATGATACGGAGTAATGTGTGGTTTGATGATATGAGATAGAGTAGGTTACAGAGTAGTACGTGAGAAATGCCCAGATGGACGACGAATAGAGATGGAATCTTTGGAGATCATCAATCTTGCCCGTCCAAATATAAATAGCCCTGTCTGAGTTGTTTAGAGGGGGAAAAGGTGTAGGTTAAACCTTGATGCTGCAGATGACTCGGTAAAAACACCATTCAGCCTTGTAGGTAAGTACCTAGGTAGCTAGCTAGTACCCCCAAGCCCCTGCCCCCTAAAGGTTCTAAGCTGTAAGTAGCTTGGTGCCCATCCCGGCATGTGGGTACTTCATACTCCGTACGGGCTGACTGGTACTTTAACAATCTCGAATCTCGAAATCTTCAGACTCGTGTGCTTCATGTTTCACGCGACGTGACAGGCTGTATCTTACACCGATAGCCTCTATGAAATGCTATTGCAGCAGTATATGAGGTTCGATAAAGACATATTACGAGTTGGCACCTGGGCTTCTCCAAGCGACATCCTCTTGAACGCCCAATCGGAGTCATCTCACCTTCATCAGACTGATCAGATTTTATTTTCACTCGGCCAAACAGCACTGCAGCTCACCACCACTTATACCGCCAGCCGAATTATCCTCAAGAATGGAACAAGATCCGGCAAACCCCTACACCCTACGGCTTCCCAAGCCTAACTACCTACCCCATAACGTTGAGGTTGATGAGCCCATCATTCAGAAATTTGATAAGCCCTTAGATCGTCCCAGTGAGATGGAAGATGCTGCTTATCTTAACAAGATCAAGCGCTTCGCTCACGAGTATGGCATCACCAAGCCAAAGGGCCACACCGTCTCTTTTCACTACAACCCCGAGATGGAAAAACATCATTTTGGCCAGACCCATCCCATGAAGCCCTGGCGTTTGACCCTCACCAAGAGCCTGGTTTCCGCATACGGAATGAACTTCGCTATGGAAAACTACACGGCCCGCGCTGCTACTTACGATGAACTCACATCCTTCCACACAAACGAGTACGTTGACTTTCTTGCCACCGTCGCCCCTCAGCCACAGCCCCTCGACATGGACGGGCCCCGCCCGGATCTCAAATTCAACCTGGGTGGCAGTGACTGTCCCTTGTTCGAGGGTTTGTATGATTACTGCTCCATGTCGGCAGGTGCCTCGCTGGATGCTTCAAGAAAGCTCTGTACCGGCATGTCCGACATTGCCGTCGCTTGGGGTGGCGGCCTACATCATGCCAAGAAGTCCGAGGCTTCGGGCTTCTGTTATATCAACGACATTGTCCTAGGTATATTGAATCTACTGCGGGTGCATCCCCGCGTCGTCTACATTGACATAGACGTGCACCATGGAGATGGAGTGGAAGAGGCATTCTTCTCAACAGACAGAGTCATGACCGTGTCCTTTCACAAGTACGAGCCCTCCAGTTTCTTCCCAGGCACCGGCGCGCTCGAAGACAACGGCCCGAGGAGTGAACACAATCCCGGTGCCCATCATGCCATCAACGTGCCCCTCAATGACGGAATCACTGATGAGCAATACGCGTGGTTATTCGATAATGTTATCACGAGGGTGGTTGAAAAGTTTAGACCCGGAGCCATCGCTCTTCAATGCGGCGCCGACTCTCTGGCTGGAGACAGGTTAGGTAAATTCAATCTGCTCGTTCAAGGGCACGCATCGTGCGTTGAGTTTTGCAAGAGGCTCAAGATCCCGCTACTCATTTTCGGAGGCGGTGGGTACACGCCCAGAAACGTTGCCCGTGCCTGGGCTTACGAAACCGCTGTCGCCATCGACCACCAGAAGACCATTCCCACCCAGATTCCTCTGCACACTCCGTGGAGAGAGCGCTTTAGGAACGACTCACTCTTGCCAACGATAGAACAGATCCTGGGTGAACCGCGCCAGAATAAAAATCCTCAGAAGAAACTCCTGGAAATCATACAGCATGTTACTGAACAGTTGCGTTTCGTCGGACAGGCTCCTAGTGTACAATTCCAAGCTATACCGCCTGACTTGGGGCCCATCAGAGACGAGGTCGAACGCCGGATGAAAGAGGAACTCGAGGACAAGGATGAGGTGGGCCGCAAGCTCAAAGAGGATGGTGTTGGGCAGCGCATGGAGTTCTGAGTGCTGGGCAGCGATATCCTATACAATAACCTTTGTATAAAAGACTCTCTGTTCTAGGAGTTTGGATGGTGGGAGTTTGCATGATCAGACGTCGCAGATAGTATGAGCTGTCGGCATAGTGACAGCTGTCGGCGTTGGATGACTATGGCTGTTTGATTCAGGACGTTAGGAGAAAGATACCCCCTTCTGTGTCTCAAGTCACTTGTATGTAAACAAGGCTTATTATAAAGCCACCCGACTGATAGAATACAGAATATCAAACATTCACATAGTCCGGTCTGACAGCACGATTTTCGAGACATCGTTTGAGGCGACGTTCACAGTAACAATCACCTGACTTCCGCCATACCCGAGAAATGCAGGCGATCCCTTCTAGTGCTCAGATTTGCTTGACTCTCCTGCAATGCAACCAAGCGTGGTTCGAGAATGAGATCGATTTTTATGGGGAGAAGCACAGGGTAACAGCATACTTACATACGCCGCAGCAAACCTAGCACAACATGTCTTGTCACGCAAAGAGCATATCTACATATGTATCTACCTAGGTAGGTAGTCTGGTGGTCTACAATACAACCCAGTCATTACCCGAACACGCGGGCTCGACACCTTTCTGCTTCTCTTGGCACCTGCCCATTAGAGCCCCCCCATGGCTGGATCCACGAAGGGGCCCAAGACGCAGACAGACCTAGAACATTCTTTCTATCTCCGCGTCGTCAAATTAGTTCTTGGCTCGCCGTAGGTGTTATTAGTTAGTACCAAGACTTCTTCGATATCTCTCTTGAAAGCACCGCCGAGCCTGCGAGCTTAAAGGACTTGTACCATTGGAGGGGACTTGATTTTTTTTTTCTCTTGGCCAGAGGCGCGGCGGGCCCGGTCGTCTTTACGGTTGAGGCAGGTAATAAGGTTGCAATATACGCGCTTGCCAAGAGGTGTTGCGTGAAATCAATCAGGGGTGGGATTAAGTAGGAACGGGGATGGGGACGTGGACGGGGACGATTATGCCCAGCGCGCCCAGCTTGCATGCATGTATGTATGTTGTACGAGTGAGCACGCAGGGTGCGAGCGAGCGAGCTTGGTAGGTATAAATTATCAACGTTCCTAAATCTCCTCCTTAGGTGACCTAGGGCTGATTTGGTGAAGTCTCGACTGATCGCCCTCCCTTGCGCATCATCATTGCAGCTTTCGGGATCACTCAGTTGACAACCTTACGAAAAGCGATAAGCGTCACCACAGGTACCAGACGCGAGTGATCATGAGGACCTCGGTTTCAGCCCTCGTGGCTGCGACGGCCCTCGCGTCTCGCAGCCTGGCCACGGATCTGTTGACGCCCGAGAAGATCGAGGCTGACATCAAGCTCGAGGAGTAAGTTTTTTTTTCCCTCTCTTCTTCCTCAACTATGAAGAAGAAGGAGGATTCCCTTATCTAGATCCCTTCAGAGAGCCGTGAATATTTATTCAACATTGGAACTCAGACTACAGCGCAATCTCTGGAACCTGGACCACATCGCGTCGGACCACGGCGGGAACCGGGCCTTCGGGCTGCCGGGGTACGCGGCGTCGGTCGAGTACGTGGTGGAGCGGGCGCAGACGCGGTTCGGGGACCACTTCGACACGGTGGTGCAGCCCTTCAACCACACGTTCGCGCAGGTGCTCTCGATGCGCGTGACGGGCCCGGACGGCGAGGCGGTCGAGTCGGTCCCGCTGATCTACAACCCGGGCACGGACGGCGGGCCGGTGACGGCGTCCCTCGTCGACACCCCCGTCGACGACGAGCGCGGGTCCGCCTGCTACGCCGACCAGTGGGCCGGCGTCGCGGCCGAGGGCAAGATCGCCCTGGTCAAGCGCGGCGTCTGCGCCATCTCGGAGAAGCTCAAGCTGGCGCGCGCCGCGGGCGCCGTCGGCGTGGTCCTGTACCACAACCTCGAGGGCACCCCCTCGTCGGCCACGCTGGGCGCCGAGAACATCGGCCTGCTGGTGCCGCTGGCCACCGTGTACAGGGACGTCGGGCTGGCGTGGGCGGAGCGCCTGGCGGCGGGCGAGGAGCTCTCGGTGACGCTGGACATCGAGGCCATCTTCGAGGAGCGCGAAACGTGGAACGTGATCGTGGAGACGAAGGAAGGGGACCCGGAGAACGTGGTCATGCTGGGCGCGCACCTGGACTCGGTGCAGGCGGGCCCGGGTGTCAACGACGACGGGTCCGGCAGCAGCGCGCTCCTCGAGATCATGACCAGCTTCCACCGATACCGCGGCTACGCCAACAAGGTGCGGTTCGCGTGGTGGGGCGCCGAGGAGAGCGGCCTCGTCGGCTCGCTGTACTACACCTCGACGCTGACCGAGGCCGAGGCCGACCGGATCCGCTTCTACTTCAACTACGACATGATCGGGTCGCCGTACCCGGAGTTTGCCGTGTACGTGGGCACGAACGAGGGGGACATGGCGGGGGCGCAGCCATTGCTCGGTATGTGCAAACAAAGCACCTGTGGTTTTTTTTTTTCCTTTTCTTTTTTTCATTCTCTTGTCTGCCACCACTTATATCTCGAAGCCCTCACACGGCTACTTTGGCCCTTTCTAGTATACTACCTCATTTAGCGAAGAGAGATAAATAATGTACTCACGTTTATTTTCAATACACGCACAGATTACCTGAACACACAGGGCCGCGACGCCTACTTTGGCGGGTTCGGCAGCAGCTCCGACTACGTCGGCTTCCTCGAGCTGGGCATCCCGTCGTCGGGCCTGTTCACGGGCGCCGGGGAGCCGACGGACCCGTGCTACCACCTGGCCTGCGACACGCTGGCCAACGTCGACCTCGAGGCCCTGACGGACAACGCGCGGGCCGCCGGCGTCGTAGCCGCCCGCATGGCCCTCAGCCTCGACGGCGTCCCGCCCCGGAGCCAGACCAGCCTGAACCCGCGCGAGCGCCGCAACCTGGGCCGCCAGTTCGACCGGTGGAAGCGCGCGTCGGAGCGCGCCACGCTGGAGAAGTCGTGCTCGCACCGGGGCGATAGTCGGGTCTGATTTGGTCCCCCCCTTTTAAGATTGTTCACAAAAGGTGGGGGGGCTAGACAACGGGATTGTATCTGGGTGGAATGCCATCAGCTCATGGTACCTATAGACGGCCCAGAGCATTTCTACTGTTTTGCTTACTACCTATATACAAAACCAAAAGACCACACAGCTTAATTCTTGTGACGTGCACCAATTAAGAATTCCCCAATGCCAGCCGTGCCTGTGATAGACCAGGAATTCCCAAGTCACCTAGACTACCATGGTGATGCCACTGCTGTAAATAGGAAGCGTATGGGGCTGCTACAGAGACATGCAAGTCGGTAGCCCAGGTGTTCGCAGAAAATCTCTGCCTCGGGATCCACCTGTCGTCCGGGATGGAGCTTTCGCGTGGGGCATCATCGTCGTCGGGCGCCTCCGGTCCAAGTGTTTTCGAGGGAGGTTCCGGGGCCGGGCCGTTGGAACTTGAGAGACACATCCGATATTTATCATAAGTTATTGCGCAAAAGTGATTGATTATTGCCCAATATACTCATCATCGTTGCCTCCCGACTTTGAGAAAGGTGATTGACATACCCATTGGCCGATTCGCATTTGTTTCCTGGGCGCCTGATAGGTATTGATATTTGAAGAAGTCTCTTTCCTCACTGGAGTGTGTCTGCGGGGAAAGCTATCCATGACCCCATGTAATGGGCAATTGACCAATAGCATTATCCAGGAGAGCTTTTCGCCCCCCTGGTCTAGCGCCGGCTCCTTGCGTCTCTTAGCTTGGAGTCCACAGCCAGTGTGCAGCCCATCCTGCCATCTCGATCACGCGGTCCTCAGATGTCGAAATTCTTACAAATTGTTTCGACGCTTCGGGCCTTTGACGATGCGAATCCATTTCATCGTACTTACTCGGGGGAGTAATGGCCAATTGGCTGCCGATTACCGGCTATCATACTACCGGTAGGTTTCAGGAGGTAGGTGAAATAGACGAAAAAAAAGAGAAAACTTTTGCTTGGGTCTACCCCCCTGAACCTTCTCATATAACCAAACTCTCAGTCTCCTTGTGGCGTCGTTTCTGCTCGGGAACTTAAAAGGCTGCCCCCCCAAAGGTTGAACCATCCGATATCTGCCTATTATCTAGTAGATACATCTGTATGGACGTGGGGAGAGTTAGTGTCCTGCTAACACAAAAGACACTCGAACCGTCAAATCTTCTGTGAACGTCGTCTTCCTTCTTCCCCCCGCCTAGTCCGGCATCATTTACCGTGAAGCAAGTTGTCGGGAGTACTTTCCATCCAAACGTCTGGAAGGAAAAGGAGAAAGAAAAAGAAGAAAAAAAAACCCCCCGTAATAATGTCACTACCTCGCGTCTCCTCGCTCGAGACCTTCATGGGCGTGCCCCAGGAGGGGTCTACGACTCGGTACCGCAGGGGTTCCGATTCCTCAGTCGGGTCCGCCTCGGTCAGGGCGCGCAAGCTCACATTCAACCCGCTCCCGGAGTCCTGGAATCCGTCTCCTGCGAAGCGTGGTGGTGGTGGTGGTGGTGATGATCATCACCGTCATCATCACCATCCCCATGCCGGACATGCCGTCGGTGCCTTCGAGGTGCCGAAGTGGAAGCGGATATGTGAGTATAACCTGCTATATCCGTTGAGTGCCCTGAAGGCTCCTACTTAGCTCACGACGGCGAAAGAGTGCTAACCTTTTTCGATTTTGGAAAAAAAAAAACAGTACAAATCGCGGTCACCGTGATATACTGTCTGTTCGCTGCCGGTGTCGTGTTTGGCTACGCAGCCCTGAAGCCGGTGCTCAAGAAAGAGGGGGCTTACCAAGATGTATGCGACGGCGAGGACACGTGTGTGGAGATTCATCTTAACCTCATGTTCACAGTTGCCGCCGTCGTCACCAACGTGGCCGCCCTCCCCGTCGGCGCCATACTGGACCACTTCGGTCCCCGGGTATGCGGGCTGCTCGGCGCCCTGTTCTTGACCGTCGGCGCCCTCCTGATGGCCTTCGCCCGGGACCTGCCCTTCGACGCCTTCCTGTCCGGCTATCTCTTCCTGGCCCTGGGCGGCCCTTTCACCTACATCTCGGCCTTCCAGCTCTCCAACGCGTTCCCGCAGAACTCGGGGCTCGTTCTCGCCCTCCTGACCGGCGCCTTCGACGCCTCGAGTGCCATGTTCCTCGTCTACCGCGTCCTCTACGAGAAGTCGGACGGTGCCTTTGGCCACCACGAGTTCTTCCTCGCCTACCTCGTGGTCCCCGTGGTCATCGTCATCCTGCAGCTCACCGTCCTGCCCGGTCAATCGTACAAGACCGTCGGGGAGATGATCGAGGACGCCGGGGTTGCCGCTCCACTACCACCACAACAACCACCCCCAGCAGCACCAACAGGACCCCCACTACTAGGGAAGAAAAACGCCGCCGCCACCGCCGCCGCCGTGGATGCTGACGATCAGGTAGACGAGCAGACGGCCCTGCTCCGGGAGGAGCGGCGCCAGGCGCAGCTCGACCGCCACGAGCACGTCGTGCACGAGATCGCGGCGCAGGCCGACAACCAGGTGCACCGCGAGGCGGCGGCCAACGAGCGGAGCGGCGTGTGGGGCGTGATGCACACCCGGTCAGCGCTGCGGCAGATGGCCTCGCCCTGGTGGGTGCTCATCTGCCTGTTCACCGTGGTCCAGATGACGCGGATCAACTACTTCGTCGCGACCATCCGGCCGCAGTACGAGGCCCTGCTCGGCTCCGAGGCGCGCGCCGTCGAGATCAACCAATTCTTCGACCTGGCCCTGCCCCTGGGCGGCATCGTCTCGATCCCCTTCATCGGCGGCGTGCTCGACCGCGCGAGCACGGCCGCCGTGCTCGCCACCCTCGTCGCCGCCGCCACCCTGATCGGGGTCCTGGGCGTCCTCCCGTACGCGCCCGCCGCCTACGCCGGCATCTGCCTCTTCGTCCTCTACCGCCCGTTCTACTACACCGCCGTCAGCGACTACGCCGCCAAGGTCTTCGGCTTCCGCACCTTCGGCACCGTCTACGGCACCATCATCTGCCTCTCGGGCCTGCTCAACTTCAGCCAGAGCGCGCTCGACTACCTCTTCCACGTCGCCTGCGCCGGCGACCCCGTCCCCGTCAACCTCGGCCTGCTGTGCCTCGGCCTCGCCGTCGGCGTCTGCCTCGTCGGCTACGTCGCCGTCCGCGCCCGGCAGCTGAGGGGGACGAGGAAGAGGGGGGTGGAGGACGGAGGAGGTCTGGGCGAATATTAATTAATTGGCGCATACTTAATTAAGTATATACCTAACTCAGTAAGAATCTAATCGATTTATTCATTTAATTTAATTTAATTTCTCTTGACCCCATTCCCTAATGGTTATTAGAAGCGTTGGCTCATAAACCACCAGTGTTTGAGTTGTTATTATCAAGATGGATGGATTCCTGGAAGGAAAGAAGCAAACAAACAGATGAAAGATTGGAAAGGTGTTTCTTGTTTTGTTTTATAATTAATACCAGGCGTTGGTTGTCATAAAATTGGCCTATATATATAATTAGTTAATCTACCTACCTACCTACATGGTACCTTTCATGGGATTCAAAAATATATCTACAGTATCTCTTCATTCACTCTCACACACACATTCTCACCTCCCCCCCTAGGTCATCATTATAACAGTTAAGCAAACCTCATCACTTAGCCCAGTCTGTCATCATGAAGCTTATTAAGGGTTTTTTTTTTTTCTTCTTCTTAGAAAACGAAGAAAGAAAAAAGTCTTCTCTGCCCCTTTCTAAGGCTAATTTGAAAGGAGAGGGGGGAAAAGGGGGGTAAGGGATATTCTATCAGTGTGAATAACGTCTTTCACATTTCTGGAGATGAGCCTCGGGCTCTGTCTTGTTATAGCAGCCCGTGTCACTCGGTCTTATCTTATGAATAGAAATTTGGGGGATTGAAGGAGGGGGAGGGGGAGGGGAAGGGGGCGGGAGTCTTGTAAGCCACGTGAAGAAAGATAGCTTTCATCAATTGACAGGGTTGATGAAGTTCTGCAGAAGGGAGTTCAATGACCACTGACTGCATATGCTAGGTACGCAGGTACTTGACTTGAATGTCACATCACATTGATATTATTCTTATCCCTTTTACCTAGATCCCATTGCTCAAACCATACTCATTTTTTCTACATTGATTTTTTTCTTCTTCCTTCTCCGCTCTAAGTCTTGCGTTATCACGTAAACGGCACATAGGTAGGTAGAGCTCAAAATCAAATAAAATTCCTGATCTACAACCCCAAGAGATCATCATCACTACTTATACCTGAGCCTTGGAGAAATAATAAAAGCTCATGGTAGGGGAGGCAAGGAACAGATGAAGGGTGTGTGTGTAAACGACAAATGAGAACGATGACTTCTTGATACTTGGCTGTTGCCTCTCTTTTCCTCTCCTCTCTTCTTCACCCAATGCAATCCGTGCCATCATCATCCAACTGCGAATAAGCTTGAAGCGCCCACTCGTGACGTTGGATAGGCCAAAACTCGGACATTTGAACCTGGCCTTGTCGCCACCTGTGTGATGTTGCAATGCTGACAATCGAATTGCGGGGGGATCTGAAGCTTCGGATTCGGACATTGCCACACTGGCTGACTCTTTCCAGGCTTAAGGGCTGTCTTTTCTGAGTCGGTTGAGGAGGTTGATTAAGTGAAAAATATCCACCCTTGACCAATCTTAGAAATGCCAGGCGACACCCTTCATTGATTCCAAGCCCTCCCTCTCTACTCTGGGAAGATCACTTGCATTGATCCCCATTTCCTCCCTCACAACCTTCCTTCCATCCCAACTTCCACATAGCAGCCAACTTCACACCGAGAAGCCAGAAATATACACAATAAAAATTAGATTCATCATGCCACTGGTACAGGCATGGCTCGACGACACAAAGGTCGCGACGAGTAAGTAGATGGCAAGAGGTATCGGCTAGAACGCAACGTAGAATGAAAACGCATTGAAACTGGAAATCGAAGGGCCGATAGTATGCTTAGTCGGAGAGGGTGATAACAACTTGGCCGTCGTTGGGCATGGTGGTCTAGTTACGGTCAGAACGAAACACTCAGAATACAGCCAGAGCAGTGTCTACTTACCGTGCAACCGTCTCCTCCTCCATAGTACTCGCTGCCGTGAACCCAGCAGTCAGAGTTGATATCGCCCGAGATGTCAATGCTGAAGTCTAGGGATGCACTGGATGTTGGCCTGTTGGCAAAGAGCGAGATGTACGTGTTGTCATCGTCTGCTTTGCCAACACCCAAGATAGTCGGCGCCCAGTTACCACAGCCGTCGTGGTCCTCATCACAGTCCCAGAGGCAGCCATGTTCGGGAGATACACCCTTCTTGTTGACATAGTACTGAAGAGTAGTAGCCTTGTTCTGCCAGGTGTAATAGTCACTGGACTTGACGTTGGCGAGAGGCAAGGTGGATCCTGCGATAGAATCAAGCGGGAGTGACATCTTCTCATCACCAGGGTAATTCGTACGGCAGACCGAGGCTCTGTCGCTCATTTTGTTGACAACGGTGATACCAGTGACGCCCTTTTGGCAGAGCGTCTTGTACTCGGAGCGAGTTTTTTCGAGCTTGTTGTCTGAGTTGCAGTACAATCCACCAATCGACTGGCCAGTGTTCCCCTGAGCTGATGGCCATTGTGACTTGAGGTAGCCAGGAGGGCAATCGTACGAGTAAAAGGCGCCAGTAGACAGGCTCATACCGCTGATAGCGGTCTCGATGAAGTCAATGGCATTGTCACCCCACTTGAACTTGGGCGTCATTTGAATACCAATCCATCCTTTCAATCCCATGTAGCTATTAGCGACGGCGCCATAGCCCTCCGGGAATTCGTCGCAGGAAAGTTCGCCATCGGGAAACTCCCTGTCGAGGCCATCACCAGAGTAGCTAGAGTCGGAGCCCGAGTCAGAGCTGGCAGATGTAGTTGCGGGTGCTTCCGAGGTGGTAGAAGTGACCTCGGGTGTCGAAGAGGTAGTAGTAGTGGTAGTAGGAGGAGGGGCAGAAGTAGAGGTTGTCGAAATCTGCTCCAGGAAGACAGCGTCTTCCTTGGATGAGGTGGAGGTAACAACAGGGGCAGGCGGAGGAGTGAAGGTGGGGGTAGTCTCTCCGACGACGATGTAGAGACCCTTGTCCAGGCCAGCCTTGGCTTCCTCAGCACCGACCTCATCATTGCCGAGCACGTACACTGTAGCAGTGGCCGGAACGTAGGTGGTCTCGACATCCCGCTTCTCGGCCTCAGAGTTGTCGCGCTTCTTGTGGAGAAGATGGTGACCATGGTGGTGAGGTTGAGCAGTCGCGCCGGTTGCGACAGTCGCCGCTATGGCGAGTTTCAAAATGGTAGCCTTCATGCTTGACGAGTTCACTATATATCACCTGTTTCGGGGGTATGGTGGTAGTGCTGGGGAGTTATAGAATCCGCTGTATTAACCATTGTCTGTCAGCACAACTTGACACTCGGTATGAAAGTAAAAGGCACAAAGATTTGCGACAAAGGAGGGCCGACATGGAGCTATATCATGGCAAAATTCAAGATTTTTCTGTTCATGTACAATGGAACATGGGCACGTCTCAATGAACGAGGAATGTACGACTGGTAGCACAAATATGTTTTTGGTTGGGGAGGAGACATGAACTTACCGATTCAGAGGATGGTATCGCAATGACTCCTGCAGTGGGTTTGAAGCTGAGTAGACCGCAGAAGAGGGATTCTGAGTATTATTGTGTCTTTTTTTTTTCTTGATGCAGGTATTGTATGTAACGAGTGTATTTCGCGAATCCAAAGGAATGTGGTAGAGAGTTGTTGACTCTCAGTTGGAAGATGGACGAGGACGCGATGGTCAGGTTGAAGGGTAACGAGCGTAGAGAGGAAGGGAGGGAGAGAGACAGAGAGAGAGAGAGAGGTACGAAGTAGATAGTGGGTGAGACGGGATTGAAATTTGTTTTGCGCAGGGAGAGTGGGCAGGGCGCGGCAGGGGGCAGTAGCAGTGGAAGCGGGTGAAGCTGCCCAAATTTGATCTGTGATATTACACATTGTGCCTAGGTATGGCCAGTTGCCAATTGGAAGGGGCGATACGATCCAGGGATGTAGAAAGGGGGTACGTACAATGTAGTACTTCGTACTCTGGTACATCTATGATCTCCCCACCATTCAGCCCACCTACAGGCTACGAGCACTACAAGCGCTACGAGCACAGGGCTACGAGCACTACTGCGTACAAGCGCGCTACTGCAAGGTACAGAGAACGGACAGGCGGGTCCAGGCGGGTTGGCATTGGAACCGAACTCAGTTGTGCTTGCGCATCCAATGAGTTTCTTTCTGCCACTCACTGGTTGCAGACCAAGTGCCAAGTTCCAACCAAGCCCAGGGGCACAGACGTGTTTATTTCCCGTTCTCCCATTCTCCCCCCGTTCTCCTGTTCTTCTGTTCTTCTGCATCTTCTACTCCATAGCCGGGATCGGGGCCGACACTGCCACTCATTTGCCATTGTCATTCATGATCAGGTTTTTGAGCATTTCTTTCTTTATGCCCCCTCTAGTGCAGCCGTTCTACACTGCTACAGAATACCTGCCTTGTTGCTTGTTAGTCTTGGACGTCGACCCACCCGGTCAGTCAGTCAGTCGCATAGGAAGCGCTCAAGAGTTGCCAGGGGCAAACAGGTTTTAGGTATCATGCCTTCATTCGTGTTTTTGTATATTTGTTAATAAGAGACCAAGAATTCCAGCCCCCATTGCATCTGGCATCTGGGGCTGCTGGGCCATGATCCAGATCTTCTACTAGTCTTATCGGATGCAGATTTAAGACTTGACATTCCCCTTCACCCTTCCCCCTTTCTCACCACCCCGAAAACATTCACCAAGAACTTACTCCTCCTGTAGTTCGCCCTAGAAGGGGCCAAGCTTTGGATAGCGGAAATGACTCCTGCGGTGCTGGCCGTACCGCGACGTTTATTTCCACCGTTTATTTCCACCGTATGTTTGTTTAAAACCACCGTAGGTCCACACACACTAAACCCGAAATAATTAGTTCAATCTATACATCCCCACAATACATTTTTGCATGCATACAGATGTACCGCAGAACTTTTGCATTCGTTAAACTTACCAATTGCCTCGACGACGACCTCGAAAACTTCGATTTCGATGCTATTCTTGCCGCTCTTCAAGATCAGCTCCCGCAAACCGAGCCATCCCCAGCCACCGCTCCGGCCGTCGCCCACCAAAATGACAGTGACGGAGACCCTTTCCACGGCCTGGAAGGGAAGACTTGGGACTCGTTAAATAAAGCTTGCCTAGGATGGGTTATTGGCTGGCTTCAGGGCCTTTAGGGGGCTCTATAGCGCCTCCAGGGGGCTCTACAGGGGGCTGGCGGGGTGCTCTAGGGCCTCCAGGGGCTCATAATAGCTACTGGAACCCCCATAACCCCCCTAATTCAGGGGGGTGGTGAGGGGCTGGAGGGCGGTGAGGGGCGGCTGTTTTCTGCCGTTTTTGCTTCTATAGCTGCAATCGTGTTTTCTACGCATTTTGTGCAATTTTAATTTTTCAATATATTTATTGTGGTTGACCAACTTCAGAAAAAAGATACATGCATCTGCCATGACTTTGTACCTAAAGTGGGGTATGTGGATTTTCTAGATGGTGTGTGTGGAATTTGTGACTGATTGGGTTTAGTGTGTGTGGATATACGGTGATTTTAAACAAACATACGGTGGAAATAAACGTCGCGGGCCGTACTTTTTTTTTAGTGGCCTTGGGGACCAAGAACCGATCTGCCGTTGGATCAGGGATTCCCGCCCTCAAGGTTGTCTCCCCTGCTTTTTAATTGCTTGTAATTTCGGACGGTATTGCTATGAATTGCCCCTCTTTCATTGGCTGAGAGAACCGCTCGCTCCTTCTCTATTGATCAATAACCCGGCCTTGTTAAGTGATCTACGTTCCAACCTTTTTCGTTTTCTCCTTTGTATCTCTCGATTCAATAATAAGGTTCTCTCTCTTTGTCTCATTTGTTTCCTTTGGTTTTACCTCATGTCGCTACTCACTATGCGAGAACCCAGGAGATTGAATTGCCCACTCACCCAATCAATCAATCAATTATATGACAGAGGGTTTGGTTACGGAGAGCTAGCAGTCTTGTCACAACTAGTAATTCCAAACTTCCAGACTGACATTCATTCTAGGTTAGCTGCTAGCTAGAACCTACCTAGGTACCTATCAAAGTCCGTTGCTCATTATCAGTAGCATCCATCTGTTGGAAGCTTGGATCTAGCAGCGACCCTACTACCACTATGTACCTAGCTAGTACGCGTAGGCAAAATACGTACGCTTAATTTTCTACTAGTAGTTTTAGTCAGGCTGACCCAGGATGAACATCGGGTTCCACTCCGATCAGGAGTTGCCATAACGTCCTCCAAGTCAAGTGAGTCTGTATCATAATAAATGCCAATGTTATTATCGCCTTGCGCGGAAGTTCAGGTTAGGTGTTGGGGTTAAAAATGTTCATGCTAGAGTACCACATCAAGCTATCAATAAGTAAGACTGCACAAGAAAAAGGCCGGGTAGACAGGTCAAGGTGCCAGCACCTGTTTATACGAAGGATTTGTGCCTCCAACGTGTTTACATGCATGTGCTGCTGCTACATGAGCTGATAGAGGGACACGTTGATACAACATGATATGATTCGACATAAAAGCCATGCGCCGCACGCAGGAATGCAACCTTGGAAAAGGCGTGCACTTACTGTGACTGGCCATCAACCCCTGGGATTTTGCTGTTTATGATGATGGAAGATGCCCATGCGCACACAATGGGCTCGAGGCCACGTGCTACGTGCTGGAAATCGAATAACTATTTTTATATGAGGTACCTATCTGCTTTGTTAGGGAGGGAATATTGCTAGGGCGACGACTTAGTAGATAAATAGGTTGAATTCTAGTATCCTCCTACTAGATTAGTGTTTAGTAAGTCCACATCGCCTTGGTGTTGGTTGATGGTTACCTAGGTAATAATGAGCATATCCTAGCCATCCAAGCCGTTCTCTTATCCAGCCTTACTTTAATTAAGCCACATATCACCAAGACACCAAACACCAAACACCAAACACTACACCAAAATACTTGTTTGGCTTCGGCTTCATGACACTTGTTCACCACGCTCAGATTGCGGGCTCTTAGCAGGGATCTCAACAAGTCCCTCAGATCAAGACTCAAATGAAGTTGGTTCTTCAGATACCTAAATGTTTTCGCCTTTGGATATGGGAATCGGTGGCAACCCACTAACCCTGAAATCACCCTCATGCTCAAGGCAAGAAGAGTATCAACTCGACAGCGAATCATCCATTACTACACATTGATGGAGTTTCCATACAACTACATAACATGCTTAATCTAGTTGCCGGGCGGAGTAATCCATACAACTATATGCATACTCTTGTAGTTGCCATGCGGGATAGTCTATACAATGACGTGCTCATCTCGGTTGCTTCAAGGTAGCAACTTCTTAGTGTTCCAGCAGACGCAAGCTTCCCTGGACGACCACGTTCTCGAGGATGGATCCGGGAGGAATATCAATGGTAGAACCCTCAGTTGCCACGATGATGACCGTTCCCTTGAGAGTCACACCGCGGTGCAGGTTGACATTACCTGTGATGGTGAGGTGATCAAGCTCGATGATCTTGGGGATAGACGGGATGTGCTTCTGGAAGTCCGAGACCTTCTTGAAATCGCTACCAAGCTTGATCAGAGGGGCGCCACCAAAGCGGCCAGGGCTCATCTGCAGTTGACCGTGCTTGACGTTGTACAGATCAGACTTGACCAGCATGAGGTCAGAGCAGGTCTTGACGGGCAAGAAACGACGCCGGGGAACGTTGACACCGTGGGCATTCTTGAAGTGGCGAATAGCAGCACCCACGGCAGTCTCGAGCTGCAGGATAGAGATATCCGACTCCCCTTTCTTATCTCCAGGGATAGTCTTTCCATTAGGGATGATCTCCATCTCCAGCTCGTCATTCTCCACAACTCTCTTGATGGCCTTCACATTCATCCAGATATTGTTGGTGTTGAAGTACTTGAACTTCTTGATCGACTTGAACTCATTGACATGCTCCTTGGGAACCTGGGCGATTTCCAGCAGTCGGACGGATCCCTCATAGTCAATGATGGTACCACCTTTGACATCGGCTTTGGTCTTGTTGGTCAGCTCCATGATATACTCCGACTCGGTCTCGGCCATGTGCTGAAGGATTCGCAGGTCGACGACAGCGCCCAGGTTGTCGGCGTTGGAGAGGAAGATGATCTCGATGCCTCGCTCGATCAGCTTGTCCAGGAGGCCAGAGTTGTAGAGAGACTCGAAGACATCACCGTGTCCAGGGGGGTACCACTCGTTGATGTTGGAGTCGAAGCTCTTAGGGACGGGGAGGAGAGAGTCCTTGTAGATTCTGGGGTATCTGGATTGGTTGAAAGTAAGGATATCAACGTTGTGGCCTTCGTATTTCTTAATAATGGCGGCGGTATCGTCGTGGGTGTTGAAAGAGTTCATCAGAATCAGGGGGACATTGACACTGTAAGTGCGGTTCAGGTACTCGACCTGTCGAACCGACATGTCGAGGAAGGACATGCCATCACGGACTTCGATGACGGATTTGGGACCGACACAACCCATCGAGGTACCCAGACCACCATTCAGCTTCAGTACGGCAAGTTTGTTCAGGAAGCCGACAGATTCCGAGTTGGCAAGGTCCTCATAATCGACAACCTGACCCTGGGCCGGGGGAGCAATGCGATCCCAGTCACTAGCCCACGCGAACATTAGCCTATGTTGATTGCTCGATCGTTGTCGCTTGGAAGGCATGATATACATACACGGAGTTGCCCTTGGCCTTGTCGTTGAGGTATCGCCGGAAGAGGGAGAAGAAGTTGTCCATCTCGGTGTCGAACAGCTACAGCAGCGCAGTTAGGTATTCTGAACATGTCTTATCATGAATGAGGGCTGCCGAGGACTTACCTTTTTCTCGTCGGGGTCCTTGACAGTCTCGGCGAGCTCAGTCAAAGAGTTGCGCATTTGCGCAGCAGCGACATTGGTAGAGGCATTCTCGAAAGCCTTGTTGTCGTCAGTCAGTTTGTCGGCCATGATTGCTGGGAAAGGAAGGTGAAGAAGTGGAGGGCAGTTTTGTCAATTGCGTGAAGGAAAAGGTTTTGTCCAAGAACTTGGTCAAAGTGGGCGGGGGTGAGGAAGAAGTGAGTGGGCATTGGGAAGATAGATAGATAGGTAGACGATTGAGTCTGGAGTTCAGTAGTAGTGGTAGTAGTAATAGTAGCAAATTCAGGGTTGCCGGGTGACATTGAAAATGGGATAAATACAGCCTCAGGATCATCATGTGCAGCGGGGACAAGACAACCTGAGGTTCTACGGTGCATGCACAGGCGCAGCTTTCTCATTCGTCCACGCTACACTCAAACAACTCGAGGCATCGGATTGTGCTGCTCTGTAGGCATGAAACAATGAGGGGGAGACAAGAAGAACAAAGAAGCAAACTCACCATGTGGGATCGGGTCTTGCCATGATGTCTACCAGAGAACTCGGCATCATTGTCCTTGCCGCCGCCAGGCTTCAGATGAGAAGGCAAGGCGCTCTTGATTGCCTGAGCCATGATGCAGGTGTAGGTAGGTAGTGTGACTGAGGGAGTGGAGAGAGAGAGAGAGAGAGATGTTAGTTGAGTTAGTTGGTGTGATTAACAGGACGTCTTTCTTGTGAGAGAGTCTGCCCAAGGAGAGGAAAAGGAGGTGAAGGGAAGATTGAAATGAGGGTTTATTTTGGGTCGAGCTTGACGACGGACGGACGTGGATCAAAAGTGATGAATAGCTAGCTGGATGGCGGGGTACGGAGTAGATAACTTTTAGAGCCTTGTTGAGGTGAGGGACCTTTGAAGAGTGGAAGGGCGGAGGGCAGGCAGATTGGGGGCGGGAGCTTGGGCCAGGGATCAGCTCAGCTTTTTACCTGTTTTAGTTGGCCGGTTTTAGGGCGAGTTTGAACTGGATGAGTCTGTCTGTCTCTGTTCTGTCTGTTCTCCAGCTGTCTGTCTGTCTGTCTGTTCCGACTGAGTGGGATAAAAAAGATTGCTCCACTAGGTAAGAAGTATTCTTCTTCTCATGCAACCCGACGTCTGCCAACCTAATCAGAGGTAGGTAGGAACCTTGGAAGGTATGTAAAGGTATCTGCTTGAGAAAGAGGGGGGTCAAGTCCGCGCGGGTGTTAGCTTTTCTACTCGTGCAATTGACGTAATTGAGGACTAAGAAACAACAATATCCCTGTTGCATCTTGCAGCAGCTTGCATCCATCCCCAACATCTCCATCCCACCCACAGCATATTCCATCTTCCTCATTGGCATAACCTGTCATGCCCACTGCTGTTCTCCGGCTCTGAAAAGTGGAATCACATGGAAATCTCGACTTGATTCGAGCGGGGAGAGAGGGGAGCCATCGATCGTCGCTGCTCGACTTCGTAAAGACAGAAGATCATGGACATACCTAGCGAAGACACGAAAGTCACTGACGAAATACACAAGTCAGCCGAACAAGCCAGGCCAATAAACCGCGACAAAATAGATAGATACTAATAGGTAAATAGATGATGATGGAGAACGTGGGAGAGGTGAAGCGCAAGAACCGGCGGCCGTGAAGCCCCTTTTATTCCCTATCTCAACAGATGCGAACTGGCACAACTTTAACAGCGGGCCTGACGATCAAATTCCCTAATGATCATTTTCTTCTTTGCGATTGGTTGTTCTTTTCTTAGAGATAACTTCATTGGTACGATAATGGTTATCAACACAGCCACATTTGCCACATGATGGCGTTGTGCCAGTTCGCATCTGTTGAGATAAGAAGCCAGCCAACCAGCCAGCCAACCAGCCAGCCAACCAGCCAGCCAACCAGCCAGCCAACCAGCCAGCCAACCGGGGGTTGACGAGCAAGCCAGATGAGAACACACTTCGGTAAGTTAGAGGCTGCATACAGATTTGACTCGTATCTGGCAGTGTCAGAAAACGGACATGGCTTCCAACTAGCTTTCCAGCCCGCATCGTCTAATCTAGTCTATTCCTGGATAAGCTTCCCGAGAACGAGCCGTCAAACGCCATTGAGCGATATAAAACCAAAGTAAAGTTGCCGTTGGCCTAGACCCTTAACCCAAGTAGACAACCTTGGAGGTAATCTCCTCAAAAGATGAAGAACCCGGAAGTGACAAGACTTCTGCATCAGCCGCATCGCATCGCAGATGGACAGATAAACAAGCAATTTTTATTTTTTTGCGTTGCCAACCGTGGTCTTGAGGTCGTCCACAAACTTCAGGACAAATATCCCGAATCTATATTTATCCCTGAATCAAAATTCTGAAACGGAGGAACAGTTCCTCTCAACAGTAAAATGTAAGTTGTTGGCTACCTAGGTAGGCACCTATTTCCGTTATCAGCGCCGGGATGGCGGAGCACGCAATCATCCAACCGGACGTGAACTTAAAAAAAGAGTTGCGGTACCCGACATGTCAGCCGCTTCAAAAGTTGACACCTCTCCCCTCAAGGCTCAACATACTCATGCCCAAAAAAAAAAAAAAAGGATCGTGGCGTCGATCTATTGAAGAATATTTGCTAAGCGATTCGTGTCGATTAAGCCTCTTCCAAGCCAACCTACCTCGGTAGTCTATGAGCTACTTTCAGTGCTTGGGGGAGGAAAAAAGCAACAAGTCCGAGGTTGGTTATTCCATACGTAGGGCAGTTATATACATAACCTAGTACCTAATGCATCTAGGTAGGTAGGTACCAATGCAATATCGGTTTGTGAGGCCGTTACCGAATAACTACGTCAGTCGGGCACGTAAGGGAACAAATAGATGATTGGGAGTTGGCCCACGTGGGGGGGGGGGCACAGATCCAATATGATGAGTTTTCGGACCGAGATACTTCTTGCAAACAAACACCGACTTCGCAAAACGACATCCGGACGCGCATGGATATCTAGGTATTCATCATTCAGCCATGCGGTATGTTTGACGTGTGTGCTACCTCGGGTAGATACCTTAGGTAAGTGGTAAATGTAGGTACATGTGTTGTTTCTTTACGACCCATTGGACATCTGAGCAAGACGAGAGCGATGTCAGACGCAAACAAGCAGAGCCCAACCAACGAGACGCGGGAAGGTCCGGTACCATACCGCCACACATCAACTTCACTTACTCTCATCGATCTTGTCAAACTCCGGCATCATATCCACAACTCTTCAGGAGAGTACTGAGGCCGGTCTAAGAGGCGCTTCTCCTCGATTTGGTTGCGCAGTAGAAAACGCACGGTGCCGCTCAAATTCAGGGCCTGAGTGCCCCCCGCGGCCTCGATAATCCGGATGGCCCCCAGCAAGTGTTGCGACGCACTAGGGAGATCGCGAATCATGACCTTGACGTTGGATTAGCAAGGTAAGCCTCCTGGCACAAAATAAACGCCATGGAAATGGGAGCCTACATCGTCTGAAGCCAGCACCAGGGCCTTCGTGACAGCCACACGACTCGCCGATGCGCTCCCCGCCGACATGCTCTCGCGAAGACTCTTGACGTGATGTAACCTATACTCGATGGCGAGTTGGACATACTCCCTCTCTGCACAGATCTCTGATAGATGGCGGCAGGATGTGAGCAAGAAACCTCTGAGGATCTGAGTCGGATCTGGCGTTAGCAATTAACTACCTGGTAGTCACGGATCATGCCTCGGGTGGAGAATAAGGTAAGGAGTCTACTTCCGAGACATGATAAAAAACAAAGCCCATTGAGCCCTACCTCGATATCGGTTGAGCCGAAAAACAACCAGTTGGCGGCCATGTCGGGGTGGTATTGGCTGAGAGTTCTCATGCTAGAACAGTAAAGGTATAAATCTGGAAGAACGACCGTCACATCTACTTGCATTCTCAGCCTCTCAGCCCCCGAGCAGTCTCCCTGGTCTCTGCATCTCCAAGGACAAGACAGGTTGAACTCACAGTGATCAAACAAGAAGTGTTCTCTCTGCGTGAGCGACCTCAAAAAGCTAGCTAGGGGCTCATGTTCAAATGCGCCGCCGATAGACTTGGGAAGCTCTGACGCCGTCCCTTGTGGCGTGTACGACACCAGCTCGTCCTGTCGACCAGTTTCGAGACGTTCGCTGGCCTTTCGCCGTCGGGAGTTCTCGTCTTCTACCCTGGCGGCGGCCTTCTTCTGCTCCGTATAATGGGCCACTCGGAGCCTCCTGGTCCGAGCATGGGCCGCACGAGCAGCGTGGGAATGTGCCTTTCGCGTCGAGCTGGCCGAAATTTTCTTGGTAGGATCGTACACCAAGATGGAATCCATCATGAAGGAGCCGGGGTTCGTTCATAAGATACGTCGTAGGAAAGATGGCATTCGTCAGCGCTGAACCACAGGAGCAAGAAAGATATCTAAGTCGACGGCTGACTATTTAACCACCATCTACATATAAAGTGTTTGCTTAAAACCCATATTTGTCAGCGTCGACTGGGTTTCCCGACGAATATTAACAGCGGAAATAGGGATACTGCCTCGACATGGCCATATATAAGGAGATAAATCTCGGAATAGTTTCAGGACGAAGACGAGATCGAGAACGGTTATGTAATCACACCCAGGCATGACAACCCTGGATGACAACTTTGGAATCGATCGCCCGGGTGCCAAGAATTGCTCCTACTACATTTGGCATAGACTAGACTATCTAGATAGTAGTCCTCGACTTCGACTTCGACCTCCACCTCCATTTCACAGCTAACTACTAACCATCAACGGCTACAGCCTACACTACAAATCCAGATCCTTTGCCTCGGATGGCTTAATCTTCAACTAGAAAATATGCGGCGGGACTTCATACTTGACCTCCTCGCGCGCAGTCTCTAGGGCCGCTATGACCTCTTTCGGCAGCGGACCCTTCTCGATCGCGTCGAGGTTCGACTCCAGCTGCGCCGTGCTGGACGCGCCCAGTATGACCCCGTCATCATGCTCCTTGTCCAGGACGCCATGGTACACTGTCCACCGCAGCGCCGCCTCGTGACCGCTAATCCCGTGTCTGGCCGCCACCTCGAGCGCCTTGTCTGCGGCGGCATGGATCGCGGGTTTGTCCCAATGTTTCACCCACATTTGACCCGTAGGATTCTAGGCACGTTCGCCATCGTCAGCTGCAGTGGCCTTATCAAAGGTATATCATAACATCTTTCTGTACCGTAGACCGGTGCACTTGAAAAGAGGGAGTGAAGGAGAAAGAAAGACTGACCGAATTATCGAACCGCCCACCAGGAACAGGCTTCCTCAGGTTGCCTGCGAAGAATCCCCCGCCGGCCGGGCTGAACGCGTGGAACGCCATGCCGTGCTTGCGCAACACCGGCAGGAGGTCCTCCTCCATGCCGCGGACCAGCAGGTTGTAATGCCCCTCGTACACACTAGGCTTCACGAGACCGCGCTGCTCGCAGATACCGCAGATCTGCTCCACCTCGGCGGCCGTGTAGCTGCACAAGCCCCAGGCCTTGATCTTGCCGGCACGGTACGCCTCGTCCATGGCCTCGCACGGCTCCGTGAACGGCGTGGTCCGGTCCGGCACGTGGAGCATGTCGATCTCGAGCTGCTCGAGCCTCAGCGCCGCGAGCGAGGCGTCGATCTCGGCCAGCACCCGCCCCTTGGCGTGGAACCCCGGCTGCCACGACATCACCTTGGTCTTGATGCTGAAGCGCTTCCCGGCCCCGACCGCGCCCAGTCTGGCCTCCGCGTCGCCGTACATGCGCGACGTGTCGATGTGCGTGTGTCCGTGCGCGGCGAAGGCGCCGAGGAAGCTGTTCACCTCGTCCGGGGTCTCTATTCTCCCCGGGAAGTCCTTGGATTTGGTTCCGACCTGTCAGTTAGACACCTTTCATGTCAGTCTCTTCTCTTCACTAGGAAAGCTCCGTGACTTCTCCATGTCATGTCAGGACGAATGGTAAGAGGGGGGAAAGAGACTTGCAGTGTAAGTGCCCAGCAGCAATTTCGGTGGCGTCTTGCTCGCGGTAGCCATGGTGATGCAAATTTTGTTTGTGATGCAAAAGAATCACGGAGGTTTGGAATGCGTGCAGGCAGTGTGTGAGGAACCTTGAGACGTCTGGAGATGCTTCGACTTGCCTCTCACAGATCTGTCATTCTACCTCACCTGGGGCTCCCGTGACCCCTTTTATGTTTTTTCTGCCAGCGAGCGTGTTCGCCTCGCTCGTGAGCATCATCTTCACGCCAAGAAAAGCTCTTGCCCGTTTGGTCAAGATATTTGATCACCGCGTGTCTGCTTAGAATATTTCCGAGACCTGGCCAGTCTTAGCATTCAGGCAAGTCACGTAAGAAGAACTAACATTACATTATTAATCATCGACGTGTTCGTCACGTCCGGGTTTGAGAGGGAGGAAGGGAGGGGGGCATCAGTAGTGGCAGCAGTGGGATGAACCTACTAACTTGCTCAAAGGAGCAGGAGCTTTTCTTGGCAGGAAAATGTAAGCGATCTGGCGGTTATGCTCTCAGGGGTAGAGTAAGGGTTCTGGACCGAGACTCGACCCCGATCTCCCGAATCCAGGTAAGTTGCTCCTTGCTGCGGATAGCGAATAATCTCAGGGATTCATCATTATTATATCTGGTGATTACGTAAACGTCAATGTCGCTAACTCCCCTTCTCTGGTTAAGCCATCGCACCTACAGGAGGCGGTGCGATCACTATCTCCACGACCATATACCAGTTTACAGAATCGACAATAACTCACAAGTCTGCTGTAATGACCGCATGACCACCTGATCGTTCAGCGGTAGGACCAGCCAGCCGCTGGTCTACAGGCTGCTGTCAAGTCCTGCGCTGTTCGAGGCAATCGTGATTCATATCCGCCAGGTACTGATGGGGAGCAAATGATGTCAACAACACATCGAAGAAGTCCATAACTCAACGCCTTGCCGGACTGGCTTATGTCAATTTATCTCGCTACCAGGTAGGTATTCATATATGACCAGAGTTCCGCCTCACAGGCCCAAAAAAACAAGATAAAAACGCCTCACAGGCCCAAGAAAAAAGAAGAAGAGAAACAATCATCTGCAGTTGTGAAGAGTTACTACCACTCTCATCTTTCCCCACACAACTCTCGGACAGACAGCTCAGGCAGCTACAGCCACAGCACCAACACGAGCAGCCTGTTCGATCTGATCCCAAAATCGCTCCTTCACGGTGTTCGGCTTGCAGATGACCCCCGCGAGCGACTTCTGCTCGATGGCCTGCTTCTGCCCGGCGGCGGCAGCGAGGACGCCGGGCTTTGGTAGCCCAGGGCCCTTGTGAGTTCCATGGTTACCGGTCCTGGAGTCAATGTAGTGCTCTTTGCCGTCCGATAGAGTCTGGACGCCGGGGACAGTCAACGGAGTGCTCGGACGTAGCTTCTGGGGGCCCCAGGTGACAGCCCAAGACTTAAGCTGCGCGAATTCGGGAAAAGCATTCCCGTCGAACGACACAGTGGCTTTGTATCTCGGGATCTCAACCTCCACGATGTTCTTGTCCGGGGCGTTGACGGCGAGGGCAAACACCTCGCGGACGCCGAGGCGGAGGGTCTCGATAGCAAACTTGGCGACGAAGTCACCGTGGCGGGACAGGTCGTCAGCCGGAGCCGTGGTGTACTCGTAGGCATACATCTTGCCTGGCTCCTCGGGCGACGCAATGAAGAACAGGCCGCGGGCCCCTTCAGTGCTTGCCGGGTGGGCGCGGCCTATGGTGAAGTCTGGGCAGCCCTGACCCTTGTGCGGGACGTGGACGATGACCTGACCCTTCTCGACGTCGTAGTGCTTGTGGATCAAGTGGACAGTGAAGATGTCAGAGACACCGTTCTCGGCAATCAGGCGGAGGAGCTGCTCCCGTTGGGACTGGAGTTCGACAGTTTTCTCCTTCATCTTCTGGACGTGGGGAAGAGCGTTGAACTCGGCCGCCGAGATGGGCTTCCCGATGAGGTTGTCGTTCATCATCTTGGTGTAGTTTCTTTCTGGTGGAGGTTCTCTGGTATGGTGTGGTATGTTGGGAATAGAAGTGTTGTGTAGTTTGGTCATTGGGAAAAATTGGGAATCGGTAAAGGGATATTGGGAAGAATTTATAGCCTGCTGGACTGTAGTACACGACTGTTCGACTAGACATTCTGCATCATGTGAACAGTGCGATAGACAATGCCGAATGCTCTGAGGAATTGAGTGTGATTCACTTCGTGTCAGACAACATCAAATCGCTCGTGATCAGAGGGCCGGACTGCGGTTTTGATGGATCGTCCGTGAATCACTGCTCTATGCTACAGGACTCTTGTTTCAACCGCGCATCTTGGGATACGACCGAAAAGGCAATTCACTACTGCTCGAAGGCTATTGAAATTATTGATCGAGTCTTAAGTCCAATGAAGACCTAGGGACGTGCATTTCTTCAATCATCATTGTACAAGTTAGCAGCATTAGGGGAGGGCATATGGCAGGCGGCAAACAGCCACCATCTGATCTGAGCCTCACCGGTCCCCAAAGACGAGTGAATATAGAGCTCAGCCTGCTACTTGGAAGTACCGGAGACTATCTGTGCTAGCTCTTGCTGTTGTTCTGTTTCAACCTCTTAATCTTAGAGGGCAGACTCGCGAACCCCAGATCGCATCTCGGCCTCGGCCTTCCTTTCTCTGAGCCGGATTGAGCCGTAAGATGCATTGAAAGACAAGAACAGAAAAGAAAAGGAACAAATTTTAGAATATTGAGCCTTGCTCGAGGCCTAAAATATCTACTACTAAGTGCATATATACTTATCCAGGCATATACATACTTGTAAGTAGATGTCGTAGTGTAGGGCCTCACTGCTAGGAAAAGGGTGAAAGGTGGAGACATCCAATCATCGGAGATTCGGTACTGCCGGCTGGTACCGAGTGACCGTGTGAATAGGGGCTGGAACGTCTCCACCACCGCCATGCAACCCCGCTGACCGGATTCCGCGTCACAATCAAGATTCACTCACACACAGAACGCAGAAGAGAATCACCGCATAAGGCCAGGAGTCTTTAAACTACTGTGGCCAGCGGAGATATTTGTTTGGGGCTTCAAACATTTTCATTATATCCATTCTTGCAAACCCAAAAAAAAGAAGAAAAAAGAAAAAGAAAAAAGAAAAAAACATGGGAAGCGTTGATAGCCTGCCATTCTGGCAGGTGAATATCCCCGAGAATGAGAGGACCGAAGAGTGTCCCGAATTCCTACGTTCTTTAAGTGCGAAAGACATGGGCATAATCGGTACCCCGGACTCCGACTACCACGTGTCGACCTGGCCCGAGGTCCAGAGGATAGTGGCCGACAACCGCCTCGACGCTTTCCGGCGCGTGCCCTCGGAGCTGCGGAGGTACATAGGCTACACGTGGAAGCTGAAGCAGGATTACGGCAGCGTCATGAGCTTCGTCCTGACCAAGCGGCTGCACTGGGACGAGCCCGTGAGGCCGAGAGGCCGGCCCTTCGAGTCCGCGGACGACGTCAAGATCCTCTGGAACGACTGGCCGTACGGCATCGACAAGCGCATCGTTCACCTGGTGGTCTGGACCAAGTTCGACCTCGAAGAGGACCCCGTCACGACAGACCTGACGGACACGGCGAGAGCCGAGATTGAAGAGTACGTCCGGCGGACGTTCGGGTCCAGGGTGCCAGAAGATCGTGTGAGTACAGACAGCCAATCCATCCATCCGTCCATCCATTCATCCATGCAACCACCTGTCTTATATTACGCACATCAGCTTACCGACCCGCCCTCGCAGCTCGTATGGTTCAAGAACTGGCGTTCTCTCAAGTCTGTGCACGCCGTCGAGCATTTCCACGTCATGCTCTTCGACCCAGATCCAGCTTTCATAGACGAGATCACCAACGGCGACGTGCCTCTGAGTCGCAAGGTCGAAGACAAGCCCGCCAACCAGTTGCCGTCCGTGTAGCCACACGAACGGGATGAGCAACACCGGCCGCACTTTTATACAGCCATCTTTTCTCATGTCACATCATGATCGTTATTTCACTACCCTTTTCCAAATAGACTTGTTTCAGCCAAGAAAGTCATCGTCACTTTCAATTTATTTTTTATTTTTTTATCTTTTGTCTTTTGATTTCATCGCTGCGGCATCGACTACATAATGCCAAAGAACTTTAGAACCTCCTGGTCGTGGAACGGGACCTGGTAATCACATGAAAATATCAGTTCACGCCGCTCTCCCTTTCTCTCTTTCCCTCTATCCACTAGAATAGGGAAGAGAAAAGAAATAACTGAACAGAAAAGAAAAAAATACAATAAAAAAAACAATAAAAACTCACCATATGTCCGACCCCCTGAGCCGAGTACCCCACCAGCCTCGCCCCGTCGTCGTCCCCGTACACCATCTTCGTGTACCCGACCTCGGGCGTGTCCGTGACGTTGCCGGCGAACCCGACCCCGAGCACGCCGCCCCACTGCAGCAGCTGGTCCTCGAGGTTGCGGTACACGACGACGGCGTCGGCCGTGCCGTGCCAGACCTGCACGCGCGGCCTCGCGCCGTCGTACCCCGGGTACGCGCCCCGCGCGACGGCGGCCCACTGCTCCGCCGTGAACGACTGGCCGGCCCCGGGACAATTGGGCGAGTTGTTCCCTCCATTGTTGTTATTGCCGTCCCAGCAGCCCGCGGGCGCGCCCGAGAACGAGGCGCCCGCCGCGAACACGTCCGGGTACGCGGCCAGCAGGGCGTTGGTGATCATGCCGCCCGACGAGGAGCCCGCGGCGTAGACGCGGCCGGGATTCTCGCCGCCATGCGCGCCCAGCGCGTAAGCCGCCATGCTCGCGAGCCCCTGCGTGTCCCCGCCGCCGTCGTGCGTCAGCGACGCCGCGCTCGTGTGGTCCCAGCACCCGTTCGGCGTCGTCGGGAACACGAGCACGAAGCCCAGCGCGTCGGCGTACGAGGGCAGGTTCGCCGTCACTCGGCCGTAGGTGTCCTGGGCGCTGCCGCCGCAGGGGTGGGGCTGTTTTTTTGGGAAGGCGGGTGAAGCGCGTTAGTAGTTTTTTTTGTTTTTTAGGTTTGAGAGTTGGTCGCTTTTCATATATAGATAGATACTTGATAGGTAGGTAGACGATCATCTTGATGTATAGGCTTTTTACCTTTTTTTTAAGAAGAAGAAGAATAAGGAGAAAAATAGGGGGAATAATATATAATCAGGTGAATGGGTGGATCTGGGGTAGTAGTGGTCGGATGAGCGGGCAGCTTTGCTTTCTCCGGTGGAGAAAGAAAAAAGAAAACGTACAACAATGATCACGGGCGGCGACTCAGCCAGCGTGTCCGGGACGTAGATGTACATCTCGAGGTTCGTCGGGTTCGCGCCAAAGTCGGCCACCCGGGTCAGCGCGGCGGCATGGGCGACGGACTGGAACGACGCCGTCGACGTCAGGCTCGCGAGCGCATAAGTAGCCCAGCGCGTACTTCTTCTGCTTCTTGCCGGCGAGAATAACATATTTAGGGAATCAATATTCTTCTCTTTTTCTTTTTTCCCCTTCCTGAAATATCGCTGTAGTGATCTTTTTTTTTTTTTTTTCCTTTTTTCCTGTTTTCTTTTTCCGTGTGTCGCCGGTTCTTGGAATTCCAGAACCGTTAAGTGATTTTCTCTCCCCCACCCTTACAGAAGAAGAACAAAAAGTGAATGGATTATTCTCCCCCGGGGAGACAGACGGGGCCAGTCGGCTTTTCTATAGAGAGTAATAAAATCTGGGTGGAAGCGGTTGGCGTAGGTATGGCTTATTAGATAGTCTAGAGGTTACGAGAGAGAGAGAACCAGCCAGACTCTCCGGGACCAGACGAGGGGTGGTGATACCATGATATATATATATTTAAATATATAAATCAAGAAAAAAACCAATCATACAGATTGGCCGGCTACCGTGGCAGGAACTAGAACCAATCATGATCTTATGATTCTATGGTGCCGCATATGCACTCCGCGTATATGGAAATCTAAATAATAATATAAGGCGGCTGGCTCATCTATCAGAGGTTGGGAAAATCTGGTCGGCTTGGCCAGGATGAGGATGTTGGGCCGGACCGGTTAATAGGGAATTTAAGTAATATCTATACAAAGAGGTTCGTTATCCCGGGCAAAGTATCATCAAGGTCGGAATTCCCTTATATCCTACCTAGGTACTCATTACCGATCCCCTCATCAATGACCGGGAGTCTCTCGTATGTATGTATGTATGCCCAGGTATGGATAAAGCGTTCGTTCACCACCTACTACCTCTGATTAACAAAGCTTAGTAGATAAGTAGGTAGGAAATAAGCTGTGGACGTTTGAAGGAAAGCTGACATGACATGATGGAGCCGAGACTATCCATCCATCCATCCATCCACCCATAGCCAGCGCAAGCAAAGCCAATTCATAGTATCTAGTTAGATAGCCACACAGACACGACCACCTTATCATCTCTCAAGGACCTTACTGCAGCAACAAATAGCAGCAGGAAGACAGTTTACAAGAACCAAGGAGATCGATAACTCGAGGTAGCGCGAAGACTTTCTTCTTCTTTTTCTACTTCTTGTCGAACATGTATGCATTTGGGGAAATTGCATAAAATCAGATGAAAAACTGCCATTTTCCCCCTTTTCCCCCACCCCCCGGAAAATGAAAACGAAAACGCCTTTTTGACTATGAACCAGGCAAGTCTTTCAAATTGTAGACCTCTCTATACATCCGAGTAAGCAAGCGCAGGAGGAAACCCCCTTCCCCTACTCGCTGGTCTGCGCAGCGCCCCAGTTTTAGTAATTTATCCATCCTCGAAGGCCGCCATATTATCCACCTCGAATCATGTCGCTTTTTGCTCAGTCCACCTAGACCTGAGCCATGTGCATGACCTGGGGCTTCAGCACGGAGCACTTCCTCTTCATGGTGCGGACGGCCTCGAGGAACAGCTCGTCGCTGTCCCACTGGCCCACGCTCTCGACCGAGAAGATGAAGTGGTCCCGGCGGCGGCCGAGTTTCACCTTGCCGGCGAACTCGTCGTGCCGGAGCGCCTCGCGGCTGACGCTGTCGCGCATCGGGTCCCGCACCACCGCCTTGAGCTCGCCCTCGCGGCCCTCGTACCCGCTGCCGGCCGCCCGCGCCTCCTGCCGCGTCACCGGCTCGAGCCCGATCACGCCCGGCATGAAGCAGGCGGCGAACTTGCGGGCGTCGTCGCCCAGGATCGGCCGCAGGATCTGGATCGTCGGCAGCAGCCGGTAGCTCGCCGTCGCCACGGGCGAGAACTTGGAGTGGTCCCACCCGAAGCCCTTGTGCATGTGCATCTCCAGGTCGATCTCCTGGCCTGGCCGCAGCTTCGCGATCAGGATGTCCGGGTTTGTCGGCCGGATCCTATCCGCGCCGCTGAAGTACTCCTCCTGGCTGCCGAGCGGGTCGAAGACGATGTCGCTGGCGTAGACGTGCGCGTGGTTGTAGAGCTCTCTCGGGTCCGTCGTGTTGGGCCGGGCTTTTTCGTTGTGCGTACACTTGACCTGCAGCGTGAGGCGTACGGTATTTGTATCGTAGGTGGTGGCGTAGGTGTCCTCCCCCTCGGCGGGCCTTTGCCAGAACCCCATGAAGTCGCGAATGCCCCTTTTGCTGCCGGTAAATGGTACGAGACCTAACCTATGACAAAGGACCTCATCCTGTATAACGGAAGTATTGTTGTGCACGAAGACGGTCTCGACAGCGAGAGAGGGGATGTCGGCGATGAGGATGCGACGGAAGGCGTTGGCAATGGAGGCATCGACACCAATGAGAGAGAATTGAGCCTCGAATTGCTCGTTCTGGTGCCATCTCACTTTCAAGGCTCTGCGGAATACCTCTTTATCCCATGCGTCTTCCTCATTTATGTAGTTGTCAGGATAGTCGGTCGAGACGGTGTTTGTGACGGTTTCCTTGTTGATGCCCACTGTCTGGATATCCTGTCAGCTAATCGACGTGACCGAATAGAGCTCCAGTATCATACCTTACGCGCCTCCAATTCCTCTGCACTGGGCTGGTGTTTCCGTCCTGAAGAGGGTGCCATGGTTGTTGAGTTGTGTATTTGACCTGGTGGGGTGAACGTGAACTGGTACGAAGTATGGATTGGATTGATTACGCTCGAAAAAAAGTTCACGATAGAGAAGAACGAAGTTTCTTATCAGCTTATCAGTGGAATACACCCACACCACAAATGGTACATGCACCCCACTAGCTTTGGCCTGCCTGGCCGTGGAGAATCAGAAAGGGGTACGGAGTATGATACTATACAGGCACTGTAGACCTCCTATCTTCTTTTCTAAGGTACACCATCTCATTATTACATGTACCACATGGCTGGTAACCTAGGTAATTTTATACAAAGTGATTCGAGTATACTATACAAAGCTTGTCTTTACCCAGGTACTCAGAAAAGTTTGAGACCATTCCCCGCAGCCTGCTTCATGAAGAAATCCTTCACCGGCTGGAGAGTATTGACGGCCCGGAGGCCCAGAGACCGTAGAGGTACCAGTGGCCCGCTCTCGACCGAGTACAGCTTATGCAGCTTGTCGCAGACTCCGAGCAGGACATGGTTGGCCGCATACCTCTCCGAGTTGTACTGTTCAAGTGACATGCGCGTCCCCAGGTCTTGGCCGTGCGAGACGGCATACGCGATAGTCCTGGCCAGACTCTCGACGTCGCCCTGGCCCTGGTTGAGACCTTGACCTGCGAGCGGATGGATCGTGTGTGCCGCGTCACCCACGAGCGCTACCCTTTCGCCGATGTAGGTGTCTGCGTGTCGCAGCTTCAGCGGGAACGAGGCGACGCTCCCTTCCTGCACACCGACGACGTTCTGCGGAACTCCTCGAGGGTTGAAGTGTGTGTGCTGTAGTCGCCACGACACCTCGTCTTCCTGGCCAGAGCTCAAGGTGTGCATGAATTGCAGATCCACCGGGCTGAGCCGGAACGCGGCGTTCACCAGAGCGATAAAGTCCTTCGCGGGGAGGCTCTTCAGCAGCGCCGCGTTCGAGGGCGTAGTCGACCATACGAGGGTGGCATGGTTTCCAGGGAGTGGCAACATAGCGACAGGCCCAGTCGGGAGAAACCTCTGGTATGCGATCTTCGTATGATCGCCACCCCAGCCCTCTCCCTCAAGCTCCAGGGTCGCAACAACACCATGTCTTCCATAGTCCCATCCTTTGCTCTCAATCTCGGCAAACGCTCTCACGGGGCTATTGGCGCCATCGGCCCCGACGAGGAGCCTCGCAGCCAACTGCTTCCCGCCCGACAGGTGCACGATAGGCCATTCCCGGAGATCCAAGTCTTCCGTTTCTTCCCCCAGCGAGATGTTCTCAACCTTGACTTGGTCAAATACCGTCGTGTCTCCGAGCTCATTGAGACGGCGCAGGAGACCGGATGTCAAGTTCAGGTTCTCCGTCATGTACGCTATAGTCTTCCCGGCCGTCGCCGCAGGGGGCCAATCGAACTCGATGCGCGCATCCGACACGCCGTCCCAGACCTGCATCTCCTGGTATGGCTGTATGCGTTCCCGCTGTATATGACTCCACGCCCCTATATGGTCGAGGAACTTCGCGGAGGAGGGTGTCAGAGAGCTGCAGCGGTTCGAGAATCGATCGGGTGGGAGCTTCCAGGAGCGGAGTTTTCGTAGATCTTGTGCTTCGACGAGGGCTACCCGTAGGCCAGCCGTTATCGGATTTGCCCCTGAAAGTCATGAGCGTCAGGAGACTTGGGGGTGGTGGGTGGAAAGCTGACTTACTCAGGGCTGTGAGAAGACTTAGACCAGCCGGTCCACCGCCAACGCATACTACATCGTAGATCTCGAGTTGGGAAGCACTGGCGTAGGATCTTCTCAATTGCGTGCCAATTCTGCTGCTACAACTCCAACACAGACTTCGTATTGGCCGTCGCAGTTGGTGACCGGATACCCTGAGCCCTTCCATTCCTAGGCAGTATCTGGGGGCAGGAAACAATGATGATAGGTCAATAATCTGAACGTGTCGGTGGGAGCTGGGAACCGGGGGGGTCGAAGATTTGGAGCTTTGGGGCAGGGATCATTGTAACTTAAGTAAGTATCATTCTCGGCCGAGCTTTTGCCGACTATATAAACACCCGGAGTCCAGCTTTTCCATGTGAATGCTCATGATCTTGAATTCGCCTGTAAAGTACAACTCATGATATTCATAATATAAGCATATCATCAGCTCTTACTCCTTTTATCTTTTGGAGACTTTCAAATTGACCTGCTACAACAGCGATGCACCAGCTTAATTGCCCTATTCGTCCCAACCCAAGTAACCTTTTTTGCTCCCTATAGTGATATCAAAACCTGGTAAACTAATCAACCCAGTACCTTTGTTACCCATTACCGCATAGCAAACTTTATCTTCACCTTACTGTAGCCTGCTCGATTTACATGGAATCACTGACGCGCCAGCCTAGGCCGTTGATGTCTCCTTAACTCCAGCGCTGCTGCTAGAACGTCGACCCTCATTTCCGGCCACTTCTTTCGCAGTGTTCACTGCATATGTGGGAGTCAGTGACCACGTTCGAAACAACGTCCATCGTTGGGATGGGATGGTTCCTTACCTTCTCTGGGCTCGACCCTAGTGGCAGTATTATTAGACTCGTAGCCGGCCGTCTCAATTTCGCGACTGTTCTCCCAGTCCTTCAGATCATCTTCTGCGTCGTTCAGGATCTGCCTCGCGGCACTGCTGTTCTCGTACCCACGGCGCCCATCACCCGGTGAGATGGGCGAGTCATCGAGGAGATCTAGGAGCCGGTGCCCGTGCTGGGCGAGGATCACCTGTCTCTGCGCGCGCTCGATGACCGCTTCGAACTCGGCATGGTAGGCTTCCTTCAACTTCTTACGAGTCTAAAGGTCGGTTTAAGAACCGAGTCAGCGACCAGGCAGAAGTAATCAAACTATCACTACACAAGGCAAGATGGGAGTTATTATTGTGGTAGGGATGCTGGGGAAGGGGGCGTACGATATTCGTCAGCTGCGCCTCCGCAACCAGGTTCTCGGCCTCGGCCCTAATAAGCTCCTGCTCGAGGGTGACCAGCCTCGTGCTCTGTGGCTCCTTGAGCTTGAGCTTCTGGATCTCGTCGGCGATCTTGCCCTTGTTGTCGCGGCTCGGCTGCACGCTCTTCTCCGTGTTGCGGATGGCCTTGAGGATATTGCGCGCGTCGTCCAAATTGTGAGCGTAGTTCTCCTCCTGCAAACCCAGCTCGCTGAGGACCACGCCGACCTTGTCGCTGATGTCCGACACGGCCTCGTCCTGCGTCTGCTCGCCCCACTCCGACAGCTCGCGCGCGATATTCTCGCGCTCCTTGCCCGCCGCCTCGTGGTTCGAGATCAGGTTGTTGGTCGACTTGATGAGTCGGTACAGGCGGCGGGACAGCTCGGGCTGGATGGAGCCACGCAGCGACGCGAACGAGAAAGCCTTCCGATGCGTGGGCGAGGTGTGGCTCGCGCCGGTCTTGTTGGACCGGATGGATAATGAGCGGTGCCTGGTCAGATGGTCAGCCCGCCACATCCAGCTGGATAAGTCTAGGGAACCCTGTGACGGGACCCGATGAATATATACAAGTTAATCGATGCGATAGAAGATCGACTACTGTTGATGCGACTAGGCGTAGATACCGACAGCCTCTCGAGGTCGGCGACACCTTTGGAATTAAATCTGAAGAAATCCATGATGACCTACATTGCGGTTCTAGGCAAGGTTCACTCTGTAAGCAAAACAGCGTACCTAGGTATGGTCCTCGGACCAAGAGGTAAAGCACCTGCAAGTCCAATGAGCATATGTTCGTTCTCTCTTTCTATCTGTATGTATGTCGCTCTCCATTTCCGGCACTTGCGAATAGCTGAGGGAGGTCCGATGTGCAAGTGAGACATCCCAATGACTTACACGAGCAGAGCCTCCGCTTCCTGGCTTCCTGTCGTACCACGCCCCACGAGGAGGTGATAGGGAATCGGATCTGATGTACTGCGTACTTCCTACTTAGTAAGGTATCAGGGTATGCAAGTCCAGTGGAGCAAGATTGCAAACCGTCAGGTCGTGTAGATCGGACGGAAACTCGAACAAGGATCGCGAAGGATGTTGGATGTGGTGGTGGAGTACAATGCGTTTCTTTGTTACTTCAGCTCTCTAATAAAAAGAATTGGATCTTAAGAACTGTCAAACTCCCACAGCATGTAGTGGGTTTGCATCACCAACCCAATGTACATGCAGAGAGTTCTACGTCTACCTAATAAGTCCTAGAAATACCTAGGTACGTCTGTTCATGATCTCGGGACCGTCGACGAGGGCTTGCTCGAAGGTGGGATGAATACTCATGATGTCATTCCATGGATATTTATTGAGTTAAAAGGAAGCGATCGAGACCATTCAAGGTTCCAAGGTTGGCTGCAGGTGGAGGTCCATCCATCCCTGTACCCCGCTTGGTCCTTGCACTCAAGACTGATACCTAGGTACCCACCTGGGCCCCCCCAACGACCATGGACACCTTGAAAGGAACCCCTATGACGCTGTTTCCCCCAAACAACCCAAATCCTTCCAAGGTCCCATTTCAGAGATCGAATAACTGATTCGCCGGCTCACCGAACGCTCTCCAAGAACTCCCAAACTCGATATGTTGTGAACCCGGTGATAAATTACAAAGAAGTAACCAATAAGACAGGCGTGAACTAACAAGCCAATCCAAATCGTGTGTATATGAAGAACCAGAAGTCTTCCAACGGTATTATGACGACGACGTGTGTATAAGTCAAAAGAAGACCACCTGCAACGAATAACTTTTTTTTTTCAAAAATCCGAATCTATACGGAAGCCGCCCCGTCGTTTTGGTTTGGATCGTATAAAGGGCGTGATTACTTGTGATAGTAAGTGATATGGGGGAAACCGGGCTCAACGGCGGCGCTGGCCTGGCCTGGTCTGGCCGAACCTGGCCTAACGGTATCTCGTCTGGCTCGTCCTCTCATAGATCACGGGGCCGCTGTGATGGTGGTAACTGCCGCTGCTCACGCGGGGGCTGTGGGAGGAGGAGGAGTAGTGGGAGTGTCTGTGAGTGCTGTGCCGCGGCACGGCGACGGTGGAGGACCGGTGTTGGTGATGGTGGTGGTGGTGCTGCCGCACGGGGATGTACTCCTCGTGGTAGTAGTACTTCTTGGACGGCTCGGCCTTGAAACACATGTTTTCGGCGTGGAGGTAGGTGGTCTTGGTGGTGGTTGTATAGGGCATGAGGATTTCGAATTTTGTGTTAAAAAAAAACAAGGGATCTCTTCTCTGGGTTAAGAGAGAAGAAGAAGACCTTGTTTTCTTAATATATAGTATAAGATAGAGTAGATGTGTTTGTTTAGTGGAGGAGATGTGGGTTTGGGGGGGCGGGTGGACTGGAGAAAACAAGATCTTTTGATGATGAGTTATCGAAATCTTGGAATGGAGGTGTATGTACTCGTAGTAGTGTAATGTAGTATAATCAAGTGGGCGGATAGAAGTAAGAAGGGTTAAAGGATGACGACCAGCAGGATGCCAGGTATTTATTATCTCGAGAAAGCCCCAAGGTCAGCAGGCTGGCTGGCTGGCAAAGGTCAGACCTGACTGCCTGATCAGGGTCCATCCTCGTCCCGCCTTCGCTTCACACCGAACGACTAGGTTAGTGTCAGTGTCGAGATCATCCAAGATATCCTACCCCCGTGTTCACCATATAACCGGGACAGGGCGAACAGCAGGCAGGGATCAAGGAGGGACATGGGAAAGGGCTTCACACATACCTACCTAGGTACTCAGCCAAGCATCAAGTTTGCGATCGAACCGGCAACGAATGGCTCCACTCTCACTTACAATCCCACCTTTACGAAGTCCGACAACGTTGATAACCAGGAAACGCAAGATTCCAGCAAGGACAAAGACGCATCGTGCCACGAGAGTAAGAGCCTCATTCATTCGTGAGCCTCATACCTACCCCCTTAAACCTGCTTTCTCAGGAGAAGTTTGGTTGGCAAACACGACGTTGCATTTGCCGCCGCCCGCTTGGAACACGAGATGGGGAGCCTCCATTTTCTATTAGACCCGGGAAGGACAAACGACGACATTCGCTTCAGAAGATCTGGATATTTTCTCTATCTAACCTACAGGGGAAACGAGAAACCTGGCCATGTACGCTTTTCTTTCCCTTCCTTTCCTTTTCTTTTCTTATCTTATCATCTTTCCTTTCTTGATCGTCACGACGAAGAGTAGGCGAGGAGGAGAGCTGGGATCGACTGATTCCCTTCCACATGATTGTGATGTAACCAACCGGGCGACGTCAGCTTGCAGCTTGCAGCCAGCCAGCCCCCGCGACTCACGAGGCGGCGGACTGCTTTTTTCCAACACACCACGTTTATTCCTTCGAGACCCTGACGAGACCCTGCATCAAGTCGCAGTTTCGGTAGTTCCCTACATCTAGCCTGTCAGGACTTTTGTACTTTTCACCATGCAGCGAGCGGCACGGAAGATCGATGTTGTTTTGGTGCACTTCTTCCTTTGGCGGTGAGTCGGCTATATCTTTCGATCTACAAGACCGTCGCTGCACCAGATCGGAAGATCCCAACATCTGTTTTGGTCGGGAGGCACTCGAGTAGTCGTCGACTTCATTTCTTTTTTACCAACATTAGAGTCGCATGGCTTCCAATTCGATTTTTTTTTTTCATTTATCCCTTATCTTCAACGCTTTGGGCATGTCCTTAAATCCTGTGTCCTTCAGGCTCATCATAGATGGTTGCCTTTTGTAATTTGCATCACACAAGGCTTCAGGCTCATCAATCCCAATTTTGTACACCGACATATTTACCCTTCAGATCCAGGAAGAAAGGAAATCTATACAATACAAGGTTATTTTGTCGAGAACTTGACGTCTACTTTCGACAGTGCCCACATTCCCACAAATACAGTCAGCATACTCGAGAATACTATAAGTGGTTTGCGAAGGCTCGCCATAGCTGAGTAGTCGTAGGAGACGATGAGCTCTCGGTCACGGAAGTCGTCTACCAAATTTCTCGCCTTGATCGTGAGTACTGTCCGGCCAATTGTGTCGAGATAGGTCCTCTGAATATCGACCGAGTAGTCAGTCAATGATGACTCGGGAGCATTCGTGTAAAACTTGACATTCCTGTGCTGTATTAGCGTCATCTTTCGGAGAATAACACCTATGCGCAGCTTACTCTGAGCCTTCAGGTAATAGTACTCGGACTTGAACCTGCTCGTATTCAACGCCTTCAGCCTGCTTTGGCCCCTCGATGAGAGGCACGTTGAGCAAATAGCTGTCTCCCGCCGTCTTCTTCAAGAAGTATCTTGCGTCGGCGTTCCAACCAATCGTGAATGGGTATTTCCAGCCGCCGAAGACAGGGTATCGGGGCTTGAGCTCCAGCGAAGCCTCACGCTTGGTACTACGGAAACGAGATGTCGACACGTTGCCAATGGCATCGGTGAAATAGGCGTCCTTGCTTCCAACCCGCAGAGGAATCTTCATCTCCTTCAAAGCGTACGTTGTAGGGTTGAAGTACTGAGACTGCGCCCACTTGACTCGGTTGAACTGGGACGACAGGTTCGCACCTCGGTTGTAGAGGGTATATTGCTCTTCAAATGCAACATTTCCACCCCAATGGCTCACTTCAATCTCACGTTCCAGTTCAGCCACGTGGGTGACCGGCTTGGTAAACTCGTACCGGACCTTAACAGGAGATACTGCGCCAGCTGGGACCTCGGGGAACGGACCATAGGTGAGCTTGGAACCTTGCTTCTGAGGAAACTCAGACACATCACCGCTTCCAGCAATCTTTGTGTAGTCTGGGATGTCGGAAGTGGGGAGCTTCACCTCAGTCTTCTGCTTCAGGGTCGGGTAGGCCGAGGGGCAATATGCCGAGAACGCATACGACAGGTATTGCTTGTCGGACTGTTCGATGGCAGCAGGGAGAGGTTGGAATGCCTTCAGATAGTAGAAAGAGATGCCCAAGGTCTGTTGGCTTTTGGGGGCTAGGGGTGCCGGCAACTGAATTCGATAGTATTGGACGTCACTAAAGGCCGAGGGTTAACAACCAGCTTGGGACCAGTCCAGTGGAAGATAGCAGATTCCCAATTACCTCAATGGGTCAAATTCGACTGCATCGACAACGAAGCCAGTCACTTCGGCATTCTTTCGATCCTTAACTTCGAAGCCACCAACCCTCGCCATCTGATCTCCAGTGAACGGCAAGAAGTATTCATGCTGGGGCTCCGGGGAGATATTTTCGACAACGACATTTATTGAGTCTTTCACATGGTTCTTCTCCAAGGATATTAAGTGGACGAGATTGGCATTCTTGAAGACTTGCGGAGGCTTAAAAGTAGATGGTAGTATGACCTTGGAAGACGATGGGCCAGCAACGTTGGTATCCGCATAGACGAATGGAGAAAGTAAGGAAAGGCAAGCCGCTGCAAGTGCAGTGAGCTTCATGGTGAAGATGGGTTGAGCTTAGCTACCGCGGACCATGGAGGACATTCGTACTTGACGGTACGGTAGGCAGGAGAGAAGTTTGGACAGAGAGTGGCCGGTCTATTTGGTGATGTTCTCGTTCTCGTGCTTGGCGTGGACAGCTCCCGTACGAAGTACCTTACACCTTTCATAAAAAGTAACCTTGGAACCGCTTACGTTGCAAATGCGACGGGCTCTAGGGCTAGGGGAAAGACCCGTGGACAGCACCTGGGCATCGGAAGAAAGGAGCCAGTTGATCCGGATCCCAGCCCACGGATACGCTAAGCCACTTATGTAGTAGCGTTAGTGGGGTAGCTTCAATGTTCTCTGCTTCCAAGGTTCTGATAGCCCTGGAGCGGATCTGCGGACCTGCCGCCTGCGGACCCCTGCCTATAAGAATAACTTGGTGGGGAGTTCCAGCCTGTGAGCTTCATGCTTGGTGGCTTTGGGGGGGAGAGGAGGCACATGCAGTCAAATAATAACTCCGTATCTACAGGGTTTCATCTGTAGGTACGAGGTCTTTTCTGGTTGTTGAGCTCTTATCGTGTGGAATGGATGGAATGTCCAGGAAGAAGTCCAATACCCAACATCTGGAGGCGTCCGACTGGGAATGGACCTCGGGAGTTGTTCACATGCTAGGTCCCTTATCAAGTTATCATTCATACCTTTCTGTTGTTGGAGAGATTCGAGACACTTTAAGTCTTGAACTCTTTAATGCTGTCAACTTATGACAGCAACTTGGGTCACTCGAACATCGTAAGGTTATATTGGCCTTATCTTTACAGCGCAGTGGGTGGGCATTGGGTACTTACGCAAATACTTAAGTACAGGCATTACAACTGCACCTCTAAATATAACTCTTGCAAGCAGCACCCTCAAGAACCTCCTCAACGGCTCATCTTGTCAACACCTGATTCACACCGCTGGTTGCTGAGTCAGTGAGTTTGCCTGGCGCCCCACAGTCTGTGTGCGTGTAACTCTCCCAACATGGTATCGTACTCCGGAGCCGGTCGTCCTCGAGCTCGCTGTCAGAAAGGGGAACAAATCTATCAGAATATGAAGGGTGGTGGTGGTGGTGGTGGTGATGATTGATGATGGATGGAATATCGGGCTTAAAGATTTATATTTATATGCGAGCCAAATGATGACGATAGCCAGGCATAGAATGGGAATCCACTCCAGCGCTGTGTCTTCCAACTAATAAGGTTGTTAAACATTTTGACTAGGTTTTCCACTGTTTCTGTCTGAAAACTCGAGTCTGGACTCTTGAATCAAAACTGAGGTCATTATGTGGGCCATACACATGGAGGGGCACTAGGCGCTAGGTTTTTTAAGTAAAGCCAATTCCAGCCCTTCCACCATCCAATATTCCCCTCACCACCAAACTCAAAGAGTACCTACATATATTGGATATATCTTTTCTTCTTCCCTGTTTATCCCTCGATTTCAACTGATTGTGTGCTGGCTAAGTAAGTCACTCACAGCATACCATCTTTCTACGAGCTAGCCTCTGACACTTACGAGAGTAGCCTCGTCTATCGCCATCCTTATCCAGCTTGCTCTCTCTTGAATACCTATCTGTCGGGCATCCGGTTTGGATATCTTGCCGCTACCGATATAAGACAAACTTTCCATCTTGTCTCACACATCCATCTAGTACTATTATCAAAATGGTTGGCTTGGGTCCTCGAAGGCCGCCATCCCGAAAGGGTAAGTTGTCTGACATTTGCTACCCCAGAAACTACAAACCTTACTGCAAGCAAGTTACACTGGAAGTTGCATCTCTTTCATTTGAGTTTTCATGGAGAGCCCCTGAAGCCCTAGGAGGGTTTCTCCTAGCAGGTTCCAAGATTGTCCCTACCCATGTGAAGTTGTACCTTACCTCGAGGCAGTCGAAACAACCTTTCTCGTACAACACCAACTCGGCAAGGAAATAGCCAGGTTCAATGGCTAACGATTACATTTCTCGAGCTAATCAAGCCGAATGCAATGTTTCGTTGGGAACTTTCCCACCTCCTTATGATGGAGTTCTTGTATCCTTGAGAAGCTCTTCCCTATATCAGTATCGGTCCATCCCTATAACACCTACGAGCCGATACCTGGTTTCTATCTCTCCTGCTTGTTATTTTTTTTACCTTCATTTCATCTCATTGTTCGAAGGCCGAATTAGTCCTCATGGGGGCCGGACAGAGGTCAACGGCTTCGGCTGAGGCAACACGGCGTCACACCTACCATCATCACCATCACATCAGCAAACTCTTTGACACAATTGGTCATTTTTCACCTCCCATCTCAAAAGGCCCCGACATGATAAGCTAACACTACGCTTTTATAGGATCCATGGCCGATGTGCCTAAAGATCTGCTGGCAGAAATCAAGAAGCTGGAAGAACAGTTCACTGTGGATACGGCAACACTGAAAAAGATTACCAAGCACTTTGTCTCGGAGCTTGAGAAAGGTACGGCCCTAGAAGTATGTACCTGGGGTTGACTCTGCTGACAGTAGCATAGGTTTGAGTGTTGAAGGTGGTAGCATCGTGAGTGTTGATCCCTTCTTCTCATACTAACCACATCTCGTGACTGATATCCTGCAGCCCATGAACCCTACCTGGGTTACAGAATTTCCAGATGGCAACGAGACTGGCACATATCTAGCCCTGGATATGGGCGGTACCAATATGCGTGTTTGTGAGATCACTCTGACGGATAAGAAGTCGGAGTTCGACATCATCCAGTCCAAATACCGCATGCCCGAGGAATTGAAGACTGGCGAGTCCGAGGAGCTCTGGGAATATATTGCCGACTGCCTGCAGCAGTTCATCGATACCCACCACGGGGATGTCCCTCCAACGGGGAAGATCCCGCTTGGTTTCACGTTCTCGTACCCCGCTACCCAGAATTACATCGATGAAGGTATCCTTCAGCGATGGACCAAGGGCTTCGACATCAATGGCGTCGAGGGCGAGAACGTGGTTCCCATGCTGGAAGCGGCACTGAACCAGCGGGTTGGTTGAATCTCACTCGGCTACGGGAGTTGCAACAACTGACGAGCATGTAGGGTGTTCCAATCAAAGTATCAGCCTTGATTAACGACACGACCGGAACTCTCATCGCCTCATCTTACACCGACCCTAAGATGAAGATCGGATGTATATTTGGCACTGGCTGCAACGCCGCCTACATGGAGAACTGCGGATCGATTCCTAAGCTGGCCCACATGAACCTGCCCGCGGACATGGGGATGGCGATCAACTGCGAGTGGGGTGCCTTTGATAACGAACACCAAGTCCTCCCACGAACGCCTTATGATATCGTCATCGACAAGGAGTCACCGAGACCAGGACAGCAGGCATTCGAGAAGTGCATTGCTGGTCTATACCTGGGAGAGATCTTCCGCCTGATCATGGTTGATCTTCATGACAACAAGGACATTCACATATTCGAGAACCAAGACATCAAGAAGCTGCGGAAGCCGTACACCTTGGATGCTTCCTTCTTGTCGGCGATTGAAGAGTAAGTTACGCACGCATTTTCTTAGATTGACTTGATCCAATAACAGATGCTAATTTCTTAGTGACCCTTTCGAGAACTTGCAAGAGACTGCAGATCTGTTCAGCGACAAGCTCAACCTCAAATGCACCCAACCAGAGCTTGAGCTTATCCGCCGTTCTGCTGAGCTCATAGGCACGCGTGCCGCTCGTTTCTCGGCTTGTGGTGTCGCCGCCATCTGCACCAAGAAAAATCTTCAGCCCTGCCACGTCGGTGCTGACGGCTCCGTTTTCAACAAGTACCCTCACTTCAAGGCCCGGGGTGCACAAGCCCTGCGGGAGATCCTCGACTGGCCGGCCAAGCAGAACTTCAGGGAGGAGGACCCCGTCGAGATCCTCGCCGCCGAAGATGGTAGCGGTGTCGGCGCTGCGCTGATTGCTGCTCTGACTCTTAAGAGAGTCGAGAGGGGCAATATCGCGGGTATTCTGCATCCTGAAAACTTCAAATAAAGCAGGATGATGCTCATAGAGAGGTGGTTGGGATTTTGCTTTGCATCTGGCCCTGTATTGCATCAAATGGAGGATGGTACCCGATAGAAGACTAGAGGTAGAATGGCCATCCAACCCGGGAAGATAAGCACACCGATGGTAGGTAGATACTTCTTGAGATAGATCCAACAAGAAATCGATGGCCTATCCCATGAAAGTACATTTTGGCAGTCGGTATTCTGTCCCATGTCAGCTTTTATTTTTTTGTTCCGCAGTTTGACAATTCTGTCCGGGACATCCAGGGGAACTCACTAGCAAGGGTCCAGTAACGCCTCTTAACCCCTTCCCACTCCCCCCTGCCCGCCTCCTCCAGGCCCTGCATGTCCACGTCGAGCTCCCGCCAGTCGACGTCCATGCCGGCGTCGCTGAGGTGCATCTCGACGACGCGGGTGTAGACGTCGTAGCAGATCTGGCGGTCGGCGCCCAGGCCGTTGAAGAAGCCGAAGGCGCCGCCCTCGTCCAGCAGGCCGGGCACGTGCTCGGTGAAGAAGAGGCGCAGCTGCGCGTAGTCCTCGCCGAACGTGTCGAAGTAGATGGCGTCGTACAGCTCGCCCGCCGCCAGCAGCCTCGGCACCACCTCCTGCCACCGCCCCGCGTGCACCTTGTACGCCCCCTCGGCGGGGCCCGATGCCTCCCACGCGGCGCCGAACCCGTCCTTATCCTTGTCGTCGTCACCGCCGCCGCTGCTGCTGCTGCTATTCGCGATGTGCGCGAGCACGGCCGGGTGCGCCTCGATGATGTGGTGTTTCGACGGCCGCGTCGATCGGAACATGCCGTCGATGATACCCATGCCAAAGCCGATATTCAGGATGCGCCGCCCGCTAGCGTCTCCCTCGTCGGGGGGCGGCAGTAGAGCGTCGACCGACGCCCGCATGATGGACGTCTCCCAGGCCATCATGACGCCGTTATGCGACGCGTCCACCAGCTTGCCGTCGTCGTACGTCAGGTCCGATCGCAGGTACTCGTCGCTCCTGACTACGACGACGTCGGCGTCCGTGTCGGCGCCGGTGGCCGTGCCCCGTTTGGCAGGGCCCGCGAAGGCCCGGTCTGGGTCCTGGTCTACTAACATGACGACGTCCTCGGCTGTTTGGTCTTCTTCGGTTTTCTTGTTCTCCGTATCTCCCTTATGAACCATCTCATCATCATCATTACCATCCCGGCCCATCTCTTCCTTCTGCCCCTCCTCATCCTCCTGATCCTCCTCATCAGCAGACTCGAGCTCCTCATACCCATCCAGGAGCCCGAGCAGCAGCTCGGCGCGGACCCCGGCATCGACGCAGAGACCGTAGAGCTCGTCGAGACCCAAACGGGCCGCCACATCGCCCGGCGTCTCGTCCCGGTCGTCCGGGTCGTTCCATATGGCGCCGTTCATGAAGAGCTCGCGGACGACCTCGGCGGCGGCCTTCCTATCGTCGTCGCCATTATCGTCCCCCGGCTTGGTAACGGTACCCGCGCACGCCCGTATCGCCGCGTGCAGAGGCGTCTCGCCCGTCGTCGGCTCCTGCACGCTCGCGCGGCCCGGCGCGGACAGCAGCGGCTTGAGGCTCGCGAGGTCGTGGCGCCAGGCACAGTGGAGGATCTCGGATATGTTGGCGGGGCAGGTGGCCGGGATACGGACCTCTTTCGAGTCCTCTGCCGCCGCCATGGTTCGGTTTTCTTCGGTTAGGTGTGTATGCGTCTACGGCCAGCGTGTTAGTCACTGTATTGCTGCTTTTGAGGCGCGGGATGGTCGACGGTATGGCGGGGTTTGGTAGCGAATTGGAAATTTTAGCTGCTGTGTATGGGTACCTGAGGTAAGTACTTACCCACTGCCGGGGACGTACCTAGGTACTTACCACAGCGACCCGGAGCTCTAGAATCCAATCACATGCACGTGTTGGACAGGCTCTTTCCATTGGACAATGGCGCTTCAGGGTTGTAAGACTGGCGTCACAGTGGGGTACTTCGTAAGTAATGGGGTAACTGCAGGCGGCTAGCCTACCTTGGTAGTACTAGAGAGCTCAAATTGACTCTCAATGTTGTTTTTTGTAGCGCTCCCACTCTTGTCTGCCATCGGTTTTCGAAAGGCGAACAAACATACAGATTCACGCGACATATTTGCTGTTGTACAAGCTTACACATGCTCAGCTTCTCTTCTGTGTAACTGTTATCTTTCATTAGTTCTTTTCGAGCTTACCGTCGTGACCCGCGAATAGCATACCGGGTTTTCTGGGCGATACTTACGAAGTGCCCCAACCACGAAAACATCGCAACCGTCGGATACTTGATACCTGCTCGAGATCGAATAGACACGTCCATACTACATACCAGTAATCTCTATTCCCCCAAGCTGTCAATTGGTCGTGTGTACTTCTTTTTTCCTGGCAGAAATTTGCTGGTCCTTATGGTCCCAGCTAATCACTATTGGTGCTAGATTGGAGGAATCTTCTGACCATCGAGACGCCAAACCGATATATATAGGACCGGCACGCCCGCCTGGGCTTTATCGTCATGAAATTCGGGGAGCAGCTTCGTTCCAGCATAATTCGCGAATATCAGTGGTACTACATCGACTATGACGGTCTAAAAGCTGATCTCAAGGCCGCTACCGGACCCCTCGTAGATGTCGACGATGGCACAGAATCTGGCCCATTCGATCATAAGGGGAAGAAGAATAAGGTTGGATCTGCTCAGAAGAGTCAATGGACAGAAGAGGATGAGCAACGGTTCATTGGAAAGCTGTACGCCGAACTGGACAAGGTGTATACCAAAACGAAGGTCAAGGAATCAGAAATCCAACGGCGGATAGCCGTCACGGAAAGAGAAGTAAAAGAGGTCGTCATCCGCGTCACTGAAAGGGGGTTGAACGAACAAGGCCCATCGGAGGAGGAATTCATTCTGCTCGAGGAGGACGTAAGCGACATCATCGCCGAGGTCCATGACCTTTCTAAGTATGTCCAATTGAACTGCACCGGGTTTTACAAGATTATCAAGAAGCATGACGTACGTTACCCCTGATCATCTTGGGGTATATCGTACCGCAGAGCTAACTCGGATCACAGAAAATGACGTCGTGGCACCTTCGGCCCTCATTCGATGCTCAACTGAAAAGAAAAGCCTTCTTCAGAGAGGACTTCGACGCCGAGGTTGTGAAACTGTCCAGCATGTACAACGACGTTCGTACCCGAGGAAATCCTGTCAAAGGTGACAGCGCAGCCGGTGGTACACAGGGCAGCTTCGTACGACAGACTACCAAATACTGGGTTCACCCGGATAACGTCACCGAGCTGAAGCTTGTTATACTAAAACATCTTCCGGTTCTGGTGTTCAACGCCAGCAAGGAATTTGAGGTGGCAGATTCGGCCATTACCTCTATCTATTATGATAACCCAGAAAAGTGGGATCTGTACGAAGGGCGGCTGAAGAAGACAGAGGGTGCGGAAGCCATCCGCCTGAGGTGGTATGGCGGCATGCAGACTGATAATATATTCGTGGAACGCAAGACTCACCGTGAGGACTGGACCGGCGAAAAGAGCGTCAAGTCCCGCTTCATGATGAAGGAGAAGAACGTCAACGCGTACATGAGAGGCGACCTGCTCCCGCAGGCCATCTTCGAGAAAGCTCGAAAGGACGGTAAGAAGTCCGAAAAAACTATTGCGGAGGAGCAGAGTCTGGCTCGAGAGGTCCAATACGCGGTCCTGAAGAAAGGCTACAAGCCTGTCTGCCGATCCTTCTACAACCGGACAGCGTTTCAGCTTCCCGCCGACGCTCGCGTACGAATTTCACTCGATACCGAGCTGACCATGGTTCGCGAAGATAACTTGGACGGCCGACAACGATCTGGCGATAACTGGAGGCGGATGGATATAGGCATCGACTGGCCCTTCTCACAACTGCCATCGGAAGATGTCGTACGATTTCCATATGCTGTTCTGGAGGTGAAGCTCCAGACCCAACACGGACAAGAACCTCCAGAATGGGTTCGCCAGTTGATCGCGAGCCATCTGGTGGAAGCCGTCCCCAAGTTCTCCAAGTTCATTCATGGCACGGCAACCTTATTTCCCTCGAGGATAAACTTGCTGCCGTTCTGGATGCCTCAGATGGATGTCGATATTCGTAAGCCCGTCACCCACGACTTCGGTATACATCGCCCTGGGCAATCCCAGACCAGCGGCACGACATCGGATGACGACGATGATGATGATGATGATGACGACGACGACGACTCTGATGCGGAGGAATTGAGAATTGCGCAACCAATATCTTCGTCGAATGGTGCAAACGAAGCCTCTCGCGGTGCTGAAGCTTTAGCTCTGGGTGACATGGAGGGCCAGACAGCAGAAGCCATCCTCGCCAACGCAGACTACCCTATATACGATTCCGACGACGATGAATCTGACGAGGAAGAGGCAATCGAGGTGGCAAGGCGCATTGGCGGATGGACTTACTACTCCGTCCTAGCCAGAAGTTATGCGAGATCAGCGGGCCGGGGCCTGCTTACTGCCGCGAAGACGATAACTCCGCGACCTCGTTCCACACAAGTACCCCGAAACAACCGCTCCCAGATGTTCTTTGGTGACCAGGAAATACAAACGAAGAGGATCCGGGCACCCAGGGGAAAGAAGATATATGTGCCTGTCCGGGTGGAGCCGAAGGTCTACTTCGCAGCGGAGAGGACCTTCCTTGGTTGGGTAAGTTTATCTCGTGCACTGTTAGCTAAGTAGCTACTCTGTTCACGTCATTTATGCCATCGATTGCCAACTGAAACTGACAACCGTACTCAGCTCGAGTTCTCTGTCTACATAGGCACTATCGCCGTGACACTAGTCAACTTCGGCCACAAGCCCAACAAGCTATCCTTCGTCGTATCCGGCATCTTCACCCTCCTGGCCATCCTTTCCCTGTGCTACTCGGTCGGTATCTACTTGTACAGGGGCCAGGGCATTCGCGAGCGCAAGGCTATCAGATACTACGATAAGGTCGGACCGAGTATCCTCTGTGTTGCTCTGTTCGTCGGTGTCGCGCTCAACTTTGTGTTCAAGGGCCGAGAGAGGCAAATATGGTGAAACACATGCGGATCTGTCCCTATGCTGTTTGTGCGCATGTCTCCATGTGTATAATCATATGGATATGGACTCTGTACATATATATTGGCGGGGCGTCTTCGACTTAAGGTCGGGAGCTCTTCCTAGCGGCTGGGTTTTGGGTTAGGTATGGTAAAAGAAAAAGATACAGAGAAGCTCCATTGAAAGAGGATTAAGGCTCACTTGCATAATATATTATGATAAAGCGCTTACCATAGACTACTCAAAAGTTCCTGGAGAATTGTATGTACAGTCTCTCTTTGAAACATTAGTAATCTAAACAAAATACCATCTCATAGTCTATAAAGTCATCATTTTTTATATCTTAGGTATGTATCCTTGGCTCCAACCCGCTCTGGGTTTCGTCACTCTCCTGCAAGACAGTAACCGTAAGGCAATCAACTAGAGTCAGGGGTCTGCTGGGCAAGCGTTTGAGCTCCTGCACAAACTGATTCTTGGATTTCAAACGCCTGGCCCGATACGATAAAGGGGGCTTTACTTGTATGTACGCCTGAAGCCTCTTGATATCATAATCCCCCCCCCCCCCCCCCCGGTCATGGACACCGAGCCTCGTACATTATGGTTAGATGCCGCAGAGTGCTACGTTTTTGAGAAAGTCCAAGGAGTTTGTAACGTGGATGGATCATCAGGTATTGCAAGTTTGCATACCTCACTCAAGTAAGTATTGGAGAGGGCACCTTTGGCATGGGCACCTTTGGCATAGACTATAACACTGAGGTCGTGTCATGTCATGGTAAACTGCTATGCCTGAATGCGGGAAGACATATTCGCATCGAGCTGACCTTTGAATCAAATTCTCGACGATAAATGATTAATTCATGCTGTTCCTTGGGGTTAGATAGAGGCTGTGACTTGTGGTTGTCTACATGTGGTCAGTGAAATCCGTCCCCGCCGCCCGCTTCCCCCTTTTTCTCCTCTCGTGTCAATAGACTTGATATGAATCATAGCTTAACCGAATATTGACATAATGGACCTCAGCGGGCAATGTGTCTCAATACGAAGATTTTGTATCTCTGCAAAACCTGAATGTCTGCGCACACGAGAATGATACTTATTGGCAAGTATTTCTGCCGCTTTACTACTACTTCCACAGCACAGTTATCTTATGAACCCCTCTGCCTTGCCCACACTGAGTACCAAGTAAGAGTACCAGATCCAAGCCATAGTAATTATGTTCAATTCAATTCTGTCGTCCGTTCTTCTTTGAGGGCATGGCTATTGTCATGAGTTAGCAGGGGACATACCCATGGCCATCGAGTCACTCACCTGTAGTGTGCTTGCGAGCCGCGCAGTGGGTGATTTGCTTGGTGTTGAGCTGGGTGTGAGGGATAGATGTGACGTGGGAAAGAAAGCAACCCCAGGAGTCTTAGTCCTGGGTTCGCAGAAGGCTTTATATAGTCCATGGCCTGTGGCCAGGTGACTCATTTCTCCCATGGTTCAAACCTTGAGAGTTAGAGTTTTGCGGCGTCCCGTGGCTTGGGATAAAGCCAAAATACACGCCAATATCGAGCTTTTACTGTTGTTGAGGCCTGCGCGGAGGCCTCGCCCCTTATTGTTCTCTCTCGCCCTGTTGGGTTATTATTATTCTTGTGTGATGCAAATTACAGAAGGCAACTATCCATGATATAATGTTCAATTCAAACTATTCGCCTACTTGGTAAATTTGAGGACCACCTTAGATTTTCGAGAGAAGAAAATCATCCGAGAATTTACGGAGTAGTCTGCTAGGCTTACTTAGTAGCTGAGAAGCTTTCCTACGATTATGAACATCCTGCCACACGGGACCTTTCATCTAGTCAGTGGCTCTTGGGATTGGATTTCTAGATGCCCTTCTCTATATATGGACTGAAGCTCCGATGTGCTCAAGTCTGGGTCTCAGTATATGAATATTCCCTCACAGATCAATTTGCTGCTTTCTTACCGGCCACCATATGGCAGCAAACCCAGCAATCAATGCTCTGCTGCAAACTACTCCCCCATGCACACAGTCTTTCGATCAGGGTTGTCGCCAGATATGGGTTGCCCATAGTCAAACAAAGAAACATTGTTGTTTATTCTTTTTTTCCATGTCATTCTTACACGTGGTCTGGTCCAAGATGCTTGCCTTTCTCTTCCATATATCAAATACCTCCTTTCCACTTTCAATTGAATTCTTTTCACATACTCTGCATCCAAGTCTAGAAAGTGGTCAAGGGTTGAGTGTTGGTGTTCTCGACTCTCCTAATAATTGACCAAATTTGCACAAATTATTCACGGGACTATGGCCCACCCAGACTACGTCGACCTCAGCCCCTTTTACAATCCTTCTGGTTGTTTCTGCCCCTGAATCGCGTCCATGACCTTCAAAGTGTTAGAATAAATTTCCGGGTCGTACAAACCGTAGAATCTGAGGCTTCACTAACATGAAGACAAACATTTTCACGATGTACTAGACCCTTCAAGTCGATGCCCATGCCAGAGTGCTCACAAAAGTTTCTCAGGGTGCGCCAGAAGACTTGACGTTCAGAGTAGCTTCATTGGATTATTAACATAACCTCACATCTGTGATCTTGGGAAAAGGGGATTAAATAGAAGAGTACACCAGACACTCTCATATCCGTGCACCAAATCACATGTTCTCGCTATGGTTCCGAGACTACCAGCTGGCTCTGGCTCCAGCACGGCACGACTGTTGACGTCCGGGGATCGACTGCGTGCCCACTAGTCAGACAGCCATTCACCATATCGAATCATTCACAGTCCATTGGGAAATATGTCTGCTAGTGAACTTCGAGTATCTTATAGATGTGTTTCGTGTCTGATGCCCTGAGAATGGTACCTCCCAATTTTCTTACACATGTTCCTTTCTTTGTCTGATCATCCTGGCCCTCCCCTAGCAAGGACGCAACCTATCATACAACAAATCGTCCTCCAACTACTACTCAAAAGTGAAATGAACACTTTCCATTTACCTGATGTTGCAAACTCGTAGTGGTCAGAGTACCACAGCCTCCTTTCCTCCTGGGCCTTGCCCAAACCTCCTGCCTGCCATCCTACTTCTCCTTTACCCACTCGCCGAGTCATGTCGCCGAGAAAGACAACATCGCCGAGAATACATTGCCGAGTGTACATTCCCGAGAATAGACGGGTGATCTAGACGATAACCCGTAATTACCATCATGACTTGAAGATTTGCTACTTGTCTACCTTCCTCGTAAGTCCATTCTAATTCGATCAACATTTGACTCCAGCCCTTATACCCATCATCCCCATCAGCCCCTTTCCCTCCAAGTTCTGTCCCCCATCGTCTGCCTCCAACTAACTAGATCACGAACTAATCCATCTGAATGTTCACAGCACACTACCAGGACCAAGAACCTTTGAGTAAGTTGCTCAGTGATCTAACCTTCCTCTCGCACCTATTCACCAACACCAATACCCATTCAAAATATTCCAAAACTTCTATCCAACCAAACAATCCCAGATCAAGCTCCTTCTTCTCGAGGTAATTGCTCGACTTCGTCGTCTGTGCTCGCCTCACAAGGTCCACAGCGCACATCTAGACTCCTTCCCTTATCTCGTGACCTTCACCCCCGTCTTCTCCCTTCTACATATCTAACAGAAGCACCCAGAGAAAACAACAAGCTCGCCGTGGCCTTATACAGTCCACGTCTATCGACAGAGCCGGTAAGTGCTTGCCCAAGTTGTTGAGTTCCTTCTCTACTATCTACTATCCATCCCCGGCATAGCCCCTCCGTATTTTCCTCCTCTGGCACACACTCTCCAGCAGGCCCTCCTCCTACAAACAACAATATTCTGGTCTGCGGGAACCCTGACTTGCCTCCGTAGCCTCTTACACACCCGGAGGCCCCTTCAAAAAATCATCCTTTAGGTGTAAGTTCTCTAATAGGCTTCGTGGGCTCAGAACTTCTCAACACCCTACTGCCCTTTGGCAGTAAACAGTTCTTGACCTACCCATACTCCTCCATCTGCCTACACTGCTCCACCTACCAACAATTCTCCATCTACATACCCTCCTTCATCTACTTACCCTCCTCCATCTACCTGCCCTCCTCCATCTACTTACCCTCCTCCATCTACGTACCCTCCTCCACCTACCCATACTCTTCCACCTGCCCATGCTCCTCCACCTACTCATAGTCCTCCATCTACTTGGTCTCCTCCATCTACTTACACTTCTTCATCGAAGCACACAAACAGCATCACTGTTACTCGAGTCCACTCGAGACCAGGCAGTCAAGAGCGTCACCTCCAAGGATCCTTTGATACTTCCCGATCGTACTTCGGCATCTTGTAAGTCATCTTTGCTACCACCTGATTCGCCATCCGGCAGTCTCCTGCGACGTTTACCCAGCTTTACCCAACTCCCTCCAGAAGAACCACATGATGAGGCACGTCCCATCCTTCTTATCGTGGCATAATCATCGAGTCATATCTACACTCTCGCACGGATCTCGAATCCGTTGTAAGAACCTTCCTACGAACCCTCCTCACCTTTTACACCCACCCCCTTCCCTATCCTCTCACCTTTCCTCTATCGCTTGGAGAAGCCAGATCACTTCTCTGCATAGACCTTGCCATACAGAACTTACTGACTAGTGGTCAACAACCCAAGACGACCTCTACACGTCAAGATGTGTTTCATCGAGTACATAGGCTACACGTGCGGCCACACCAGCATGGCCACCAACCGCCCTTGCCCTATGACGACGCAGCTGTACACCAATCCGATCTGCAGCCAGCCCGCCGTCCGCCCTATCCTAGCACAGGGATTCTGCCCATCGTGCTCGCGGATCCTTCACGGCCGGTGGATCGACATTCTTGAGTACGAGCACCGCTTCATGCACCTGCGCGGCGTCTGCGGCTGCAAGACCAAGTTCCCCGACCTCATGCAGCCCCGTGTCGTCTCTAGCGTCCATCATCCCATCCATGGCAACAGCAACCCCTTTGCGGCTCCTCCTACTGGGCCCCAGCAGCGAAACCATGCTGGCGCTGTCGGTCACAGATTCCATGGTAATCCTCACCAGCAGCAGTTTCCGCACCCCGGCATGATGAATCCGCAACAGCAGCACCAAGGCGGCAACAATAACGGTAAGGGCAAGGGTAAAGGCAAGGGAAAGTCTGTGCCATTCCACCCCAAGCTTCGAGGCGGCAAGGGAAAGGGAAAGCAGCCTGGAACTACCGATCAGCGTGAACATGACCAGGCCAGCCAAGTCCAAACCGTCGTCTCTCAAGGCACCCAGCAAGGTCAGCACCCCCCTAACACCACCCAGCCCGGATCAGCTGCAGCTGGTACCTCTACCTCAGCCGAAGTCACTCATGATCATAATCCCGCCCAAGTCCCAGTCCCAACCTCAACTTCCACCGCTACCGGTCCCACGGGTGTAACTGCTGCTATTCCTATTCCTACTACTACTTCTGTCGGCACTACCACTTCAGCCGCCGCCGCTCCCTCGGGCCCTTCCTCCTCGGCTCCTGATTCCTTCGGCCCCCAGTTCACCGAGACCCAGCATGGCGCGCTGACCCACGTGGCCCTGCGCATGCGCAGCATGTACGGCGTGGAATGGACGCAGGACCACGCGGAGCTGCACGCCGCCGGCCGCTGCACCTGCCAGGTCAGCTTCGAGAAGTACAAGCCGGCTGAGCAGGTCGGATGGACGCCGGAGCGGGTCGCGGCCATGACCACGAACCCGATGCCAGGCCCGAAGAAGAACCATAGCCACAAGAACAGTAACAACAGCATCGGTTCCAACAGCAGCGGCGGAGAGGGAGGTGAGCACGAGGAAGAAGAGGAGGGCGCCGCGCCCCGAGTCTCAGCCCCCTACCGCATCCCGGGCTACCCGATCGGCGCCAACGAGCTGAGCGAGGACGACCGCCCGCGTCCGGGCCAGTTCGCGCGCTGGGCCTCGTCTCCTCCTCCCGAGAACTACTTCCAGATGCAGAAGCAGATGAGCGGTAATAATAACACTAACAATACCATCCCCAACCCCAACGCCGGCGCCGCCAAAAACAACAGCATGCACCACCCCGTCGTCGACATGCAGACCGTCCAGTTCAACCAGACCCACGGCCTCCCGCTCGCCGGCTTTCCCATCAACGCCGGGCCCGAGGGCGACTCCCACGCCGGCCCGTTCGAGGACTGCGACCTGTACTACGAGACCAACCCGCCGCACCGCTGGATGGCGGCCGGGTATGAGTAGAAGGAATGAAAGGAATGAATGAATGAGTGAATGAAGAAAGAAAAAAGCACTACCTACCAAGCTAGGTACAGGTAGCTAAAGGGTCACTTACTCACTCACTCTGCGGGTATCACGAAGGTGGAAAAAAGAAAACGGATGGATGGATATATGGATGGATGAATGGGGGACGAGTGTGAAAAAAGAAAATTTCATCACTTACTTATCATCGTCTCTCGTCCACCATCCCATCCATCCCTCATTCCACCTCAACCACCAGACCAACAAACCAACAAACAAACATCAACGACGAGCTTGCTTCCCACCACCACGGCTTACTTCTTTCCCCCCCTCCCCAAGACTGTTTGCTCCTTCTTTTCTTCTCTCTTTTCTTTCTAATTTTTTCCTTTCTTTCCCCCTCATTTTACCGGGAAAAACGACAACATCAACAACATCAGCACCAACGGGGAAAACTAGAAGACCGCCTCTCTCCTCCCCCCCCCTTCTTCCAACATGGATCAAAACATAAACATAACATACATACATATTCCGGTTGCCAATCAACCAATCAATCAACCAATCAGCCAATCTCCCCTCCCTCCCGCTCGCTCCCTCTCCGGACGAAAGAGGACAAAAAAAAGGAAAAGAACAGAAAAAAAAATCCCGGTCATCGACGATAACGACAGCACGCGTGTCAATCAGATCTCGAGTACCTTCTTTTCTCTCTCTCTCTTTTTCTTTTTTAAGTGGGATGAATGGATGGATGTAATGGATGGATGGAATTCGACAACTCCCCCCCTCCCCCCTCTCCAGAGCAAGAAAGAAAAAAGAGAACCAGATCAACACTCGACCAGACCACCATTATCAGATCAATTGACCGACTGTCTCTATCTCTCCCTCTTTCTCCCCCCCCCCTCTCTCTCTCTCACGCGCGCGCTCTCTCTCTCCCCACGCCGCTTTGATTTCGAGAATTTTTCCCCTTCCCCAATTTTCTCGAGCCGTTGAGGGTTGGGTATGGGATGGGAATAGGATGGGTGGGCATGGAATGGGATGGGATGGGGATATGCTTCTCTCGAGTATAAGATTCCGGAGGACTACTAGTACTGCTACCATGATCATCAAGGAGAGCAGTGTACACTAGATAGACTGGAAAATGAGTTCCCATTACCATCACATTCGGAAATCGGAACGTGGCAAATACAGACAAGTTGATCCCCAGTACTAGTAATCGAGACACCTACAAAAAATTTGCTGGCCAAGTGAAAATATTGAAGACCAATAACTGCTTGTGAAGTCTGATAGTGAGTCGTAATGGATGGTAAATTGAATCATACTGTATATACTCGAGGCACCCTCCGACGCCGCAATATGCCCGTGCAAAGCGCTCTCTTCGGCGCCTTCTATCGACTGCCTCTCCGGCTATCGTACATATGAAAAGCCTATGCAGGCAGGGCATGCATCTATTGGAGTCTCCTTTTTCTTCTTCTTTTTCCTCATCTTCCCCTTTCACCCTATTTATTTCTTCACCTGTCGACCTCGCCTATTCTCATGTTAGCAAGCATCTTTTTGAAGATGTCAAGACTCTACACTTACCGAACACAAGATCCATAGTACCAATTACCGCTACCGCATCAGCCAATAAGTGCCCTCTCGAGACGTGGTCAAATCCACCCAAGTGGGCAAAACCAGGGGCACGGATATGACAACGGTACGGCCTCTCGCTGCCATCGCTGACGACATAGACACCCATCTCCCCCTTTGGAGCTTCAATAGCTGAGTAAGTCTCCCCAGGAGGTACTGAGTAACCCTTGGTGTATAATAGGAAATGGTGGATGAGAGCTTCCATGTTTTCCTTCATGGCTGCCCTCGGAGGTGGGGATACCTTGTAGTCCTCGACGCGTACAGGTCCGGCTGGCATCTTGTTGAGGCACTGGTGGATAATGCGAAGGGACTGACGGAATTCTTCCATACGGCATAGATATCGGTCGTAACAGTCACCATTCACACCAACGGGTACGTCAAACTCGACTTGGTCATATGCGTCATATGGCTGGCTCTTCCGGATATCCCATGGGACACCCGAACCTCGCAGCATGACACCAGTGAATGACAAATTCAAAGCTTCGGCGGCGGGGACAACACCAATACCCTGCAATCTGTTGATCCAGATCCGGTTATCTGTAAGCATCTCTTCGGTCTCATCAATCCGGTCACCAAATTGCGTCGCCCATTGATAGATGTCATCCAGCAACCCAACAGGTAGATCCTGAGAAACACCACCGGGTCGGACGTAGGCGGCGTGGAGTCGAGCACCGGAAACACGTTCGTAGAATTCCTAGCAGACATATCGAATTAGAACTCGCTTCTTCGAAATCGCCCCGTGCCAGCGAAAACAGATCCGTTTTTTTTTCTTCCTTACCATGAGCTTCTCACGTTCCTCGAACCCCCACAAGAAGGGCGTCAGCGCACCGACGTCCATGGCGTGAGACAACACGGACATGAGATGGTTCAGGATTCGAGTGATCTCGCCGAACAGTGTGCGGATCCACTTCGCTCTGTCGGGGATTTCGACGTTCAGCAGCTTCTCGACAGCCAGAGAGAAACATTGCTCGTTGGTCATCATGGATACGTAGTCTAAGCGGTCGAAGTAAGGCAGGGCCTGCAGGTATGTCTTGTACTCGATCAACTTCTCGGTGCCCCGGTGGAGCAGACCGACGTGAGGATCGGCTCGCACGATCTCCTCTCCGCTCAGCTCGAGGATCAAGCGCAGCACGCCGTGGGCGGCAGGGTGCTGGGGGCCGAAGTTGACAGTGTAGTGGCGGACCTTGCGGTTGGTGATGCTTCCTTCTCTCGAGGCCTCGACGGTACCGGCCTGGTTCTGGAGGCGTTGCATGCCATAGGGATCGTTGGGGTGGGCGAAATCGGGATCGACGGGCTGGAGGGTGGTGCGCTGGTTGGGCAGCTCGTTAGCTTTGCGGGCGGCGGACTGAGAAAAGGCGCGGACGGATGAGGGCTTGAGGAGCTGCAGACGCCTGGCGCCGCACCCGGCAATTCGATATAGCGACGCCATTTGCGTTGTGTGATGGACAATGGGTTGGTGAAGATGTCGACACAGCGAAGTGGCAACGAGTTGTTTAAGGTCTCACGTCTCATAGCCCTGGAGGTACTTCGTAAGTCAATTGATTTATTGTGCTCGTCATTGGATGGCGCCTTTGTTTTTCCGGTGTTTCGGGGCCCGCTCTACTTAAGCTCTTACCTAGGTACCTAGGTACGCTTCAACACTTGGCACCTGGCATAGCTCCTTACTGATTTAGAAAGCAGCTGGCAGCTGGCACTGGTTCTTATTAAGCATCCCCTTTTTATTGCCCTGATACACCTGTTCCTCGTTACCCCTATTTCTCGGATCGCGACCAGAATGCAGATAACTAGCATATCGCGTAAACCACTCCTGCAAGCAGCTACACGAATTTGCCGAATCATGTGCTGTTGGGCATCGTGATCTTACCAAACATATCCAAAACATAGGTACTTGCTGATATCTAATCTTCAAATCTAATCTTCAAGTGAAAACACGGCTGGAAAGTACTGGAGAGCTAAGTATCTATATGTGTATCTCCCTCCTATCCAAGACTTTCCCTCTCTTATTTCACCCCGACAAAGCTGAGGGCCAAAAAGTAGATTCTATTCATCATTTTTTTGATATGCATTTTAGTCGGCCGGCGATGCCCGCGCTGAGATGTCCCAACAGCAGGTCCGCCTGAATGTGCGTCAGCGCGCCAGATTTGTCTGAATGAGATGCACATATATATACACCATTCGACGTCTGCACCTCCACTTCGATAACCAATTTAACCCCTAGATGAGCCGAATCGTTCACCTCATGAACCAATCCACCGACATACATACATCTAGTCTAGTTCAGTTCTCCTTCGGTAGACTGTCCAGATACGTCTTCTTAGCACCATCGAGAATCTTCTTGACCTCCGTAGCGGGTATCTTCTCCCTGCGATCAAATGAGTACAGCCCGTTGACCTCTTGCTCGATATCGGACCTAATGTGTCAACCATCCTAATGTTAGCTACTACTTACTTGCACCCCATTCGGAGTTCTCATCATATATCGGGAGTAGGGTACGTATTGAAAAAGCACTTACAGCTGCGTATACACCAACCCGCAAATATGGCCCGCCTTCACGACGCCCATGACCAGCGCCTCGATTCGCTTCAATAGGTCCTTCGGGTCGCTGGCGGTCGTGTAGCCCCAGTCGCCCTCCCCGGACTTGGCGCCTCCGGCCCCGGGTGCGATGTTGACGCCGCCGAACTCGGTGCAGAGGACGGGCGCGCCCTCGCGGTGTCGAGCCCCGGGATCGAGTACCCGACCCTCCTGGTCCGTGATGGGCGCGACGAAAAAGTCGCGACCGGCGAGCTTCTTGCCCAGGATGCCGTCCAGCGTGGCACAGGTCTGCGACAGCTCGGGCGCGTCCGAGTAGTCATGGAAGGTGGACAGGTCCGTCAGGACGTGCTCCCAACCGCAGTTGTCATTGATCGGACGCGTAGGGTCGAGACTCCTGGGGAAAAAATGGGGGTGAGTAGTTTAGTCCGTTGAGGTAAGAAAGAAAAAAAAGTTGGTCATGGGGATACGGCACAGGGGAAGGGGAAGGGGATGAGGGTACGGAAAAGAAGAAGGGGGGAAAAACAAGTTGCTCACTTTGTCAGGTAGTAGAGCGAACGCAGGTGGTTGCGCTGCTCAACATTGTCCTTCAGGGACGGGTAGGCCCAACTCTCGTTGACGGGAGTCCAGGTGATGATGGAAGGGTGGTTGATGTCGCGCTTGACGACCTCGGTCCACTCCTGGTTCATCCGGTCGACGTACTCCGAGTTGAATTCGTACGCGTTCGCCATCTCGCCCCACACCAGGTAACCGAGCTTGTCGGCCCAGTACAGGAAGATGGGGTCCTCGACCTTTTGATGCTTCCGGCAGCCGTTGAGGCCCATCTTCTTGGACAGCTCGATGTCCGTCTTCAGGCTCTCGGGGGAGGGCGGAGTTAAGCCGGTCTCGGGCCAGTAGCCTTGGTCCAGACAGAGATTTTGGAATAGGGGCTTGCCGTTCAGTCGGAAGGTGCGGTCTCCTCGGGTCCATTCCAGATGGCGGAAGCCTGTGTACGTAGTCACCTCGTCTAACTTGTTCCCATCGCTGTCAAACAATCGTATGGTCAGGTCGTACAAGGTGGGATGATCCGGAGACCAAAGTGCTAGACCTTTCGACCAGCAATCTTTGTCTTCGAGAGGCGCCTTCTCCGTCAGGGAAGTTGGTAGCCCCTTTTTCTGCTCATCGCTGAGAGCTAGGCACAGGTTGACATAGGCGTAATCCTTGTCTTTTGGCAAAGCTTCTCTCTTCGTTGCAATAGAGATCCCGTGAAGACTGCCTTCAATTTCGGCACTGTAGCCGTAACCCGCTCTCCGGCCCAGCACGGAGACTTTAGCCTGAAGAATGCCGTCTTGAATATCGTTGGAGCGCAGCGTCGTGCCTGCACTGCTGTCGCCCAGGCGGGCCGATGGTAGGACCTCTAGCCAGACCGGCTGCCAGATGCCACTCGATGGGGTGTAGAAGATGCTTTCGGGCTGTGGTGCCCAGTATTGTTTACCACGAGGCTGGGCGAGATCAAAGGGAGAGTCGCGAATGCGCAGGACCAGGTGGAGGTCGCCCTTGCCCGTGTTCTTCCAAACGTTTGACAGCACATCCGTGATGTCTACGTCGAAGGGCACATGACCGCCCCGGTGCTGACCAACAGGGTAGCCCGAGGCCCAGATAGTGACTTCGTAGTCGACGGCGCCGAAGCGGAGGATGACTCTGTCCCCGGCATCGATCTCGGCTTTCGCACGAGGATCGGTGAGCTGTCTTTCGTACCACATCACCTCGTGGGCATTATTGTCCTGGACGCCTGAGGCGGGAGTCTGGAAGACGAAGGGAACGTTGATGGGCTTTTTGACATTCTCACGACTTTCAGTCTTCGGGGCCTGGAACCCCTTGGCTTTGAGCTCCGGGAAGGCTTCTAGTCTCTGAGCTTCGGCCTCGCTAATGGCGGCGGCTGTGGCTGATGTTGCCGTGACCCTGTCTGGCGGTCCGGTTACATGCCAAGATTCTTTCAAGCCAACATCATCATCGTCAAAGAGGATGGACCAGCCACTGCTGAGAGGGGTCCATCTCTGATTGGCGTGAACAAAGTCAGGTCGGGGGTAGAAGTCTTTGGAGTTATAAGCCATGGTCTTTGGGGGGAGGGGGTTGTGGTAGCTAGCTAGCTTGATCACTGAGGTGCAGTTGGAGGAGGAGGAGGGGTTGCCAAAATTGTAGTACTAAATATGTTGATAGCAAGGTCGGTATAGAAATTAGGGGAGGTGAGAAATAGGAGTCAGTCAGTCAGTCTATGGGATGGTCCAGGCGCCACGTGTAAGTCTACCTATTTGTGTGAAACGAGAGGGGAGGTTGACGTCACGCTGCACCAATAGTGGTCTCTCTGGAGTTACGAAAATTGGGCACCAGCTCAACAACTCTTTGGCGGTTGAAGAAAGCGGAAGAGCTCTACAGTGCTGTGTAAAGTTTTAGATTGGCCTTTAACGTGAACCGCGCGTTTGAAGTTAATGCTTTGAAATGGAGTCAGTGGAGGACGTCCGAGGGGTAGGTGGTTAGGGGGCGCATTAGAAGTGAGGACTTCCGACTACCTACCCAGCTACCCCCCGCCTCCAGCCCTCCTCATACTCATACTCATACTTACTTACGACCTCAATTATTCACGACAATTACTTGTCAGGTGAAACAAAATTCATGGCCCCATCGCGCGTGTGCCTCTTGCGCCGACGATGTGTGAGTATCAGATACAATTCAGATCTCGTGCAGAAGAATACTTACGGCCTTCGGTCGGTCGGATCGCGGAGCTGCACATACACCCTTCAGGGATATTAAAGGTTAGCGTGATGGATATGGCCAATATGGGATAGCCGTATAATTAGTCTGTGGGTACTGTAATCGGATAAGCAAATTTTTATGGATTATTCCACAAGAAATATCTGCTTATTCGAATGTCAATATGCAATATGGAGAACTGGCTCTAGTAAGCAAACCGCAGACCCTTGGACAGCTGAAGAGAAGCTGAGGCTACCAATGACATGTTGGGAAAACTCCAAAATGTATCACAGAGCCTCGGTGGACAGTTGCATCACCGGTAGTTGTATCCATTGGCGTTTAGGTACAGTAGTTGTTACCTGAGTACTTACCCAGTTAGAAGCAACCTTAGAAGCAATTTATTCCCCTGGCCGCAGGATGATGAACAACTGTCAGGAGGCCTAAAACACCTTCAGCTCTCTGCCAGGGTAGTACGACGGACATACATGGGTGCTTACCAATGTTCATCCTCGCCCTCCGCTATCAAGTTGATTATCCGTCAGTCCGTCCATCATACCACTCATCTCAAATCAGTCCTTCCTTCTACAGCACCGATGCCAGCGAGCACTGTTGCTGCTGTTGCATCCACATCCACTGCTCCCATGTAGTCGCGGGGGCCGTGGATCCCCCCATTGTACAGTAGACAGCTACAGTAACAGAAGTGCGGTCATGCGACTAATCAACTGCCGGACCCTTGAATTCGAGGAGTTTGTGCAACAAGATGTGCCAGCCTACGCCATCCTGTCGCACACCTGGGACGAAGAGGAGGTCACGTTCCGCGACATGCTGCTAGACCGCGATGGCGTGGCGCGGAAGAAGAAAGGGTTTGAGAAGATCGCGGCCATCTGTCGCATCGCTCTGGAAGGAGAGGAAGAAAAAGAGGAAGGGGAGGCGGAGGAAAAGAGGAAAGACGACGACGATGACAACGATGAAAAAGATGAAAATAGGATACCTATCGAGTATGCCTGGATAGACACGTGTTGCATCGACAAGTCCAGCAGTGCCGAGTTGTCCGAGGCCATCAACTCCATGTTCGTCTGGTACCAGAGGTCGACCGTCTGCTACGTGTGGTTGTCCGACTTCAAGCAGCAGCAGCAGCATCAACATCAGCAGCCTCCGTCTGACACCACCACCATCATCACTACCACCAACTTATGCTGGGACGAGATCGCAGCCATATTCGACGCACGCGACGCACAGGAGCTGCACCATCACTCGGGGGTAGGACACTACTACGTCGACCCGCCGCCGCACACGGGGCGGGAGCTCGAGCTGCGCAATAGGGTGCGCCGAGGCCTAGGTGCCTGTCGGTGGTGGTACGTATTCATTCATCTCTAGCGCAATATCGATCGAGCATTGCTAATAACCCGTCTACATACAGTATGTGAATTTCCCTTTCCCTTGCTGATCTCTGTCTTCCTCCTAGAACACTTGGCTAGCCAATGACTAACCCACACACCTATATCTAGTCACCCGCGGATGGACGCTGCAGGAGCTCATCGCGCCGCGCCAGGTACGCTTTTTCGACGCGGGCTGGCGCTGCTTCGGCACCAAGGCGCGCCTGGCCTCGGTGCTGTCCTTCATCACGGGCGTGGACGCGCGGGTGCTGCGGGGCGCCACCACCCTGGCCGACGTCCTGGTCGGCCGCCGCATGTCCTGGGCCGCCGACCGCACCACCACGCGCTCCGAGGACGGCGCCTACTGCCTGCTCGGCCTCTTCGACATCAACATGCCCCTGCTCTACGGCGAGGGCGGGCCCAAGGCCTTCGCCCGCCTGCAGGAGGAGATCCTCCGGTCCCGCCACGACCTGTCCATCTTCGCCTGGACCGCCGACCCGGCCGACCCGCGGCCCTTCCGGGGCCTCTTCGCCGCCGCGCCCTCCGAGTTCCGCGTTGCCCGGCTGCTGGTCCGCCCCGCGTTCGAGTGGAACAGCGGCGGCGGCGGCGAGTACGCCGTGACGAGCCGGGGGCTGCGCACCCGGGACCTCGTGCGCATCGGCCGCGGCGAGGTGGCCGCGGCCGGGAGCTACTTCCTGCCGCTCGACTGCGTCGACGCCCGGCGCTCACGAAACCTGCTGTCCGTGTGCCTGCGGCAGTACGGCCCCAGCCTGTTCGTGCGCCGCCAGCCGGCCGTGATCCAGGGCATGTTCGACAGCAAGGTGTACATGGCGGCGCGGCTAGCGCGGCCCCAGTACATCTGCTGCCGCGAGACGCCCGACCTGGCCCGTACCGTGCTGCGTAGCCGCGCCGACTCGGTGCGCATCGACTTCCCCGCCGACCTGTTCGCCGCCGAGTCCGTCACGGCCCGGCCCCGGTCGCACTGGGACCTCCGGAACTCCATCCTGCTCTCCTTCCAGCGGCCCTCGTTCTGGGGCACGTGGAGCATCCGGTTCCGGTACAACCACGATGACGAAATCGGCGAAGACGACGACGATGACGATGACGATGACGATGATGATAACGACCCGGACGGCGACGAGGAGGACGGTGGCGGCGGCTTCAGAGACGAAGGCGGCGACGGCGATGACGATGATGACGATGACGATGGCATAAGTATCGTCTGCGTGCAGTCGTACGGCTGGCTCGTGTTCGGCATCTTCGCGCTCGCCGACCTGCCCCCGGCCCTGGCCGGCCGCGAGGACCTGCTCCCCTCGGACGTCGAGGAGATCCTGAAGAAGGCGGTGGCGGACCGGACGTCGGCCGTGTGCGGCGGCTTCGTGCACCGCGTCGAGGACGCGCCCCACCTGTTCGAGGAGCAGGACCTGGCCGCCGCCGCGGCGGCTACGGGCCGGATCGGCCCCCTCGAGGTCCCCGGGACGGTCCTGAGGATCCGGAGCGAGGCGGTGGCGGGGTATCTGTCGTCGTCTTCGTCGAGGAAGAGGAACAAGAATAAGAATAAGAAGAAAAAGATGATGATAATGATGCAGAAGAAGACGAAGAAGAACAAGAAGGAAAAGGAGAAGATAAAGAAAGAGAAGGACAAGAAGAAGAAGCAGAAGGAGAGAGAGAAAGAGGTGCGAATGATCCAACACGGGGGAGGAGGACTTCGTGAACGCATGTTGAAGAAGTCCAAGGATTTGTTGAGGATCTCGTGATCTATCTAGTCTAACCTAGGCCGTCTGTGAAAATGGGAAAGCTGGGAATGCGATGATATACACATATAATACCTATGTGGCAACAAGGAACAAACTACCTCCAATTTTGCACATACCCGCGGCAAAAGTCTCTAACTAGCTAACTAGCTACTTCGTCATTACTGTACTCATGAACTCATGTAACAAAAACAACTGTGATACCCATTCACCCATCCCTACATCCATCCATCCATCCATGCTGTCGTTGTCGTTGTTGTTGCTGTTGTTCATTCATTTCTCTCTCAAACACTAACTATCTCCTCCTATGTAGACGCCAACGTTTGGGAAAACCTACCACCAAACAACACACAAAAATCAAACCAAGCATGCCAAGTTCCCCTAGGCCAACTTACGCAACACCAGTGACACGTCTCACGCTTTTTCTCGCGCCCTCTCCGCTGATCATCACCAAGCCTTCCATCTCAAGAGCTCTCATGGCCTCGGCAAAGTCGGCCGGCTCGACGGGGATGCTGGCGCCTTCGCCCAGCCTCCTGCTCACCTCGCTGTATCGGACGCTCTGGCCACCGCTGGTCATCTCGTCTAGCAGGCGCATGACGGCCTCCTTGAGCTCGCCCTTGCGCTTCCGCTCCGCGGCGCTCGTGCCCTCCGTGAGCAGACTCATGTCGATGCGCCCCTGGGAGTCGGTGGCGGCCGTCTTGAGCGCAGACTGGATCAGTCTCTCGGCCTCCAGGACGTCAGCCCGGGTGACCGTCTCCGAGAGCCGCATCTTGGCGTGGGCCTCGGCGAGACGGATCATGGACTCGAGCTGACGGGTCGTGGCGGTGATACGCTTCTCGGCAGCGCGCACATCCTGGCCTAGCTTGCGCATACCAACATAGGCGTCGACGAGAGCCTGCGAGGCTTCTTGTGTCAGAGAGGGGTGGCAATTAGCACGGGCGTACGAAATGTACGAAGTCAAGAACTCGACCGGCTGGATACTTGGTTAGCACTTGTTTCCCGTCACAGACGTTCAGTCGCGGTACATACCAGAATCTCATTCGCCGATGGCGCTGACTGGGGCTTGTCCTCCAGATACATGGAAAGCAGATGTCTTGCGAGTCTGCGATCAGTCGATTCGTTGACGCGGTCAAGAATGAGATAGACCAGATCGAATCGGGATAAGAGTGTGGGGGGCAGATCGATGTTCTGGGGAACAGGTAGATCAGGGTTATATCGTGAACCGATAGGGTTTGCCGAAGCTAGAATACTGGTTCTGGCATTCAGCGTGGTGATGATACCGGCCTTCACAATCGAGACAGTCTGCTGCTCCATAACTTCGTGGAGCACAGAACGTGTTGAGTCAGACATCTTGTCGAACTCATCGATGCAGCAAACACCGCCATCAGACAAGACCAAGGCACCAGACTCGAGAACTAGCTGCCGGGTCTCGGGATCCCGACTCACGTAAGCAGTGAGACCTACAGCGGAGGATCCTTTACCGCTGGTGTACACTCCTCTAGGCGCGATTTTGTGCACATACTGGAGCAGCTGAGACTTTGCAGTCGAAGGATCACCACAGAGTAACACATTGATGTCACCTCGATACTTGGGGCTGCCTCCCTTCTCAAACGTCTTGTTTGTGCCCCCAAACATCTGGAGTAGAATGCCTTTCTTGACATCGTCTTGCTCATGAATAGATGGGGCCAATGACCTGGATAAGAGCTCATAGATGTCAGGGCGAGCGCCCGTCTCTCTGATCTTCTCCTCCTCCTCGGGGGTGAGTTTTCGAGTTTCTCCTATGTTGTTCTCCGAATCGTTATTCTCGTCGTCGAGCGTTGACAGATCCATGTCTAGGCGCTTGTTGTCCACCTTGGCAACGTGGACGACATCGACAAAGGTCTTGAAGACGTTCTTGACCGATCTCATGCGAGGATTGACACGGACCGGGCTGACACGATAGATGCCAGTAATCCGAACACGGTCTCCAGCTTTGCAGAAATCAACCAACTCGTTGTACACACAGACCGAGACTGAATGAGGCGTCTGTCCGGCGGGTACGGCATCAGGGGTTTCCTGCAGCTTGATGACTTGTTTGTCCTCGAATTCGCACCTGTTGTGGACGATCTGCATCGAGTTCTTCGAGTTACAAAGTGGACGCGGGCATTCGGTCGGTTCCCTAATCTTTCCTCGGTCCAGGCCCGCTAGTAGCGAGTGACTGCAGACGTTGCATCGGAAAAATGCCTGTCTCATGTCTGGTATAACAGGCGTAGTTCGGATGACCAGACCTTTGATGCAGATCAGCTTGTCCATATCAGATGGGTTTAGATCTCGCAAGTTGATGACCTCGTCTAGACCCCACGGCCTGGTCATGTAAGTCTGATCCATGACCTTCTCTTCGAGAGTCGGGCCCTGTTGAGGTCGGTGCGACGGTTGCGGCTCATCACCTCTCTCCGAGCTCGGAAATTGCATATCGGAGCTTGGAGCAGAGCTTCGTTGAGTCGCAGAAGCTCCGTTGCTCTGACTTCGCTGGCGGGCCATTTCCGCTTGAGCTAGCTCGATCATCAAATCGTGGACAGACTGATCCATGAGCGGGACGATTTCTTGAGGGTAGTGCTGAATCTGGTGCCACATCTTCCTGGTAGGAGGATACAACTTCAGGTCTCGGATATCGACATAGAGAATGCGCTGACCGAGGAGCAACATATTCTGAAGTTCCTCCCAGTATGCTTTGGAGGTCGCCTCGGGGTCAGCATCGGTTTCTTCTGTTGTCATGCCTTGGCCCCACATTCGGTACTTCTTGGTGAAGTTCCTCAAGAAATCCTTGAACGCAGCATAGGTGTCGTCGATGGAGACTGTAGTACCCCAGATAGTAGCATTGTCATGGCCGCCGAGCGCATCAGCGTCAGAGGTCCCAGGGTTCAGGTTGGAAAAAGTAGCTGCATCAGAGTGGATCTCTCGGACGACTCGTCCAGACTCGTCCAAGATAACACGACTGCCGCTCCGAGCACCGCCGCTGAAAATCTCAGAGTTTATGTCACCTCTTCGGTTGGATCTGGCGCGGGGGGTGGCCGATGTGCCGACGAAGAGACCGCTACTCTCGCTTCGAAGATCGGACTGCGGGTGCAGCTGTCGACCGGGACTAGAGCTTGGTTCGTAGCGAATGGGTGAGGACTCTGCCAGCGATAGTCAGCCACTGCTACTGATTATGCAGGCAATAAAGCTTGAGGAGGAATAGTATCACACTTACCACCCATGAGCCTCGATCCGCTTGCTCGTGGCGTCCTATCACCATCGTTGTCGGTCGTTTGGGTGTGTGTCATATGGCGTAAGGGCGAGCTCGGAGGCGCGCCGTTGTTGCCATTGGTGCTTTGGCTGTCGGTGTTGTGTCGCAGAGGCGACGAGACATCCTGGTTGCCATTTGACGGAGATGACTGATAGAAGAGAGGGCTCGAGGCCAATTGCGACTGGCGGCTGTTGCGAGGAGTACCGCCATTCTGCGGTGCGGCCGGAGCAGGAGCAGGACTACTGCGAGGCGCTTGAGAACTTCGAGTATTGCGACTCGGGGTGCCAGACTGCGAGCTTCGCTGGCGGCGATGCGAAGGTGAAGACATACTGCGATTGTTCAGTGTCGAATTGGTTATGAATCTCGTAAAGGAGAATATCTTGGGGGTGCTGAAACCAAAAAGTTGACGGGTCCAGGATGGAGGGGAGATCTAGTGGAGGCGCGAAAAAACCACTTTACGCGCTCAACGCGTCGAAGCCCCTTTCGACGCGTCGGGTTTGTTTAATTTAGACTTTATGCATTCATAAATTGCATCATTACATAATAGCTGAGGGCGCCCCACCCTACAGTCGACAAGTGTCAGCCTTGTGCTCGCCCGCCCGCCATGGACCCACTGTCCCAGAATGCCACATTCTCATACCGGTAACTTCGAGGTGGACATTACCGTCGACAACCGGAAACAAGCAATTGAACAGACATTGGCGTTCCCTCGACGGCATAATCAGTCATTATCTCCGCAGAAACTTCTCTGCGAGTCGCATCAGATCTCCAAGATGGCTCCTGGAATGTCCTTGACGGCGGTCAATGCTGTCATCATTCTCAGTACCGACGATGGCTCGAGGATATTCGCGAAATACTACAATGCACCCCACCATGCGCCGACAGCCTGTAAGCTCGGGACAGCCACGTATGCGCCTTGTGTGAGAAGGCAAAGATACTGACAGAATTCGATCAGCCTCCAGCGCCCAACCAAGCCCTCCTTACGCCGACGTGAAGTCCCAAAAGACATTCGAGAAGGGACTCCTGGAGAAGACGGCCAAGCAGACAGGGGACATCATCCTCTACGACAACAGGATCGTCCTTTATAAGGCGGAGTCGGATGTGATGATGTATGTGGTCGGAAGTGTTGACGAGAACGAAGTCCTGCTATATAACGTTATTCTGGCTCTGAGGGACTCGCTGCATCTCCTGTTCAAGTATGTCGATTGTGCAGCGAAGAAGTCTCGATGATGGAAAAGACTGACGAGGAACAGGCAATCCGTCGACAAGCGAACGATAATCGAGAACTACGACCTGGTCTCTCTGGCGATCGACGAGATCGTAGATGATGGTATCATCTTGGAGACTGACCCGACCATCATTGTTCAGCGAGTCAGCAAGGCACCCACGCAGGACGTCAACCTGAGCCGCATCGACCTCAGCGAACAGGGGGTCAACAACCTGGCACAGTTAGGAAGGGCCAAATTGACCGATTGGTTGAGACAAGGCCTGTGAGCCGTCGTCATATAGGGAGGCGCGGGAAAGCTACGGAAACAGGTAGACATACTTATGTTAGGTAGGTAGTAGAGAAGCTGGCATGGCGTTGGTAAAAAGTCGTTTCGACTCCTCCTTTGCGGGGTCTCATGGGAGTGGTATGGATTCATTCATGTCTATCCGAGGTCTATGATGATTTAATCTCAGACGCTGCTTTACGCAGCCTGTTCATGACCGCCGCGCCGATATCCTCATCGTCTACCGTGCCCTCGACGAAAATGATGTCGGCCCCGCGCCTATCCAGTTCCCTCAACGCCGAGAAGAGGCCCTGTGCTATGCTCCTGGTATCCCTTCCTATGCCTATGTCCATGACCTCGCCTGCTCTGGTTTCGCCTGTGGTATCGTATAAATCTGCTTCCTGCACGTCGAGGAGAATGTCGCCTTGGTGCTCCTGAGCCGCTGCTCCTCCGTTCACCGTCTCCCTCTTGCGGAACTCACCACAGCGCAGACCGCCCGCAGGTTTCCAGTTTCTCGTCCGAATGATGCCGATCTTCAACGTAGCTTTGCTTGTCCCATCCCTCTGCTCCGCAGGTCCATCGAGACAGTACGCCTCCACGTCTTGCTGCGGTATGCTATCACTCCCATTCGTAAATGAAGCCTCGTAGAGGACAACTTTGGCCTTCGGGCTATAATGCTTGTATTTCATACCCGGGGCTCTTGGCGCGGTTTTACCAAGCTCACTCTGGTCCTTGTACCCCTTTTCGACCTTCTCCCATCCAGGACAGTTTCGCAATTCGTCAATGCCGATGCCGCCAGGTCTCAGGACGACGGGCGGGCTGCTCATACCGTCAACCACCGTGCTCTCAACTCCGACTTGGCAGGGGCCGCCGTCGATGATGATCTCAATGCGCCCATCGAGATCTTCCAGCACGTGCTCGGCGGTGGTGGGCGAGGGCTTCGTGGACGCGTTCGCCGATGGAGCTGCTAGAGGCGAACCTACTAGCTTTATGAGGGTGAGCGCCAACGGTGAGGATGGCATCCGTACGCCAAAGCTTTGGAGCCCGGCCGTGACCTCGGGGGCCAGTTTCGACGGGTTTGGGTTGGGGAATAGCATTGTTAGGGGCCCTGGCCAGAATTTCTCGATGAGAGGCTTATATATCTCGGGGATCTGATCATGCTGAGTATTGGACGACCCGTTGACATTGCTGGCGGGTTTCAATATGCCTCGGAGCATGTCCAAGTCTGATACATGGATGATGAGAGGGTTATCCGACGGCCTCGCCTTTGCCGTATATATTCCTCGGACGGCCGAGCTTCTCGTAGCATCGGCACCCAGCCCATAAACTGTCTCGGTAGGAAATGCCACTGGTGTATCTTGGTTTCTCAGACGACTTGCCGCATCCTCAAGAACTTTGAGATTTGAAGATTGGGTCGAAGAGATTTCCCACGTTCCTAGGCGCTCCTGTTCGGCGCCTTGCTTGAACTTCCCCAATTCCTGGCCAGTGACTTTGATAATTCGTGTGCTCATCCTGGCTACATCCGAGGGTAAGTCCTGGGACATGATGCTGCACGAGTTGAACACAGCTCGAACAGTCGTGAGCCCCCTGGCCCAGGCCCTTGACGCCAACTTGACTTATGATTGTCGCTGTCCCTTATATCGCACAAGCTGAATGGGAATATTTTTCTCTTTCTTATTCTTTTTCCCTCTTAAGAATTATCAATAAATGAATCAAGATCGTCTCAAGATATGAGATTCGGAACAGGATCTCATGAAATAAATAAAAAAAAGTAGGATGTTGCGGCAACGGCTTACTACAATTCGCCTGACTGCATGCAAAATCTGGAGATGACTTTTGGTGGTGAGTGCTGCCCTACAGGCGGTATCAGCGCTCATCTGTGGGGCTCTTTAGGGAGTAAAGCTTGAAGCCTGGCCCCTGTGAGCCGCACTAACTGTGCCCATGCTGCGCTATCGAATAGTGGGGTCACAGCTTGTCAGGCTGTGAGACTACCCCGTGGACGACTCTACGGCTGCGCCAAAGTGGCGTTCCGTTGACCCCTCTAGATCTAGCCTTAGGTACCGCCTCTATCCCACGCAGAACACAAGCATACGTACCCTTAATTAGCGACATACCCAGGTGTTCAAGATCCCCAAATCTCGTCTTGACATCGAAGATCGCTATGCACCTCTCCTACCGAATAACCCAATGTCCGCCAACAATATCCTCAATGGCGATTCTTCAGCCCAGTCACCCCAGCAAGCCCACGACAAGCTGAATAGACGCGCCTCGGTTTCAAGCCCTTCTATCCACAATGCCTCGACCCTCGCCGAAGTTCGCGCTGGTCTGGCAGCCCTCCATGCCCGCGAGGCTACGGTGACCGACCGCTTGAACGCCCTTCTTTCCTCTCAAGCCGATCTCTCTCGTGAGCTAGGCCGACTCGATCTTCTCCGAGCCAATCTCGGCTCACAGGTCATTGCCACGAGATCTATCAGCAATGGCATGTTGTCCTCGGCGGCCGACACGGCAGGGCGGCTCTCTAACAGGGTCAAGACACTGGATTTGGAGAAAGACAGAGTTCAACAGACCCTAAAGGCTGTAGAACAAGTTGCAGAACTCAAAGCCTGTGTCCACGGAGTGGTGGGCAGCATGGGTGCCCCTCAGGACTGGGAAGCTGCGGCAGGCTACATATCTCGCGCAAGCAAGATACCCGAGCATATAATCCGGGGCAAGTTTGCCGCTGCCATCGTTCCGAGCGTCGAAGTTCCCGATGCGCCCTGGGTCACGCTAGAAAATGCCAAAGAGAGCCTGTGCGGTCTGTTCCTGCGCGAGTTTGAGAAAGCTGCCAAAGAAGGTGATGGGGCCAAAGTCACCAGGTTCTTCAAGTTGTTCCCCTTGATCGGGAGGGGCGATGTAGGATTAGATGTATACGGCCGCTATGTATGTCAGGGTGTAGCCGGCACAGCCAGAGGAACTCTGAAAGAGGCGCCAGGGGCCGCGAACAGGAAGGACGGCTTCTTCTACGCGAATGCGCTTACGAAGCTCTTCGAGCATATTGCCCAGATCGTCGAGGGTCATGGTGGACTCGTGGAGAGACACTACGGCGAGGGCAAGATGGTCCGCGTCATCGAGAGGCTCCAGATGGAAGCAGATGTCCAAGGCGGGATAATTCTAGATTCCTGGAGTGATGAAAGGGGCGTTGACAGGCGGCTTATCGACGTCAAGAGCTATCCATTCTCATTTCTCGTCCAGAGCTTCTTACCCCAGCAGAAGACCCTCACCGGGACTCCTCGCATGAATTCGCCGGCGTTAGGTGGTGGGACCAACGCCCGAAGCAGTGAGGATGAAGGTGTCAACATGAAGGAAGTTGACGGACTTCTGAGTGAGATTTCTATCATGCTCGGACGATGGTCTCTATATTCCAAATTCCTCGCCGGGAAGTGCAAGGTAAGGTGTCCTCAGTGTCCAGCAAACCGTCTTGCGTTAACATCTATCAGAGCTCTGAGACTACCGAAGACGAAGGGCTGTCCCTGCCGGAATTCATGTCGAGGTCAAACCTGAGCAGAAAGATAGCTGCCAGGCTTATGACACCTTACAAGGACATGACAACATTTTATATCAGACGATCCGTCGAGAAAGCTTTCCAGCTTGACGAATCTCCAAGTGGCCTCTCCCTAAATCTCAGCAAATCCATTGACGGCAATGCACCTTACATCATCTCAGCAGTTGACGATGTTATGTACATTGTCAGCGCGGTTATCCAAAAATCCATATCGACTTCTCAGCGAGACGTGGTAGCGGCTGTTGTTCCATCCATCGGTCGAGTCCTAGGGGGAGACTTCGTCGGTATGGTGCAAAGGAAGATGCGGGACGAATCATATCCGAAAGCACTCATACAAGGTGGTTTCCCGCCCGAGGATAAGGTCATCGCTTTCATCGTCCTCATCAACAGTCTCGGCGTTGCTGTCGATTACATGTCCAGAATCATAGAGACTTGCCTTGGCAGCTCACCTGATCGCCAGAATGGTACTTCTCATACCAACCCTCTGGCCACCTCTTTCCCATTCGAAAACGATGCCACGTTCGTAACGTCGAACCTCACAACTCTGAATTCTAGCTTTGCGACGAAAGCCCATGAACTCCTGTCGGACGGAGTACGGGTACTCTATTCCAATGTTGTCAAACTGAGACTGAGAATTGTCCTCGCCGAGACGTTCCGTGATGCAGATTACTGGCATACCGAGGACGAAATCATCGAGATGGCACAGCAAAATGAAGAGGACGAAGAAGAGGTACTTCACCGAGTCCAACGACGCTTTGAACACGGATGGGACGCGCTCATGAAGCCTATACAACGGCTGATGACGCCGAAGACGTTCACAGCACTCATGGAGAACACAGCCACGTATCTGGTCCAGGTCCTCGAGAAGAGGGTGTGGAGTTATAGCGGGAAGACGAATGCCTACGGTGCCATTCGCCTGGAGCGAGACTTTTCCGGTATCATCAGCATGATAGCTCGAGGTAATTACGCGGTCAGGGAGGCCTTTGCCAGGGTCTCGCAGGTGCTCATGATTGCCAATATGGAAGACGACGAGTGGGAGGAGCTAGGAGGAGAAGATGTGGAAGATGGCATCCAGTGGGTGCTTAATGAAGATGAGAGGAGACGAGCGAGGAACCTGGTCAGAGAATGAAGACATCTACTTTAGATTTACAGCGCGGCATAGCATGAGGTGGATCGGTCAGCCAAAAAAGTGATTTATTCAGGCATTTCCGTATGATGTATTCTAGATACCACACCCGGGCATCGTACGCAGTACCTACCTTGGTAGGTACCTAGGTAGGCAATATCCCAACTGGAGGTGGTTTGATTCAGGGGCGTTGCCGGGTACCTAGGTACCTACTAAGTGGGTAGTTTGCTTAGTTGCATAATTATGCAACTATCCCGACACAAATAAAGTTCTAGACTATGGGTCCAACTCGACCTGTGCCTGTGCCTGGGCCTGTGCCTGCCGCTGTAAAGTTCAAGCTTCTCACACATGTAGCTTTCAATCATCACCAACATCACCCCCTTCCACTCCGCCTCTGCATCTCTGCATCAATCGCCGGCCGTCTCTCCTTCACCAACATTCAAGATGGCGACATCACAATGGGGGTTACTGGAGGAGCACGAGGAGTTGGAGCTGCACAAAAATCGACTTCTCAACGTTGAAGAACGACCCTTCAAGCGCCTGACCAAACGTCTCGTTACCCCAGGAGCCTATACGAATCCCGGCAAGCTCCCCACGCCACCCCCCGATCGAGGACCAAACGACGAAGCCCAACAAGCCGCAGACACATCCTCGGCGCATGTCGACGTCAACGCCCTGAAGGAGGACATCACGCTCGACTTCGCAGCCTTCGACTCGGCCATCGCACGGCTGCAATTTCTGGCGACGGCGAACGCGCAGGAGCGGGCGCGGTACGCGGCGGACCGGCTGAGCATCGTGCACAAGATGGAAGAGGTGCGGGCGGGGAACCAGGACCTGCGCGCGCAGCTGGACGGCCGCAAGGCGACGCTGGCGCAACGCCGGCGGTGGGACGAGCTGGCGGACCGGATCACGGGCAACCGCATGCTGCGCACGCGCGCTGAGCAGCACGTCGCCCTGGCCAAGCTGGCCGAGGAGTGCGACGAGCTCGCCCGCGAGAGCGCCACGTACGGCGCCACCTGGCGCGAGCGCCGCGAGCAGTTCGGCCGCCTCGTCGACGAGGGCAAGAGGCTGCGCGCCCTCATCCGCGACGAGAAGGAGGAGGTCGAGCGCATGGAGGGCATGGACTCGGAGGATGCCGAAGACGGCGAGGCGGCGGCGGCGGCGGCTACCAATGGTACGGCCTCCACTCCTGCTGGCGCTGCTGGTGTGGCCAAGGGCTCCGCTAGCGGCAACGCGACGCCGCGCCCCGAGAGCGGCAGCAGCCAGAAAGCCGAGGGCAGTGCCACACCGAGGCCCGGTGACGGAGGTGATAAGCGCACCCCGAGACCCGACAGTCCTCAAGGCCCGACTACGTCTTCGTCAACGCTAGACGGCGCCGCTGCCGACACCCTGAAGCCGAGACCCGACAATATCAACAACAATATCAACAACAACAATGGGACGTTCTCCCGATCCGGAAGTCAGGCTCCGAGCCAGCGTGCGGCCAGTCAGCAACCTAATGACGAACAACAGACGGCTGCAGAGGAGGGCGATGGCGAGGACGTGGAGATGGGTGAATCGGATCCCGCAGCGGCGACGACAACGGCAGCTACGACAGAAGGGGATAATAATAGACAGGAGACACCACAGATCACGGTCAACGCGCCCGAGGGTAATGGGGATAAGATGGACACGACATAGTCATAAACAACAAAGAAAAGAAAGGGGTCCGTACGTGTTTTAGGGGGGAAAGGGGAGACGGAGGGAAAATTGGTATGTACGCATGGAAGGAAACTCAAGAGTTTCCGCCTTGTGCGAGGTCCATACCTAGCGACGATCAAGAGGCTGGCTGAGCTAGGCTAGGTAGCTATACCCCCATGAGTATGAGTTGAGTAAGGCAGGAGGGGAAGAAGAAGTGTAGGTACTACCTAGTGCCTGCACAACATACACCCTCTGCGCCGAAAAAACATGATAGGACTCTCCTACGTATGATTGATCCGTTCGTTGCTCTGCTGTGACTACTATCTATACTGAAGTCTCTGTAGTCTAGGTAGACTTCACATGCATATGCACGTCCGTGCCTAACAGCCCATTCTTTACCATCTCTCTCCTGACTTAATAAATTCAGACTCGGTGGGGTATAATGCTCTCATTCTGGTTTTCTTTTTCTCTCCTTGCTCTCTCCTCATTAATCATCGTAAACGTTTTGTTTCTTCCTCTTTCTCTCGTAATAATCCTACAGCCAGACACCTCCTTTCTTTTTTTCTTCTCCCCCCCGGTCCTGGAAAATCGAAATCAAACCTGTCCAGGTAACCGGACCGCCTGACCCAACTTCAGCACCTCCCTGGCCTTCTCCAGCTCGTCGTCCGCCGTGCCGCCCTTGCCCTCGTTCTCGCTCTCGGCCGTGGCGATCTGCTCCTCGAGTCTCTGGACGGCCTGCTCGATGCGCTCGCCCAGGGGAAGGAAGACGGCCTTGGTCTCGTCCATGGCTTTTTGCTGGTATGGGATTTAGCGAAAGCTAGTAGTAAGGAGGAAAGAGAGAGAGGGGGGGGAAGGGGGGAGGCTTTATGTATGTACACACCTCCTGCTTCAACATATACTCGGCGTTGCTCCCCGCGGGCGCCGAGCCGTCCTTGATCTGCGCCTCGAGCTTCGAAACGCGCTCGCCTTGTTGTGCGAGCTCCTTCTCGTATGACTTCTCCTCCTTCACGAGCCGCTGGACGGCCGATGTCGCGATGGCGAGAGGTGATGGGGCCGGCATCTTTCTGCTTTGTTCCTGGATGGGGAGTTTTTTGTTTGGTTTTTTGGTCCGGGTCTCGTCTCTTCGGGGAGGTCTCGAGACGTTGGTGGAGGAGTTTATCGTTATTACGGATAGTTTTGGTATGGGTAGACAGTCAGGCAGGGTGAAAAGGCCGAAGGGTCTATTTGTTAGTACCTAGGTTTGTTTGTTCGCATGTAGCGGATAGCAGGATATGTTAAAGAGGTGATCGGATACCTAGGTATGAGCCGTCGAGGTGGATGGTGGGATGTCCAATGTCTCGATCTGGAAATCTGTTTTGGCGGGGTTGGCGGGGTAAGTGAGTGACAGACAGGGGGTTACAGTAAGTATTGACCCCGGTCAGCCCGTCTATCCAGCGGCGGCGGGGGGCGATTTATATACAACTAAATGAGAAGACGGATCAGTCAACAAACATGTCCCTAGGTTAGGTAAGTGGTCTTATTTCTAGAATAACTATATTCATTCCAACAGCCAGTCTGTATGTAGATTATAAAGCAGGAGGGTCTAGGCACGTAAGTTGGTACTTACTCAGCGCGAGCGAGAGATTGAGCACCTGTTTGACGAGGTAACCGAGACCTACAAAGGCGATGAAAGTCCACGGCCAGTCGCCGACCGTCAGCAGGAACGCGACGATGACGCCGTATACCCACAGCGGACCGCCTTTGACGCTCGCCCAATGTAGCGTCGCAAGCACGACCCCGCAGATCGTAACCCGGGCGAACGTGTTGCCGTGCAGCTCGATATGGTTCCTGACGGCCTGTCGCCGGCGCGCTCGCTCGCGTTGTTCGCGCAGGAACAACTCCGTCTCCTGCGCGTGGAACTGTCGGCGGTAGTCTGTTTCCATTTACGGGGAACAATCAAGATGAGGTGAGCGGGTATAGAAGAGAGAGGGCGTTTGTGTGTGTGTGTGTTTCTGAGTGGGTTGAAAAGCGATGCGTCCTCGTCAACGGCGATATTTCGGGGGCCAGAGTGCTGATGAGAGAGTGAAGAGAGAAAGGGGGATTTCATCCAGGTGGGCTGCAGATGTAGATGAAGGGGGTCATCACCTTAGGTACCTGGATACCTAGGAGGCAGGTTTTATCATGAACCTTTCTTCTTTTTTTCCCGTTGAGGTAGCAGGCACTGGGCTGTACATCTTACCAGAATGGCAGGTTGGAGCCGGAATAAGACAGGAAAGGGGAAACATCCATGGGCAGCAACTCATACCTAACGTAGGTAGGGTTTGTAACTTTGCCTGGACCTAGATCAAGAAGCACGAGGCATTCCAATTGAGTATTCTCATAAAACATGGGACAAAGGGTACGACTGAGTTCTGTATCGCTCACACACCTACTAAGGATCCGGAAAGTATTTATTACGATTCCCCCTTTAATCTCTATTTTTATATATCCTACACTCCTTGAATGAGTAAAAACGGGTGAATGTGACAAGATATAACTCCTTCACAAGGGGCCCGATCTATCTTTATATAGCTTCCCATTCACGACTCCTCCAAATCCGACAGCCACCTTAGCCCCTCCTGAGTGTCGCCAGTATACCTCTTCGACAATATTATCTCAGGCCCCAGTATCCGAAGACATAAGGCACACCCGGATACATACCGTTCTTAGTATCGACTCGCGCCGGAGCTCGCAGAACAGTAAATGCCCGTGAAGAAGAATAAGTGAAAGCGCCGCGGATCGACCTTCAGATAGTAAATATAGGAGAAACAACCCGAGCGAGTGACCCTACCCAGGGAAACACAAATTGCAACATAATTAAGGCAAGATCGTACATATTCTCGTTACTTCTGGTCAATTGTTACGATGAGCTGTAGACCAGATTGACCAGCTTCCGCGGTACTATGAGATACCCAGGCTCTCTCGCTCCAAGGCTCGGATGGAAAGGCGATCGTGTTGTAGACTAACTTTTGGAAGGCCTGATACGGGTCATATCTCACTGCCATAGCTGAGAAAGCCCAGTCATCGGTTTCATAACTGCTGTGAACCTCTGCTTCTGTGCAGTGATGTTCAGGAACAGATCTAAGCTCCCCCTGAATATGATTAGCTCATTGCGGGCTCTCACAGTCATATAGGGGCCTATCTTGCCCTTCTCTTCATTCCATCAATGCCCACTGACCCTACTTTCCCCCGATGACCATGCAACTAGGGATGGGAGATGGGAGTCCGATAGCGACCTTGCTTTTCCCTTCGAACTGCGTATCCCGGGAGGGTTCAGGCCGCGGCCAACAAAGTAGTGGCCGGTGTCACAATTACGACTGATGCGATCACAACAAGTTCCAACTCAATTTGGAGCTCGACCACACGTGAGCAGAAGTAGCTACTGGATCTGCATATAATCAACGTATGCCTGGAAAGTAAGACAGGAATACGGCTACCTCGGAGGCCAGGGCCATTTTTGAATTGGACAGAGTATCTAGTAACTGATAAGGTTGCTATGCATGCAACAGATATTGGTAAGGACCGTATACAGAGCGGCTTTCATCATGCCACGTACGCGGAGAAGTGTCTACCCATTGTCACCGTCGAGGTTGGGGACTAGAAAGGAGTGCTCAGGCGGCGGTGCATGCTCCAGATATCAAGGAGATCAAAATGGCCGGGAATCGGCAAGGAGCGAATTGCCCATATGAACGCCAGAAGGGCATCGAGAAACTGCCCGCGGCTTGCTGTTCTGCCTGTCGCTTGCTGGATATCATGATATGGTCTTTCAACATTACAGTACCACATCGTCACGGCGTGAACGATTCCCATAGGGTGGATCCCCGTGAACCGTCGATGGATAATAAGGACGCCCATAAAATTGCATCAGCTGGCGTAAAAGCAAGCAATCTATTACTTTAGTGCCCAAAAGGGAACCTTGGAAGCGTTAGAGCCTTTTGCTCGTAGAATCGATCCATGGATGTCATTACTTACCGTGTAGGTCTAGGTAGAGAGACCGTGAATAGTGGACATCAGCCGGGCCTACCTATGTGGCTTGATATGGTTCGGTGTGGCTACTAGTTGAAGTATTCCTCAAAGTGCTGATTCGTTAAAACTTCTAGTACCTAAGAATCGAATTCTATTCCAATTCGAGCCAATGAGAATTACATCGTATATCTTTCAAGCAGTCTCATTGGCTGAAGACTGTTTGAAGACACCATTTGGTGCTAGAAAGTTTTGCTGGATCGGCACTTTAAGCCCTCCGGTGGGGCCGACGGGTGAGGCAATCGAGCTTTTATTACTCAGGTAGGTACTTCGTACTGACAAATCAACCCAGCCAAACCGCAGCTTTTGCAACTTTGCGCAATTCAACGATCCTGCTGCAACTGCACACAATTTTCCCAATTGACCCTACATCATGGCGTCGCAAAGCGTATCCATGCGTGAGTTCTTAACTGCTGGCGTTGTTTGAGCTCCTGGACCTTCCGCTGATGTCTTTTTGTTAGCCTCGATCTCCGCCACCTCCGAGTCGAAGCCCTCCATAAACGCCAGCACCGCCGAGGTCCCAGCATCGAAACCCAAGGTTCGAAAATAAACCCCTCTCGCCCACCCGCGGAGAGCCCTGCAGATGAGCCGGCATTGCGCTAACGATACATCCTGAATCTATAGCCATGCTGCGTCTGCAAAGACGAGAAAGCGAAGCGAGACGAGTGCATGCTGTTCTCCAAGTCGTCCGATCCCGCTAGCGACTGCAAGACCACCATCGGCCAGTATCGAAGCTGTATGGCGGGATTCGGATTCCAGGTCTAAGCGTCTACGTTGATGAGGGACTCGGAGAATCGAGAAGATGCTTCATCCGAGTTCTACGCTGGACGGGCGTGTACTATAGTTGTGGATTTGGCGAGCATTTCGGCGTTGTGGAGGGCATAGACAGACAGATGGTCACCCAGACCACTGACAGCATCGGTCGGCGTTCTTTCGATGAATTGATATCCACTCCCTACAAACCTGCGACCATCATTATCGTATGACAGTGATCTGGCACGATTATCACCTCGCGGTCCTGCGTGAATCTGGTGCTTGGCAGTACTGTAAGGGCAGTAGGTCGCGATGCTACTCGGTTCAGCATTTTCATGGCCAACTAGAATGCATGCGTTCGAGCTGGGAATCATGCGATCAGACCTGATTCGAGGTTGAGTTGATGGCATCACGAAAGACAATTAAACCTGCTTCCAACTCGAGGGAAGTCAACAAGGGATCTAGGTAGCAACATGGAATGCTTCCAGTGGTTGCTGGCCCGAGCCTCGGCTGCATCCCGCTTGGCTGCGGGAGCCTCGTACCACAGGCCGACACCGGAATATCTAATCGACCTAAGGCGCGTCGAATCGTTCGAGGGCAAATCGCACGCATCTCGTTGGCAAATTTGCTATGGAGGCTGTCATCGGAATTCCCGTACACACCGGCGGAATGGGAGTTCTTATTGCTCGGCCCGTTTCTGACATATATGCATCCCGTCAACTCTATTGATATATCTGTCTATGGATATATCTGTAAAAAGGTTGGTTTGCCACGTGTACGCCTTCCGCGATGTCTGACCGGTGAACCTAGCGATTCGATATGTAAGTCGATTCCTTCCGGCCCAGCCATCCGTCTTCTTTTTGAGGTCCAAGCATGTACGGCGCGTATGCACGTACACACAGTTCATTCAGTTGGTATCGTACCTATCTATCCTTGACATGTCGAGGCTCACCAAGCATTCGACGGCGGTCAGCAGGCAGGGCTACCACGAGGTCTACTTTTAGCAGACTGCAGACAAGAAGCAACCCAACCGACCCCCCTTGTCCTCCGCTCGGAAGTTGCCTTGAATGTTTTTCTGTTTCCAGGGGTACGATGCAGGCCGAGCAAACCAAGTGCCAAGCTTGCCATTCTGCCGCCTTTAGGCTAAATGCACCCACCCCTGGCAGAGAGAGAACTATGATCGTCGGCTCACCTGATATCCCGAACCAACAACTGGTTGTGCCCTCGGCGGACATGGCTGGTCTAGACTTGTCGACTATCGATCGATTGCCACCAGAACGGGCATAAAACCCATCATGCGTGCGTATGATCGCTAGGCCCTAGGAGTAACTGAGAATACCTCCCGTAGGTAGTCGGGTAGTGAGATGAAAGGAAGGGAAGCTCGAAGAACTCGGTCAGGCGGCTTATTGTTTCGTCGTCATGACTTGGGCAGCTACATAGGTACAGAGGCTGTCAGCTCTGAGCGAGCGTTTTCTGTTTGAAATTTCATTCCGCACAGGAGTGGTAGCCTTTATGGGTGCGTGCTCCAACCATCTCAATAATAACAACAACAATGAGATATCGATATCTCCATCTGGGGATCCCGCAATATCTTCATGCGCTAGCATTGTTCCCAGTTTTTCATGGGTCTGGGGGAGATTGCCAATCACCACCAACTTGATAACTTGACTACTAAAATAGTAAAAACGGTTGCAGTTTATACTGTGTGACTCGTAATAAGTAATAACTTGTCGGCGATGAAAAAACAAGGATGGCAAAAACGCACGATGGAATATTCGCAACACTCACTCACTTTGTGATTTTTATTTTTTTTCAGTACCTAGGTAGTAAACGTAATTGATGCAAGCCACTTCCCGTCGCTTGGGTATCTAGATCTCTCGATGAGGCTCCTGGCTCCTTCGAATAAAAAACAACGTGCAGCATTGAATCCTTCCATCCGGCACCTCGGGGCGTGTTCCCGCCTACCGCGTGAGCATGAGCTCAGGTAGAAAAAAAAAATCATAAGCTCGGCTGGCTGGAGGAGCTGAGAGCTGGCGCTGCGCTCACCTACCAATCGTATTTGGTACCTGGTTCGTGGATTCATATATTTCCAGCATCCACATTCCAGAACGTGCAAACTTGTTGTTGAGATAACCGGCTAACCGGTGTCGATGTCGCCACCGTTTTGCTCAACGTTCTTTGGCTTCTTGAAAACGTCTAGTCTAAAGTATCCTACCTAGGAATCTACTATCCCGACTACATATCCACCTAGCTACATACCGGGGACTACCTACGATAGGTATGTTTGTCTCTCAAACGATGGTCATGCTGAGGCTCTCGATCTGAATGGTCATAATCTGCTGGCGTCACCGTCATCTCAATCCACTGTGTGCATGTGGGCTAAGTCTGTACATATATATTGGAAGCACATAAGTAAGTATACACTGGTGGAGAGAGGAATGGCTCATCTATATTGCACTGCAAATAGCAATGCCGGCTTCATATGAACTGCAATGCGCCCTGCGAGGTCTGCCCGAGCACCTTCACTTACCCAGGGCTTCTCGTAGGAGAGAGCTCAATTGTAAGTGGTCTGTATCTCGACCAACTGATCATGAAGGTGTAGTAGGTACCTAGGTATGCTCTAGCTTTTACTCGCTTCGCTGCACTGCAACACTGTGTGTCTCGTCCAAGACCAGATCAATCTATACTCACCTATCACTTCAACGTTAGTCTGAGCCGAGATCACTCTACTTGTGGAGCGGAAGCAATCCATAAGACTTTTCCCTTGCTCTTCTCATCTACGTTGGCCAGTGACCTCCCCGGCCAGCCAGTTGACGGTGCCAGCTCGCATGGATTCTGTTAGTGATGAATAGTGAACCCCAGTTACCCTAGCACCGTCGCCAGGGCTCTGGATCCGTCTCGTCGGGAAAGCAAAAGAAAATTGATTACCGGACCCTCGACGAAGATCGAAGTATTCTAGGTATGTATCATAATGTATGTATGTAAGCAGTTTATTACGTGCAGACCGGGTGGCCAACTTGAAACGGAACAATACCACGAGATCTGGCAGTGGCAGCAGCAGATGTAGCATGCACCACCAATGGGAGGGTTGAGGGTTTACTATGTTGATTTGACTTGATGGTCGTCGTTCTTTTGTTCGCGTACGCTGGGGACGGCGACGGTCCAGTCATCATCGGTGTTACTTGGAAAGTATTTCCCCGCAGTCGAATAGTGTACACCGAACCCAAGACTCCCCGTCCGAGTCCTGCCTCTCTCACTCACTCTCTCTCTCTCTCTACAGCACCGGCCGGCGGCATTCCATTGATGCGACGGCGATACCGCTGTGGATCACACACACGCACACAGAGACACACACACTTCTGGAAGAATTCCAGCGTATCTGCTGCGGTCAGACTACATCTTCAGATGGCCACAGGCTTGCTGCTGTCCAGTCCGAGCATCTTGCAGAATTATCCCGGCAGCGGTTGAAGATCTGCTATAACGTGACGGCGAAACGAACGATCCGGATGGTGGCGGTGGTACCACGCATCTTGGAGAGGAAAGAAAAATAATAAAGATAAAAAAATAAAGCCAATCTGAACGCAGCTGGGCCATATCGGTAACTACTGTATGCCCACGTAACACAGAGGGACTGCCGCGCCCCTAATCATACCGTCCTATTACGCCAACACTTCTGCTTTCTGTTGGATCCAGATCCAAATCCAGAAGTCGAGTCTTTCCCTAACCGAAGTGTCGAGGTGTGAGATTTTCGGATGCCAATTCCTAGCCGCCTCATGCCCCCCTTGCTTTTGAATCTCCACGGGGGAATGCCCCCCCCCCCCCCAACTGGGGATGGGGATGGGGATGGCGGGCATGGGGGAGAGTTTGGGGCAAGATGGGGTAAGGCGGCCCTCCATGCCCACCCCCATGTGAGCGACCTTGTAAGTTGTAAGTGGTAATGGTGCCGCGGGATTGCAGCAGCAAAGCAGCCCAGGGAAATGGGGTCCCTTGTTCCAGATCTCCCATCCACTCACTCGTTACGACTCGAATGGGCAACGGCACGATTGCTCAGTGTAGAACCCTTCCACCGGTCCGCTCGCCCGTTCGTGCAGCTCCCCTGTACCTAATAAAAGCCATGGCTTCCCATACCTATATCTGCGTCGCTGACCTCGGAAACTCTTGGTCTTTGGCTTTTTATGTTCGTGGTCGTTGTTGTCGAACTCAAGCCCCCTATATCCCCTTCCACTCATTGTGAAGCGACCCGACTGTGAAGATCTCTCCTTGACTACCTACGGAGGCAGCCGGTGGTCTTCTCTTCTCGAGATCCTATACGCGACACGGTCTTTTCAGAACACCCTTCCCCGCTCTTCGGATAACACCATTGTAGTCAAGATGGCTCTCGGTGACCTCGCCAAGAAGACCCCCAAGAAGGATGAGTTGGTGCAGGCTCAAGAAGAGGCTCCGGCCTTCGAAAAGGTCGAATGGACAAAGGAGCCCGGCCTGAGGAAGCTCTACTTCTACGCATTTATACTATGTGTTGCTTCTGCTACGACGGGTTATGATGGGTTCGTGGCCCGTAACCTAACTCTCCCATACCAGTCCTCCGATTTGGCTAATCCTCTCCATAGCTCGTTCTTCAACTCTGTCCAAGTATTTCCAACCTGGAAGTCGTACTTCCACAACCCAGACGGCTCCGAACTCGGTCTACTTGCTGCCTTGTACCAGATCGGTAGCTTGGCCTCCATCCCCTTAGTGTAGGCACCTTCTCTATATCTACCGACGGCTATCGTATTCTGACCCGTTGCAGCCCTCTCCTCGCCGACAACTTTGGACGAAAGGTACCCATCATAGTTGGGTGTGTCATCATGATCGTGGGTGCTATCATCCAGGGAACCGCACAGAACATCGGCGCTTTTATGGGCGGTCGCACTATGCTGGGTTTCGGAAACAGTTTGGCCCAGATTGCATCCCCTATGTTATTGACCGAGATCTGCCACCCCCAACATCGTGGCCGGATTACTACCGTATACAACTGCCTGTGGAACGCAGGTGCCATTGGTGCGTCTCCTCTTCGTGGGGATAGAGACTATGATTACTCAATGTGCTAACCTCGGGTCTCAGTTGTCACCTGGCTCTCGTTCGGTACCAACTACATCAATAACGACTGGGCGTGGCGTGCCCCGGCCATCGTCCAGGCCCTGCCCTCCTTGATCCAGATCATCTTCATCTGGTGGGTTCCCGAATCCCCTCGATACCTCATGGCCAAGGACAAGCATGACAAGGCCCTGAAGATCCTCGCGCACTACCACGCCAACGGCAACGTGAACCACCCGGTGGTCCAGTTCGAATACCGCGAGATCAAGGAGACCATCAAGCTCGAGATGGAGAGCAAGCAGAACAGCAGCTACCTCGACTTCTTCAGGACCAAGGGAAACCGCTTTCGGCTGGCCGTCCTCATCTCGCTCGGTATCTTTTCTCAATGGTCCGGCAATGCCATCATCTCTAACTATGCGTCTATCCTCTACTCCCAGGCTGGTATTACGAACTCGACGCAACAGCTCGGCGTAAGTTTCACCGTTGAAGGGCCCCAGGGTTCGTGCGTGTGCTAATCCGTCCTGCTAGTTGGCCGGTGGTCAGAACATCATGTCGCTCTTCGTCTCGGTGAGCATGGCCATGCTCATCGACCGGTGGGGCCGCCGGACCATGTTCCTCACCGCGACGGGGGGCATGCTCGGCGTCTTCGTCTTCTGGACGCTCTGCGCGGGCCTGTACGGCGAGCACCGGCTGCCGGGTTCCAACGTCGGCATGATCTTCTTCATCTGGCTCTTCGCCTTCTTCTACGCCATCGCCTGGTCGGGCCTGCTGGTGGGCTACGCGATCGAGATCCTGCCGTACAAGCTGCGGGCCAAGGGCCTGATGATCCTCAACGTCATGATCCAGGCGGCGCTGTGCCTCAACACGTACGCCAACCCGGTCGCCTTCGCCTACTTCGGCCCGGACCACTCGTGGAAGCTGTACCTCATCTACACCTGCTGGATCTTCCTCGAGCTGTGCTTCGTCTACTTCATGTACGTCGAGACCAAGGGACCGACCCTGGAGGAGCTCGCCAAGGTGATCGACGGCGAGGACGCCAAGGTCGCCCATCTCGACCTCGAGCAGGTCGAGCGGGAAGTCGAGAAGGAGACTCACGATATACCCCAGAAGGTCTAAGGAGGAGCCCCAAAGCTTGTATTTGATGGGGTCGTGTTTTCTTCGGCGGCGATGTTACTAAAAACAAAGAAAGAAAGAAAGAAAGAAAGAAAGTGGGCATCCTACTTACACTTCGTCCCGAAATACCCTCCCTCTTTTACTCCAACTGGCATGCTGGTGCAGCCCTTGTCGTTGTTGTCGTTTGCATATCACGGGCGTGGGGAGGTGTACTCTTTTTTATCTTTTGAAATGGAATCCATCATGGTAAATACTAAGTACCTGGTTTTGAGGAGATAGCAAAAATATAATGACGCTGTCACGCCTGAACGAACACCTACGTTTTCATGGAGTATTGCATCATGGCATTGGAAATATGAACGAAGCGAAAGAGCCCTGTATTTAAGGTAGTCTAGGCCATTAGCGAAAGGAGAATGTGTAGAAATGTCTAAGCCTTGGTGACGCTTTGATAATTTATGTCCGTGGTCTCATTTATTTACTTATTATTCGCACCAACAAACAAACTCACAGGTATCTAGCTCCCATTGCTCGCATTGGATACCGCACATTGCAAGTCCGCCGTAGGTACGTCGCCTGAAAGCTGCCTGTCAGATCCATCCGTCCATTCATCCATCTCGAGCCTCTTCTACCTACTTACTCAGTCGCGATCAATCTAACAAATAGGTTAGACTAATGCCAGGAACAGACACCTAACCTACAAAAAAAAAAAACGCAACTCGAAAGGCGAGAGAGAGAGAGAGAGAGAGAGAGACAGACAGAAAAATGGAATCATTCGCGCTCTCGGCCCAGCACTCGGGCGCTATCAACCACCTCCACACCATCCACCTCGACGCGTCCGTGGTCCAGACGGCGCGCGAGTTCCGGCTCGCCGTCACGGCGGTCGTGGCCGGCTGGATTGCCGTCACGGGCATCAGGGCTCTGTTTGCGGGGAAGGGAGGGGGACCTGGGCGCGAGGGACAGGGAGAGTGAGAGGGAGAGAGGGCAGGAGGGCTGTGTTGATACATGTATGCAGCTTCGAGGCATGAGTGAAAAGGCGCGTGTACAACGTGTGTTGTTATATCGAAAGACTATTGAAACCCTTGGGGATAATTCCCTTCATCCAGGTTCATGGCATCATTCTCAGCGGGCGAATTGAAAGTTCGGAGCGCCAGTTAAATGAATCCAGCTGGCATCGGACCCGTCCTTAAGTAAGGATGGTGATGTTATTGTTAAAGACTCGAGGACCCACCGTGTTCATTACGAGTTTGATTCATCATCCACCCTCTCGCTCGACTCTCTCTAACAAGGTCCAAATTCTTCGTTCTTCTCAATATCAATTTCGCTGTAGCTCATCATATACATATGTGCCAAGTCTTGAGGATATCGATTAGATACACGACTCTCATAATTCCACAAGATGCGTTTATCAGGTCTTCAGAAAGAAGTCATGGCTCTCTACCGGAACTGCCTCCGCGAAAGTCGCAAGAAACCGGCTGTAAATATTGAAAAAAAAAAGTGTTCCGTCTAGCCCCTGAATGCGAGCTGATTTGGATGTACGACAGGCCACAAGACCTCATTTCGAAGCATTCGCCAGGTAATGATATAACGACGCTCGCCTTTTTGTTGAGTGAATCTGGATTGACTGAATCTGACTGACTTATGTACTTAGGTCTGAGTTTATCAAGAATATCGGAATTGACAAAAGAGATTTCGCCGCCATCGAGTATCTAGTACGTAAAGGAAAACGCCAGCTCGAGACATATTCTCAACCTTCCATAAGAGATATTAGGTGAAGGAGCTCTTGATGGTCATATATGGGAGTATTGGTAGACATATGTACCTCCCACCTCCCGGGTAGTTGGTTATGTATACTGTACCCCCCCGAACCCTGGAACCCTCATGGCAAGAAGCGCCGGCTTAACGGAGTATTCTCACCCGAATTTGGCCAAAGTTCCAGTCAGCAAGGTTACGGCTGAAATCACAACCTTGGAAGCTGGAGAGCCGCATCACGGTCAAAAAAGCAATCGCATCCGGCCTATGACATCCTTCGCTGCCCAGGTGGTGACTGATGATGGGTAGCTCATACCTTTTGGCTCATGGTTGGGAAAGACCTCATCTCTGACAACCACCTACCCCTAGGCCGGTACCATTTCGTCCCTCAGGAACAACTTTTCTTAGAACATAGATTTTGTCTTTTTTGGAACGCTTTTTTGGAATACAAACGATGCCTAAGCTCAGTTTGCCTTAGAAGGGGAGTCCACATCGGCGACCAGAAATCAAGTATCCATCCTCGGCCGATTCTAGAGACCGCCGCCCCCATCGGGCCGCCCAAGCAGTATTTCGAACCCCCTTAGCCGAATCATTACTTAGAGCACGACGACGCCAACGAAGGATCAGCCGCAGCAGACATGGAGTCCGCGTCAGCAGGTGCCTCACCGCACGAGAGTCGAGACGCACAACCAGCAGCGACCATCGAATCTCTCTGACGCGAAACCCCCAAGATATCGACCAGCCGTACTGGGGCACTCTACGATCTTCTCAAGTACCACGCGCAAGGGCCGGGCCGACGGCTCATCCTGTCAAGGCCAGCCCCCTACACAATGGGTACGCTCACGTGAAACCACCTGGCAGCAAGAGGCACAAGAGCCCTTTGACCGAAAAGCCACTTCCCGACCTGCCGCATGTGAAAGATAGTATGGGACCAGCGGCAAGAAACTATGAGCAGCAGAGTGCCAAACGGTATGGTGTGGCAGATCCGGTAGCCTGGGATGCAATCAACAGGTCGCTCATGCAACAGCGGCAATTGTCATCTTTGCTCATCCCCGACGATTTGGCCAACGAGTCTCTCAGACACTCCGACATTCCTTCTCGATCTTCCAGCCAGCGAAGGACACTTGATCGCTTTACCAGACAGCTCGAGAAATATGCCGAGGCTGCTAAAGCAACTGGCGGGGCCCCGATAGCTACACCGACGGTATCAGAGTCCAGAGCGTCGCTGCATACTGTGAAGCCGCTGATGCCTTATCGAAATGAGTTCCAGTCCGCTGGACTCGCTGTCACTTCGAAGGAACAGACCCACAAGCCGTTGGCCAAGGGAAACAGAATAGGCACTACGCTGCAGCGCCATGTCCATGGCGACATCCCCGAGAGCACCAAGGTCTTACTGCAGTTGACTCGTGACTCGGATGGGCAGGATGATTCTTTGATCAAGTCAGCATGCAGTAGCACCTCTTCTTACGTCGAATTTACTCCACCGGATGGCTACAAGACGCATCTTATGGAAGGCTTACCTATACACAAGCCAGAGCCGAAGCCGAAACCAATAGAGAAAATACGACTTCTCCCTTGGTTGAAGAAGAGACCGGTAGATGACAGTCATCATCACCATAACCGTGTAATCGAGCGCCGGTCTCAGCCCGCCCATGACAGTCGGCTTCGCACAATCCCACCTTCTTCTCGCACTTCGAACAGTGGCCTGCCTAGAGGCACCCAAGCCCATAGCCACGGAGCCGGAGTGAACCGCGGAGCGCAGAACCACAAACCTACCCTTCCTCCTAAGATAGCAGCAGTGCCCCCGACTTTGGTAACGTCCAAGAGAGCGGCGTGTGTGGCGATGTCGTCCACCGATTATGGGCAGGATGCTCGAGTGTCCCATCCGAATCCCTGGGCTGTACAGCATGGTGGGGATCAACTTGCTATTATGCCCCAAATCTCCAAGGCTTTGCGCGAGAAGAGAGACTTGTCCAAGACTCGTCGGCCCGTACCCCAGCCCGAGACCATTGATGAAGCAACTGAGCCATCGCCTTCGCCTTTGAGGAGTCAAGCTACGAAAGAGAAGGCGAAAGCTGAAAATCGCATCATGGCCGAGCTTGAGAAGCGCCAAGACAGTGTTTCACCGCAGACAGACGCTTCGTCAGTACCATCTCTTCCTTACACGGCGAGGTTTGCAGCCAGTAAACCGGCGTCATTAGACCGCGCGTTGAGTGTAGTTTCCCAACAGCTCGACGAAGTGAGCAAACAAGCAGACGAGCGAGCTTGCACATCAGGTCATGTCTCTATTTTGAGAGAGTCGACAAATCAAGGAAACGAACAAGTTCCTGAGCTAGTGTCTGGTCGGCGAGAATCCAACAGAGAACCAAGCTACCCACTACGCAAGAAGGGCAAGTACATTGATGCAGCCACTACGATGTCACCACCTGGTATGAAGCCGTCGGCACCAAGACCTCTACCCCCGGCTCAACCCGCGCTGCCACCTCCTCCTAAGCCGACCCGAGCTGCCCCCTTGGCACCGGTCAAACTGCCAGAAATGGTGCCTGTTGACCAGCACGCGAAACCTCGGGTACCTATCGCGGATGACAGAATGAATGATCTGGATGTCTTCGTCGAATATGACGACGGAGATATCGATGATAGGGATGTCATTAAGGGGCTTCAGGTAGCGATACACGCAGCAGCCGACGACGGCTATGACGCACACGTGCGAAACAAGACCGGACTGAGGATTCGCAGGTTTTTGGCGGATCTGAAGTCGTTCGAGGAGGTGCAACGAGAGATCTCGGGCTATCAGCATGAAAGAGAACGGCGCGCAGAGATCAGGAGGCTTCAACGCATACAAGATCGAAAAGTCGTACCCCGATCCGGCTCGTGAAGTTAGCTAACCTAGTTAGTCCTGTGCTGGTGATCTTGCCAAGTTGCATCATCCGGACGTGGCGGACATAGGGAACGCTGTGTAGTCATGGAGCTCTGCTGTCTGTATGCAGTAGAGGGAGGAACTATTGGATCTAGATATGTTAGCTACTCTACCTCGATCATCGAATGAGGAACCATTTCATCGATCCCTCGGGGCTCGGGGCCGTTGTGAGATGCTGCTAGCTTGACCGTGCATCGACTATCCCTTGCTGTGCCAGCTAGTCTCATTACTGTCCTTCGAATAGCGCAAATTCAGGCTGCAAGCAATAAGACCAGTCTTCTTATTAAGTCACAAGGTTTTTCATCTTGCCCTTCTTTTTCACGATGTCAGGGGGTTTAGGCACCTAGACTCAGGGCAGGTGGAGATCAGCCCTATCCAATGGGTAAAAGAGTGGGACACGAGAGCAATCATGGGGCTAAACTAAATCCGGTTCAGGCTCATAGAGTTATTTGGTTTGGCAGGCTGGCAGCTGGCTGGCTGGGGCTGAGGGGGAGGGGTTTCAGGCAGCGTATCTTGATGAGCGCAGCAGGCACGATGGATGCTGACGAATCCTACGTATCTATGGATATCTCGCTCGATTCTGTCAACGACGTGTTGCTTTTGATCGTTAGATTTTCATGATACGCGGTGCATGTGCATACTTCCATGTCTCTCCATACGCGGTTCAATTGCGATTCTTGTTCTCTGCATTAATGCTCAGCCAACTCACTGGTTCCTGATGCGCCTTGCGAATTCAAAACCTCGTTGAAATACAGAGTTCATTGCAATATGGCTTCGACTGCCACGGCGGCCCCAAGTGGTGGTGGTGTTGTCAAGCATCGAGCTTGTGACGAGTGCAGTATGTCGTTCTAAATCCACGGCAGATCTCCTATGTAGTCCAGCTTACAAGTCATCAAGGGACTCGTAAACTTGCCTGTTCTAAAGAGCCCAAAGGGTGCACACGTTGCGTACGCGAAGGCATCCCCTGCCATTACTCCGCCCAAAAGCCAATGGGTCGCCCACGCAAGCGACCGCGAGACGAACCGACTTCAGAGTGCCTGCCGCCGACCAAGAACCAGATGGTCGAGATACCGCCCGACACGACGGATCCGGGTTTGGCTTTCATCAACATGCTGGTCGGAGGAGATATTGATTTCGATCTCCCAACGGAAGCCGACGTCTTTCAAGAGCACCACCAAAACAATACGGCCTACACTTGGAACTTTGGCTATACCGGCGACGCCTCTGCAGAGGTCAACTTCGACCCAGTCCCGGCAGTACAACCGGAAACATCAACGACTTTCTCTCCCGCGAATCTCGACCCGGCCTTGTTCATGTCCTCGGAACTGACGCCCCCAATTGAGCAAGTTCCTGATCTGACACCGAACTCTGCCAACACTCCCGAGAGCAGCTTGAGCACCCAAAACCCCCCACCAACGTGTTTCTGTAACACGAACTTGTACCTCGCCTTGGACTCGATGCAGAAACTGGACCAGAGAATTGAGCTGGCGATTCGGCAGGCTAGACTGGCAGCCAAAACCGCATACGAGGTAGTAAATTGCCCCGTCTGTTCTTTCAAGATGGAGCTGCCTATAGATCTGTGCTCGCCGCTCCGAATACGAGTATTCCAAAACCTCATGCTACTTGCCACCCTAATCCCCAGCATTGTATGTGCTTACGAGCGCATCCTCCGTGTCGTAGACGAGGAGTCAGACAAGGCCAAAGCGGAGCAGCGGCAGCTCGAATTTAGGCTTCCTGGTCTCGGGGGCGTATGGGGCAGTTTGGCCAGCGACGACCCGTGCAACATCGTGGAGGCCTACAGCTACCGTGTCATGGATCCCACCATGTGGCGTCTCATCGTGAGAGCGCTGCTGAAGGTTGACGTATACGGTTTATCCGGTGATACTCGGTGCAATGGCAACGGCGGCAGCTACGCCGATCCATTCCATCTCGGCTTGAAAGACATTGTCATCCTGATGGAGAACAAGTCTAAAGCTAGACATGCCTTTCTGGATACAATGGCAGCTACCCCGGGGGCGGGGTATCATCTACCAAAGAGCTGCGAGGCAGACGAGGTGCCCAGGTGTCAGAAAATCATCGCAATTGCGAAGCAGTCGATTGATGACTTGGTCATTGCGTGATGGGTGGGTAGCAGAGACGTTCCGAGTGCTGAATACGAGCATATTCTTGTTGCGAGCTTACTCTATGCGTCTGTTTCCGCCGTTGAGGTTGGCTAAGTAAATACCCACACTGCCGCCGACCACAGCCTTGTTTTGGCCGACAGCAACCGTCAATAGCGCATCTCGATACAACTCGCCTGGTTCACCTCCACTACAAGGCATAGACTATGGGATGACTCACAATCCCGTCTAGGGCCTCCTCTGTCGCGCATTAGGGCGCATAGCAGGTTCGCAAACCCCCTTTTCGGCGTTTTCCACCCCAGCTGGTACTGACCTGAATCCGGCAGCCCGTAATAAGTTTCGCATATGATGTACTCTGGTCGCAATCCTCACTCATTTATATGTATAAGTGCATTGGTGTATATATCTATGGGATGGACGAGTCTGGGAGGTCGACTCCGTTGATTCATATAGACAGACCTATCAACGTGGCCGAAATGACGGAGGCACGGAGGGATAATGGGAAAAGAGAAAAGAGAAAGGAGGGCCGGCATGGAATAGGAAGCGCTTCTTTCCATGAGGCCAACATGTACAGTATATGCTAGACCGGCTAGTAAATACGAAGCTCAATCAACCTCGCTGCTCCAGTCAGCAGAAACTGGGGGACACATTGAAAGTACAGAACAAAAGAAAAACACGATCAGAGTTATCCGTGGCTGGCAGCAGCGGTCTTTCGATTGTAACCTACATGTTTCCTACGTGACACGGAGGTTCAGATTTTCGTTGGTCAAAGAAGACCCCAACGAGTGTTTGCATCCTCTATGGAACATGCTCAGAAGAAGAGAATCCCTATTGCTGGCAAGTTGTGAGGTTGACTATCACTTGGTATATCGTTTCCCCCCCCCTTCCTTCGTCGCTCGGCCAAAATAAACGTCCAAAGAAGCATGTAGACTATAGCGCATGCTCCTGGCGAGTAGGTTCTATTCAGCGTCGCCTTTCCAAAATCTTGAGAGAGAAAAGAAAAACAAAAGAGATATATGTATGTATGTATGCAGAGACGTCATTCATTAGAAGCCAGACTGGCGTAGGTTATCTAGTAGACTACCTCGTTAAAAGCTGACGATCCTACGAGACTTGGGGGTGGGCTTGAGGGATTCACTATGATGCCATTTAGCGTCGAGATGGGGATTTCAGGGTCCAGGAAGACAGGGACGTCACGTCGGTCAGGGTCCTTTTTTTTTCTCTCAGGGTCCAGGAGGAAGAGGTGAAAGGAATGACGTCTCCAGGAGGAAGACAGATGGGTTGAGGCTCTTTCTCTCAGTACCTAGTGAGTTTCCATGGACGTTTTCTTTTTTTTCCCTCTTCCCCATGTGCTGCTTTTTGGTTCCTGTTCCTGTTCCTGGTAGATGCAAAAACAAAGTTCAGGGGTAAGTGATGGATTACTTTTATTAGTGGACGATGATGTAGTGTATGTCCGTCCGTCTGTCGGGTGTCCTTCTCTCAGCCCTGTCTCTACTTACTCCGTAGGCAGGAACTTATTTTTGGCACAACCTCTTCTAGCAGTAGTAAGTAGCTCGAGGCTGGACTTTGGACTACTGACGCTCCTAAGTAACACGATTCGGTTCTGGAACTGTGGCCAAACGAGCGCATTTACTCCGTACCTAGGTAGATGATATATCGTATTCAAAGTGCCAAGACTCGGTTAAGGTTGTTTCTATTGAGGAAAACTGGCGTCCGATTGGGTTGAACCGTTGGGCGAAATGTTCTGGGTAGATAATGAGGTACCTGATAGAACGGGTTTTATCTGCCGAGCGAAAAGGTAGCGCTCTATCTAACTAACTCAAATGTATTTTGAGATCCATTATGAGGAGGTACCTCAACTTGTCAAGCAATTGTGTCATGGTCCAAGCTCCATTTTTCGAAATCCATTGAGCCAATCTGGCATCTCGGGAGCTGCAAGCCTCAGGCCTTGCATCATGCATCATTGAGGACACGGTTGTCTGGCACAAAGAACTTCAACTTCAACAATCCCAAATCCAGTATATTACAACATCACTGCCCGTCGCCGCCCGCCATAACTAACCCCCCCCGCGGCACTCATTTGTCAGAAACCTCGATTGACATACCATTTGCTACTGTGTACTGGTTTTTTTTTTTTTTCTTTCTTTGTTGTCGCAGCTCATTCCTGCACATTATTACCACATTTCTTTCTCGCCGAACTACCACTGCCGACATCCCTCGTACCACCACCGCATTCCGCCACTACTACCACCACTACTACCACCACTACTACCACCACTACTACCACCACTACTCTGACTCGACCCAGCTTATCTTCTTCCCTCCTCTTACCGAAACAGCAGGTCTGCCACCATCCGACATACCACCGCCCGACATGGCACAGATCAGAGGAACAGCTGGCTATAACCTGGGTGGGCAGAACCCATTTGGCGGTCCAAGGAATGATGGCGCCGACCCAAGTCCTTTGGATGCCATAAGGGAACAGACGAGCAAGATCGAGGACATACTCGACTCGGTCAGCGAACCCATCAAACCGTATGTCACCACCGCTACCCACCAACCTTTTGCGACAACCCTTTCAAACGAAAAGAAGAGAGGGGAAAAAATTGAGCCAGACAAGAGGCTACCTAAGATCTGCGAGACTGACATGATCCACGTGCTATAGGTATCTCCCAGCCATCGGCCGTTTCCTCATCGTCGTCACATTCCTCGAGGACGCCCTGAGAATCATAACACAATGGAACGACCAGCTAGTATATCTCAACTCGTACAGGCACAGTAAGTCGGCTCTTTTCGAGCTCGTTTATGCTGCGAACAAAGGTTGATATCATGATTGCTAACTGAGCTCTACCCCAGTCCCTGCCGGTCTTACGCATATATTCCTCATTGTCAATGTCATCACTATGGTTTCCTGCTCCACCCTCGTCATTATCCGGAAGTACTCCGACTACGCGGTCGCCGGCCTCATGGGAGTTGTCGTCACGCAAGCGCTCGGGTACGGTCTGATCTTTGACCTGAACTTCTTCCTCCGCAACTTGTCCGTCATCGGTGGCCTCATCATGGTCCTGTCCGATTCCTGGGTGCGCAAGACGAAGGCCTTCGCTGGTCTGCCCTCCCTCGACGAGAAGGACCGGAAGATGTATTTCCAACTGGCCGGCCGCGTGCTCCTGATCTTCCTCTTTGTCGGTTTCATCTTTAGCGGCGAGTGGACCATCTGGAGAATCATCACCTCGGTCGTTGGTCTGCTAGCTTGCATCATGGTTGTGGTCGGCTTCAAGACCAAGTTCAGCACCACTCTTCTCATCGTCATCCTCAGCGTGTTCAACGTCTTGGTCAACAACTTCTGGACTGTAGGTTTCGCCTTCACATTCGCGTCTTACCAACCAACAAACTAACCCATATTGTAGCTTCACGAGCACCACCCCCACAAGGACTTTGCGAAATACGACTTCTTCCAGATTCTGTCTATTGTTGGCGGTCTCTTGCTCCTAGTTAACAGCGGCCCTGGCCAGTTCAGCATCGACGAGAAGAAGAAGGTCTACTAGATTATTTGGGGCATTCCAAAGCTCGAGGGGTGGAAGTTGAAGGCAGCAGCACTTTGCATCGCGATCGCATGTGCCCAGCCACGATGTGAAGCAATGTGCCGATGCAAGGAATGACACGCATTTATATTTGGGCGCAGCGGGCGTTTGATTATCCCTGTATAGCAGGGAACCCGGATAGTATTCGAATCCACCAAGTACTTACAATCCTCCTCCCCCAACGGGAGGGGGAAAGAAGAAAGAAAGACGGCTGCTTTTCATCCAAGTCTTCGGTTGTAAAAAGTTATAACATACAGAGAGATGATGGTGAACAGAGAACAAACTATGGGCAAAAGATCGACGTAACATCGATAATGTCTAGCCTTAACTTAGTTCTTGAAATAACGAAATTCTTCAGACCACTCTTACTACATATCAATTTTTTCAAAGACTGCCTTGGGGTAGTATAGTGAAGAGAAAGCGTATTGACGAGGGAACGAGCGACTAGACTAATATTCCCAAGATCGTCCGTCTTGAATGATTTCTCGCACCTACCTATATCCCATCGTCCAGACTACATAAGTACGGGTGTGCTCTTTTTTTTTTTTTTTTTTTTGGGCCTGTCTTTCCTTTTTTTTCTTCCTTTAAGGGCTAAATGGATTGCGTACACTTCCAACAGTGCTCGCAGTTTGGGGAACGAATGGATGGGGGTGGTGAGTACATTGTTTAAATTTAAGGAGGTAGTAGGTAGGTTGGATACGCGAAAAAGGAGATTCTTAAGATCGATCGGAGGAGGAGCACGTATAGAATAGGGGGTGGTTGAACTGACTTTTGTAGTGGGGCGGTAAGGAAGAAAAAGGGAGGGGGGGGGTGCTGATTTGAGTAGACTTGATGAAGGATAGATGATTGATAATATCCGCGGAGATGGAAGTCTTCTTCTACGAGAAGGGCATTCACGATGATGCATTGTGTTAATATGCAGATGAATCGACCCTTAGTGATATTATTTCAGGGGCTGTTGGCATGCACTGCATATAAGGCTCAGTTATCCCCGAGCGCCGCGCGGAGACAACTAACTATTTCCCTCTCCCAAGAAAATACCCCTACACGTGGCTTTCGACTGACACCCGACTCCCAAGATCCTCCATCTCCATCTCATCATCATCACCAAAGCTGCCGCCGGGGTCCGAGTAGGACCCGCTAGGGCTAGACCATCTCTCCCGCCAGTTCGCGCGCCTCCCGGGGCTCTGCGCCGGGAGCGGTAGCGTCTCGGTGAGCGCCCGGTCGGTGCTCGCCCACGACCAATATCTTCTGCTCCTGATATATAATCAATGTTTTGGTTGTTCTTCTTTCGGACGTGTCCTGACAGCCTCGTGGGTACACTTGGAGCAACGAGAATGTTGACAAGCACCGTTCCCAGTCACGCAGGTGGGATCGCGGTGAACACTGAAAGGTCCCGCACCGCAGCTGCACTACAGAACTTAGTAAACAAAGGCGTGATGGGTCAAGAGGACTCTTACACAGTACCAAACATAAAAGATCCGGCGTCGTTCCTCGGATGGCTGGTTCAGCAATTAGTCAGCTGACGTTCAATGCGCGAAAAGGGATCAAACTCACCATGATGATAGTCCACACGGGCCCACGACAAGCGGCCGAAGGACTTGGGAGAAGAAGAAAAGAAGGAGGGGGCGAGAGACTAGGCGTAAAGTAGGACTCTGCTGAATATATGCCGGAATGTTGCAGATAACGACCACCCCCGAGGCAGCCTGCTTTGGAAAGCCTGCGTGTAGTTCGGCAGTGCGCGCTGTGATGATCAATACTGTAAGAGAGTGTCAAGACGGGTGGCTCTGGCGATCAAGAAAACGCTCTATTCTTGTGGTTATTAAGGGTTCGGGTTGCCCAACAATCCATGGATGGTACCTACTTGTGTACTTATATATGGTAACTTACAGAAGTCATAGTCATTTGATACTTCTTAAGTGGCATATAACAATCACAGCCGGCGATATTTGGCCTTTCCCCCTGGCCTGTGTGACCAAGCACTGCCACCACCGACCGACCTTCACAGCTCTCGAGAAAGTTGTGTGTCACTCTCATCCAGCATATATTCACTGTCAACAAGCTCGGTGGAAGAACAGCATAAACCCCTTTGTGAGCCTATCGTTTAGTGCCCCCTACTTAGGCGACTGGGAGCAGCCGAGCGTCCTCCGTGATTCCACTCGTCGTGTACTTCAAGATTCGTTGATTATATACCTAGGTAATCATGATTATTTGCCATAACCATCCGAGTTCTTCTCGTGGGATCTGGGACTTATTGAGATGTCCAAGTTGACTATATACACCAAGTCGTGTAGGTACCTAGGTAACTAACCTAGTCAATTGTACGACATCCCATCTCAGCAGACCAAGTTCGACACACTTCTAATCGGCTCTCGTTCATAAGGGTGAGTACGGAACTATGACTGATTTATACGAGGCTTCCCGTGCTATCAGCCTACCTACTTAGGTACGTTACATTCCTTCTTCAAAAACTTTGAGTGGTCGCTTTCGCATATCAGACCGTCGCGTAGCACAAGGGGTCAGGGGTCAAAAAAAACATTGGCATGTCCAGCTTTACAATAGGCGCAATCTTACCACACCTCGCCCTTCGAAGGATTATCTACGCAGCATCCACGGTGTCAGATTTGATCAACCCGAAGTACCGCGTTTCATACAGATGAGGCTGGAAAAGGCTGCCTGCCTGGGGGGTAGATGGTGTATGTACACAAATAAAAAAGCATTCGCTCCCGGGTCATACTATGACCACGACCATCTACTAAGCTATACGAAAGCCAGGCTATGCGGGATACTGTCTGTGGGCTATGGGGAATCACATCGCGAAAGATTACGAGGGCCTTCAGGTGGTAATACACGATGCTCCCGAAGTAGACCGAAGATGGGATGCGCTTCCCTATGCTATCGACACGTCGGACGAGCCAGCGCGAAGTATAGCTTCGCCGGCCTCCGTACATAAAGTGTCCCCCGAGCGGCTCGGCGACACAGGGAGGCGGAGGGGAATGTGTGGTCGTCGTAAAAGGAGTGACCTGATGATCATCATACTCATCATCGCGATAGCCGCTGTGTGTGGGGGAGTAGGGGGTGCTTTCATTTCCAAGAGTCCCAAGTGAGTGGGCTTCGCTTGCTTGCGAATCTACCATCCTCTTCCATAATGTATCAAAGTTGATGCTTACGCGAACGATCATCGTTCGTAGGGCAGAAGCCGCGGCAAACACTACTGCGGCAGAACCTACCACGACAGAAATCCACGGCATATCTTCTGAGTCTGGCACGGCAGCACTGATAACGTCATTGACTATTACAATAGCTACATCGGTACCTCTAACTCAGTCGATTCACACATCTGCTATCGGGTCTACATTCACGTCCTCATCCACGTCCTCATCCGCATCTGGAGCCGCGTCTGTAGCCACACCTGTATTCCCATCTGGATTTTCGTCTGTCTCCTCGTCTGTCTCCGCATCTCCATCCAGCACGGCACTTTTCCCACTTGATTGTCCCAATATCGACCTCGAAACCGAATCTCTCACGGTCCTGGACCACACCAGGTCGTTCACTTACCACTGCGGCACGGAAGCCATCCCAAGTGATGTCGACGAAGATGACACTACCATACAGATGGCGTCTACATTATATGAGTGCCTGAAGCAGTGTGTAGGAGCAAAAGTCGGCCGGCTGGGTCACGAATGTAACGCGGTGATCTGGAGTGCAGACCCTAATGCTACACCGGTGACTGTAGAAGGGGCTGGAGAAGGTAACTGCTTTATGGCTGCCGAATTCCAGCCTGCATTCCTTCAGTACTGCGGTGGAGGATGCCCTCATATGGTAGCTGCGGTGACTTGAGTAGCGTAACGATACAGGGAAACCCATATGCAAGCTTTGAATATGTATGTAGGATTCTATTTAGGGGGGGGTACCCCGAAGGAGATCTTACTGAGCAAATCTCGAAACGATGTTCGGCACCTCCACAGCTATTCTCACAATGTCTGTCAAGCTCTGTTGACTTGGGCCATACTGTACATGCATCCGTCTGTATCGCATGGAACCAGCTTCCCTCAGCACAATCAGATCACATCAACGGGTCATCCTGTGTATGTATGGCATGCTCAAACTCTGCTAGAGCGTCCGACTCGATATGAAAACTAGTGACTCTCGGAAGAGGGAAGTTCAACCGGCATCGGGGCCGGCGGCTCACTCGACTTTTCTTGGGGCCTGCAACAATGATCATCATCATTAGCACATCATCATCATTATCAACATCTACAAAGAGCTCTGCTTTCGACTCATACGTACACGGTTTGCCCATGGCTACTGCCACCACCACCACGACCACCACCATGCAGCTCCTCCACCAAAGGAGCAGCATGAGGAAGCGCCATAATAGGCTGCGGGTGATGCATCTGCATCTGCATATGCTGCTGCCCCGCGCCCCACTGCGCCGCCGCCGCCGCCCCGGGAGGACCCGCAGCAGCTCGGAACGACGGCTCCTCCTCCGCGGGGCTCGCGACGCGGAAAGACACCTGGGTGCTCAAAGCCGGAGCCGGTAAACTGTAGGCGGGCGCCGGGCTCTTGGGCTGCTGTGATGACGCTAGCCCCATATTCATGTTGCCGTCGGGCGGATAATTGGCCTCGACCATCGGGACGCCACCACCACCCATACCCATACCCATATCCATCATCGTGGGCATGCGGTTCGGGCTCTGCCGGAACCCCTTCTCGAAGCCGCCCTTGCGCCCGCACAAGTACAGCAGCACGGCGACGGCGATCAGCACCACGGTGCCGCCAATGGCGACGCCTGCGATGCCGCCGGCCGAGAGCGGTGGCGGTGGTGGCGGTGACGTTGGCGGGAATGCGGGTGCGGGTGTGGGGGAAGAAGGGCTCGGTGTCGCCGAGGCGGAGGCTTCATCATCATCATCATCATCGGCCCCGACGATGCGAGGGACGTCGTCGGGCCACGCCTCTCCGGGGACGACCAGGTGGGGAAATTCGTCGATGTAGAATTTCTGCTTTGCCAGGGTGAAGGTTTGGTTCTGATTATATTAGGTATATTTTAAACCTGAGTTAACTCGTGAAAAAAAACTTCTGAAAAGGGGAAAAAAAAGAAAGAACAACAATGCCCCCGTTTTCTCTCACCTCGTTGATGACGCCGACCATGTGATGCTCAACGCAGGAACCCGGTGCGGCGCTGGAATATTTTTGGGGTGGTGTGAGTTTGATTAGCTCAAATTCTTGTCTCATACTTGTTTATCTATATGCCGGACAATATTCGCCCTCCCGTAGGTTAGAAGGGGTGGGAGGGGCGGAGGGGAAGGGGGGGGGGGGGGAGATCAAGAAGACGAACGATGTCAACGGGCTATTACACTAACCAGTAGAAGAACGTGGGCTCCAACGACGTGACCTCGTAATCGTAGAGCCGTTTGGGGTCGTCCTCGGAACCCCGGGGCTTGAAGCCGCTCCAGAATCCCTCGCCGCCGCCGGGCGCGTCCTCGTAGGGGACGCACGGGTATTGGAACGGGGCCCGGGCGATCGAGTGGTTCATGGGGTGGAATTCGAAGCCTAGTATGAATATATATGAATGAATGGGTGGATGGGTGGATGTGAATGGTTGAGCTTTTATGCCGTTGTGATACTGTAGCTATGTTTCTACCACCTGTCGGAATGGATTTTATCAATACTTACGGATAATATCTCCTAGATCGGCCGTGACGTTGTCGGGTTTGATGGTATTCCCACCCTGGGTTTATTAATCAGGGGTCAGCCAGCCAGCCACAAAGACAGACAGACGGACAGAGGATCCCTTCATCGAGAATTCGGATAAAAGGGGGAGGGAATTGTTCACCTGGCCGACTTGAATGGTGATAATCCCGGCCGCGGACAGGGAAACCAGCGTCGAGAGCGCCAGCCCGACAAAGCCCATGATGAAAATATTGTCAGGAAGGGTGTGTAGGACTCTTCTCGCAAATAACTCAAAGAGACGTGAGATGTACTGACCGATAAGGGCATGTGTCGATCAAGAGTACAAGCAAGGCCCTGTAAAGTATCAAAAAAAGGAGGGGGAGACAGGCAGGCTACAGGGAGGTGCAGAGAACCGCATGGTCATTCATTCGATACATATCTACCACCGAAGCCGTATGTAATCGCAATATGTTTCCTGCCTCGATAATCCGATCATGACGACCAACGGGTTCAGTGTTCATTCACTACTATTTTTTACAATCACAAGAACCAGGGGCACTCCACACTTCAGATTATCTGTGTCATTGGCCAAGCAGCCAGCCCCCCAAAGAGAGACGGGATGGAAAGGAAGTGCAGCGAGTGGACCTTGATGTGACAGGACAAACAAATTGACAAAAGAAGCGAATCTCATGCCAGGACCGTCTCGAGAAGCTGATTGATTCACAGGTCTACCACGACTGGAGAAGACAAGCGAGCGAACCCAGCGTGCTGGTGATTAGCCGCAAGGTGGCATCAGCGTTGGCCATGGCGCGACTGAGTTTCTCAGTGAGCGAGCGGAGATGTGATCATCATGAGCAGCTATAAAGGCCCGAGGGCCGAGCAGCCTTGCCTGCCTAGGCATGTATCTAGGTCTGCATGACTCTAGATGCCTGCATTACATGATAGACGGTTGGCGACATCACTGTGATGGAACACAAGGAACAATCACCACAGCTTGCATCCCTTAAGTCCGAAGCTGGTCACCAAGACGATTCGTTGCCCTGCATCTGTCGGCCACTGCTGTTGGTAGCCGTGAAAGCCTCCTATTTGTGACCCTCCGTCAAATTCCGAATGGTGCCACAAGGTGTGCGATGTTCAAGGTGACGGTAGGTCGTGCTTCAAAGGAGATGACTCGCGATGCTGTGTCTGTCTTAACCATGCGTAAGAGACTCGATAAAGTTCGTCTTTTGCTTAGTAGGATATCATTCATACATCCGTCCTTAGGTGGTACATATCTTGGTACACATGAAATCAGAGCATAAGCTCACTGGGTATCATTTCGTCTTGACCTTGTTTTTCTTGGTCCCCGACAACCATCCCGCGAAAATCCCGCTCTCCTGGACTAATTTTCCCAGACACCATAGATAGCAAAGTATGAACGCAGCAGCGCCTACTCCGACGTTTGCCACGACCCATAGGTCGGGCTTTTCTGGAGGTGGCCTCACGGAAAGCTCTAGGACATGCCAAAAAGCCATGATAAGGTACACTGCCCCATGAACTATGACCGTAGTCCACTGTACCCAGATGTTCTGCCCCTCCTGTAAGTAAGCGCTCGTCGATACAGGTGGCAGTCCTAGGAGATACGCCCATAAGAGTGTCAACACGGTGTAGGGCATTCGCAGGTCAACTCTTTCGAGCAGAGGAAACATCGTCCAGACACCAACGATGTTGGCAAACCCGACCCAAGATCTGACATCTTTCCCTAGACCTTGCTTCCCGGCAAGAAGTATAGTCATGGGAAGAAGTGGAAGTAGCACACTCTTCTCGTGAACTTGGTAGCTAAAGAGAAAGAAACCCCAGGCCGTGGTGCTGAGCGCATAGGGCAAAAGTTCCTTACGCGGGTGAAGAAAGATGATGAGACAAGGTGGTGCAATAGCACCTAGAGTGGCTAGTAATGAAACTCGTTGAAGAAGCTCCGCCGGATATTGCCTCAGTTTGACGACAACATTTGCCGCACACCAAAAGTTGGCTACTTTGTCTTCGAACAAGCCGCGGGCCAAAGGGAAGACACGAAACACCAGTTGGACCATTTGCTCCACTACCGGGTAGTAGGTAGCGTCTGTGTTTAAGTAAGGGGACAGAAAGTTGAAAATTGGTAGAGGGGGTTTAGGACCATCAAGATCAGGTCTCGAATCGATGCCCCTGTGCGCATCGTACAGAGCACCCAGTACGAGTGGCAGAACCAGAACTGCAAAAGATGCGACGGTCACGGCAGCAATTCCTAGAAAGCGAGCGGGATTGAGTCGAGGAAAGGTGCAGCTCCCGAGAAGGAAGGCGAAGACAGCGGGTGCATAGTATAGGGCCATCTGCTTGAATCCCAGAGCTGCGACAAAGAAGACGGAGGCCCACATGAACCGCCCAGCTATCATGCTAGACATACTGGCCAGGACGAAGCCTAGCATGACGGTATTGTATTGAAAATGAACATGATCAATCAGAATAGTGGCCGGCTGCATGAGAATAGCCACCAGTGCCACGGAAGCGGTCCACTGGGCGACGCCGAAGAGTCTGCTGAACCTCCTGACGAATATGACTGCGGCAGGGATATAGATCAGGTATTCGGATACTATCACGGTGGCCCTCATGAATATCTTCAACGTGGGGTCGTCGGAGCCTCGCGAGGTAAAGAGCGCAAACCAGGACGGGTCGATGAGGGATCCGATCTGACCGAGGAGCCAACTGTGGTAGGCAGTCAAGGGAGGGTAGTCGAGACCCCACCACTCAAGGTCGTGAAAATACCATTGGGATATGGGTAATTGTGTAGTGATCTCCATCCAATGTCTCTGTGCTTCGTAGTCGCCGAACATGGGCGGTTTCTGGAAACCTGGAAACACGTCGGGCACGTCAGATCGAGAGATCAACAAGCAACAAGCTGCAAGCTGCAAGCTGCTGGGAATTATCACGAGAAAGAAACCATAGACGAACCAGAATATCCCCATAGACCGGCAGCCCATCGGAAAAGGCCGACTACCATAAGAATCAGCGGCAGGACCTCCCATTGCGACAGCGAACTCCTGGCTGGCCACAGAAAGGCAGCGAGAGGGAACGAGGGAGTTCGAACGAGAGCCTCGGACTTGATTACGTTGCTGTCATCGAAATGTGCCGTCTTCTTGTTCTTGCGCCGGGGCTTGTGGGCGGCTGGTGAGGCAACAGCCATCTTCACCAGTCAGTACGAGGGCTACAGGTCAGTAAACAATGCATTGGCTGACTCGAAGAAGAGTTTGTATGAACTGGACGTAATAAGTCGACTCGACTTGCTCGCGATGCCCCGTCATGTAAATATTTACTGGGGACAAGTTTGAGGTTGCGAGTCAGAACCTCAACCTGCCAAGGAAAGTCAATTGGTTGGACTTGTGGCTGGTGTAAGTACTAAGCAGCTACTTAAGTACGTACTTATGTAAGTAAGTACCTAGGTAAGGAGTACGGTGGCTTGACTGACGTAAGTGCTGTACTGCGTGCGTACCTAGGTACCTATGCGGATAAGACAGCCAAGCAGCCTAGGTACCTCCTCAAACAAACCTCCCCTCATTACAATATAATATCTAATATCTGGTCTGTTATTATGAATGAATCTTTTAAACAAACATGTTTCCCTTCAGTATATGACTTTGGTACGGTGTGTATGAATTGGAATCCGCTCGAGTATAAGTCCAGCTCATCGAGCGCTGCCTTACAATGCCTTTCCCTTTCATTCTCCCTACTACCTCTTCCTTCTCCTTCTCCTCGAGCTTTACATGCGACTCGCACCCTTCACTGCCCCTCCATGCGAGCACTCATAGAGGCGTTGTCAGGGACTCACTGAAGAAATACAAACGGCTGCCCGCTGCCTCTCAAGGAGCCAGCCTTCCCTCCATTGTTTCGGATCTGAACAGCTACCTCCCCTATCTCCTCGCTATCGATGCCGGTCTGAGTCAGAGGCAGGTGGCCGGCGAGGAGGTAAATGTTGTCTTGAAGTCTACACCATCTATCGAGTGGCGGCCAACATTATCTGATAATGGCGTACCTGGGCGGGAACTCAGTCGAGTCAAGGTCCAGTCGGTGGAATATGACCTGTTCTTTGCCTTATCTACATTAGGCTATGCATACACCCTTCTCGCCCGTGCCTCGTTGCATCCCATCTATGTCACAAGCGGTGCGCCCGTCATCGCGCAGCAGCGAACCACAGCCATAACCACAGCTACCAGACACCTGATGGATGCGGCATCGGTTCATGACTACCTCGCTCGCCGCGCTGAAGGGCTTACCACGAGTCCCCCCTGTGCCGACGTAGCACAGTCGACGACACGGGCTATGGCGTCATTGGCACTCGCCGAAGCAACATTACTTGCAGTCCTCAAAGATGATCCTTATCCTGCCGTCGTGTCTCAAGATCGCAATGATAATGACCGCGAATGGATGTATAAAGCTCCAGAGATACCCAAAGTCCGAGCCCACCTGTTCGCTCGACTTTGCCTCGCAGCTGCCGATCATGCCGCTCAGGCCTCCTCGCTGTCCCAGGCATCTGAGAAGGGTAGGACGAAGCTGAACGATAGCCTCTTACGATACCTGGAGGATTTTAGGAAGACTAGCCGTGCCAAGGCTTGTCGATTCTTCGCCATCGATGCGGAGCTCTCTAGCCAAACTGGCAACGCCATAGGCTGGCTACGGTGTGGTCTCCAGGAACTTGGCGTCGAATCAAAAGAGACCAAGAAAGGGATCAGCCTTAGCCGCATGAAGAAAGATTGGTCCGAGCGGAGAGAGGATAAGAAAGTCGAAAGGGGCTTGAATTGGGGGGCAGACGCGGGCAAGGTGGAAGAGATTCGAGTGATAGAAATGCTAGAGGCGAAATGGACCAAGATCAACGACACAGTGAGTAGAAGAACCTGTCGCTCCAGTCGAGGAAGCTGCTCACCTCTGACAGATGATGACACAAACCATCCCGGCGCCGGCGACCTTACTTGCCGGCTTACCATCTGGCAGGGATATGCATACTATCAAACCTTTTCAGGTCCCCGAACTCAACAAGCAGGTCCTTGAAGCGATGCGCGCACCTCCGGATCAGACAGACGATTATGGTGGAGGGCAGCTGAGTTCTGACGAAGACGAGGGAACTGCCGTAGCAACACCACCCGGTGGTTTCCCCGGTACTTACGAGGAGTATAGGAGCGGAAGCGCAAGATCGTATTATTAGTCCGATCTCTTGGATATGTCTGTTCACGGCCGAAGTTGATCCCCTCTTGAAAAGACCTACAAGGAGACAGAAGAGAAAGAAAGACCATGTTAGACTATCATGTCTCCGCCTCACTCAATCTCAATGACTATATAGCAGTGAAAGCGCATCGGGTCAGAAATTAGGTACAGACGAGAATTTGATGGATATTGTCCAAGAAGACGGCGGTGTATCACGCTCCTATTGTGGTTTTTATTACCTTTTTGGTTTTTGTTGGGGGGCCCCGAGGGGCGCGTCTGAAGAAGGGTCAAGGGCCGGGCCTGGTCTTGTCTCCCCCGGCCGTATATAATGTTCAAGGAATAACGAGAATCGAGATAAAAAAGACATTCCCGCCCTAACAGTCAGGTTGTTATCCACAGGTCTTCCTCGGACGCATAGGGGTAGCAGGCGGCATATAATCTTTCTGTGACTTAGATATCATAGTGGTGTTGCGCAAATGCATTGCACATTGACAAGCAGTGACCGAGAAAGGGCGAGAGAGAACAATAGGGAGGGGGGGGGCCTCCGCGCAAGCCTGAGCCGCGCGTCTATGACTTATATCTACTGGCGTTCCGAAACAAGCCATCACCCGTGCCCACTTTTATCACATACTACGCACACATTTTTTAAAAAACCATAATAAAATCATTTTTTTAATTAATTTAATTAATAACGTTAATTTAATTATATTAGCATTTATTTATTATTATAATTATTTATTTAATAATATTTTATAATATTTATAATTAATATTTAATTTTTTTTTATTTATTATAATATAATAAATAAAAACTATAATAATCGTTTAATTAATATTTAAATAATGGTTTTTAAAATATATTTTAAAAAATATAATAAAGCTATAAATAAAAAGCTTACGAAGCGTTTTAAATGCTTTATTTATATAATATAATAATATAAAACCGAATTAAAAGTTATTAAAAAAATTAAATTACGATATAAAATTATAAAATGCTTTTATTATAATATTATAATTTTAACGCTAATTATAATAAATATAAAAGATTATAACCTTTTTTATTTAATTATTTAATTAATTTTTTATTTTTTTAAATATTATTATTAAAGTTTATTTATAATTTTAACTTTTATTTCGATAAAATATAATGGTTTTTTATTAAATATTATAATATTAAAATATCGATTTAAATTATTTTTAATTATTTTAAAATATTTAATTAAATAAATAAAAAATTAAAAATATATGTTTTTAAGCTAATTTTATATGCTAAAATTATTATTATTTAAAAATCATTAAATATATATTAAATATATTTATATTTATTAATAAATTTAAGGTTAATAAATAAGATATATATTAATAATATAATTAAGCTTTTTAAAATAGCAATTTTTTTATATATAAACTTTTTAAAAAAAAGAAGCGATTTAATATTTTACTAGTTTTTATAATAAAAAATATTATTATTATTTTTATATATTGAAACTTTATTAATAAAAAAAGGTTTTTTATATAGCTTAAATAATAAATTATATTAAAAATATCTTTCTTTCCTAATTTATAATTTATATTATTTATAAATAATGTTTTTTTTATTATTAACCTAAAATAATAAAGCTTAAATAATATTATAATATTAAAATATAATATTTACCTTTTTATTTACCTAATTCTAACCTTATTAAAGTTTTTTTTAATATATTAAAGGCTTATATAAAATATTATAATAAATATATTAAATTATAATATAATATAAAAAAAATTTAGTTAATTTATTATAAATTATATTATTAAAGTTAATTAAAAAATAAATAAAATTAAAAGGCACTTTAAAAAAGCTAATATTAGCTATAATTTTTATAATAAATAAATTATATTTTTTTACTTATATATAAAACTTTAATAAAATAAATATTATTATTATTTTTTTTATATTTAAAAGCTTTATATATTAATTTTTATTTAATATTTAATATATAACGTAATTTATTATATATATATATTAAAAATAATAAATATAAATTATTTTTAAACCTTTAAATTATAGCTTTTTATTTTTTTATTTATAATTATAAAAATCGATAAAAAATAAGCTTTATATATTATTTAATAAATAAATTAAAAAATTATAATAAATAATAAAATAAAGAATAAAAAAAAGGGTTTAATTTAAGCTTTTATTATATAAAAAAACTATAAAAAAATGTTTTAGCTAAAAGTTAAGCTTAAAATCTTTTAATTTTACCCACCTTTTTTTATAATAATATTATAATAATAATAAATATTAATCGTTTTATTATTAAGCTATAAAAGCTTTTTATATTTTCTAAATAATTAACAAATATTATAAATTATAAAAAATAAAATAAATATAATAATTTATATAATAATAATAATAATAACCCTTCGATTAATTATATATTTTAATTATTTAATAAACTTATTAAAAATAATTTAAAGCATACGTTTATTATTAAATTAATTTTATTAATATAATTACCTTTTTTAATTAATATAATAATATAATTATTATTTATTTAACCCTTTTTTTCACCCCCCTCTTTTTTCCCTTAAATAAATAAATAAAAAATAATAATAAATAAAAAATAATAATAAATAAAAAAGAAATAATAATATATAAAAAGGGGAAAATAATAAAAAAAATAATAAAAAAAACGATTAGCCGTTATTATTATTATTATTATTATCGCCGCCTTTTTTATTTTTTATTTTTTAATATTTTATTTATAAATATATTATAAATATATTTTAATATATATTATAAACATGTTTTAATAATATAATTTTATAATATATAAAAACATTTAATTTATTAATTTAAAAAAAAAGGCTTTTTAAAAATTAAAATAATTTTAATATTTATAAGGAAAATAAAGGGGAAAAAGGCTTTAATTACCCTAAAAAAAGGATTATACCTATTAAAAAAAAAGGGGGCTTTAATTATTTAATAAAAAAAAGGGGGCAAAATATAGTAAAAAAAATAAGCTATTGCTATTTTTTTTTTTAATAATTTTAAATAAATTTTATTTTAGCGGAATTAATTTTTTATAAATATAAATAAAATGAAAAAAATAATAAATAAAAGGGAAAAAACGATAAAAAAATAACGAGCTGCTATTATTATTATTATTACTATCGCTATTATTATCGCTTTAATTATTATTATTATATTTTTAATATAAATTAAAGGTTATTTTTTAACCCTATTTTTTATTATTATTAATATTATTATTTTAAATATTATTATTATATAAAAATAAATGTTAAATATAATAATTAATAAGAAAAGTATAATAAATAAATTAAAGGTTTAATATATAAAACAAATAAATAGCTATTAAATAATTAATTATAAATATTTAAAAAGGTTATATTATTTAATTAATCTTTTTATTATTATTTTTATTATAATAATAAATGTATTTTATTTAATAAAAGATTATATATTAAAAATATTATTAAAAAATCGCTTATTTTTAAGTGTTTTTTTTTAAAGATTTATAAAATAATATAAAAAATTTAAGGGTAAAACTATAGTTTTTAAATTATATTATAAATAAAATATACGCTTTAAATATAATAATTCTATTTATAATTAAAAATTATAATAAATTTTTTTTAATTTTATTTATAAGGCCGCTTTTTTATAATAATTATAATAAACTTTTTAAATAATTATATATTATTTATTTAATTAAATATAAAAAAAAGCTTTTAATTAATAAAGTTATATAACGTATATTTTATAATTATTAATATATCATTTTTTATATATTATATAATTTTTAAGATAATAAAAATAAAAAAAGAGGTTAATAATTAATAATATAAATAATAAAAGCGTTATAAAAAATAGTGTTTAAAAAAATGCTATGCTTTTATAATTATAAAAAATAATAATAAAATAATTATAATTAAAGCTTATTATATCTTTAATAAAAATAAAAGTATCGTTAAAAAAGATATTATTATTAATTATATTATTATTAATGCTAAATTTTTTTTTAAAAGTTATATTATATTATTATTATTAAGCTAATTTATATTAATAATATTAGCTAATTAATATAATATATTAAACGTTATAAATAAATGCTTTATTTTAAATTTTCTTTTAATATAATAATAAACATTATTATATAAGCTATAAAAATTTATATATATAAAACCTAGCTAACATTTTTATTTTTATATAAAATTTTATTAATTTATATAAAATTTTATTTATTTATAAAATTAAAGCAATTATAATTCGAATAATAAATAAAAAAACAAATAAAAAAATAAATAAATAAATAAATTAAATAATCATTAAAATTACGATATAATTATTTTATATAATTATAAATTATAATATATTTAATCTTTTTAAACGTGTTATAATTAATATAATAAAAGGGTTAAATAATTATTACTATTTTTTTAATTATATAATTATAAAAGATGGTTTTTTAAATAAATTTATTAATATTTATAATTATTTTATTAATTAAATAATAGTTAATATAATAATAATAAGGGGTTAAAAAATAAAATAATATATAATTAATATAATTTAAAGATTTTTATATTTTTAAATAGCATTAAAAACATTATTATAACGTAAATTATTATAAAAATAACTATTAAAAGGTATAAAAAGCTATTAATATATATATAATTTTTTTTTTAATAATAAGCTATATTATTTTAAAAATATATATATAATTATTATTAAAGGCTTAAATTATTAGCCAAAAATTAATATATAAAGTTATTTAGCTAATAATATTATTAATATTTAATATTAATTTAATTTATTTATAAATAATAACTATTTTTATCTTAAAAAAACTTATCTTTTAATTTTTATAAATTTTTAAATTATATAAATAAAAGTTATTATTTTCACGCTATATATAAAAGGTAAAAATAATAGTAAAAATAATAATAATAATAAAAATAATAAGCTAATAAAAATAGTTTTAAATTTAGCTTTTTTTTCTTTTTTTTTATATTTAAAAATAGCTTTTTTATTAATTTTTTCTTTAGTTTTAAAAATAGCCCTGATATTAATTTTTTTATTAATATTATCTTTTTTATTTTTTTATCCTCCTTTTTTTAGGCTTAAAATTTAGTTATTATTATTTTAAAGTTATTTTTATAAGCTTTTTTATAAAAGCCTTTTTTATAAATGTTTTTTTTATAAAAATCTTTTTTATAAAAGTTTTAAAATTAAAACATTTAATTACTTTTTTTTAATAATTATAAAGGTATAAAAGCTATTAATTTTAAATTTATAATTAATAATATTAATCGTTTTTTTTAAAAATCGTTTTAAAAATATTATATTAAATAATATCGTTAAAATTTAATTATTAGCTTTATTAAATTATATTTTATTTATAATAAAATATAAGCATATATAATTTAAAGACTTTTTAATAATATATAAAAAAGCGCCTTATTTTCGAAGGATAAATTATAAAAAATTAGTTTTAAAAGCTAAAAAACTCGAAAATAAAGCTATATCGTTTTTTATTATATTAATTTTTATATATTAATAACTAAAATAATAAAATAATATATAAAATAATAAAAAAAGCTTATATATAAGTTTTTTAACCTTATAATAACGTATAATTTAAATTTAATAAAGCGTTTATAAAGAACTTTTTATTATTTTAAACAAAATTAAATATTATATTTAGCTTATTTTATAATTAGGCTATTAATATTAAAAATTATTATAATAATAATTAAAATATTAATTAAATAATGGCGTTATTAATCGAATTAATCAAAAAAATAATTTTATTGTGGTTTTCCGAAAAATGTGTGCGTAATATGTGATAAAAGTGGGCCCGGGTGACGGCTTGTTTCGGAATGCCAGTAACATTCCGATCAGTACCTTAGGCGCCTAGAAGTACTTAGGTACATACATACTTACTATATAGGTAGGCCGGCAATGACTGCAAGGAAGGCTTCTTGTTATATAGCCCCGCACCGTCACCATTGGGGGACACTGCCATGATGATACATAGTCTACTCCGGATGTTCGCTGTTATCTTCATTCGGTATCCAATTATACTATCGATCATATATCCATCTATCTACTTTTCTCTCAAGCCCCGCCATTGTGAAAGAGACCGGGTTGATATCCCTTTGCCTGGCGAACTCCAGAACGAGATACTCTCGCATCTCGAACCCATGGAGCTAACTTACTAGATAGACTAAGGCTCCGAACCGTCAACCAGCGATTTCCGATCCATGATTCCCATGACTATCGATCTCTTGCTCGGCGGCAGGATCCTCCGAAGGGGCTTACGAGGAATGTGTCAAGGCATGCTACTCGTGTCTTAGATTGTGAGGCACGCTGACTGCTTCTCCAAGAGACCAAAGAGGGGGGGGAGGGGGTGCAGCCCAGACCACGCATTTGAGTTGCTTTTTCGAGACAAGGGGAACGTGTTGTTCTACTATTGGGCTCTAAGAGAGCGACAACACGACGACCGAGAGTAACAATGACAGCGGGAGGAGCGACGGAGAAACCCCGAGGAAAGGCTTCAGGCTAGAGAAGAACGAGAGGGTGGAATCCGACATTGAACCTCCGGCGTGTTTTGACTCGACGCCGGATGAACAACAATACCACGAGGACCCGACTGACTATTGTATGTATGATAGTGAGAACAGCTTCTGTTATAATCGTAGCTGAAAGGAAAACTTGATCAACTATCCATCCCCAATCTTCAGAACGATTTCCTAACATCATTCGATCTTGTAGGTGCTGGTACTCCGTCACCGTGAGCTTGTACGAGTTCGAGCTGCACCCGCCCGGATGTTGGCTCGGATGACCGCAATAATAGAGCTCTTCCTCGAATTCCCACGCCATATTTACACAGGAGACGGCTTCGCCCAACGCTAAGCTGCCGTTGAGGGGATTGTCCAGCATGCCTGGTGCCTCGTCTGGTGCAGGCTGTCAACAGTCGTGACCCAGCCGATCCTATGGACCGACTGGCAGCATATGACTATTCATTGTTTAAGCGATTTACTCTCTCCAAGAGTCACCGAGCCAGCCTCAGAGTCCGCATCATGGCCATTCTGGTGGCGTCTCAGGTCCCTACGTTCCAAATAGAGGATGAGAAAACAGGATCCGACCTGCAGTACTGTGATGCACAGAACACTGATGAACCCCCCATGGAAATTGGGGGCCGCAGAAGCCGGGAACTGAACGGTCTGGGTCCCGGCCATGATGCCTTGGCTGATCGCGTTCATACTGGCCACTACGATCGCGCGTTCTTCCGCGTCTCCTACCATGAGCACCGACGCCCATCCCATTATGAGCGGTGAGTATGCTTAATATAGGATGGGATCAGCGACCGTAGGGCAAAAAGGGGGGGGGGGGGGGGGGGGGGGGGGAAGAAAAAAAAAAGAAACAGATCCTGGAACTAACCTGCTCCGAACCCCGTCAATATAAAACCGAGGAGTCGGCCCCCCTCGCCGACTTCCCAAGCCACCAGCAGGACCAGGCCCGCGAGCACGGGCAGCGCCGAAGCGACCAGCGGGGGCCAGAAGAGACGGATCCGATCCGCGACGAGTCCGCCAAGAAGATCAGACACTATATTCATGGCCGAGACGATCGTCGGTATGGTGTTGATCTGGACCACCGAGTAGATATCGCTCTTGGCCTTGAGGTACAGCGAGAACGGCTGAAGCCCGACGGTGCCGATCTGGATCCCGCAAGAGTATTGCAAGACCAAGAGGTACCAGTGCCAGCGGGCGAAGACGCGCTTGAAGGCGCTCAGGGATAGCGTCAGCCGCGGGGGTGCGGTGACGCCCTCGAGGCGTTTCTGGGCGAGTCGGTGCTCCTGCGAGGTCAACGTCCGAGGTTTCTTGCGAGAGGGCATGTCGGGGAACACCAGAAAGCCGCTACGGAGGAGGGTCGTCAGTCAAGTCTGCGTGGGGCGGCCCCGAGTCTCATGGGTGGTGTCGATATTTACTCACAGCATACCGACGCCAACCGTGATGGCAGCGTCAATGATGAATAACCATCTAACCAGACAGAGATAAAACCATCAGTTTCTTTTTTCTTTATTCTTTATCTCAAGCCCCGATAGAATTAGAGAGAGAGAGAGAGAGAGAGAGAGAGAGAGAGAGAGAGAGAGAGAGAGGAACAGGGTACCCGGCGAATATAGGTTAGAGAGAAAAGAAATCTTACCTCCAACCAGCCAGGTCATGGACGTGGTTCAAATGAACATGGGCAGCAGCTTGCAGGTAACCGGATATCATGGTACCGAGCGGGTTGGATATAGCAAGGAGCGCTAGCCGCCGACCGAGCTCGCCCGGTTTGTACCAGGATCCGATGATGTATATAGTCCCGGCGAAGTTGCAGCATTCAAAGAGGCCGGTGAAGAACCGCATGGCATAGACGGTGCTGATATTCTGGGCCCAGGCTAGACCGAACGTGGATAGACCCCAGCCGACTTCGAGCGTTGGTAGTACTGTGCAGAAGCTTATGTCAGGGGGGCGTTTTTTCTTCGGGTTTGGGGTAAGAAAAAAAAAAGGGGGGGGGGGGGGGGGGGGGGGGGGGGGGTGGGCGTGAGATTACCCCCTCGACACCACGTACCTTTGTTCGCAGGGTAATGGGTCAAGGTATAGATAGCTGGAACCATGAAAATACAGTAGGCGGCCCAGTACGTCGCGACCAAGTAGTTCAAGTCGTTGCCCTTCAGGTCAAGGTCCTCCTTCATACCACTACAGGCAGGATCTCATATTACCACCTCCGCAGGGAAACGGGGATTGACGGGAGTGGGAGTAAGGGTTTTGAAATATATACCTAACATATGCGTTGGTGAGCGATTGCTGATCGAGGCACTTCGTGAACTGCGATATGCAGCCATATACCAGAATAGCCAAGTCAAGCTTGAGTATAAGAAGTTTCTCGTCCGAAGGCATATCCTTGGGGTACCAGCCAACCCGAGTCATGAGCCGGATCCAAGCATTCTCGTCGCAAGGAGTACGGATACTTTGGACGTCGTCACATTGATCACCGGTCGTTGATGGGCTCTGTTGCTGCTGTGTCGATTTCGTCGCCATGTCTATCATAGTGGCTGTCCAAAACGATGATCTGAAGGACACGGTATACGGCAAAGATGATGCTATAATGCCCGGAGCTTTATTTACTTCACCGGAGACGGGAGAGAGAACCTTGGAATATATAGGTCGAGGTCTAAAGTACCGGAGGCAGGGAACCACCAGCCGGTCCCCCCTGCCTCTCTCCCCCTTTCCTTGAGGATATCAAGCTGCTTGCTGCCCTAAGGCTGCCATCTCGAAGAGCGAAGACGTCGATCAGACGGCCTCAAGGATCACTTTGGGCACAAAACAATTCCCCAAGACTCTCCTCTGAAGGTCTTTTCTCAGATTACAGAGACATTCCGGTCGAAAGGCGTATAGTGTCGTAGTACATGCCCCTCATCTGAAGGGGTGGGCGATTCGTCGTCGTCGAGGTGGCGATCAGCCACCATGAAGTTTCGAAAAGGATTGGGTTACCCGGTCTCAGACCATGACTCGGTGGATCAAAAACAAATGACGACCTTAGTACCATGACGATATGCCGTTAGCTGTATGAATCTTGCTAGTAAGTCATCTAAATCAGCCGTGATGGTACGCGACCGCCCCCTTTTTGCTGGCTCATTCCTCCTAGACGGACGCCGTATCTGCTATGAGTGTGTCGTCGGGACATAGTTGCTTTAGAAGGTCTTGTCATTCAGTTCTCGAAAATTGTAGCTCCCCCATCCCCGTGGCTGGGTGAAGGAAGCGGGGGAAAAGTCCGGGGAGGCGTGCTGTCCAACGTGACACGTGCCGATCGCGGGTAGGAGCTCTATCTGGCATCAAAGACACGGGACTGTTGGTGATACAACGTGGCGTACTTTTATAGATGAATATGACGGTTATGTTCGGTGGATAATCTAAGAAGGCTTGAGTCGAAGAAGCAGCCGCTGACGGAGTGTGCCCCAGTATCAGCTTTGACACATTAGCTTGCCATTCGTGGATCGGCTTCATTGATGGGTGTACAAAACTAGGTCCAGGATTCGAATCCGTGCTGGGTATCTTCCTCTCGTGTTGTATTGGCGAACTTCATGACTTTGCTCATCCACGAGATCCCCCTCGTCCATTTATATTGGTACTTCGCTGCAGCTCCCCTTATTGAGATCATCAAGCCAGTCGCCCTTCTTGATCCGCAGGGGATCTGACAAGCTCGAAATTCGGGCCCGAGATGAGGTTCTTATCATTCAGGGTCTTTTAAGACTGCTTGTTTTGGTTGGCGAAGATCGCTGACACTGGGACCCCGTGATATAGTGTCAATATAGGATGAGCCGCGTACACAACCAAGACGGGAAAAAGCGTGAGGGAGGTTGGGAAGTCTTCGGCCGACGTCTCGAGCATCTCCTCTTGTGTTGCAATGACGTCGACCCGACATCGACCGGCAGCTACCATTCTGTTTTATCTTATATTGGTAGCATGCAGTGTGCCAATTTGAGTTCCACTGCTTCTCGACAACAAGACCCGGAGCACCCCAAGGGTACTATTGAGATGCGAAGGTTGCTCGCTCTCGAGGATGTCACTTTATGACCCCAATTTCAAGCCACCAGCTTGTTCTTGTACACCCCTTTCTGGCAGTACCAGCAGGGCAGCGGCCCTTACTCACCCATATTTAGCGGTTGGAAGGTCGACAGGGAACACTTTTGGTCAATTCCATTCTTGGTCCATCGAAGGGCACTCGGTTGACAGCGCTGCGCTTGGTGAAGTGGTTTTGATGCTCCATCTTGCATGTAGAGTGACGGCATGTGGCTGATCTTAGGGTATTGAATTTGCGAAGGGTGCGCCCGTTGTGCTCGACTAAAATGAAAAGAGAGTATCGATAGCCCCGGAGGGTCTATGTCATGCTGCCTCCCTGGAACAAGGTTTGGTCGCGACATAAGCAGACGCCTTGTAGCTAGTCCGGCATTTGTGTACCCGTCTGTGACCTCAGACTCGAATGCGGCGAGACTTATGACTGACTAGGTAAGGAGTTCATGCTGTCTATCGGGATGAAGATATCGAGTAGGCTAAGATCACTATCTGCGTGGGACGGGCGTATCGCGGCGATGATCACCAAAGGGGGGGGGGGGGCTATTCTATGGCTCGACAGGTGCAAGTAATGGCCAACGGCTAAAGCCTATACGATATGGGAATGAGTAAATGAGATGGGAATAAGATGATTCTCAAGTCATCCATTTCGGTGTCCCAAACCAGAAGCCCAGCCGCAGTCGCAGGTCAGATCACACCGAAGGTTTGTGATCGTTTCTCTGTACACCCGAAGGCATCACACATTTATATTCCTTGTCTACCTGATTCCAGGCCACACCAAGGAAATGCCACCCCACCCCCTCAATGGAATCGAACCGATCTGCCTGGTAGGACTGCCTACTACCCGTGTATTCGAGCACTTCCTCTTCAAAGTCGCTACTTGTGACTCATTCACCCATAAGCCTCGCGACGAAATGCCTCAGGGTTTGCTCCGCGGTGCCGCCGACAAATTTGATCCGTCTTGTTCTCATCGGAGACATCAGCGTGTCTATAGCCGTTTTCTCGCTCTCACAACGTTCCGAAACGTCCTCGATAAGCGGATCCGCGCCCCGACTGACCAGGAAGGCCAGGAAGCCACCATACGCCCTAGACACATCCTCAACATACGGACATGTGCATCCTGCCTCGTGGTCGTGGAGAAATCTTTCGGTCAGGTAGTTAGTGTGGATCAATGCGCTCAGCATCTGGTGCAACGGGGTAACCCTCTGGTCCCACACCGCATCTTTGCTTTCGGCCACATGATTGATGTCGGCCCCGGCGTTGATGATGGCGTCGATACTGGCACGCCCGAGGCCTTCGATCTCGATCCAGCGGGAACGGTGAGCCATTCGGGTGAGGAAGGTGGACATGTTGACGATGACCCGTCGTAGTAGTGCATCCTTTTGCTCCTGATCCAGCGAGGCGAGCTGAGGCGTCAAGAGCGCTAAGAAATCCTGCCACAGACCGACGTATTCAGGCTTCCACACCTGGCGACGGCTTATCTTGTCCGTGGGCACCAGGACTCGTGCTAGATCCGGCTCTGTGCCGCCATGTGCCACGAGCAGCTTGACGACCTCGAAAAACTCGGGTATCGCCAACGACCCGAGCCCCCATCGCCCTAAAAGCAACTCAACGGGGCCCTTGAAAAACCGGCGGTACAGTTCACGGTCGCGATTCTCGGTCTGACGTCCTCCATTTCCGTCCATGGTAGGGCTGGTAGCCCTTCCACCTAACGTATGAATGAAATAAGCCGTGCACTCGGAGGGCCGCATATGAGCATAGCCATCCCCCGGGGCGTGTGACGAAATCTCCCACGAGCTGATGGAGCTCAGAAATGTGAGAAGCGGCGTGGTGACATTAGATAAGGGTGGACAATAATAGTACGGCCGGTTGATATCTGCTCCAGCATCCACACATGCCTGTAGCATGACGGGATCGCCGGTCTTCGCCATAAAGCGCGCGGCCAAGATGCATGGCTCCTTGAAACTCCCGTTTCGCCACCTGATATCGTACGGCCTCCTGGCGGTCGAGTCCTCAGCATGCACATCAGCTCCCCGGGCGACGAGAAGACGAAAGATGTCAATGTTTCCCCGCAGGCACGCGGCACCCAGTGGCGTGATAGCTTGATATTTTTTGGGTTGATGGGACCAAGTTGGAGTGTTGACTGCCTCATCGTTATTGTCCAAGAGCCCCAACAACTCCGTCAAGAGATCAAGGGTCGCCCACCTGACGATTTCTGACAGTTTAAGTTGAGACACCAGGGCACGAAACTCTGCACTGCCCCCTCGAGCTTTCATGAAAGCTGTTAGGTAATCATCGTTCTCGAGCTTAGATAGGTTCTCCGCGAAGTCCCGTCGAAACAAGAATTCGCGCTTCGCGGACTCGCTGCTATCGCCTAGTGATAGGCGAACGCCTGCGCCTAGCTGGAGTAGTAGTCGGAAAGCGTCTAGTTGCCTCGCGTCCAAGGCAACTTGAAGGGAGAATACGGGTTGGTAATCGGCCTTTGGGGTAGGAATATCGATTGTCCCCGGATATGCTCCCCACCTGGTGGCCTTCCGGATGACAAACTCATTCCCAGTCTCGCAGCCGTGCCGCATTGCGTGGTTGCGAGCTTGACGAGTGCTATATAACAGAGGCTCGAGGCGGGTACTCAGAAAGCGCGAGCATTGCAATAGCTGGGCAACCGATTGGAAGTCGATTGTGCTAGAATCCTGTAGGGTGCTGAGATCATGGTCGATGACCCAACCAAGAGTCAGATCTAGGAGCTCATTCGGGAGCCATTCAAGAGACGATTTGACTGCCATGGTATCTTGTAGGCAACCTTAGTTACGCCTTTGTGGCAAGACAAGCACTTTTCACGGGCGGCCGATGTGAGATGGAAAAGGGAGAGCAATGCTTCGCGTGGCGGACAAACGGACCCAACTTGCCCAGCTGGAGCTCCTGGAGGTCCCGCCCGGGCGCTGGCTCCCTGGAAGATCGGTGCGGAAAGTAGTTAATCCGGTCATCTTTTTACTATGTAGAGGGTGGAAGTACCTGGACCAGTACTTAATCTAGCGGGTATGAGCCCTGGAGGTCTACTATGGCCCGGAGGTACCACCGCCCTCCTCCTTCTTATCCGGCTCTTCGACCGGCGTCCACCATTTTCTTTCGGGTGCTCTTGTTTTCCCTGGCTTAGCCCTTGCCAGACTTGATGGTCCGGGGGTTGATGCAGGTATATCGGTGAGCCGAATTGCCAATGAAAGAGGTATGGCAATGCCTCTCGATCGCGTTGCATCGACGTGTCGGGGTAGGGTAGCTTCTGATGAGGAGAACCCGGATCAGCGGGGGATATTGGATGAGAGTCCCAACAACCCCAGCCCTTCCCCGAGCGTAGTAGAAGCGTTCGAGCTTCGTCCAGATACCTACTTATCTAGAGGTTACAATGTGGATAGAGGCAACGTCTAGCAGTTTTTGAGGGACGCGGTGTGACGTGATGGTGTACACCCCTTACCTAGGTAGGGATATTAAAAGTTTAGGTAGCACCACACTAAAGCCAACCCTATATATTATATATTAAAATTCGAATAAGCAGGTATTTCTTATAGAATAATCTATAGAACATTGCTTATTCGATTATTTATTTGTTGATTATACGGCTATCCTATATTTTTTATATCTGTTACGCTAATTTTTAATATCCTTGAAGGGTGTAAAGCCGTTGCCGCCAGGTCTGGCTGGATCTTGCAATAAGTATGCCGTTCAGATCTCCTTCGGCAGTGGGCAGATATGACCGATATGAATGAGTGTGCAATATAGTTCACTATGTCAGTCTCCTGAATATGGCTGGCAATGAGGATATTGCCTCAGCCTAGCAGCAAGAGTAAGTAGTACCGCTCACATCGCCGCGATGCGGGACTGCAGGCGGTAACGATTGTCATCACTAGTTACCTGGTATTCGAGAAGAGTCGCGAAGAATCTCACATATTGGAGACTAATGAGCCATGCCAGTATTAGTAATCACCTATGATGGCTGGCTACTCCTATCATTTTAACTCTGTCCCGTCGGGCTCGTGCAACCCCATCTCCTCGTTGCTTTCTATGATGACATCCGTATGTACCCGGTGTTTGCCAATATAATCGTTGTTGAGCCCGTCCGACTCGTCATACTGCTTCAAGGCCTCCTCCTTCGTCTCGCAGATCCCCTTGCCCACCCTCCGGTCTGCGACCCGCTGGCGGGACAGCTCCGGGCGGACGTGGATGTACCATTTCTCGTCCACGAGCTTTTCGATCTCTTTCCAGGGCGGCTCGTCCGCCAGCATGTATATGCCCTCGAAGATGACGGCCTCGGTGTCCGCCTCGATCAGCTGGTCGTCGGGCACCGGGTCCCGCTTCTCCTCGTCGAAGCTGGGCGCCCGGAGCTCGTGGCCCGGTCCCCGCTCGCGCAGCGTCTTGAACATCCGCAGCACGGCCTCGCCGTCGAAGGTCTCTATCGCGCCCCTCCGCCTCATCTGCGCCTCCGACAGCTGCGACTGGGGCTTCATGAACCCCTCGATGGACACCGTCTGGCACTTGACGTGCTGCTTCGACACCCGGTCCGAGATGGCCGCGGCGATGGTGGACTTCCCGCTGCCCGGGCCGCCGGCGAGAGCGACGAGACAGCGCTTCTGTCTCTGCTTGGTGCCATCTTTGAAAGGGATCTTCTGATGGTGGTGAACTATGCGATCCGCCAGTTTCTGTGCAAGTTCGTCTTGAATCATGATGGGCTCAGTTTATTTCCCCTCGGATTTCATAGTTCTAGGTGAAAAAAAAAAAGAGGCGGTGATGGATTATGACGAGAGAACATGTGAGGGGAAAATTCAACACGTCTGTTGCGGAAAATGACATCCCTTTTGTTCTGGGAGTATAGCGATCGCCAAGTCCTTCTCATGATACGAATGACGGTGTCTAATATGGAGATGTGGATTACTAACTCAACAGCTCCGCTTACCACGGATCACTTGCTCCGAGGATCCCCTTAAATGATGGAAGATCGCCGGCGAGAATGATGGTGTTCTATTCTCTCTGTGGTATAACCTTGGTGGCATTTCTCTGGTTCAACGGTTGCTGATGGCGAACGTTGATGACATTCACCCCTTTTTCAACAGTTGGGCATGGTTCGTTGGTTCTCATCTTCCAACAACTTACCACATATCAAGCTACAAGTTACGGAGCTTTCCCTTGTTATAATCTCACCGACACAAACATCAGACTCTCCCAGGAGAGCGATTCAAGGATGTTGTTGTTGAGACTTGCTCTGGCGCTTTCACGTGCCAATGGCTTGAAACTTGTGGGAGAGCCGACATAGACCGGTGAGATGTTGCGGGCTTTACCTCTGTGATTGACCCAGCGAAGTGGTACCCCGAAAGATGATCTGACGGCGCAAAGCATGCCCGGAATGAAGGGGGAGCACCAACTGAATGGTAAGTAGCCCCGTGTGTCATACGTGCGCATTCGAGGAGACGAAGGCAGATTAGCCAGAACCTTAAAAGGCAACCTTCTGTCCGGCACCGATACAGCTCGATAGACATTGTCGTTCTTCTGGAAACCCTACAAGTTACGCGCCATGATAAAAGGTTAGGTAGATCACTGGTATCAATATGATGTGTAGACAGGATCATAGGTATATTCATAGTGAGTACAGGGAGAAGGAAGCAATCAGTCCCTTCTTCCCACCTTTATAGGGGGGCTTTGACCTTCGACATGCCGGCCATAGCACCTCTACTTGTCTTACCTTCATGTAAGTATGACCCTAACCGCATGCCAGGCATATAGTAGACCCTTCACTTAACACGTCTTAGACACGTTCTAGTGACAAGCGCCTCTCACCACGCCCTGAATGACTCCTCCACATATTTCGGAAGATAACCATGCTTCCCTTCCAGCAGAGGGCTAATCTTCGCTTAGCTTCTGCAGCGAGGAGTTATCGCTTCCTGAGTTCTTCCGCGAGGAGTCGACACCCGACAAGGTCATCACGGCCGCAGACGATTGAACAGTGTTCGGAGGCGCGGTGATCGACTGCGATGATACTGGTGGTTCCGGGAGGACGGGCCGAGCCGAGACAGCTGCGGTGGACTGGTCTCCCTTCTCGACCGGCGGGCCACGAAGTGCCGGGAACCCTACACCCTTGCCCTTATCTAGTGCCCAGATTCCGGTCGTCGGGTCTAGTCTTGTTCTTGGTTTTCTGAACACTAATTCCCGCAATCTTAGAAGACTCGGGGTAAGACGCTTTTTGGATTTGCCCCGACGATAGTCGTGCTCGTGCAGGCGATAGCCCTTGGGACGATTCTCGCAATCGACCATGCCTTTTAGGACCTTCTTGTCTTCGTCGCTCACCTCATCATTCATGAGGAAGTACCTGACACACGTACTGTCGTCCCGGCGCGGACAGTCGAGCCACACGCAGTCCGTCTCCATTCCGGCGAGCTGCAGTCGGTGTCTGATCACCGCGTCCCTCTTCTGCGCCAGGAGGCAGGTCTTCTTCCACCGGCGCAGCTCGTTCCCGATCGGAGGGTGCGAGTTACGCTTGACTCTCGCGGCCCTATAGTTGTCGAGGTAAACCTTGGTGTCATGGTATATCCTGGCCCCATCGAGCGTGATCGACTCGAGGGCCTTGGAGATGGTGCGCAGGTGTTCGGTGTCGACCATGAAGAGATGTCTCTCTTCACTGCTATTTCCCATTCTCTTCTTGGTGCTGGTGGCGGCGATCGCCATGACGAGGTTGGGATCGGCGCCCACTCCTTGGTGCCGCCACATCCATAGCGCCATGTCGCTCGCACTGCTGTGATCCGACATATCGAGCAAGCCCTGGGGTAACTCCACAGGGCCCAGCGGGGGGCTATGGCTCGAGATACGATTGACGACGGCCGACTGGATGGCGTATCGCAGACGTGCGATGTCGCCGCACCATATGGGGTGGCATATCAGCTCCGTCAGCACAGTGCAGAAGCGATAGGACATGGAGAGGTCGTAGACAGATCCGCCGCCAGGCAGGGGAATCTTGGTCTTGTCGTCCGGGATCGCCAGGCGCACGCCGTATGTGAACAGGTCCGAGGGCGCACACCGGAACCGGTGGATCATGATCCTCCACAGAGGCGCTTCCGCCGTGTTAAAAACTCATGGTGCTAAGCTATGCCTCGTCCTCGTCTGACCAGCCTTCGCGGAGCAGCTTCTCATCCCTGTCCGTCCAGAACCCCAGGGTCACGATGGGACTGGCAGGATCCGGCCCCCGGGGCAGGTACTCGGCCTCTACCACGGCAGACGCGATGGGTTCACTCCTGGTCCGCAGGAACGCGGACGCGGTCGCCACCTCGTCAGGGTCCGTATGCCAGACGTACGCGGATGCACTACTGCCGGTACGTGCGGGAGTCTCCTTAGCAGGTCTTCCGTTCTTTCGCCGCTTCAGGTGTGGGTAATCCGCGGTCCCCAAGTCTACCGATTCCCCAGAGGAGCTAGCGAACTCGTCATACACCACTTCACCCATCGGTATGGCAAGTGCGTGTTTGGAAGCTCTCTTGGCCTTGGCCGCTGTGTCTCCTTGCGTGCTGGAGGTCGCCTGGACGGGGTCGGCTTTTGGGGGTCTACCCCTAGGTCTCTTGGAGGCCGCAGTTGTATCAGGTCCCGCTGATACAGGCTTGACCTTTCGCGGTCTGCCTCTCTTAGCTTTGGGAGCGGAGTGATCCGGCTCGTCGACTTCTCTTCCGACTACTTCCACTCCGTCGCCGTCCGAATGGGGATCGGCGTCCGAGTAACCAGAGATTGTCCATTGTCTAATCGTCTAGTCGGGTGTCTAACAACACTAGACCATAGCAACCAGGCAACTCCCAATTCCTGCTGAATGGTCCGGCCCGCCTCTGGTATTGTTGCCATCTAACGCGTGTACCACATGTTTCTTCTCCTTTTTTTCCTCTACAGGAAAGACAGGGCCGTGACTCATCAAACGCTGGAGTCAACTTATTGGAAACACTGCCTGTAACTAGATAGCTAAAGATTGGCCTGACTAATTGGTTTAGCCTCGGGACCTCTCCCTCATCCTCAGCTAACTAGCCCCTATCACTAGTTGACCCAGACCCTAAACCAATTCAGACCTTATTCGATCCCCAGAACTTCGGCATCCAGGTAAGTCACCAAAAACACGAAGTCTTGGTTGAGTTTATATGCTCTAAGCTCTGTAAGCTGGGTTAGAATAGAAACCAGTCTGATACCTATCTGACATGCAATGAAATCAACCTTCGGATATAATTCGTGTTATATAGTCTTATATTCAAGACTGATCACTTCAAAACCGTCCCAAGCTGTTCAGGGGTCAAAGCCCCACCAGCTCGTTCCAGCTTCAACGTCCCACCCCTTTCGTATTCCCACCTCAATTCCTGCCCCGTGACCGACCACTCCCCTTCCGACACATCGACTCGTAAGTCCAGAGCTTCCGAGTCGTCAGACTGCCGGTAATGTAGCCAAGGTACGTACACTAACGCGTCTCCCCTCCCATCCGCCTTGACCTCGAGTGTGAATTTGCTTGACTTGATGTCGAAAGACATGGACACGATGTCCCCCTTCAAGGACTGGACATACGGACGGCAGTACGCCGCTGGCGCCCGAAATCCACTCAGGAGCGGGTGGTGCGGGAACGATCCCGTCTCGGCACAGGCGATGGACAGATCCTCGCCGTTCCAGCTGTCGCCCCACTCGTGGGTGTTGATGGCCGAGTAGGCCCAGAGGGTGTAGTTCAGCAGGTGCTCGTCGCAGCCGCTGAGTAGGGCGTCAAGGGCCTTGACCTGGCTCGAGTAGTCGCCGTCGGTGTAGGCCTTGGAGTCGTCGAGGCTGAACGGGATGCCCGTCTCGCCGATTAGCGTGGGGATAGGGGTGTCACGCGCCAGCTGGCCCATCTCGTCGGCGATGACCTTGCGCACGTTGGACTTGCCCACCCGCAGGCCGAAGACCTTGCTGTTGTAGTTGCCGCGCAGCAGGCCGACCACGTCGGCGTTCCAGCGCTCATGCCAGTGCCGCCGCATCATCGTCAGCCCGTCGTAGAAGTGCGGGCTGTACGCCGTCAGGGGCTCCCCGGCCTGCTGCGGCGGCGGCGTGAAGACCGAGGGCTGGATCAGCATTATGGCCCCGGGCGAGTGCTTGCGGAGAGCCCCGGTCCACGCCTGTTGGAACTCCTGCCAGTATGAGGATATGAAGGATAGCGGCTCCTTGGTTTGGTTCTCCGTCTCGGCAGCGGCCTCTGACGTCCTCGGTAACTTGCTAAAATAGTCTGGGTGGTTTAAGTTTCCGGTCGCGACGTCCCAGACCCCGTGGAGAGCCCAGACGCAGGTGCCGATTGGCCACGAAGGCGCCCGGCTAAACTTCCAGCGCGGATCTTCTTCCTTGAGCCAACACGTATGTTTGGGCTGGAGCTCGATCTTGCCGATCACGTGGGGACCCGTCTGACCAAGCCTGCACTCATGCACCTTCTGAGGTAGAGCCATACCCAGGCGCATGCCCTGTATCGGCGTTGGCGTGCTCCCTATCTTGGCGGTATCATCCCGCTCATGGTCAGCCAGGTTGTTGAGTCCGATATAGCCTGGCTCAGGCTCGTTCATTCCGTCATACGCGAACACCAGGTTGCCTAGCCTCTTCGCTAGTGTCTCGTATGCCGCGATATACCGACGCTGTAGGTAATCCTGGATGTTGAGACCGTCGATCACGCACTTGGGCGCGAAGTCTCGCCCGCCGAAGAATAGGGCGAACAGTGTAGATGTCGCCAACCTATTGTGGTTCGTCGTCCACATCATCGTCGGCTGCGACTTGGGATCCTTCTCCTCGCTTTCCGGAGGCCATTCCGCATATCTCAGACAAGCATGCGTCTCGGCGAAGGAGGTGGGATCCAGTCCGCAGGCGTGAAGGGTCCAGAGGGGGGCGCCAGAGCCGCCAGAAAACCTTGACCAGAGGTCCTGATGCTGATTGATGATGACCCTGAACCCGTGATCGTTACACATTCGCACCAGCCTGACGATATGATCTATGTACTTCTCATCGTAAATCCCGGGCCCCTCGTGTTCCAGGGCCTCCCAGACCACGGGTATGCGTAAGACGTTAAAGCCCAGGTATCGCAACCTGGAAAGGTGATGCTGCGCATCTTGGAGCACGAGGGGCGTGTCGACATAGGTACAAACAGCACCTGTTTCATTGCTCACGGACTCGAGGAGATAAGTTGGGAGTCCTTTAGGAAACTTCCCATCGGCCAAGTTCACACCCCGCAAGATTAGAGTTCTCCCGTCTTCTTGGAAATGCATCTTCGGCGCTGACTGACCCTTGGCGAGGTCGTCCCGGTCAGGTCAGGGTCTAGATCGAGGGTGGGGAACAGGGTTTTGATTATGCGGGATGAGACTTGGTTTGCTCCGTAACATCTTGCGCTCTGAAAGACGGAATGCCCAGGTGGTCACACTGTTTTTTTTCACAACCAGGAACAACGAGAGCATTGAAGAAGTACCTCCTTAAGTTAGGTATGAACCTTGGAAGGAATGGGATGACGTCAACACAAGCGAGGGCGCAACCTTGGAAGAATCCCACAAAATGTGTCATGTGGTGTTCAAGCTAAAAACTGGTGTACGACTAGACGGCCACTTATTAGGTATTACTTACTTAAGTACTTACTGCGTAAGTACCTAGGTACTTACCCTTTGTGGCATCCCGTGCGTGCTGACGTGCATTAGCGGGCGATCCACCGGCTATCGGCTCCTGCCTAGAGGATTTACAGCGTCCTAGGTAGCATAGCATAAGGCTGTATGCTTTACTTTTCACGGACTGAAGAATCACGATGGAGAAACGTCCAGTCAAGACATCCCGATGGACTAGACCAGGGGCAGATTGAACTCCTCGATAAAGCCTGGCGAGGTACATCATGTTTCTAAGCTACCTAGGTATATAACTTGATATTCATCATTTACCCGTCGTAACTACGCCATTACTTCGTAGAATACGCAAAAGGTTGATATTACATTATTTATAAACTGATATATGTACGAGTGCATTATTTTATTTATGTTCATGAAATGTTTACGTATGTGTTGACCCCTTTTTATCATCAAGTGCTCACTTTTCATGTCATGATGGGGCTTAGATATCAAGCTCCTGCGAGAAACCATGACCAGCTATCTCAGAAGTCCCAACCACTTTATGCCTCAGGGAAAGGGGAGAGTTGTTTAGATTAAGAAGATTGAGGTGATCATCCCCTATGCTCGCGAGCAATTTAAACTTATAAAACTGCTATAAAATCAGAACCCCCAATTCTTGGTCTTCACAATATAGTCTATGAAAACTCTCGAGGTTAATAGAGAGTTCATATTCATGATATTTCTTCTTCTTCTTTTTTTTTGGTCGGTATGCTTGCTATTCTCGTCTGGCTGGGTTTAATAAGTCGAGGTTATACATACACTCAACGGCGAATCGATCGGCCGCGTATTATACGGCGGCATGTACTTTGGCGCCCCTTTTCCCACCTCAGCGTTCTATTTCATGGCTACATACCAAACCGTGGGAATAGGCATTGGTGATGCTGTATGTGAGCCTCATACCATCTTGGCCTCATGAATCCTTACGACTTATAGTCGGATCCCATGAGAAGGAGACGACGGAGGTATCCCTACTTAACATAACTTGTAATCGAGTCCTGCCAGGTCTTTCACTATTAACCCGACCTCGCGACGGTCATCCGCAGGGGGGAATTGGGCCCTCTTCAGGATCTACTGCTGGCAGAGTTCTCGAAAAGCTCGGTACATCGAAGAGAGACTTCCCACTGGAGGCTCGAGGCTAGGCACGGTGAAGATTAATATGTTGACGGAGACCAGCTTGGTGGAAGGCAACAAGCCGTTAAGCTGATCGTGTGAGGGTTATGTCGTATTATTATTATCATTACATTTCTCCGTTATACCACTGATGAGCATAATCCATCGCAAAAAATGTTATTTTTCGGTTGTCTTTTCTCTTACTCATTTCCCAGGATACAAGCCATGGTTCACGGTAATTGTCCTGTGTCGTGAAAAATTGTGGACAGATATATTAACGCCAGTTGATCAACATGGTGTCACCCTCCCCCAGTCCGGCGTATGCCACACTATCTTTCCATACCATCATTCGCTTCTTTTTATCTTTTGCCTCGGCGCTTACCTCTGCCGGCATTGACCCCTTGAAGTATGACCCTCCCAGCTCCGTGCCAGGCGTCTTGCCAAACATCGCACCCACCACGTCGCCTGCTGATCGACCAGGGGTCCGGAACATGCCCCCCGGGTTAAGCCATGAAAGGAGTGCTGTCACCCACGGCATGAAGGTCTTGACGAAGAAGTATTGGGGATGTTGCCGCGCGATGCCGGTTGCCATCCAGCCTGGGTCAACCCCAATAACTCGAATGCTGCCGAGGGAGGGATCTTGGTCAAGCCTCCCCTGCAACTCGCCTCTAGTGCAAGGTGCTATATTAGCGAGAACCGTCCTTTGCTCAAGGGGCTAGGAAGTGGGCGTACATCATCATGACCAAGCATAGCTTAGAGGCAGCATATCGACGGGCTCCGCTGCACCAGGAAGGATCATCTTTTTGCGAGCTCCAAGCTCCTCTGATGATGGGTTCGGTGCTGTCGGTAAAGATGGTCTTCCACTTCGGATCGTCGAAATATCCGCCCTGGCCCCTGTTCAGTTGGTCAAAGGGGCTATGAGGCGCTTGGTCAGCATCCGGCAATATCTTACACCCCCCATTTAACACATACTCGTGAAGGTGGCTGCCGATAACTACTACCCTCCCATGCTTCCGATCCATACTGCGCAGAAGCAGAAGGGTAAGGAGCCAGTGGCTGAGGTAGTTGACCATCCACGCCGTATCGATTCCCCCTTCCGCCCATGTCTGCTGTTGGAATTCCTCATAAGCCGCATTCAGAACTAGCACGCGGATTGGTGGGATCTCGCGGCGGGATACGCGCTCATTGATGTCGGCTGCCAGACTGCGCACATTATCGAGCTTCTCCAGATCGAGCGGCATGATTTCAGGCTGGAGGGACGAGGGCACCTGAGCGCGCCGCAGAGCCTGCAGGAGTGAGGAGGTGCGTGTCGAGTTCCGGACTGTATATATGCAGTGGTAGTCGGCTGCAATGTCGGACGAGGCAATTTTGGCCACAATAGCGCTGCCGAGGCCTCCATTTGCACCCGTCATCAAGATCGTTCCCTTCGCTGTAACTGCAGTCATGATGTTGTATGTAGGATTGGATGGATGAATAGCCAACTCAAGTAAATGGTAGACCAGTTGGCTTAGAGCACGCATAAGAGTAAGTACCGAAGGAAGAAAAAAAGGTCCACAGGAACCAGGCTTTCGGGGTCTTCTAGTTACATGTACTCAGGGATAGAGAAGCAGGCTTGGTTTGGTACAATATCCAGACAGCCCAGCCAATAGTGTGTAAATGTTGGTAGGACACTGCATATTCAATTCACAAAAGCTCATTCCACCAACTAGAATTGAAATCCGGCTATAAAAACGCACAAGTAGTAATTCACGTCAGTAACATATCGTAACGCCATTCCTCCTGCGGAACAGCGCTGTACTTGATACTCGTCGGGTGCTTCTTTCTCGCGGGGAGCACCCGCCGGATGTACAGATCGCCCACATTGATGGTCCCAAATCTGGGGTCCTGACCTTTCTCCTTACAACAGTCCAGGACCTCCATATCGACATCCGGATCCATCGTGAGGAAGAATGGCAGGGAATACCTCTCCCGGCCTGTGCGGTTTCGGACCTTATGCACCGTGGCCGGGAACTTCCCGTTGGTCTGGCGCTCGAGGTACTGGCCTACGTTGCATACGAACGTTCCCTGCTGCGGCGGCGCATCGACCCAGATCCCGTCCTGGTTGAGTACCTCCAAGGCCGGAACCTCGTCTTGCAGTACGAGCGTCAGCCCTGGAAAAAAACAAAAACGTCAGCTCGCCGGATGACTAAAAAGGGGTAGATAGGGGCATGTGGTATACAGGAGAAATCGGCATGTGCCCCTAGTCCGACGCTTTCGGATTCCTCGTCGACCGGTGTTGGGGGATACTGCGCGATGTGTATGTTTTAGCTTGGTACTCTCCAGCAGACCACCGGCCTAGGTACCTAGGTATGGAGGAAGACCTTCGACAAGAAGAAGATGTAACATACTATTTACCAGTCAGCGATGTCAGATTCCATAAACTCACTCTGAGGGAACGGGGCAAATTTCCACGCGTACCATGCAGTGGTCTCATCCCGGTGATGGGAAATTTGAACATATCAACAAACGCTGTCTCAGGTAGATCGAAGGCCAGGGCGAAGATCTTAACCAGCTTCATCGCCAGGGGAAGAACGTGGTTGTAGTACTCATACAGACCCTCGCGCCACCAGGGCGCGTCTTTTGGCCAGATGTTCTGCGGCCGCGTGATGTGCGCGGGGCGCGGCCGGCCGGTCTTCCCGACGTAATCCTGCTCCGGCTCCATCACGCAGTCACCCATGGTAAAGGCCTCCTTAATATCTGCCCCAACAAGGAGCTTGGTGAGTAAATTCTCAACTGGTAGCAGCAGCGGCGGCGGCGGCGGCGGCAGTCACCGAATCTCCTAACCTAGGGGAAGGGGTGAAGGGGGGTAACAAACACATACCTCCTTTGGTACGTGGATCCAAGTTCGTCTCTAACATGGGTTCGTATCCCCGGATGGCCGGATTTTTCTGCACGTGCGCGTCCATCTTGGTCGCCTGATCAAGAGCGAAGAACCGTCTGAGGAGCTCGAACGTGCTGGTCGCCACACTCTCCGGTACGCCGTGGTTCTTGATATAGAAGAAGCCGCACTTGTGACAGGCTTCGTAGATGTCTCTGGCGATCCTCTTCCTGTCCTCGAGAGAGCCGTCTAGCTTGGCCAGGTCAATGGTCGGTATCGAGGTGAATGCCGAAGCCGTCTCCGAGACCTCCCGGTATGTGGCTTCAGCCCCGGAATGGAAATACACATGTTTTTTGTCCTGTAGAGAGGGTTGTCCCGTCAGTCATACTTGAGCCCGGGACGTCCTCGGTCAAAGCCGATCTCTCACCTTTGAGGGCAAGTTGTGCGACGTGTTGTTCAGCACCTCGGCCATCTCGTTTTATTTCTTCTTTCCTTCTTGACTCAGGTAGCGACCTCAAGTTTCAAAGCAACATGGATGGTTGCCTTTTGTAATTTGCATCACACTTTCAAAGCAACATAGTGAAAATATCGAGGTTTTTGGGTGTACTCTCTGGGCCATAATTTACAGGTATCCTCACTCGATAAGTACTTGTAGAAGGTCGCTTTGTAAGTAAGTACGTACCCACCTGCCACCCCGCTGTCGCTCCCCTATCCCCCGCAATCCGCCCGTCGCACGCCTCCGATGCGAATGTGCCAAAGATGAGACGACTCGAAAGCCGGATACCACAAGTTTCAGGAACAGATGGGGCTTAGATCAATTGTAAACTCATACATGTCTATAGCATCGGTACTCAGGATCCCCCAATTTTGCCAAATCAATATTCGTTAAAAAGCACACTGGCAGAGTGAAGTTCTTCCCCCTTTCCCTTCCTTATCTTCTCATCGCACCTCGGCCGATGGCGCCAAGTCAAAGTACTGATCGGCAGCCACCCAATGCTCAATCCCGATGCTTTTTATCTTCTACCACCTCCCTACGGTTTACATGTGCCTTCTACCCCTACAACGTTCGCCAGGGGGCGATGGCTCCAGACAGGTAACACGTTATCATGGCTCCGCGCGCGAGATCCACCTCTATCATTCACTATCTAGACTGGCATGACTAGATATTGGTATCGGTACCCCCCTCCGGGGTGACACCAGTCAAATCTGATGGTCTGCCGAGAGCAGAGGCGACACGACACGACGCGACACACAAAAGTCGACACTGCTGAGGGATCATCACTACTACTGGCAGACATGGCGAACTTGTCCTTGTCATACTCCGCGAAGAACCTCTTCGCCTCTTCCTACGGCGAGGACCGGCCCGGCTTCTTCATCTGGCACCCGCGGGGCACGCCGAGGCGCGAGAAGCGGCTGCTGTTCAAGATCGACTTCTTCATCCTGACCTACGGCTGCCTGGCGTACTTCGCGAAATGGCTGGACCAGGCCAACCTGAGCAACGCCTACGTGTCGGGCATGAAGGAGGACCTCGCCATGTTCGGCACCGAGTACAACCTCGCCACGACCTGCTTCCAGATCGGTCAGATCGTAGGGCCCATCCCGGCCAACCTCTTGCTCACCTGGATCCCGCCGCGCTACCTTCTCCCCGGATTCGAGCTCGTCTGGGGCATCCTGACCATCGGGACCTACGCCGTTACCAGTGTCAACCAGGTAAGCTTTTATTACCACCACCCACCCACTGTCCGGGGGGTACAGTCCCAGGTCGGGAGAGAGCAGAGGAACGCTCACGGTATAGCTAGCTGTACCCAATCCGCTTCATCATCGGATTCCTCGAGGGGTCCTGTTTCGTCGGCATCCAATACGTGCTGGGCTCCTGGTATAAGAAGACGGAACTCGGCAAGCGGACGGCGATATTCGCCTGCGCCGCCTACGTCGGCACCATGATCAGCGGCTACCTCCAGAGCGCGGTGCTGGCCTCGCTCGACGGGCGCAACGGCCTCGCCGCGTGGCGCTGGGTCTTCATCGTCGACGGCATCATCACCATCGTCATCGCCATCTACGGGATCGTCTTCTTCCCGGACACGCCGTATCAGACGCAGGCGTTCTACCTCAGCGCCGAGGACAGGGCCCGGTGCGTCGAGAGGCTGGAGGAAGATGGCCGCGCCGAGACTTCCAACTTCACCTGGGACTTGTTCGGGCGTGCCCTCAAGTCGTGGCAGCTCTACGTGCTCACTATTCTATGGATGTAAGCGCAGCTAAGCAAACTCATATCTAGGATTTTTTTTTTTTTTAAGTATCACGGACTGACGAGCGAGCAAGGTTCTGGAACACGACGGTCGGTAAGGTTGCGAACACGGTGATGCAGCTCTATCTCAAGAACGACCCGGATCACGACTGGTCCCTCTACGAAGTCAACAACATCCCGACGGCCATCAACGGGTGGAACATCGTCATGGTGCTGCTCCTCAACGTCTACGTCGACACGACCGGGTGCAGGATGAACGCGGTGGCGCTGAACCTGTTCTTCCTCCTGTTCGGCACCATCTGCCTGGTGGTGTGGGACATACCGCTGGGTCTGCGCGTGGTCTCCTACATGTTTGCGGGCCTCGACGGGCCGCTCTCGCCCATCTACAATAGCTGGGCCAACATATTGACCGCGGGAGACGCGCAGGTGCGGGCTTTGACCCTGGCGATCATGAACTCCTGCGGCGCCGCATTGACGACCGTGATCCAGCAGTTCTTGTACCCGGTCACCGACGCGCCCGAGTTCAGCAGGGGGTTCAAGGCGAGCCTGGGTTTCCTCTGTGGTATGTGTATCTGGGTAGTGATCGTGCGCGTGTTCGAGATGAGGGCGCAGTATAAGAAGCAGGTTATCCGAGCCGACGGAAGCTCATCCGACCTTCAGGACCTGGAGGCAGTAGTTGCTGAGCAGAAGGTGTGATAGGCAGGCAGCTACATATTCTGGGTACAGTAGCTGATAAGTATACCTAGGTAGTATGGGCTTTGCATCGGAGGTTGTGAGTTGTGTAGGATCCCTCCCCACCCGCGTGCGCTGTTAGGCGGTTGGGACTCAGCGCTGATAGGCATTAAGACTTAAGTACGTCTCCAACGGAGGCCCCCGACGATATAGAAAGACTTAACATGCATGGATGCAGACTGTAGTATGTACCCCCTTGACTAGTCCGTTCCGTTTCCGATCCCGACAACCTTTAGCTCATCGCCTGTACTTATCCTAGCATTCATCAGTAGTAGTCTTTAAATATGTCGTCACCTGATGTAGATGCGACCGACATAAGGTTCGTCGTCGATATCCCAGGCCTGTCTACCTAGGTACTCTACCTAGGTATGCATCATAAGTGAGGAGCCACCATATCATATAACCTTTCATTCTCCGTGGCCTGCTCCGCTCGACCCGATCCGAAGAACCGAAACCCGTCATCTCGCCCTTTTCGGACATGGCAACCCAAACCGCGACCAGGGCGGTGACGGCCGGTAAGCCAGACAACGACGGCGAGAAGCTCACGACCAGGCTCTGCCTGGCGTCCGGCAACGGCCCCGTGTACCGAGACGTGCTCCGGACGCCCCCGCGAGACGCCTCGCCCTCCGAGATCCCCATCATCGACGTGTCGGGCCTTCTTCTGGACGACGACGACGACGATGACGACGGTCCCTCGTCGTCGTCGTCATCGCTAGTGGCAGACCGAAAAGCGGCGGTGGCGCGGCAGATCCGCGACGCCGCTACCAACAACGGCTTCTTCTACATCAAGAACCACGGGATCCCGGAGTCGGTCATGGACGACGCGCGGTCCGCCTGCCTGGACTTCTTCCGGCAACCGGCGGCCGTCAAAGAGCGAGCCGACGTGAAACAGTCGCAGTGGTATGTATGAAAAAAAAAAGAAAAAGAAAAAAAAAACATGTTGCCTTTCCATCTACTGTATAACCATCTATCCATCCCCCTTGTTTCTCAAAGCTTCACGCACACTATTGAGCATTGCTAACTAAGTAGCCTCCAGTACGTGAAACAACGATTTGTGATTCTTCTCGGAAGCATCGGAGTGAGCAACGAGCCATGACGGACTACCTGACTTACATACATACTTTTGATACACCAGACTTCAACGGGTACAAGCCGCCCCGCACGCAGCGCATCAATCCGTACGAGCCCGTCGACCAGCGCGAGACCTTCTCGTGGACCTACGACCCGCGCTACGACCCGGACGTGCCCGACCCGGCCGCCGTGCCCCCCGAGGTAGCCCGGTATCTGCGGTGCGAGGATTTCCACGTATGTCAAAGCTTCTAAGTTTTCTTTCTTTCTTTTTTTCTTTTATTCCATGCTTCTTTTTGTTTTCTTCTTTCTTTCCTTCATGAAAACCACTCTCCTCAGACTATGATCCGCGCCTCGCTCCCAACTCGAACCCCAGAGCGATTCACTGACTCCAGGTTATGCTATAACAAAGTGGGAAGCCACGTCCAACCTGCCGCACTTCAAGGCGGCCGTCATCGCATACTGGCGATCCTGCCTAGCGCTCGCGCGCCGTCTCGTGCGCGCCTTCGCGCTGTCGCTCGACCTGCCCGAGGACTTCTTCGCCGAGAAGTTCACGCACCCGGACGCGGCGCTGGCGCTAAACTACTACCGGCCGCTGGGTCAACATTCTCCCCCTTCCCCTCGCGAGCCGTCGACACGACGGCGACGACGGGAGGATGATGATGAGGAGGAGGAGGAAGAAGAAGAAGAAGAAGGGTCGATCTCGCAATCGCAATCGCAATCGCAATCGCAGCGGCAGGTCTCGATCGGCTCGCACACCGACTTCCAGCTGTTCACGATCCTGTGGCAGGACGACGTCGGGGGCCTGCAGGTGCTGAACCGGGCCGGGCAGTGGATCCGGGCGCGCCCGGTGGCGGGCACGTTCGTGGTCAACATCGCCGACTACCTGCAGCGCATCACCAACGACCGGTACGCGAGCACGGTGCACCGGGCGCAGAACTGGAGCGGCCGCGAGCGCGTCAGCATGCCCTTCTTCTTCGGCTTCAACCTCAACGAGAGCTGCGGCGTGCTCGAGGGCTGCGTGGGCCCCGGGGAGGCCAAGAGGTACGACGAGATCAGCTGCGACGAGTGGGTCAAGAGGAGGGCCAGGGCCATGCACAGGGTCGATGAGGGAGACGGGCACCGGGACGGGCGCGGTGACGAGGAAAAGTAGGTTAGGTGAGTCTGAAATCGTTGGGCCACCCCCTGATTGACAAAACCTCTACGGGTTAAGGTAGGGTGCTTGATACCATACACCCTTCAGGGATGTTAAAGGTTAGCGTAACAGATATGGATAGTATGGGATAGCCGTATAAGCAGCATATAGATAATCGGATAAGCAGTGTTCTATGGATTATTCCATAAGAAATACCTGCTTATTCGAATCTTAATATGCAATACGTAAAGCTGGCTCTAGTGTGGTGCTAACCTTTAATATCCCTCATGGGTGTACAGGAGGAGGAGGAGAAGATGGGCGCTTATTATGCATTTAGAGGCGATCGAGTCTATCGAGTAAAAAACGTTACTTGTTGCTAAACGTGCGAGGACTCCGGCTTGTGCTCTATGTATGGTATTGGTCTAATATGCCTGGAGTCACACATCCCCAGTCGCCTCCAGTCTACCCTGTGTCCTGGATAGCGAGGCCTTTTGCCAGCATACCCGGACTGGATCCGCTGCTTAGATCGTACGGGCCGGTGTGATAGAAGATCCGGACGCGGAGGAGGTAACCGAAGATAGCCGCTTGTGGTGGCGTCTCTCCTTTCGGGAGAGAGGACGGTCGATTGGGCTGGGGGCAAAGGGGCGGCAACCGTTTGTAAGAACCAACAGGTACACCCATCAGGGATATTAAAGGTTAGCACCACACTAGAGCCAGCTTTACGTATTGCATATTAAGATTCGAATAAGCAGGTATTTCTTATGGAATAATCCATAGAACACTGCTTATCCGATTATTTATATGTTGATTATACGGCTATTCCATATTGTCCATATCCGTCCCTATTTGGGAAGATCTTTAGCCGATGCATTAATTTGCGACCAAACATTTCTGGGTATGCTGCCAGCATCCTTGCTGGTCCTTTTCCGTGATCCGAGCCTAAAAATGCGAAGAATCGGTCTCGTCCCTAAAGGGAATATCGACGACCTCTTGTGCATCATTGCCGCAAATTGCTTCGATCATCTGCGCAGTAGCTGAGGTTGGTTGTTCTGTTACTTTTGGTTGTTCTGTCACTTGTTTCTTATTGGGTGAGGGTGATCTTGGTGTTGGTGGTGGCTAAAACTCGCGATCTGATTGGTGCGGGGGGAGTTAAGTATGCCGGCTCCGAGAGTGGGATTTAGTGGCCCAAGCTCTTCGGTTGGCTCAGGTAGCTGTGCTGTGGCTGCATTGCTGGCTGCTGGATGGCTGACTGCTAGTGGTCCGTGCGCCAAGGGGGATTTAGGGGGGTAGTCCTGGATTCTCGTTTCCAGTTCCTTGCGTGCCTGCTTCTCGTTTTCGAGGTGTTCTTCCAGATAGGTAATCTTTTGATCACGCAGGGAGAATTCCGTCTGTATATCTCCGCTCAGTTGTCCTGCGACTACTCCTTGAGCCGTTGCGACGACTATGTCCGTGAGGCTCGCTCTTTGGGTGATCCCCAGAGCAGTCATCACCTCATTGACCACTTCTCTGATCTTCCCCTCTGCTGCTCCGCCATCTAGGGATTGAGCGATGACGAATTTGAGGACCTGAGAAAGAATTTGGGGTTCGGTGGGTGAGCTGGCTGCGCTATGGCTGATATTGTGGCTGACTCTGTGACTGAAAGAGTAACGAAATTAATCCATGTTGTACATTTGTGACTTGAAGGCCCGTTCTTCATGCTTTACCGCTAATCCAGAGTCGTATTCGTAGCCAGCACCTCCCCAATGTGGAAATCTGTTTGTATCGACGAACCGAGAGCTAGGTCCTGCCAGTTTCATTTCCTCGCTCATAGTTAAGAGACTGAATGACGGCCACGACGCGACTGGGTCAGGCTTCAGGCCGAATGCTGCTTCTTCTCTAGCCTCCAAAGCCTTGACGAAATCGACGGCCGTCTCCAATGTAGTTCTGACCGTCCCGGGACTGTCACATACGTCGGTATCGATTTTGTCCGATATAGATTCGAAGGTGATGGGGGCACTCAGGCCGTCGGTGATGCCGGTGAGGACTAAGTAGGTAGGCAATGTGCTTATGCTCCCGGAATCTTCGAGCTGGTAGTCCCAAGAGGAAACCAAGATCATGATTGCTTTGAATAATGGCTGTAGAATGTAGAACTTAGTTTGTTCGAGAGCCGGTTGACTGTAATACCGATGCGATTCGCCAGTCTCGAGTATTTTGTCGTATTTGAGGCGAGCCTTGTCCGTCGCGGCACACATGTCCTTGTTCAATTGAATTAGCGGAGCAGTAGTGGAATGGGAAAGCCGGGCCTCTTTGGGAAAGCCCCAGACGACTGTGAACCTGCAGAAGAATTGATCCCATTCAATCTCGCTACGGTAGGGGCGGAACCACCGACGGTAGATATAGTTGTGCAGAACCATTCTAAGTATCAGTGGTTTAAAGCCTGCCAATATGTATACCGGCACTGACTTGTTGCATGTATCGTGCAAATCCATGAGGCTCATTTCTCGCAGTGGTGTGCCAATCTGATGGCTGTTCCCACATAGTATGCCAGATCGATGCATCTGCTGGCGATGCACAAATTCCAACTCCGTGCGATCGGACCACAGTTTTTCTTCTCGCGTAAACGACTCGAAAGACGCCTTCGTTGAAAGTTTGGTGAGCCTCTCGAGAGACTCCTTGCGTCGTGGTGGTAGTGGAGAAGCCATGGTTAGAGTAGATGATTGCCGGTGCGTTAGAGAGAAGAGTATTGTTTCGCGCTCCAATAGAGAAAAGTAAGAATTTTCAAATGTGGATAGGGATGAGTTGCGTGTTAGGACAATGGAAGGCTGTCGACCTGAGATTTAAGTAGGCGGCGTTGTTGTTGATGGGGTGTGGGATTATATCGTAAGAGCAGGGATGGATGTGACGTGGGAGAGAAAGCAACCCCAGGAGTTTTAATCTTGGGTTCGAGAAGGATAGTCCATCGCTTGTGGCTAGGTGACTTATTTCTCTCATGGTTCAAACCTTGAGAGTTAGAGTTTTGCGGCGTTGTGAGTTTTTCCGCCTGGTCTTGGAAGCCAATTTGGAGATAAAACTTAAGTTACACAAATCGCCCAGCCGTGGCTTGGGATAAACCCAAAATACACGCCAATATTGAGCTTTTATTGTTGTTGAGGCCTGTGCGGAGGCCTCGCCCCTTATTGTTCTATCTCGCCCTGTTGGGTTATTGTTATCCTTGTGTGATGCAAAAATTACAGAAGGCAACCATCTATGAACCTTACTCTTACATGACTGGACGGTTAAGCCACCCCTTTACGTTCTGGCTGCCGTTACCTCCAACTTTCCGGATGCGTTCACAAGCAAGCCGGAGCGGTGGCCCGGGCCGGAGAGCTCGGCTGTACTGCATGGAGCCTTCGCCGCATTTCGGTGGGGTCTCAAGCCTACGCCGGGAAAGACTTCGGCCTATCTCCGGAGCAGTTGGCAGTCTCATCGAGGCGAAGACATCCATGGATCGGCGCATTTTTTTTTTTTAAAGCCGCGCCAGGCTCTCTCGGTGCTATCGGCTCGTCACTCACTGAGAATGAGCTGTTATTACTGAGTGGGGCGTCACGATAGACAAAACACTGGAATATTTTTTTGGTATCGCATATCGCGCTGAAGGAAGAGAGCGAGGGCCTACCTAGCTACTGTGCGTCAAGCCGCATGCTGGGATCAGATAGAGTACAATACACATCCTCCTCCTCCTCCTCCTCCTCCTCCTGTATAGTATCAAGCACCCTACCTCAGCCCGTAGAGGTTTTATCGATCAGGGGGTGCCCCCAACGATTTCAGACTCACCAAACCTACTTTTCCTCGCAGTCTAAGACCGATTGCGGTGCATGTCATGCTGCCCTTAGTACACTCCAAAGCTGCCCGAAGCTTGTCAGTGAATCTATCCGAATACTATCGGCGTGGAACATACACTTACCTACTTACTCCAGGGTGTCCTTTCGTTATAGTACACAAACCTCACTCGCTGTACTGTGCCTGATACGCTGGTCCACGGCTCGTCCGATCTACGCAAGTAAAATGGTTGACAAATAAGCTTGGTATTTCGCGAAGAAACATCCCTCTCTTCATGACAAAAAAATTATTGACCATTTGAATGAAGTCTATCTCGAGATGGAGATGAGAGAAACTTACTTACTCGCATCGCTTTTCTCATTCCTCGTTGCTGCTTTTCCATCCCACCCCTCCTAGCGCCCGGTGTCGGCTTTCAGGGTCCGGGACCACCATCACCGCCACCGCCGGCATATACCCACGTGAGAGTAGCAGTTTCGAGCTGTGGGAGCTTATCTGCTTCTAGTGCTTTCTCCTCCGCCAGCTTCTGTAGCCAGCCCTCGAACGTCTTCCTCAGCTCGTTCACCTGATGGCCTCGAGGCTGCGGGTCGCTATAGCACTGCTTCGTCGTCGGTCGACATTGCGCGTTCGCCTTCTCTATCTTATCGAACACGGGCTCGTACGTGACGAGCCGGGTCTATATCGAATCTTGTGATTAGTCACTACGGTTGTGGATATCTTGGTGATGAACTCTTGGGACCACAGCTCATATCTGCGGTTGAAACCAAGGAAACGACCCCCCCCCCCCTGAGAGATCACAAGTGTGGAAATGAATACTCGCTTTTTACTTACCTGGTAAGGCCTTCTGAGCCAGTAGTTATCGAAGTTGAAGTTGACGTTGAAATTGCAATGGTACGTCTCGTACAGGTCATAATGCGTCCATGGCACCGCCGGCAGCTGTCTGGGATCCGGGGCCTTGAGCACCAGACTGGACGCGGAGCGCTGATAGACGACCAGGATGATGGTCGTGAGCTTCGTGAACTTCGCTATCTGATCCAAGAATTTCGCCATGTTTCTCTGCGTCTGAACGCTCTTGTGGAAGAGCCGCAGGTGCAGTCCGGTATGGAGTCCCCACGATGTTCCTAATGCTATCCGAGTCGCGTTCCTCTTGATAGACTCGATCTGGCCCAGAAGACGCATGACCTTGAGAAGCCGTTTCACCTGTAGATACGAATCTAGCAGGATGATATCCCGACTCAGGTCCAAGTACTTGACGGTCCCAGAGAAGACCAGAGGCTTGTACCTACGTATGACGGCCTGTCTCCCATCTTGACACACTCGGGCGATGGGAGGTGGGGGTTCGTTCCGGATGTCCGCGAACATGAGTCGGTTCGACGGCGAGGACTGAATGTGCGAGGCGCATGGCGAATCCAAGACCTCGAAGACCCTCGCTTCCGGGAGCGCGTAGCTCCAGATCTGATCTCTCAACTCCAAGGGCAGCTTGGTAAATTGTGGAAAATTTACCACCATCTCAGGATCACCAGGATTCCTCCGTACGTGAGCTGGTGATTGTGTATACCGTCGTTCTTCTATTTCCCTTTGTTTCTCGAGGACAGTAAGGGAGCTTGAGAGAAGTCTGATATCACCGGAAGAACTTCTGTCTAGGTTGAGAACCAGCCTGTTGCCCATATTAGAGTTAACCTCTCATTGGAGTCGAGGGTGCAGACGAGCGTATTAGTAGATTTTAAGAACACCTTCGACTTACCACCTCAGGCGCCCGGATTGTTAAAAGCGGTTTCGATTGCAGTCAGTAGTCGGGTCGTGGCACAGGCGGCCAGGGAGATTGGCATTCGATTAGGTAACAAACAGTCGCGTCTCACTGCTCAGGAATGTGCTGACCCCCTATTTTGGCAAATCCAGCGAATGGATCGGATTCTCAAGGCAAACTTCGTTGCGGCGCATGTAGGACCAGATGTCGACCGGCGAATGGCGGGAGGCAGGCGAGATTATCTGTTGGGTTGTTAGTTTTCTCAGCCAACATCTACGCCTTCGCGATGCATGGTGATGCCTGGGGGCCGTGTCACAACAGGGAGAAAAAAACGCGCAGAATGTTGCAGCGAATGGCCCGGCTTCGGATTCACATGGCACTCATTCAGCCCGCAATCCATCCATGAAAGAGGGGAGTAATCCAAATCCTGACTGTTGATATGTTGGTACGTTCTATCGCCTCTTCTCCCGCGTGCCTCTCCAATTCCAGAGGATGGCGGAGGCATGAAATCGGTATCACATCGATGATATATGTGAAGCAAACTGTTGCAGCGAATGAAAAGGAGGGAAACATCTCACATGTACAATCAGAGGCAAGACTCCGACCCGACTTAGACCTGGGAAGAATGCAACTTGTGCTTCGATCTCGCTCTCGTTCTACTCTCAAGAGAGACGGAGGCCGCACGCCTTCCAACGTAGCCCGTATCGGTTCAGGGGCTGGAGATGGAGTCTGCACCGAATGAGAAATGTACAGCGAGTACCTCTCTCTATATTGATATGCCAGTGAAGTCTCCTTGGGAGCAGTTGCCCTTCCCTGTGCAACTGGCGGTCAGCCTCTTGGGAACATCATAACCACCCATCACTGACAGACAGAGTCAGACAGTTGTACCAAGCAGTCACCCACGTGATTGTGTAGACGTATTGCACTGCAAGACGTGATGTCCGTTGCTGACTTGGGCTTCGCTATTATATGTCAGCCAAGTGATCTGTGCCACTGATGTACCATGTCCTTTAGAGATCGTATGGGAACGTGAAAGATCGAGACTGAAGTGGTTACTGACATCAATGGATTGGGAAGTTGACAAGCTGGGTCGGAAGCCGAAGCCTTCGTCCGGAACTATGGATCCCGAAGCAAGCGTACGGTGGGCAAGGCGGTCATAGAATAGGTAGCGTACGAGGATGCAGTTCCGGATGTGAGATTCGATGGACGCTTTTTCTGAGCTTGTCTTATGTACACCAAGGACACACTCTGACTATACGCTGTCGATCAAGAAATAATATGACTCAAGTCAGAGCGTCGGGTTCGTTTTCCTCATGTAAATGATTTGTAGATCACCCAGGAAGGTCTGATAGGCAGGAGAAGAAAGGAGGTTATGTTTCGAACATAGCGAAGGCATTGACGGTTAAGTGAAGGCAGGCGATGCAAGGACCGGGGATGCGAGGCGATGAGCAGCAAGGATAGTGGGTGTGGCCAGCCTGCCAGATAATCATTAAGCAGATTGCAACGGATCAGCTCCGCGTGAAAGGGATGTGGCATTCCAAGCTACTTTCAAGATTACATGAGCCGGGTTGGGGGTTTACTGCTTAGCACTATACATATGTGCAGAGATATATATGTGTGCGCGTCGTCGAAGGATCGCCTGTGACGGGAAAACCTCCGAACCGTGCCCTGCACAGAGAGGACGGCGGCCATAGGGACGGAAAACTTCCAGAAACGGACACAACAGGGCGGGCATTCGGCGCACGAGGTCCATGGTGATGACCACAGCGCTGACGTTACCGATGAGGAAGAGCAGCTGGAAAGGGAAGCTGAATCGTGTGCGAATCAAGTTCCGGGTAAGGAGACTGACATGTCTCGCCATGCTAAGCAGTCGGGCCCGGTCTCTGTAGCCCCCCAACTCGGCCACTCAAGATTCGACGAGAGCATGCGAGAGGTCGGACAGGATCTATAAATGGATCATATAACACTCCGGACTATTGCTGCATACCACGTTGGGTGGCTTTTTTCTTCCCATGTTGAAAACGCTGGGTCGGCTTTTTCTGGGTCCCTGTATATGACCCCTGGCGACCTGCGAATGGTATCACGCAGCAGGAGGAAGCACATGCTTTACGTCTCACACATGAGACAGACAGGACAGCTGACATGTTCGCGAGTCTGTGGTGTCAGAGTAATCGGTTCAGGATTTTTTTTTAATTTTTTTTTTTTAATTTTTTTTTTTAATTTTTTTTTTTTTTTTTTTTTTTTTTTTTTTTTTTTTTTTTTTCACTGCGTCGTACCAGCTGACGGGTCAATTTGAGGGTTTTCTGGCGACTGATACGATGATGAATCAACGATGATGCTCCATATACTCACCTACCTGGCAGCCTGGCTAGGCGTATATACCTAACCTACCGAGGTACATAGAGATGGGTAGGTCATGAGAGACGGTGTCACTGTTAGTAGATAGCAGGCAGGAGCTGATAGGAGCCGAGGAAGCTGCTTGGTAGGGTGAGTTTGGTAGTAGAGAGATAGATGCATCGTGATGGGATCCATGGATGAATCTCTTGGGATTTGGGACCGCGCGGGTTTCCCCCTCACGGAGACTGACGAAGCCTACCAACTGAGGTGGAGGCGGGGGACACCGTAGACGGGATGAGCGATGGAAAGGGGATGGGGCGATCCTGATGCAATGAATCCGAGTGGACGGTTATATATTAAAGCTCATGCTGGTTCCGGGGTGTGGTGGTTTGTAACAATTTACAATTGATTTGTTAATAAGAGTCCCAGAATGGAGTTGGATTGGCTGTAACGTTGAATGAATGTCGTCTCGAGACCGGAGGCGAAGAGCATGCATGCATGGCCTGTCTGTTTAACCTACGACGACACGCTTGACCACTAAGAGGCAGTATATTGCTTTCGTGGCCTGCCCATGCGAATCAGTAGCCTACCAATATGATATACCTGACCTGCATGGCTGCAAGTAGAAAGAAAATGTGCGATATTGCTTCGAGCCCATCTAGGGTGTGGGTATTAACCAATGTGAAGTCGGAAAACGATCAATGTGACTGACGACCGGGAATAACACAGAGGTCTAGCTAGGTACGAGCTGACGAGTCGCACTGGTCAGATCGCTAAAAAGAATTGAGGCTGTCTCCACCCATCCCCCCATTCACACCTACAGCTTGTGGCGTGCCACTTGGCAACATAGATTGGCGTCTGGCAGTCTGGCAAATCAAAACTCTCTCGCGATCCCGAACCATTTGCGAAAATTCTTTTTCTTTTCCTCTTTTTTTCTCTTCGTGCGGCTGGCATGATATGAAATTTTACGTTTCCCCTATTGCTCGAATCCTTCTTCTCTCCCATGGATATATTTCTTCGTAGCGTCAGTCATGCCACAGATCGATAATAATTGCAAAATCGGCCTCGCTCGCCCCTGCTGTCGGTTCTATCATGGGAAGCCTCTCGATGCTTCTTTGATGAACCGCGCGAGCACGTCGGACATATTTCACGTCACGTACGTGGTAGGCTACTATCTACTTTTCTAATTTTGACGAATTGGCGGATTACAATTCGAGCCACCTGATGAACCCATCGGATGTCTTTTTCCCCCGATATGTTGAATGCGCGGTTTCCCCCTAGGTCAGACATGTCACCCAAGGCGTGGTATGTCAGATTCACTCGTGACCGAGTGCGTGACTTAATTAAATCGACTCGTCAGAGTTGGTTATCAGGTCATCAGATCAGTATCCAATTGGCCTTTGCGGCTTACCTGGTTATCATTGGCGAGCAACAGCCAGTGTTGTCTATGTGAGTTGATTACATGGCGGTTTGCCAGCCAAATCCGGCCCATGTAGATGATACATTCATATCACCATGGAAATTTTTGATTAGAATAAGGGACCGATTTGGGATTGTCATACTTCGTACAGAAATAGTGTAAAGACCATCCCATCTATCATTTTGACCCAACGAGTAGCCCGGACCCGTCGCCTGGTTTTTTTGTCTATGGTGAAAACCTCACCCCCGCAACTTGCGGCAGACGCCTATAATGTGGTATACCTTATTCTCCCGCCTCATCGCCTATCTTCTCGAGCTTCCCCATTTCGCGCTTCTCGCCAGACTCGCCGATTAGGCGTACCCTGTCCAATCGCACTTTATCGCTCTGGCCGTCACCTTCGACGACGAAAAGGACGACGCTGGTGATATTCTGGAATCGGACGAAGCGTAGACCGATATTAACCGTGCCGCTCGCGTTCCAATCCCGCTCGCCGATCTCGATTGTCTGTGTAGCGTTGATATCTTCGGCCTCGTCGAAGCCTAGATTATGCGGGCGGTTTGTGAATAGCTTAATCGTCTTGGGTCTCGCGGGTATCTCGTCATCGTCGTCATCGTCCGCATTGGCGGGCGGGATAGAGGTGATCTGGCGTCTGCGATTAGTACAATGCCACATAGTCCTCGTAGAGGAGTTTCTCTTATACCTGTAGGGTGTGGAGCTTGACAGCCGAGTTGAAGGGCATGAACAGTAAGAGTTGCTCATCCGTATCACTCTCTACCCAGTCCTTCTCTTCACTGGCGGCCTTGCCCTTGTCCAGAGCAGAGGGCTTGGCCTTGTTAAACAGAGTTCGAACCGAGAAGTGGGCATCGTCCGAGTTTAGTAGCTCCAGGCCGCGGACGTCGATGGTGTCCGAGATGTCGGTATACCCTCTTGGCAGATCAGCGCCTCTCCAAGCGATACCACCACCGGACCCTCCATCCCCGCTGCCACTACCACTACCGCTGCCGCCCTCGCCTGCGCCCTCGATTTCGCTCTTCAGCTTCTCCAGGACGGATTGCAACTTCTGGGGGTCGGCCCCCTTGATCTTGTCCATCACGGAGCCGTTGCGGAAGACGATGAACGTAGGGAGATGGGTGACGGCATACTCGGAGGCGATAGGCTTGCCACCTTCGGACTCGATGTTTACCTTGACGAAGGTTGCGAGGTTCGGTCGGGATAGGTTTGCCGACAGGTTCTGATAGTAAGGGGCGATCTGTTTGCAAGGCGCACACCAGTTGGCATAGACTGTGTGATAGGAAGATTTGTCAGCTCTCAAGACGCACGGGACGGACGCGAGAGAAGAAGAGAAGTCTTGGTGTGTTTCTTTACACCAAGATAAGACAGTGTAGTGATTGATATATGATACAGGGACAATAAAAAGAGAGAAGCTTTTCGAATCGAGATGGCCAGAGGCTAATGCATTACGATGGTGTCTGGGTCGTAGAATCATAGCCCTGAGAACGCGCTGGGCGCGCGCGTCAAGCTCTCGAGAAAGATGGCCCAATGACGATGACGGATGGCGGGGTAGGATAGACAAACTCACAGTCGGCGACAACGATGCGGGAACTGCCCAGCAAGTTGCCAAATTGTTCTGCCGACTGGATCTCAATCGGCTTGGCCATTCTTGCTTGCAAGTTTGCCTCGCTTTGGATGTGGGAATTTTCTGCAGGAAGTAGAACCGTCCGAATGGAATGCGAGGGTTTCTTCCGGTTTTTGGCAGTGGATGGTGATGGTGATGGTGGAAGCGCATAAGTACTTAAGTACTAGTAGAGCAGCGGGGGCTCGGTGAGTTCTGAGAGATACGTACCCTTGCACGCGTTACCATAAGTAGTTGTCTTAGTCACCTCTTGAATAAGCTTCGTGGCTGGATATGCTTTTTTTTTAACTCCTTATACAGGCGTGACTGGTACGTGTGACTGCACAGCCGGAAAATACCACAAATGAATACATACAACCTTACCTAAGGCTTTAGAATCAAAGATGTCGACCTGTCAATTGAGGGGGGATAAACTCAAACGTAAATATGGCGGCGGTCACCTGAGGCTCGTAGCTTATAAGTAAGTACCTGCCTGCAAAACTTAGTAGGCAGCTTGTGTTGGTAGTAGGTAAGGATCTGGACGTCTCCCAGTCCAAATCGAATAGTCTTCAGCAAGTCGTTCAAGCCAACCGAAGAGGAGAGAGACTGATGAAGCCAAATAGAAACACTGAAACAGATATAGGGCAATTTTAATGATCTTTCTCTGTCTCTCTCTAGATGCTAACGTCTACTAATTACTACATGATATATATGGGTACTTCATAAGAACAACGCCAGATACAATACACCAGCAAGCACGAGCTGGACGTATTAAACAAGTACGCATGTCTATCTAATAGTGCATGAAAAAAGCCATAACGTTAATCCATAAGCCCTCGTTCCGCGTGTCCAGCCCAGGTACAGGTATTCAGGCCATCATCATTCACCTCACACATTCCCAATCCCGTGCCGTCCCGGAAACGCCAGACACCTTCGTCGTTGCTAATCTAATCAGCTAGAATTCAGCTGACCCAAGCCAATCAAAACCTCAGAAACAACAAGAGAAACCATGATGACCCCAATGTTGTTGTCGATAGACCTGATCCCCTCCCTCACACCCCAACGGCATGGCTAAAGACCCGCGTGGCCAGTTGCGCCAGCAGCCGGGCCCGGTCGTCGTAGGGCAATTCCTGGAAGACGGCGTAGACGCTCTTGCCGCGCGCGTCGCGGATGGCGCCGAACCGGTTCCCGGCGACCATGCCGGCGAGGGCGCCCGGGAAGTTAGCCGCGATGAAGCCCAGGATGCCGCCCGCGGCCCCGCCGGCCAGCGACCACATCTTGCCCCCCTTGTTCTGCGAGTTCTGCGCCTCGTCCATGCCCTCCTCGCGCAACATCTCCTCGAACACGTCGCCGAACTGCTCCTCCTCGGTGCGCTGGCGCGCCTGCTCCGTGCCCTGCGCGTTGCCGCCGCCGCCGCCGCCCTTGGTGAAGAAGTTCCAGGCCCAGCTGTAGAAGTTGTTGGGGCCGGCGCCGGCAGGGTCGGGAGTCGGGCCGGTCTCGAACTCGTCCTCGGCTTCGCCGAAGGGATCTGCGTTGTAGGAGGCGTTGGGTCTGCGGGACGAGGAGGAGGAGGAGGGGCCGGCACCGCCGAAGAGCCGGCGCTGCGCGTCGTATTCGCGCCGCCGGGATGCGTCCGAGAGCGTGTAGTAGGCGTCGTTCACGAGTTGGAACTTGCGCGTGCGAGCGGGTCGTTCCGCCGAGTCGGCGGGAACTCTATCCGGGTGACATTTGAGTGCCGCACTGGAGAGGAAGAGGTGGATGTTAATAGTCCGTTATACGACTGGAACGTTTGGGGAAAGGGAGAATGTTTTCTTACCGTTTGTAGGCATCTCGGATTTGCTGTGTAGTGGCGGTCTCGGTGACCTCGAGGATGGCGTCTATGGATCGTATGTGTGTTAGCGGGCGTGTATGATCCAGGTGTACTTTTCGGGAACGGGCAACGTGAACAGCGACTTACAGTAGTTGGGGGGAGGTCTGTTGGCCATCTCGACGGACTGATGCTCTAGGAATTCGGTACGTATGCTCAGGGAGGAAGTAGAGAAGGGAACTCTTTTAAGAGTTTTAAGGAGATTTCTAGGTAAGAGTCATGAGTCTGAAAAGAATCAAGGCTGCTTGCCTTTCATATGAGACGGCGATCTTCAGGTGAACAGGGATCTGATGTAAGGACGTCATCTGCATCTGTGTGGCTAAAAGCTTGAATCTCGAGGAATTCGGGAGGGAATCAGGGGGGGGGAACAAGCCACGGTGGCTAGAACTTTCAACGGAGGTGGTCTCGACAGGCCCAAGCCACGCATTCGAGTCCAAGGGGAGCTAAGTCAGGAAAGGGATAGCGTCAATTAAGGAACGCCTGATTAGTGCAGCAGATCCCTGACAAGGGACCAGGGGACATCTGCCAGTCTGCCTGACCAGCCACTCGAATTGTCGGTGAAGGGGCCCGTTGCAGGGGGTCAGGAGGAGACAAGATGCGAACCATCGAGACCAGCAAGATCCCCTCTTCTGATTTGCAGTTCAGTTTTCATGATCGCGAACGAGACAAGAGCTTCCTCGTTTTTTTTTCTGTTGGTCAGTCGTGGTTGTAGATGTATATATAGCTCCGTAGAGCACTGCAACTCTTCAATTGCTTTGTGTCGCGGCTGTGTATATATATATATCACATCAATCATACCTCCCATCTCATTGATTCTGAGTTGTCCGGCGCCCTTTTCCCAGTGGTTTCAACGAATCTCCAATTCGCCGGATCTCTCGATAGCTTCGTGTAAGCCGAGACAAGCGCACCTACACACTGCCACGCAGCACCCTTTAGACTATACCCTTCCTACTGCGCCGGAAAAAATAAACGAAGAATTACGACGGCGATCGCACAAACCCTTCAAGAAGAATAACAACAGCGACAACAACAACGAAGATGGGATTCTGGGACAGCTGGGACGGCGGGTCCGTGATCTCGCGCAAGCCCTCGCACCACCACCACAAGAAGTCGTCCTCCTCCCACAAGCACCGCAAGCGATCCAAGTCGCGATCCCGCTCCCGCTCCCGCGTCCGCCACTCCTACACCGCGCCCTCGGGCCTGGGGGGTCTCTTCGGCGCCGACAGCCACTACCAGAAGCACAATGCCTCCCGGGGCTCCTTCTTCAACCTGGGGAACAGCAGCACCAGGAGCTTCTTCGGTCTTGGTGAGTTTTTCTTCTTCTTCTTCTCCTTCCTCTTTTTTTTCATCCCGTCCCTAGAGAGAATGAGATCCAAAATGAAAGGGGGAAAATAAATGACTAACATTCCCTCCCTCCTCCTCCCCCCCCAAAAAAAAACAGGCCGATCCAACTCGTCATCCTTCTACAAGCGGTCCCCGCGCGCCAACTTCGTGCAGCGCATGTACAAGAAGCTGAAACGGCTGCTGCGGGACCTGATGCACTACGCGAAGCGGCATCCGGTCAAAGTGTTCATGCTGGTGATTATGCCGCTGATCACGGGCGGCGCCCTGACCGCCCTGCTGGCCCGCTTCGGCCTGCGTCTGCCCCCCGGCCTCGAGCGCCTGCTGGGCATCGCCGCCCGCACCGCGTCCGGCGACGGTATCGGCCTCGTCGGCGAGGCTATGCGTATGGTGGGTGGCGGCGGCGGCGGTGGTGGCGGTGGCGGCTCTGGAAGTGTGCGTGTCGAGAGGGGTCGTGATGGCGCTGGGTATCAGTGGGAGAGGAGGAGCGAGTATAGTAGCGATGGGTTTGGTGGTGGTGGGGGTGATTGGGGGAATGGGTTCCTGGGTGGGATAGGGAGGATATTTTCGTAGGGTGAAGTCTCAAGAACACGGGAATGGATTTGTTTCTAGGGCGTTTGAAACTTGGGATGGTTGGATGGATTGATCAAACTTCGGAAAAAATCTTGCTTGACGTCTGGTTGTAAAGTTGGACGAGATGTTGATTCGAACTTCACCAAAAGAAAAAATACCAAAATGCGATAGGATAGATACCAGATACCCTTGTGGTTAAAATAGTAACGATTAATAGCACAGCGATTTCAATCGGCTTCCCGAACAGACTCTAAGCGACAGACACCACCTCATTGACTGGGGACGAGACATGTACCAGAGTGTAGAAATAGGAATATGATATTAGGAAACAGTGTCTATAGATGTTTCTGTATTACTAAAGTATATAGTGCTGGGGCAACGTAGCAGCATCGAATCGCGAGCCTTGCAACGCCATCATTTCCCTCTTCGCCTCCTTCCACCGACAGGCTTTCGCTTGGCCGGCGACCTAGACGGTGAAGATTTCTTAGCTCTAGACCGTGGAGGATCCGGTTCCGGTGAGGGAGATGGCTCGACTACCACGATCTCCTCCCGACTCCTGTTGTCCGTAATTTGCGCGCCGTTGCCATGATCCTCGCTCGCGGTATCATCTTCTTCGCCGTCTTCTTCCTCACTCGTCTCCTCGCTGCTGGGCACCGTAGAGCGGCTCCTGGCTGCAGCAGGAGCTACCCTGCGGGGTCCGTTGTTGTTTGATACTTCCAGCGGCCCCGAGACGTTTCGTCTGGCGGCCGCAGCGCCATACGGATAAGGCGCACGCGGACCCGCCGTCTGATACTGGAAGGGGTCTATAACGTTACGTGGAGAGGATGAATAGGAGGAACGTGGTCGCCGATCGGGGTCCTGCGGTAGCGAAGGATGAGAGGCTGGATTTCTTGCGGCGGTATCTGAGACGTGACGCTGATTTACAGGAGGTTGCACATAATGATAATCGAAAGGTGAAGGGCTTCGATATTCGGATTGGGGACGATGAGACGAGGAGGTCGCAGAGCGAGGTCGAGTACGTGACGCGTTAGGAGGGGGGAACAGGCCGATGGGTGGCCCAGGACGCTGTTGGTTTTGGGCCAACGAAGCGGGATGTGGGTGACGAGGCAGGGCGTCATCTGAAGTCGAGGGCCCCGGACGACGAGGTGGCGGTGGAGGAGGGTCGAAATGAGATAGAGGAACGGCGTAGCGTTGTTCTTTCTGTCGTCTGCGATGGCTGCCGTTAGCACTGGCAGCCTCCCGTCTCCTCGCAGCTTCGGCCTCGGCCTGCAGACGTTTCCGCCTCCTCTCTAGAGCCGCGAGTTCCTGCTTGTTCAGTTTCACCTCTTGCTTTCCCTTCCCCTGAGCTCGCCGTATTCTGGCCAGGGCCGATTGGACCAATTCATTTTCCTGAGCCATCAAAGCTGCTTGGTCCTCTTCGTCTTCCTCTTCTGTGTCCTCGTCCGACGTCGCTTGCGAATCGTCCTCGGTCGAGTCGCCATGATCCGAATGTCGATAAACATGAGTATTACGAGGGCGACTGCTGCTCCCACTACCCAGATCTATACCCGTAAAACGAAGCGGGTCGCTGACAAATCTTCTATTTCCAGATGGCGCTGCCAAACCAACGCCTTGTGTATCCGTGTCGTCGCTGTCCAACTCCTCGACGACCCTGCGCCCGGTTTGCCAGATTTCGTGTTCTTCTTCCCCAGGCGCTGCCCACCTCCGCCGCCCGCGCCTTGATGGTCTTCCCCACTGGGGCGGAAGTTTGGGAGCTCGCGGCCGACCACCTAGACCGCCTCCCCGGAAAAAGCCTCGTCGATAGGCTTGTCCATAAAAGCGGCGTGGCCAATGATGACAACGCCGCTAGCACCGATCAACCATAGGACAGTGTTGAAGGGCGACGAGAATAGAAACAGGAGACCGCAGGTGACGAGCAGACCGGTGTAGAGCTGAGAGGAAGTCGCATGGAAGGAGCCGATGACGAGATCCTGGCCGTTCAACCGACCCAGAAGCCAGAGACCAGCGACGAGAAGTGCGATGTCAAACAGGAGAACAGGATTCGTGATCAACGCGTAGATACTAAGGAGCACGAAAACCAGAGCATAGTTGCTCGAGAAGGTAGACAGATTGTAGTTGACACGCGACTGGACCTCGCCGAAGTTGACGGGTTTGGACAGACGCTTGAAGTCGAGAAACTCGCCGACGGGTCGCATGTTAGCAAAGCGGCTCGATAGCGAGGTGTTTCGAAAGCCGGAGAAGCGATCCTGAATGTTCAGGCGCGACGTCAGGACGTCGAGGGGAATCTGGATACGAGACATGGCTGTGGTCGGAAGGGGTTGGTTGTACCGCGTCTTTCACGAAGGTGGTGTCAGGATATGTGGTGTGTAGAAGACAGTTGGCGGACTGATCTTGTGCGCTTTCTAGTAGTAACGCGTGGATGGCAGTCGAATGGATTGAGGGAAATAGCGAAACCAAGGAGTTGTTGTTGCTTGGGTGCAAACTGGCTAGTGGATGATGGTTACCTAGGTACGTTGCGAAGCGGGAGATCTGTCAGGAAGGTTAGAGCCAGAAACTTTTTTTTATTAGATGCGTACTTCGTAGCGCAGCCACATTTAAGGGGGCAGAGCTGATTGGCAGTTGAGCTTACGTCGTACTCGTACGTACAGTGAGTTAGTTGCTTCGTAGCTGATTGATTGGTCAAAGTTGATGAGGAATGTTGTCGAGTCGAGGTGCAGCGATGGGTAGATGGTGTACCTAGGGCAGTGAGGAATAATCGAATTGAAATTTTGACGATGGTACGGAGCGCCTGTTCTTTTTTTCTTCTGACCCTGCCGAGATAGGATGAAGATCTTCTCGTTTCGTCTTCACTATTTTCCCGTTTTAACCACGTTGACGTCTTTCCAATTGGGGGCCTCCAGGCCTCTGGACCTCTGGACCTGAACGCGGGCGCAGGGGGTTTGCGCTAATCAAAAAAGACCCAGCCCCTGGCAGACCTGGCCAGGCAGCTTTGAGTTGCTGTTTTTGGAGCTGCTGTGCTCCACAAACAGACGAACAAAAAAAAACGAAATGCCGTGGACACTGATCGTGTCTGGGCACGTATCGTGAAACCCCGGCCGTTCAATATCTTCCACCAGCTCCCCTTATTACCAACAAGAAGGGAGTGATGGCCACTAGAGAGGTGAAGGGGGAAAATGGGGGAGAAGAAGAAGGAGGAGGAGAAGGAAAGAAGCAGGACCGGAAAGGTTGGAAAGCAGCTGGGTTTTCTTTTTCTTTTCATTCAGAGCATTGGATGTCTGCTTCACTACTGCGTCACTAGCTGCAGCGTGATGAACTGGCGGTCGGGCAGTCAGGCTTGGACTAGGAAAACAAATAAAGTGGGAAACTTCTGCTTAAGTGGCCTGCGTTTCTGCAAGCCATCAAAGGCCGTCAGCAGTGAGTGCCTTTACCATTGGGCCTACATGCGTGTCTCTGCCTTGTTTTCCAAATTCTTGCAAGGACAAACCTGTCCGAAGTTGCTGTCCTTCAAGGTTGCTGCAGGCAGCAGGTGTCCAGCTTACAATCACAATCTATACGACGCTTGGGCCACTTCGCATTCATGCCTCATATTCTATCATCATCACCAAACATATTCTCATGATTCCATGGAAATAGGGGGGCGGGCAGACATAAGGCATCTTCTATTCACTCTAATTACCTTGATTGTTTATTAGAGTTCATCTAATCAATAACTCGGTGGCTTTGAAATTTTGGTCATCGTTTCTAGGTTGATGACTGTGTTTTGGGGCTCCAAAACCTGATCTACATGTATGTAGCCCCTGAGATTCACATAAGGAGTGATAGTCTACGTAGCTTAGGTAGGTTTGCGAGACATAGGTACCCAAACAACCGACAAAGATATGCTCGAATCATTCGGCCTTGTTTTATCTCAAGAATGGCCCAGCGTAAGTGGCTATTAAGAAACATCATCAATGATTTGTACCTAAATACTCCGTAGAGTTGGTGCCATACATTAAGTAATATCATCCTATCGAGAGAAATCACTAGTGTCACTATCTAGGGAGCGCGTGAAGATATACTGACTACGAACACACGAGCCCGGACAGACTCACGGAAACTACCCTCTTCGATTAATCAGCTCGGCGACGTCTTGCTTCCGGTAACACCTTGGCTGCGGAGCCGGTTCTTGGCACCGATCCTGGAGATGCGGATTTCGAAAAAGATATGGGGCCTGGAAGAAGAACAGGTCTTCTTCTACGCCTTTTCAGACGCTGCCACGGCCCTCTTGTCTTCCGGCGTTGCGCATTTCGGCTTACGCTAAGAAATTGTCTCCTCTCCATGTTCTCACAGACAGGCAATCCTCATCTTGGCTAGGCTGACACCGATTCCACAAGCCCGGATGATTACTCATGTGAGATGTAAACATCGCCCTGTGGGACAGTCGTGTTGGCGGGAGGGACGAAGACATAAGAAGAGTAGATCTCTCTCATTGATGGTTTGAGAGACTCGTCTTATGGCAAGCCCCACGGCCTAAATCATATTCATATATAGAACACTCAAGTCATCTGGATCGCTCCAACTTCTTTTCCAATTCGTGATAATCCTGCCCGACTCCTTCACTATGGCCCACCTCCCACAATATTCCTACCCCGGCATTGGTGAATGGGCCAAAGAGAACCTACACTACAGCCAGGCAGTACGCGTAGGCGATACGATTGTCTGCTCGGGACAAGGTAACTAACTATCAGCCGCCGTCCACCTAACCCCTAACCCCTAACCCCTTTTTTTCGTCTTGTGGGCCTAGACATCTAACACCTGTCTCCAGGAGGCTGGAACCCTACTACCTTCGCCATCCCGAAAGACCTGGACGCTGAGGTAGACCAGGCCTTCGAGAACGTGGAGACGAATCTCAAGCACGCAGGTGGGCGCGGCTGGTCCCAGGTGTACCGGGTGACGACGTACAGCACCGACCTGAAAGGCACACATGACCGGATCGTCCAGAACTACCGCAGATGGATGCCGGACCACTATCCCGTATGGACCGAGATTGGCGTCAATAAGCTGGGACTTGACGAGATGCACATAGAGATCGAGGTCTCAGCACACGACCCCGAGGGTGCGGAAAAGGGGAAATCGAGCAGGAGGGGGGAGAAGGAGAGTGAGAAGTCTGGTACTTGATGGCCCCCCTCCTTAAAGACTACGAAGAGGGTCCTGTCTCGAAGAGTTGGTCTTGTGTGACTTGGAACAACTGGGTTTGTGCAATGAGTTCGTTAGGTAAAAGGTTCTTCAAGTGAATGATTTACAACTCATCCCGAGTCACAATGCGTGTTTTCCAGCTCCGCTTTGTTGAGGACTGTGAGCTGTATCGCGAACATATACAATCCTCAGCAACACCAACGGCTTGTCTCATGTTCTGGTTAATGACCCAGGTTCATCATAATATGTGTCATTCTCGAAGCCTGGAAAATTATAAATACGTCGACATGAGCCAGTCTAACCCATCTTTTTTCTCTGCAAGCACTCAAGCGACTTCAGCAGTTCGAGCAACCCAGGCGACTGAAAACATCGACAACAAACATATTCCCGCCACGCACTTCTACGACAAGTTCACCTTAGTTCCGAATCCGAACCACTACTACACACGCCAAAATGCATGCAGTTCCTTCTTTGCCCACCCTTCAGAAGGCTGGCACTCCCCCGAAGCCTGTCCCCCATTCCGCCCCTGGATGGGAGTGCGTAAGTCATTCCCAGCGTCACATCCTTCACTCCTCTACGTTATCGCAATACCGAAGCACTTCCCATCTGGGACGGTTCGCGAGTAAATAAACCTCGCAATCCCAAGGCTCTTTCATGGGACATGCTCCCAGCCGACACTACCACCTGCCTAGACCAAGTACTAACCTCGAGTGTGTTGTAGTGCTATTGCGGAATATTGACCACTCTTCGCACTATGTACTGTCGTGGTTGTGACCACTACCGCTGCGCCTTTTGCAAATATCACCAATAAGGGGGCTTGTCAACAAGACGACGCTATGGCAGCGAATTGGAGAGGTTTTATCGGCTCCGGATTCTTCACCTTTTGGCTCCGATGTTAACCTGGGGGCTTCTATCACATAGTCAGACAGTTATGATTCGACCTCTACCCCAAATATAAGTCGTCTACCATATTACAAAGCGCATCATGAAAGTGTAGTCTTTCGAAGTATGGCAGTGGCAGTGATAAATGTGAGCAGATCCGTGGATACCGACACCGCTCGAGCCTCGTTCAAAACCGGAATAGGAAAAACACCACGTTGGGATTCGTTCTGCCTCACTCCAACTGTTTTTTTTTCTTCAACGACTACTATAGCTCAAATAACAGTAGTTGTAGTGCACGATGTAGCCGGCAGCTGCGAACTGTCAGTTAAATTTAGACGATTGTACACCCCGGCGACCTCGTCCCGGTCTCTGAAAGCAACTTCCGAATCCTTTCAGCGGTGGAGATTGAGTAAAGCTATACGTATTACTTTTCATCCTCATGATGCTATGTCTTAGTGCAGCTCGTCGTAAACAGGCTGTGGTAGTAGGAGTCATGCGGGCATAGGGGGGCTATTCAGGGGTCACGCACGGACCGACCAGATTCTTTCATGACGACTCTTTTCCTTCGAAGCCTTACTTGAATGTCAGATCACAAGATCGCTGGGACACTATGGAATGACATGGTTAAATAGTGATAGCTTTTTATTGGAAGCTCAAGCGTGCGGCCGCGCCATCCCAGCCTGATGGGCAGCGCCCAGTCACCGACCTGCAGGACATACACCCTTCAGGGATATTAAAGGTTAGTGTGATGGATATGAACAATATGGGATAGCCGTATAATCAGCATGTGGATAATGGGATAAGCAGTGTTCTATAGATTATTCCAGAAGAAATAACTGCTTATTCGAATCTCAATATACAATACGTAGGGCTGGCTCTGGTATGGTGCTAACCTTTAATATCCCTGAAGGGTGTATCTGACTGGAGCAGCGACGGGAACCGGCAATGAGGAGGGCAGCTGTCCGTTTTATTCCACTCCCGTGTTATAGAAATCGCTTGAATATATTGGAGCTCAATGCGGGATACATGCAGTCCTTGCCGTCGGCGTCTAAGAACAGACTCGGTGATCCTACCACTTGCTAGGTAAATGGCTGCAGGTTACTCTCTCACCAACACCGCCGGGATAAAAGTGCGTAAGGAATTCATCCAAGCTTGTCTTCTTGAACCATGTTTGTCATATGATCATCCAACATGCCATCATGGACTGTCAATAATGGAACGAAATAAGCATGCGTGTTGGGGTCTTTAACTCTTTAAATCATTTCAACCTGGTGTACAAAGGGGTATCCAACTATCTACTTACGAGACACAGGTGGGAGGCTCAAATTTCGATACAAGTCGCGCCATAACATGCCACTCATGTTGTTGGTAAAAGATTCCTTCAACAACAACACATACCCAAATCTCAGAGAAATCAAGGAATGAAGTAAAACCAAGTATAAACAGGAAAACGAGGCCATGGTCCTCCACATGAGATGAGCACCCATCTGGCTCAGCAACTGCTTAGAATCGGGGAAATTGCGAGGCGAGAATCTTGAGCATGGAGTGACTGAGCCTGATATCTCCCCCTCAATGGATGTTCTATATTCTCCCGTATACGAGGCCGGGCCCAACAGATCCCAAGGAGGCCAGGAAGACTGATCCCGGGCAGAACGTCTTCACACTCTCCGGGATCTGTTATTCTTTCCATCGGTTCCCCTCATCTTCTTGGTACCAGCGGCCTTCTTGCCCGGCCTCCCCGTCACCTTTCCGACGGCTTTCTCGGCAGCCCCTTCGATCTTGTCGCTCAGGTGCGGCTTGCGCTTGTGGTGGGTAGCCGGCGCTCGCTTTCTCACGCCGCCGGCGGTGCCGGTCTTCTTGCTAGCGCCGGCGGTGCTTTTCTTGGAGGACCCAGTAGTGGTAGTCCGGCGTTTCCGCTCGGGCGCGGTGGATATGGTCGCATGGACACGGGGCCTGGAGTTGCCAGTAGAGGCTCGCGTTGAAGCCATGGTGTGGGTATGAAGCTGTTGTTGTTGTGGTGTAGGATCTGTGGTTTCAAGACCGATGATTACCTAGGTAGAGGCAGTGGTGTCACGTAGAACTGGCACTAAAGTCGAAGCGCGTAAAGCAGAGTTATGTAACTGAATTGAGGCTCAAGCCGTTATCAAGCCAAGGGATCTCGAACGCGTTCTAAATACAAGATGAGTTTAGAGGGACGTAGAGAAGACCTCTGCCAACTTATTACCAAGTTTTGCTGCTGCCCTCGATCCGTGGGCGCGTGTAACACGTGTATCTACAGATACTTCCAAGGTTCGTACTTGGAGTGATGTCATTGTGAGCGCCAAGAATCCTGCCAAGCGGCCAAGAGATTTAAGCGATTTTTAGACTAGCTCGTCGAGTCACGAGACCGCATACCCACCTTGCATCTGGCGGCTGGCGGGTGACGGCAGGCGGCTGGAGAGTCGTGAAGCACTTGGCACTTCTCCCGAGTCATCTCCTCCGGCCTACCATCCCCCTATTGGGATTTCCCCAACATGTTGATGATGATGATGATGATGATTATGATGATGATAGACGACGACGGCGCCCGAGAGAGGTCACATTCGACGACATCCTTGGAGGTCATACCAGCCCTCGTATGACTTGACGGTTACGTTACGAAACTCCTCGTGAGGAATGCGAAGTGGTTGCCTTTCTACTCTCCTTAGCGGCTTGGTTCGTTCGGTACGGACGGCATCAAACTCTATCGCGCCTCCTCACTTGGGAGCAATGTTTTACCTCTCTCACGCGGTCGCCAAGATGCTGGACATCGAGTCTCGTCTTGGCTTGGGTCGTTCACGCCGCTTGGTACGACCTATTGTTGGTTTTGAGGACCAAAAGTATGATCCAATGGGGCTGGCCAAGGAAAGAGGCTCCTCGCCGAGAGCATCTCCCATACCGACTCGGCGTCGATTCGGTCACCTGTTGGTTTTTTGAGCCGGGATGACGCTTGTGCTCGAAGCCGAGATGCAGTACTTATACCTGACATGTCCGTCAGATCTGAACTTTGAGAAGAACTTTATTCCCCTCCGCTAAATAAACTATTCTGCCCTGCCTGCTCAGCCTGCCCAGCGTGACTACAATTGGGCGATAACGTCAAACCGCCATGGGCAAACCAAACATCCTCGAGGGGCATGTCTCCGGACAGTCGAATAAGCCACTGTCTAAGCCAGCTCACAGCTTGAGTTTCGACGAAGTAGTCAAGGAACTTGGTAGCAGCAATAACGATGGTCTCTCCGAACCCACAGCCGAACAGAAACTCCAAGAGTTTGGCCCGAATGAACTGGACAACGGACCCGGGGTCAACCCGACCAAGATCTTGCTCAAACAGGTAGCCAATGCGATGATGCTGGTGCTGATCCTAGCCATGGCTGTCTCCTTTGGCATCAGGTCGTGGATTGAAGGCGGTGTAGTCGCCGCGATCATCATCCTCAACGTGGTCATTGGGTAAGTCAAACAGTTGCTTCAGGCGAGCGATTTCCCCCGAGGCCGCTGCTTTTGGAATAACAGAACCTGACACTCATCTATCAGCTTCAAGCAGGAATACTCCGCCGAGAAGACCATGGACTCGCTGCGATCGCTATCTTCACCAACCTCACACGTCATTCGAGCGGGCCAGAACATGACTATTCCAACCATACATGTCGTTCCGGGAGATATGGTTGAGCTCAAGACCGGCGATACCGTCCCGGCCGATATTCGACTCATGGAGGTGATGAACTTCGAAACCGACGAGGCACTTCTTACTGGGGAATCTCTTCCCGTTATGAAGGTTGCTGACGAGACCCACGCCGAAGATACCGGCCCTGGAGATCGGCTGAACGTGGCATTTTCTTCGAGTACAGTAACCAAGGGCAGAGCGAAAGGCGTCGTATTTGCTACGGGCATGTTCACCGAAATTGGAACGATTGCGGCTGCTCTCCGAGGCCAAAACTCCCGCGTGAGGGAACCGAAGATGACGCCAGACGGAAAAGTACGCCCGCATCGCCAGGCGGAGGCTTGGGTGAAGACCGCAGGGGACCTCATCGGACATTTCCTCGGTGTCAACGTCGGCACGCCTCTTCAGCGCAAGCTGTCCCAATTGGCTGTCGTCTTGTTTTGGATTGCAGTCGTGTTTGCCATCATCGTACTAGCCGCCAACGACTTCTCCAACCAGCAGGATGTCATTATCTATGCTGTAGCAACCGGCTTATCCATGCTACCAGCTTCCCTGATCGTCGTGTTGACGATTACCATGGCAGCCGGAACAAAACGAATGGTCGAGCGGCACGTGATTGTCCGCAAGCTGAACGCACTAGAAGCATTGGGTGCGGTCACCGACATCTGTTCCGACAAGACGGGGACGCTTACCCAAGGCAAGATGGTGGCCAGAAAAGCCTGGATTCCTGGAAGCGGTACATTTTCCGTGGGAGAGAGCTCGGAACCCTTCAATCCGACTGTGGGCGCCTTGTACCGAACCGCCGATGCGCCGGCAGACGAGATCTCCGACGACGAGCTTCCTCCAGACCAGGACAGTGCGAAATCGAAAGAAGAGCTGCTTAAAGACAATGCAACCCTGGTCGAATTTCTCAAGATCGCATCGTTGGCAAACCTGGCCACTGTCTACAAGGCAACAGAAGGCGAGGGCTGGACGGCACGAGGTGATCCAACCGAGATCGCGATCCAGGTGTTTGCATCCCGATTTGATTGGAACCGACGCCGGTTCACAGACGGTGACGACCCGGAATGGAAACTGGTCACGGAGTATCCTTTCTCCAGCGACGTCAAGAAGATGTCCGTGATCTACCAGCAAAAGGGTAGCAAGGTCAAGCAAGCTTTCACCAAAGGCGCGGTCGAGAGAATCCTAGAGGCGTGTACTCATGTCGATCTGGGAGGCAAAGGGGACACGGTCGAGATCACCGAGGATTTCAAGGAAGAAGTCCTCGCCAATATGGAGTCACTGGCGTCTCTGGGTCTCCGCGTCTTGGGCCTGGCATCCAAACCGTATGATGGCCCGACCGGCACGGACGACGAGGATCGAGCGAAAGTGGAAAGCGGCCTCATCTTCCGTGGTCTGATCGGTCTATTCGATCCGCCGCGGCCAGAGTCTAAAGGTGCCGTCAAGGCATGCCATCAGGCGGGCATCGGCGTGCACATGCTGACTGGTGATCATCCGGGTACGGCACTTGCGATCGCCAAGCAGATCGGCATCGTTCCGGACAGACTGCACACGGTCAGCAAGCAGATGGAAGACGCGATGGTCACGACGGCATCCCGGTTCGACAAGCTCTCCGACCAGGAGATTGACGACTTGCCCGTCTTGCCCCTCGTCATTGCGCGCTGCGCGCCCAATACGAAAGTCCGCATGATCGAGGCCCTTCACAGACGCCGGCTCTTCGCCGCCATGACGGGCGACGGCGTCAACGACTCTCCGTCGCTCAAGCACGCCGACGTGGGTATCGCCATGGGCCAGGCGGGCTCTGATGTGGCCAAGGATGCGTCAGATATCGTCTTGACCGATGATAACTTTGCCTCTATCCTCAACGCCGTCGAAGAAGGTCGTCGCATCTTCGACAACATTCAGAAATTCGTTCTGCATCTGCTCAGTCAGAACATAGCCCAGGCTTGTACGCTCCTGATCGGCTTGGCGTTTAAGGACGACAACGGTTTGTCTGTATTTCCGCTCTCTCCTGTAAGTCTATAGTCCTGAGCCCGTATCGATCGAAGATGAAAGACGCTAACTTGTTTGTTCAGGTTGAGATCATGTGGATTATCATGGTCACATCTGGTTTCCCTGATATGGGCCTCGGTCTCGAAGTCGCGGCTCCCGACATTCTTGCGCGGCCTCCCCAGAATCTGAAGCGTGGCATTTTCACCATCGAGCTCCTGGTCGACATGATCGTGTACGGCTTGTGGATGGCAGCTTTGTGTCTATCTTCGTTCGCTCTGGTCACGTACGGCTGGGGCAACGGCATCCAGGGTACCAATTGCAACGACGCGTACTCGGCGGCGTGCGACACGGTCTTCCGCGCCCGGGCGACCACGTTCGTCTCCATGACGTGGTTTTCGTTATTCCTGGCCTGGGAGCTGATCAACTTCAGGCGATCGTTCTTCCGCATGCAGCCCGACAGTAAGAGATATTTCACGCAGTGGATGCACGACGTTTGGCGCAACAAGTTTCTGTTCTACGCCGTCCTGTTCGGATTCGTCTCCATCTTCGTCATCTTGTATGTGCCAGTCATCAACACCGACGTCTTCAAGCACACCGGTATCACGTGGGAATGGATCATCGTCATCGTCCAGGCCGTCCTCTTTTTCGGCGGCATTGAGTCCTGGAAGTGGGCGAAGCGTGTCTTCTTCCGCAGGCGGGCCAAGAAGGCGGGAGGTGGACAGGTGAGGCGACTGAGTAACGCCATTTTTGAAGACTATCTCGGCCTCGAGCCTGGTGATTCTGACTCGCGGACTCCGAACACTTCGCGGGGCTCGCATATGGATGTCGAGGCCCAGGCCTCTGATGAGGAGAAGCGCTCCGCGGCGGATAACCGAGTGTGAAGGGAATGCTGAGTTAGTTGAATTGACGGAAGAGGAAAAGCAAACTATTACTATTTCGAGACGAGGATAGTCGAAAGCGCAGGATCCTCGAATGTAGCATTCGGGCCCTCGCAGTGACAGGCCAGGATTTGGGAGCTCTGGTCTCTGCTTCATCAGCTGCACGACAACGAATCCTCGTCGGGTATTCCCAAGCCAGGAAGGGTGGATTGGCTACGAGCTTATTGACGAAGAATATCAAGTCGTGTTAGATCCGGCTGGGGACGTGAAAGCCACAATGGTTCGGTGGTCTACCATGACTAGAATAGAAGAGTCGGCATTGGAATTTACATATAAACTTTATCATCTATTATCAATTGAGAGAAGACATAATCCCATGACGAGCAGATTATCAATAGTTTTTTTTTTCCTTCTAAAGTTGTTCACAACCTATTGGTGACTGACACCAACAAATTTTAGGGACGAGACAAGAGGGAGCCCTCAGGACAAAGTCAGAAGCTCAGATGGTTTCCAGTGCTTGCTCCTGAAACAAAACCGCACAGAATTATGTGACATGCGATAGCAGCCTCCTGGCGTGGCATGACCAACTGTGATCTTACCTGGGTAACCAGGTCCAACCAGACCCGGGCGTTTTCCATCTGGGCTTCCCTCGGAATTCCTTTTAGTCAAGCATGCCATGGAATGATGGCATATGCATTGCCTACATAAGTAATCAGTGGACATAGTGTGGGTTGCGTATGATATGCAGTACGTTGTTACCTGAGGGAGGAGGAACCTTCTAACCTACTGTACACAAACCCCCCCCCCCCCCCCCCCCTCATCAGCCAAGATCCAATAAAAGTAGTCTAGGGATCAAAGAAGCCTTGCGAAGTCCTAGATACTAGAGTCGCATTGAGCAGTCATGAGTTCCCTAGTTCTTATCACAGGCCTTCGAACGAGTCACCGGATCGATATTTTTCAACGGGAGAACAGGGAGTAGTCACCCAGGGGAGCAATGAAGGAAGGAAAAAAAAAAAAACCTCTTGTCGGCCACGTAATAACACCTAATAAGCAGGCTGGCTGTGAGCGAAAGAAGAAAAGCAAGTGATCGCGCCACATCACCACATTCCGTGCCGGTCAGCCCTGCATGGAATTCATCTCGAAGCCTTCCTCTTTAGGCGGTGTGTGTGCATCCTTGACCAAGCAAGTCCCAACCAAGGATCCATGAACCCTGGCACTGCTGATCGGAAAGAAAGAAAGAAAGACAGAATGGAGGCGGAAGTCCATCCTATTCGCGGCTACCAATTGAGGAGGTTATTATCTCGGTACGTACGAAGTAAGTCGTGCTGCTATTATCAGAAAAATCTTGATTTCTCCAGGCAAGGACAAGGACAAGGGGGGAGCTGGGGGAGGGGGAAGGGGGCGCTGTGAAGGGGCGCAGGGGAGGGAGGTGGATGGAGGATGAGATGTGTTGTGTATCATGACAGTAGCGTACCTAGGTGGGTATTAACGGCCATATCGACGATGAGATGTGTGAACCTAACTTAAAGTATCTAATCTACTGGCGTTGGAAGCTTCTCCACCCCCCCCCCCCCCCCCCCTTCGACCTATATACAGTGGGGGTTCAAAATTCTGAGGTCCACCCCTATTTCGACCAAATTTTTAAAACTATATTTCTTACTTTATATTAAAATAACTCCAAATAAATATAAATAAATATATTATAAAATATTTTTTTAAATTTTCTTTAATTAAAATAAAATATAAAATTTGAACTATTTTATTTTTACGAATTTTATTAGTGAAAATATAAAAAAAATAAAATAAAGCCTTTTATTTTTTAATAAAAATTAGCTATATATTTATATAAATATAAACAATTAAAATTATATTATAATAAATTTATAAGAAATATTATTAAATAAATTATTAAAAAAATATTATTTAACTAAAAGAATAAAAAATCTAATAATTTATTTAAAAGTAATATATTTATTTAAAGTTAAAAAAAAATTCGTTTCGAAAAAAACGCGTTTTTACGTGGGAAATTAAGCGTTTTTATAAATTAAAATAAACCTTTTATTTTAAATATATATAACCTTTTAAAATAAATTATTAGATTTTTTCTTTTTTAAATTAAATAAAATATAATTAATAATTTTTAAAATAGTAATTTTTATAAATTTATTATAATATAATTTTAATTTTTAATATTTATATAAAAATATAACTAATTTTTATTAAAAAATAAAAGGCTTTATTTTATTTATTTTATATTTTTATTAATAAAAACTATAAAAATAAAATAGCTTAAATTTTATATTTTATTTTAATTAAAAAAAATTCGAAAAAATGTTTAATAATATTTTTATATATATTTATTTAGAGTTATTATAATATAAAGTAAAAAGTGTGGTTTTAAGAATTTGGTCGAAACAGGGGTGGACCTCAGAATTTTGAACCCCCACTGTACTTACGCGCTGCGAAGGCGCTGTAACGGTGGGGTGGGCGGTGGTGGTACAAGGGAAAAAAAAAGGGGGGGGGGGGGGGGGGGGGGGGATGCGACAACAACATGGGCGATGGATGTACTTGTAAGTAAAAAGTAACAATGCGATGTGCTGCTTCAAAAGACGGGGATCTCCCAGGGTAACAACTACATACTGCCTAGTCTACCTAGGTAACTTACCTCTTCTGCCCGGACCATGCTTAAGAAAGTATTGATAACTAGACCTCTCTACACGTGGAACTCATCGTTTACACGAGCGGTAGCGGTGCACATCTGACGACCGCTTGCCCTGGCAAGTATGGAAGGTTGTTAGTCCCCATCTTCAAATTCGTGATCGACAGCCGGGGGGTGAAGAAAAACGCCCATGGAGTCATTCAGCAACCGGCTCGCGGAAGACTTCCATTGTATTCCGTACCTCCTTATGTAGAGGTGTGTCTCGCGCGGAATAGATAGAGTAGAGATCGGCAGCCTGTGGTGTTGCAGTGTTGGCTGCATGCAAGGGGGGAGGACGGGTGGAGGGGGGCAGGCTTCTAGAAAACTTCTACGGCCGGCCAAGGAATAAGGAGAGGCCTTGTCTATCATGCTGACTCGCGGTGGCTAAAATGACTGTAGAGGTGGTTAAAATGACTGTAGACCCACCCGACATAGCCAATCATATATGTCTGTTCCCCCAACACATATGGGCACCCAGTCAGCGATCCGCACCTGAAAAAAGATACATCTGTACTAACATTTCTCTTCTTCTCTTAGGTAGGTAGTAGGGTTCGGGTTAGGATAGGGTCAGGGTTAGGTTCCGGGGGCTTGGGGGGCGGCGAGAGCCCCCCGGAGAGGAATGTGTCTCTATGCAATGCGTCTTGCAATGCGTCTTGCAATGCGTCTTGCAATGCGTCTTGCAATGCGTCTTGCAATGCGTCTTGCAATGCGTGTAGAAGTTCCCGGGAGAATAACATGTCTCTTCGTGCAATGCGTATAGAAGCCTTGGGAAGGGAATGCGTCTGTTAGTGCAATGGGTGTGGACGAGGTATTTGTGGCTCTACAGTCATTTTAACCACCTCTACAGTCATTTTAGCCACCGCGTGCTGACTGGGCTGCTGGGCTGACTGGGGGGAAGGGGGTGGGCTGAAGTGCCTGGATCCTGCTTCGTCATCTGCCGATCCTTTCATGATTTAGTTACGACGCTTCTGCTTATTATTGTTATTGAGACAAAACGTCACGACTAGAAAGCAAAAGAGCAACTGCATGCGTACCTAGACTAGGTAAGGACTTATCCGATCTGCAAGTCAGGGCTCCTTTGGAACGTCACGAGGGACGAAGAGGCATTCCGGGGGGGGGGCTCGAAACTCAAAAGGTTTACCAAAGTCCTACCGGCAGGGAGAAAATTGAGAAAAATCAAAAGATCCTCGCATAGTCTAGGTACTTGTCCAAAAAAAAAAAAAGCAGCAGCATTCATTATCTGGGACATCATGGCCCGCTTATAGCTTTTGGGTAGCATCGGAACATAAATCAAGAACTCTTCTTTCTTTTTCTCTTTCTCCCAATCGGAGTTCCTCCCACCGTTGTTGGCGCTTCGTTTTTTTATTAATCAAGAACGATTCTGTCACCTGGGAATGAAGCGCCCCCCCCCCCACGTCCACCCAGACCAGCTGACCCTGAAGAAGATGTGATGGAGGAAAAAAAGCTGAAGTCCCGAACGAAGGATTCCTGTGGCTGCTGCTGTACTACAGATTAACCCCTGACATAATATGCCCTTCCATGGGAGTGCCCTTCCGTTGAGTAAAGAAAGAGCTCGATAGTACCGTTGATTGGACTCGCCCATATTATGTCAGGGGCCGGTCGACATCTACACCTACCACTGGGCAGCTACCGTTACGCCGCGGCGCTTAAAATCAGTCGCCCGTCAGTGGTTGAAAAAAAAAAGAACTCCCATGTACATCTTGCTAAGTTAGTAAGTGAGCGAAGTTGCGAGCAGCTCGTCATCAGATATGAGAGCGAAAGGGGTTGGGGGAAGGAAACGGGATTGCAACCCTACGAACCCTACATATACACCACACACGTAGCATTCTGGCGAGCTAAGCTCGTTGTTAGCGGCAGGACACGACAACCATCAATCATCATCGCAGTGATTACCACTCTGAAACCTTCGGTGACAAAGCCCGACTACCCTTACGTGTCACGCCTCGGTCAAGCGGCGTGTGGTGTGTGGTGTGTGTTTTTCGCATCGTCTGCATGACCACTATTTGGGGGGGGGGGGGGGGGGGGGGGGGGGGAGTAAAATGGCATCCTCGGGCTCACGGCGCCCGTCGAACTCCGTTTCGAGTATCACAGAGATCGTCCGTCGTTCGGCCGTTGATCTCAGATGCATACTCGAAACGATGGCGCGCGCTGTCTGTCCCAATACTTCCAAAAAACTGAGTCACTCAAGCTTACGGTTCGAAGGCTGGCTTTGCGTTTCGCGTCGGTCGGGCAGAATGTGTGATTGTCGCGCCCCCCCTTCTTGGACGTAAAGAGGCACGGATTCGCCCAATCCTCGCGTTTTACTCGGGACTTGTGACGCCTTCGCAGTGAAGGAAAGCCTTCGCTGCCTTGATCACAGGTTTACTACTAAAAAACACCAGCAGGGTATTGACGTACATGTCTTAAGTAGGGCAGTCAAGCTAGTTTTAGGGTCTGACAGCATGTCTCACTTTCATAAGCGAGTCAGCTCCTCATCGATTCGTCCCTGGCATATACAAGAGCAGGGGGTAGAGCAGGGCGTCCAGCAGGTTGGAGGAGTTGCGCGTTTGCCTTCACGGTGATACCCAGATTAAGTCCCAGGCCTCGTGTGTATAACTCTGATGTTTGCGTTTGGAGACGGTCGACGGGGATGAAGGAAGAAAGAAAAAAAAATAGAAAGAAAAATAAAAAAAAAATAAAAAATAAGGCTCGACGGAGACACGGCTGTGTACCGTAGACATCGATTACCACATGAAAGCTGTGGTCCAACGAGTGACAGGTACGGGGTTAGTTACCGATGATGGCTATAATGCAAGTAAGTCTGGGGAGGCAGGGCAGGGTGCTGCGCTCCTACGGCACCGTGTTGCATTGCATCGCATACCCAGGTACTTTACGCAGCTCGATCCTTCACCCCATATCATCTGCTCATATCGACGATGCTGATTGACCAAGAATGAGATGAAAACTTTTTTTTCGTGGTCACTCGACCCTCTTCGCATGCGCTTTTCAGGGGTTTGTCTCGTTGGGCTCTCCGGGTAAACCAGACCTCTACCAATCTTGGGTCAATAAATCCCTCAGGCTAAGGAATAATACGTAGATGCTTATGAGCCATTCGTTTTGGCAGGGCTTTGAAGAGCCTCAATTGTCCCCCGATTGTCATACAGCAGTTGCCGGGGGTGATGTTGATTATGCCTTGTCAAGTCGAATTTGAGGGGTGTTTAGGATAACGGCCTCGAATATATCAGGTACCTAGGTATGGAGGTAGTGAGAGCTACCCCGGACAAGATCCCCCCACTGCATGCGGGCTAGGTTACACGATAGTAGTGTATCTCATCTTTACCATCATATCCATGGATGGAATATAGAGTACCTAGGTAGTTAGCAGACTCATAAAAGCCAGCTTCCCCTCACTGTCACTCACCAGGCTCTTTCCCACCCACGCACCCACCCCTTCACCCTATCTTCAACGGCAAACTCATATCAGCAACGACAACACCTGCTTTGGGCTTCTTATTTGACGTTCCCCTCCCACGTTTGGGTAGCACAGACAAAAGGTGACGCGAGTATCGGAGCCTGGTCTGTTGTCTCGCCGTACCGACACTGATACCCAACGCATTGATACATACTTAATCGGACCTGTTGCCACAGGCTCACATAGGCAACCTCGCTCTCCCATCCAAGTTTCCTTTTTCTGTCACTTACTTGATAATCTACTCGGGTTATCTAGTAAGTGCACCGGCTGAGTCTTCGAAGCCTGTCATACGTGTGTTAATACCAGGTTGAGGTATACTCCGATACCCGTTTCTCTCAAGCCATAACAGCCAGCAGCCATAGCAGCCATGTCGCAAACCCCTTACCTCGCTGACCAAGGCTGGGTCTCTGTTGATGTGCCGGAGAGGTTCTATGAGCAAGTCCATACTCGTGGACGTCCTCCCTACCTCAACCAAACCAATTTTCCATCCGTCCAAACTAGCGGATCGAGCTCCCATCCGACCCTCCTGATGAGATATCCTACCGAGATCGAGCTCGACGATGCTGAGGTCGGAGAAGGAGCCCACTCCTTGGGCAGCTACACCCCCTCTGTGCCAGCCTCCGACACCGAGAGCACGGCGACCGGTACGATCATACTTGGTGGGGGCGGTACCGATCCTGTTCCTCGTATAGACATACCCTTTTTCCTGGAAAGGGACTATGATGGAACTGTACTTCCCCTCACCGAGCATGCCGTCGCCGCTCACAACCATGCATACAACATGGATGTCTTCCCCGGTGATATCCGGGGTTGGATCAACGGACATGGACGCTTCTTCGGAGACGAGACTCCCAGCCCCAGTGCTAGCATCGTGATGCCCAAGCAACCTCGGAGCGATGCGACCCGGACCACTAGATCGTCGTGGAGCGTCGTCTCGTCGGTCCAGCGCCACCTGGGCCGCATTGGGGAGAACATCTATGGGGCTGGATCGAAGTTCGACACTCCGGTCGACCCAGCCATGGCTTCGGCGCCTGCTATTTGCGATGAGGACGTTGTCTGAATGGAATTAAGATAAGGGTGAGGCTTCTCTGCGCATTTCCTTTGGCATGGATCAGCCTTCTGCATTCATGCTTGCTGCCGGCGTTCTTTCGGACTGTTTCTGGATATATATTCAAAAGAAGTAAAAAAAAAAAAAAAAGAAGAAGAAAAAGATATAGAGGCCACAACAGAGATTGCGAATCAGTTGTTATATATTTTGTTCCTCTGTATCCCCATCCTTGGGAATGGGCATAGCACTGCCTAGGTATCGGATGGGAAGGGATGGGATGGGATGGGATGACGGCCTGGGAAAATTGGTACTATAGGTTTATTCCACTTGAAAGAATGGATGGAGTGCGTTGGCAGGTTGGATAACTGATTATAACCGTTTTACGAAGTACTTAAGAATGAGATGTAAAATTCCAATGAAGGAACCAGAAAGTGAAGAAGATCTGGAAGAGGGATACGATATTAAGGGAAGAAGTAAAAATAAGCTGTACCTATCGTGAAGCTTACACAACCTGATGGTGGTAGCTCCGGTTTTCTGAGGGGTAGTCTAAAGGCGAGGATAAGTAAAAAAAAAAAAAAATGGTGAAGCCTGCTCAAGTTAAACAGACTAACAGACGAACTTAATGGATTGCTCCGGTGCTTTGAGAGATACCGAGAAGCATCAAAAAGGCAAAAATGAAGCCTGCCCGATTCGAACGGACGACCTTGCGGAATCACCACGGCTTGGATGAGAGAGGAAGTCCTTGAGATGAAGGGATCCTTCGTCCAGAGGCTCAGGGGCTGGAATCGCACGCGCTACCAATTGCGCCAAGGCTCCCTATGCGATTTCCCAAGCAGAAGCACAATTCTGGGTGGGAAGAGGTTGAGATGTTCCTCGCCCTTGTTATTTGGGATTATATTGGTGGCATTTGCTTGTGTCGAGACGGATCGGATCGGATCGAGGAGAATCGTCTTTATGGACCAAATAGTGAGGATTGTGTGTGGGTGGAGAATGGGAGTATATGGGTACCGAGGGCTGTGATTGATAGGGGTGAGGGAATCCCCACACATTGAACCCGGGATTATTATATAAGCAAAGAAAAAAGGGGCTTCCTAGCTCTCGGCTAAGGTTGTGGTAGAGGTAAAATGGGCTTCCAATCGGGACAAGGAACCACTTGAGATTCCATACTGACTTATCAAAATTAATCTAAGAACGAGACCCATCAGCATCATCCAACTCATACAATGCCAGAATGCTTTGTGATCAGTGAAAAATGACGACGGATGAAAAAGAAAAAAAATTACCGAATTATTCCACCCGCTCGGCTCTCTTCAACGCTGACCCCGAACTTTCTGCATCATGCCGCCGGGTTTCTCCAAGTTCTCCGCACTTGAATTATATCCCAGGCCAGGTCAGGTTCCGCGCAAATGGACATGGGCGTTTTGCTTCTTTTCTCTGTGCTTGAACCTGGCCAGCCACCTTTTAGCCTGATATCGAATACTGCAATCGTGGGGGAGAAATAATGGCAAGGTTCCTCCCTCGATCCCTACTCGTGGCTCTCTCTCCCCCGGCCTCACTTTCTTCCCCGCACGCCGGTCATAGGCGACGACGAGGACGATAATAATAATGATGATGATGATAATAACAACGAGAAGAAGAGGCGAGCCGGGGACTCGGGATCGGAATATTTCCTTGGCGGGAGATCATTGGCCGTTGTACCGTAAACAGGGCATCGTATGCATGACTGAATACACGGTTAGCATCAAGCTACTCCCCCCATGCAGTCAGAAAATGCAACGATAATCGAACACACCGCTGGGCGCAAATATGCATATAATATAAGGAACGCCTACGCCATGCATGCTTTCTCTTCCCACCGCCTAGGCCTGGGCATCAGGGTGCAAGCTTCACTGTAGCAATTTTGTGCTTCGGGCGAGAGAAAGAGAAAAAAAAAGAGAGAGCATAGATGTATCCTCCATCGAGCTCGTCAATGTCAGGACTGCTCCCCAGAGTCCTGGCCTCCTTGCTCCTGCTACTGCCCCTCGTACTCGCCTCGGGGATAAACAGCAGACATAATGTCCACCATGACCAGGGCCGCCACCACTGGGTCAGCATCTGGGCCGCGATGCCGCAGCTCACCGAGCCCGCGAACTTGCCTCCGGCCCCTTTTGTAAGTTGGGCACCGGGAAAACCAAATAATCAGAAAGAAAAAAGAAAGAAGAGAGAAAAAAAAAACCCCCCCACACAGATGACCGGGGGTTATAAGATCGGAAAATTACTGACAAAGAGCCACAACAAAAGAACGAGACGGGTGTCGTCTTCCGCAACACCACCATCCGCCAGACCATCAAGACCTCCCTCGCCGCCGGCACCATCCGGCTCCAGATCTCCAACGCCTTCGGGTCCACGGACCTACCCATCACCTCGGCGACCCTCGCACTACCCCTGGTGAACGGGTCGTCGTCGTCGTCGTCGTCAGCCAGCGGAACGTCGGCGATCGACCCGTCCTCGCTCCGGCCCCTGACCTTCTCTAGCGGCAGCAGCACCATAATCCCGAACGGCGCCCTCGCCGTCTCGGACCCCATCGCGTTCCCCTCCCCCCTCGAGGCCGGCTCCGTCCTGACCGTGTCCCTGTACTTGGCCGCGGGCCAGACCGGCAACGCGATCACGTCGCACCCGGGCAGCCGCACGACGTCGTACTTCGCGGCCGGGGACCGCACCGGCGCCGCGGACCTGATCGTGGCCGGGGCGGGTGGTGGTAATGATGACTCGGCGATGGCGACGGCGACGGCGTCGGCGTCCGCCGAGCATTGGTACTTCATCTCCGGAGTCGAGGCCTGGCTCCCGCGCGCCGCGTCCCGCAGCGTCGCCGTCGTCGGGGACAGCATCACGGACGGGCGGGGCTCGACGACCAACGGGAACGACCGGTGGACCGACGTGCTGGCGGCCCGCCTTCTTCTTCGTTCTTCTTCTCATCCTTCTTCTTCTTCCTCTTCTTCCTGCTCCTCCTCTTCCGCCCCAGCTCCACCCCCAGCCCCACCCCCGGCTATCGGCGTGATCAACCAGGCCGCGGGCGGCAACCGGGTCCTGAACGACGGGCTGGGCCCCAACGCGCTGTCGCGCATCGAGCGCGACGTGGTGGCGCAGCCGGGCGTGGGGTACGCCATGGTGTTCGAGGGCGTCAACGACATCGGCACGGCGGCGGCGGCCGACGCCGCCGCCCAGGAGGAGGTCGGCGCCCGCCTGATCGCCGCCTACGACCAGGTGGTCGCGCGGCTGCACCGGTTCGGCATACCGGTCTTCGGGTGTACGAGTAAGTAGACTGACTGACTCTTTTTTTTACGTTGTTTTCGCTTTCTTTCTCTTTCTCTCTTTCCTCTTTTCCTTCTCCTTTTCTTTTTTTCTCTCTTCTACAAAATAGCTGCTGCCTATTACTGTATCCGAGTGAGCATATAAAAATATCATTCTGTTGGTTGGTTGCTTGGCTACCCCTTGTGTGTCTTTGTGCTTTTTTTTTTAACCTTTGTGGTAGGTAGGTAGATATTGGGGGAAAAGGGGGGGGGGGGGGGGGATCATGTGTACTCACTCGCCCCTCTTTCCTCAAACCTTACCTTGATTCTACCGAGATACTTTTTCTCCTCCCCCCCTTTTTCACCTTTCCTTTCTCCCCTACCACAACTATTTCAACCTTATCCAGCATATGCGTATGTATATATTCGCGTGTGCCCTTGTATGTGTTCTTTGTGAAACCTAGGCCCATATTGGCAACATCTAACACCATCTATCACACCAAGTCACACCTTTCAGCGGACCCGGCCAGACATACAGCGATCCGGAGCGGGAGCGGACCCGGCAGCGCGTCAACGCGTGGATCCGATCATCGGGTCGGTTCGACGGCGTGGTGGACTTCGACGCCGTCGTGCGCAACGAGACCCAGGTCGATCAGCTAAGGGCCGAGTTCGACAGCGGTGACTACTTACACCTGAACCCAGCCGGTTACGCCGCCATGGGCGAGGCCGTCGACCTGACCCTGTTCGATCGGTTCGCTGATGGGGTGGAGAGTATGGTATGATGATGCTCGTTCTGGCAAAAGAGGGGGTCTCGTAGAAGTAAGGGATATTTGTTTGAGCGAGGATAGACGGAACATGTGAGTGGGTGGGTGAAAATATATACACCCTTTAGGGATATTAAAGGTAAGCGTAACAGATATGGAAAATATAGGATAGCCGCATAATCAACATATGGATAATCGGATAAGCAGTGTTCTATGGATTATTCCATAAGAAATACCTGCTTATTCGAATGTTAATATGTAATATATAGAGCTGGCTCTAGTGTGGTGCTAACTTTTAATATCCCTAAAGGGTGTAGACGTATATGTTCCGCGCATAACACACAGGAGATAGTGAGCATAAGAAGGGGAGAGGCTGGAGAAGAGGGGGGGATAGAAAGAAAAGGAAGGTTGGGCAGCAATCTAGGGGGAGCCTTGGTAGCATCCATTGATATACACCCTTTAGGGATATTAAAGGTTAGCACCACACTAGAGCCAGCTCTATATATTACATATTAACATTCGAATAAGCAGGTATTTCTTATGGAATAATCCATAGAACACTGCTTATCCGATTATCCATATGTTGATTATGCGAATATCTTATATTTTCTATATCCGTTACGCCAATCTTTAATATCCCTGAAGGGTGTATGAAGATACGGTTATGCAGCCAAAGTAGGGTTCGGGGTTGAGTCCGCGCAGCGAATCGATCCTCGGGAACCCTTGGGGAAAGCAGCGCGTGATTGGGTCCCAGTGAAGCAATCACAGGGTGACATATGTGAGTAGTGGAGTTGGGTCATATATGAGGCTGAGCACAATTGGATGGATGGATGAGGGCGGCTTGCGGCATAAACTATCACCAGGGATATTAAAGGACGCATCGGTAGTCAGGAGTGTATGAGGAGCAAGCTGCTCTGAAAATTCCTCTTAAAACTAACGCCATCGCTTTAGTACTGTCTCTATACATGATTTTTTATGAATAACTTGACTGATCCAACCAGTCCGGCTCTTTTGCTGGAAACTCCAGCCGTTCTGAGTCTCTTCTTTTCAGATCTATGTCCACAGTCGGCATGTACCATCGGCACCGGCGCTTACAACCCATGGGTGTTGAGGGTGCCAATCGATATCCGTGACTCCAAGCCTGTTGACTACCTTATGTCCCTTGAGCTGCTTGACTGGGACGATCGTCGGCCCCTCGACCAGATCGTTCACAACCTTGTGGTGGAATATCTGCAGTGACCCGTCATCACTACAGTCAGCAAAAAGCGGGAACGAGCGGTGGAACTTGACCGCCCTTATGGCTTGAGGGTGGAACCTCATCGTCTTGTACGGCCTCGTGGAGAGCTCCAGGTCATGCCATAGTAGCCGTCGATCGTAGGACCCGGCTACTAGGTGATCGCCGCTGCCGGGGTGTATATCGAAAGAGGAAAGCCATCTCGCACCCGGCTGGATAGTCTTTACCAACTCCTGTCTCTGCAGGTCGTAGCATTTGATAGATCTCTGCGTAGCCACGAAGAAGAGCGGCCGTGCTGGATGGAACGAGGCTGTCTGAGGCAAACCGGGCAGTTTCCGGAACGGGAGTTGTGTAAGATGTTTAGACAAGGTGTGGATGGCGACGGCACTCTTTTGCCCGCTGGGAGAGACGGTACAGAAGAAGTCTCCGCGTCGATGCCAGTTGATCGTCTTAATAGGCGATCTGACTGTTGCCTTGAGCAGAACCCCTTCGTCCTCCAGCCTGGCTCCGGGTCTGGCCCACTTGGCTGGCGGGTCTTTCCGAGCACCGCTCGCTGTTGTCAGCTGCTTCCCATTGGTAGCGTAGCCAAACCCGACATCGATAACATCACGACTAGCTTGTTCGACTTCGGGGTTGCAGAGCGAGGGAATCATAAAGAAGATTTCGGACTCCACCGCGGCCGAGAGTATGAAGGTGTCTTGGCCTGGTCGCCACCGCACGGCGTCTACTGGCTCCTCACTGCTCAGCTTGACCTTCCACTGCTGCTTGCCATCTGCGAGACCCCACACTCTGACGGTGCCGTCGTCACCGCCGCTTGCGAGCCACCGCCCAGAAGGATCTATAGAGACCGACCTCACTCTGCCGTCATGTCCTGCAAATTCGATCGAGGCCACCGTAGGGAATGGCCTCAGCTCTTCCGGCCGGGGAAGCTTTGGAAGCAACGAGGTCGGGTCGATATTCAGACGGTTTTTGCGCACCCGCGGCGCAAGGTAGAGATCCAAAGACCGCTCAAACCGCTCCTTGACGAAACCATCATACGCTGGGGTCAACCGCAAGGAATCAAATTTCTGAGGGAGGTACGACTTCTCTCGTTCTTCCGGATCTGTTTCGTCCCAGGTCTTCTTTTCGTCCTTGGTGGGGAGGTATTCCGGCGGGGGGTTATAGGACAGGTCGTATCCAGGAGGAGGCAGTTTTGGAGCAGGAATATGCATGACGTTAGGCGGTCGTGGGACCTCGTCAGCCCATAGGTCGAAATGAATATCTTCTTCCTCCTCCTGCTCCCTCTCTCTTTCTTCAGGGGGCTTGTAAGGTAGTATCCGGCCTTCCCTGATGGCGTGGACCAACTTCATTATGCGTTTCTGTTCGTGCTTGGAGGGTTGGAAGCGCCGCTTCGGTTCTGGCGCAGCGCTCAAAGGCATGGTCTCTTCGAAACTGGTGAACCATTCCACAGTGTCCTAAGCAATTGTCAGCGGTGCATTTCGAGATGATGTTTGGCGCATGAACTCACTGGATAGGGGTCGTAGCCCTCCTCGGGCACTTCGTTCATCTGAACACGTCTAAGCAACTCCAGCTCATCTTGGCTAAGCTTAAGCGGCTTGCCCGTGGCAGGGTCTGTGAGACCGGTCCATCCCTTGGGTATCTCAATGCTGTCCAAAAGCGAGTCGAGCGCTTCACCCGTAGCCGGGCGAAGGATCTTCTTGCCGTTGATATCGTAGCCGATATGAGGGTACGAGTCGTAGAAGGAGAGAGGGATATTTCCTATGGTGTTTTCGGGATCTTGGGCATCTGAGTCGTCTGAATCGTATACCGGGTCGATCTCGTCATACACGTATCGCTCGTTCCCATTTGCATCAATTTCGACTCGGTAGTTGGGGCCGTCATCTTGGTCGTCGTGTGCCCGCCCGTTGGTCAAGCGGTCGCTCTCCGTCTTTTCCTCACCGTCTGTGGGTATATCATCACTCTCGAGGTCGTCGGCATCGGTGCCAATGGCTTGTTCATCGGCGTCTTCCTCGTCTTCGACCTCGCTGTCTCCGGAATCATCATCTTCTAGCACACCTTCGAGAAGGCCATCACCGAACTCGTCGTCTGATTGATGATGAGAGTGCGCATCACTTTCGACTATGGCAGCTTTACGCTTCAAATTAGACTTGGTCGACGCCATTGTAGTGGGTGGCTGTCGGGGTGTACCGGCGAGGGTTTCTGTAGCTACGAGGTCCAGTATCGCTGAAATGGGTAGGATTTTTTTCTGCGCGCGCCGGAGATCAGTTCTTGGTGGGGTTCTGCCACATCAAAAAACTTGACCGCCTTCCCTTTTGATTACTCATTCTCGTATCGATAAGCAGCATCACCCAAAATACACTTACGGAGTACCTAGGTACGAAGTACAGACTCTACATTTGTACCCTCCCCCTGACATTCTCAACTCAGGGGAACCGTGATCTTCATTCTGGGCCATGCCTCCGGACTCGACTGCAACATTGTCTGCAGCAAGCCACTGCTCATTAGAGTTCGTTCTTCAATATCATCAACATGGGGCAGTGACAATGTGATATTCACACTTCCCCGCGTAAGTTTCTTATGAGGCACAATAGGTTCGATAGTATATGTTGAGCCTTGACCAAGCATGCTTATGTACAGACCTCAATACATATCGTCATATCGTCCGGATATATCGAACTTTTAGCACCACGGATGGGCTCTGCTCGACCGACGACATCCTCATTTCACTTAAATAAGTATCCATAATCATCCCACTCTGTTCGAGACTTCCCAAGCCGTACATGCCAACCACACCGCGATAAAGAGATGGGTGCCGCAACTCGTTGTAGAGACGTCGTGAGAGCCACCTAAGGCTAACACCGCGTAGCTTCGCATACACCCTTCAGGGATATTAAAGGTTAGCGTGACGGGTATAGGCAATATGGGATAGCCGTATAATCAGCATATGGATAATCGGATAAGCAGTGTTCTATGGATTATTCTATAAGAAATACCTGCTTATTCGAATCTCAATATGCAATGCGTAGAGCTGGCTCGCCTGAGATACTCACTCTAACCTGTCATGAGTGATGTTCTTCTCCACGACACACCATCAGGGATACCCTGTCCCAATTTACAATTGTCAAGGAGTGTGTACAGCTTTGGTGAGCCGGTTTCTAGTTATTCAGCTTTCATGATCAGCATACTCTGGGACCTGGATAGGTGGTCATCTCTTGCGTATCCCATTTTTTGTCTATTCCAAGGGCAGAACTTCTAGCAACGATACATCACAATTCTCCTTTGTCCCGTCTGATGATGGTTTCATTCGTCACGACGATTCCTCGCACCGAATTATCGTCCCTGGAGTCGTGCAAGCTGCGGTCCGACGACTGACGCTGTCCAACCGTCACCTCTGTCGCCTGTTTTGACCGATGAGCGCCCATATTGCCGAGCTCGAGATCTTCCTTGGACTCCCACATCTTTGTAAACCCGCTCGACTTGGTGTTGCTCTTACGGCTGCCAGCTCCGCCGATGGTTACAAATGACAGTCCGGCGTTCTTCTTCTCCCAGTTCGAACTTCCCGTCAACCTCGGCACAAAATTTCCGAGGACTTTGTCATATACAGGTTTCAGGAGTGGGCTGCTTGAGACGATGATTGCGACGCCGGCTTCGACTGGGCCGTAGATGGTAACTGAGACCGCTGACCAGGCTGTATCGGTAAAATCGACCTGGAGAACTGAATACAACCGGGCTGCTCCGAATGACATGGTCCTACGAAGTGCGAGTTAGTGAACTGTTGGGACGCTACCAGTCATATCACCAAGAGTAGCTTACAATAGACCCCCAGCAAACATGCAAGCGACGACAATCTTATATCGCATTTGCATCTTGAGTCGCCAAAGCATTGGCACTGGCAGGAAGAGGATAGTAAGTTCGGTGGCGAGATCCACGATTCCGATAGAAGAAAATGCGACAACCTGATCGCCATACCAGCCGCCTGGTGTTTGTGGATCCCAGTTCATCTCGACAGGCCGGCAAACGAGCAACCCCATCAGTATCGTTAACAGCATCCAGAGTATCGAAAAAGCCATCAAACAATTGGCGAAGATCACGAAGCGCCGAACGAAGAAGATGCGTTTGAACATTTGGATGACACTGATCTTGACCAAGCCCAAAGAAACAGCGTACAGGAACTGAGCAGCGTAAGTTCCCTATGGATCGGATGCGGTCAACTATTAGTATGCAATGATGGTGGTAGAGGTTGTCTCCCTATACGAATATACTAACCTTTGAGAGTCGGACGACGTGGCGCGGCTGCAGCTCGTTCAAGTGGTGTCCCATGCCACCAGCCAGCACTAGAACGAAGTTCGACGCGATGAAACCATAGAAAGTCACCAACGCGCCTAGATTGAGTCCATCTTCCATCGCAACCTGACGGCCGCTTCGCTTCAGACTCCAGAATCGCATGAATGTCCATAGTGTTGTGAGGAGTATCAAGACGGTGCCAGAGGCTATGATCGTCCACCCTTCGCTTGATGGTGGTACGAAATCGGATTCGAATGTATGGGTCGGCGCCGTGGTATCGTTACCGATAATGACCAGACGCCCCTGGAGGGTGGCCATGTTCGGCCGTTGACCGCGAACCGCGAGCAGCCCGGTAGCGGTAGCGGGACAGCAGTCCGACGGTGAATCCGTTTCCGCCTCGGATCGACTCACAGAGTTGAAGTCATGTTGATAAAAAATCGAAGCGCTTCGTGATCAATCAGATTCTCCGCGTAGTACTGCAACAAGGGAGCACAGAACCCAGATGACGGGGCGGTAGTGCAGAGAAAATTTCCGGGAAGAAAAAAGTCGGACCAAGATCCGTACTTTAGTCTTTAGGTACCTTGACAGGCCGTGTCTGCCGTGTTTTACCCCAGGCGGGCAGGCGAGGATCATCATCCATAATTCGTGCGCTGCTTTCCTCACGTGGAAGACAAGACTAACCCGGTTTCGATATTCCAGAATCCTTGACGAAACAAGGCACCCCAGAAGCTATGATCTTGGCCGCTGAATCAACAGACGGGAAGACCACAGGTTTGCTGGCTTATTGGTGCTTGGCAGCGGCTGATAATTCTCCTCGAAAGACCCTGTAACCTGGCCGGCTACGAACCAGGCAATATGGGATAGCCGTATAAGCAGCATATAAATAATTGAATAAGCAATATTCTTTAGATTATTCCACAAGAAATACCTGCTTATTCGGATTTTAGTTTGTGATACGTAGAGCGGGCTCTAGTATCGTACTAACCTTTAATATCCCTGAAGGGTGTAGACATAAGGCTTCTGCCAGATTCCTCGAAGATATGTTCTGACCATAAATGCAAGCTGCTACTACCTACGATGGGAGTAAACGTTCCGTGACCATACCGATGCTTTGACAGGTGTTTTGTTAGTTAAAAGTCTGGGGCAAAATCGGACAGGCCTCACCGAGAAGACCCAGCAACCCGGGTTTGGGTACGAAAAAGGGATAGGATCAGCATCTCCACAACCCGGAAGCATCCCTCATTCCGCTTGCCTGCATCAGGGGAGTACGATTTTTTTTAATTTCTTCTGGTCGAATCTGCTCCTTGCATTGCGTATTGATCAGTCGACCTTGGTGGGCTTACGAAGATGATTTCGGGCTAATTAACGATGCAGCCACCGGCATTGCCAGCAATAGCATAAGAAATATGAATGCGCAAACCCGTTGCTTTTTTCAATTTTTTTTTGGTTTTCCATTCCTGGCTCATACCAATATTGGAAGTGGCTGCAGGGCATTGGCATATCATATGCCAAATACTAGTCGATAGAGGCGGCTGCAGATCGCAATTTCGCAAGCCAAGTCAAACCTGTCAGGGCAACATCTTGGGGGTGTGACTCTTGGAGAAGATGGTCGTTTGGGATTACGTGGTAGTCGGTGGCGGTCTCGCCGGGAGCGTCGTGTCCAATCGACTGCTGCAAGCCAACTCTTCGCTGCAGATCCTCGTCGTGGAGGCGGGCCCGGACGTGAGTAACCGGACGGACATCCTGTACATCAACTCGACAAACATCGTCGGCGGCGACTTTGATTGGCTCTACCCCTCCGTGCCCCAGGTCAACCTCGATGGCCGTGAGTTGGCACATAGCGCCGGTCGAGCACTCGGAGGCGGCTCTGTCATCAATACTGGTGAGTCGAAACATCATTCAGATTGTGCAGGTCAGCCCCTGAAAGAACGTACGTGGGCGGGATGATTAATACCTCAGCTCATTGTGCGAATGCTCTCCCGTTGAATGAGAGCTCGGTGTGCCGTCTGTTCGACCCGGACGCGTTATTCCAGGGGTTGAGCTATAAGAAAGATGCCATCACACTCCTTTACTGACTTCTTCCTCGCCTAGCCGGATGGACTCGTGGGCCCAAGATCGACTACGATCTGTGGGGTGAAACAGTCGGGGACGAGCGCTGGAGCTATGACGGTCAGCTTCCTTACTTCAGAAAGTCTGAGGATTGGTGGAGTGACGCTCAACACCCGGACCAACACGGCCAAGACGGACGCCTATTCGTCGCGTCGGTCAGCTCTACGGGTCGAGAGTATCCTCTGCGCGACCAAGTTCTGGAATCATATAATGAGATAGGTGGTATGTACACCCGGGAGGTTTTCTCCTTCCATGTCCTTACAGTCATCACTGAAATATGCTTTAATTGATGAATCTCAGCTGTACGCGGAGATTGACTGACTCCTGGTATTGCAGTGCAAGCGCTTCCGGAACTCGACGCAAACGCTGGAGACAACTTGGGGGTTGGCCAACTGTGCGAAGACCGACGAGATGGTGCCCGGCAGGTCGCGAGCGTCTACTACCCACTCGACGGCATAACGGTCTTGACCGATACGCTGGTGGAATCCGTACTGCTGGAGACCGTTGAAGGCGAAGAGCCGATAGCAACTGGGATCCGGCTTGCCAACGGCACCGAGTACCAAGCAAGAGAAGTCATCGTTTCGGCCGGTTCGTACCGAACGCCGCAACTGCTCATGCTATCGGGTATTGGTCCAGCTGATGTCCTAAGCGAGCATGGTATCGAGCAAAAGGTCGATGCACCCGAGGTCGGAAGCAACCTGGTCGACCATCTGATGGTATACATGTACTGGCAGCTCAAGGACCCGTCGTTGGGTTATGCTGTGGGCTCCGATAATCCCCTTTTCTCCCAACCTGAATTCGGTCTTGGAAATGCCAACGATTTTCTCACAAGTACCGCCGTTCCCATGAATGGACTAATCGAAGCCATCACGGCAGACGAAGGGACCGCACCAGACCCGGCAACCCACCCTCTACTGAAAGACGTACATGCCATGATCGAGAACTTCGTCGTGTACACCACGATACCTAGTGAAGACCCTGTCGTTCCTACAGACGGGACGCACCTGACTACAGCTGTGGTCGGATTGAAGCCGACGTCGCGCGGATCCGTCAGTATCAGCTCGACGGACCCCAACGACTACCCTGTTATCGACGCGAACGTCTTCGCCACCGAGGTGGACAAGTTCGTTTGGCGCACGGCGCTACGCGAAATGACAAGGCTCATGAGCAGTAACGACACCATCCTCGGCCGTGAGATCGTTGAAGGCGAGACACCGCCGTCGTCATTTGAACCTCTGACGGTGGATTCAGCAGACGAGGAGTTCGATGCGAGAGTGAGAGCCAGCGCAGGGTAAGACAACAAACACTCTAAAGAAAAAAAATTTGTACGCGAAAAATGTCATGACTAACAGAGAGGAATGTTTCAGTCCCGGTGAACACCCGATGGGCACCGCTGCGATGGGGAAAGTGGTGGACGGAGACCTGCGCGTCAAGGGGGTCAAGGGGCTCCGAGTCGTTGACGCGTCCGTGTTCCCAATAGTGATCGGGGCTCATATCCAAGCGGCGGTGTATGCGCTTGCAGAGCAGGCTGCGGTCATCATTTCTGGTAGCACAATATGATGGCTCGGAACGGCGGATGGAATTGACGGTACTTCGTACACCCTTCAGGGATAGTAAAGGTTAGCGTGATGGATATGGGCAATATGGGATAGCCGTATAATCAGCCTGTGGATAATTGGATAAGCAATTTTCTATGGATTATTCCATAAGAAATACCTGCTTATTCGAATGTCAATATGCAATATGGAGAACTGGCTCTAGTGTGGTGCTTATCTTTAATATCCCTGAAGGGTGTAACAAGCCATGAACCATTACAAATGATTCCCTAAGTGCTAGTAAGGATAGATCTCACTCGAAAAAAAGAGTCACTTTGGCTTGGATGAAGACAATGAATAATACGTGACAAACAGCCAATGAAGTGTCCGTGGGGGAACAGCGGAAAGGAGGCACAGCATGCATGCAGGATGTGGTGAGAATATGGCAGCAGTCTAACCTATTATCTACGGAGTAGGTAGGATGGCGACGATGAGGAAATTGTGGAATCCCGAACTGCCGTAGTGGGGGAACCACGAAGTCCACCGACAGACAGACAGCCTAAAGGAAGAAGCACTCGGACTTAGACTGGAGACTCGAGTTCACTCCCATGAAACATCTTCTATAAAGACATCGTAAATTGCGTAGCCAACCGTTGTGGGTTTTGTCGAAATTGCCTCCCTCATCCATAAATCCTGAGATAATTCATGAAATTTACTTACTACTACTACTTTGTCTCTTATTCAGCACATCCCATCAACACCCCCTGAAACAATACCTAGGTAACAACAACAATGCCCGCATTCTCGGTACGTACTAAACATAACCCCGCGTTCACCACCACATACATAGGTACCTAAACCTACATGGTAACGACTTACTAACCACAACTCCTGTCTCTCCATAACTAGCGACTGGTCCGCTTCCTCGCCCGGAACGGCAAGGTCTACTACGGCGATGCCATCCTGCCCTCGGGCGTCACCGACATCGCCCAGACCAAAAAGGCGCGCATCGTGACGGGGGACATCTTCGGCAAGCACGAGGTCACCGATCAGGTAGCCGATGTCCGGCTGCTCCTGGCTCCCCTCGCCCTCGAGGACGTCAAGACCGTCCGGTGCCTCGGTCTCAACTACGAAATGCACGCGAAAGAAGTAAACCCCCCCTTTTTTCCCTTTTCTTTCTTAACCACCATCCACTTCAGAGATGATACTATAACTAGTCGATCGCTTTCGGTCGTGATCAAACCGGAAACATACAGAGAGAAGAAAAAGAACTGACTTTTGGTCTCCAGTCTGGCCTGCCTATCCCTAAATACCCCGTTCTCTTCGTAAGTTGAAATATCTCCTCCCTTTTCTTTCCACTGGTCAATGGATTCAGGAAACAACCGTTCGTACTGGGGTAAATAGAAGGGGGGGGGAAGAGATTTTTTTTTTTTTTAAAAAAAAAAAAAAAAAAAAAAAAAAAAAAAAAAAAAGAGGAAAGAGACAGAGAGAAAGAGAAGCTAACACGAGCAAAATCTTACAGTACAAGCCCGTGACGTCTCTGTCGGGCCCGACGGACCCGATCCCCGTGCACCCGCAGGCGTTCGAGGAGGCGCCCGAGGGCCTGGACTACGAGTGCGAGCTGGTGGCGGTGATCGGGCGCGCGTGCGCCGACGTGTCCGAGGCCGACGCGCTCCGGTACGTGCTCGGCTACGCCATCGGCAACGACGTCTCGCACCGCGACTGGCAGCTCGCCCGCGGCGGCGGCCAGTGGAGCCTGGGCAAGGGCTTCGACGGCTGGGCCCCCTACGGCCCGGGCATCGTGTCGTCCGACGTCATCAGGGATCCCCAGACGCTCAAGATCAGCACCCGGCTGAACGGGAAGACGGTGCAGGTAAGAAGAGTTCCTTTCCTTCTTCTTCCCTTTTTTTATTTTTTTGTTTTGTTTTTTTTTATTTCTGATGCTCGGGATGCGGATGGTCGGTTGAGAAAACCCCCTATCTTTGGCTGGCCCGAGGGACCACGAAACCGACTGACTGACACGCTATCTACTGGAAAAAAATTCACAGGAGAGCAACACGTCGGACATGATCTTCGACGTCAAGAAGACCATCTCCTTCCTCAGCAGGGGCCACACCCTGCTCCCGGGGGACGTGATCTTCACGGGGACCCCGTCGGGCGTCGGCATGGGCCGGAACCCCAAGCTGTGGATGAAGGACGGCGACGTGGTCGAGGTGGAGCTCGAGGGGGTCGGCGTCTGCACCAACAAGGTCGAGTTCTCCAAGGACTCTGCCAAATTGTAAAAGAAAAACTACCTAACTAGGTTAATTTGTTTGTGGCCGCGGGAATGGAATATACATAAATAAAGACAACCGTGGTTTTCCTCCACCAAAGCGTTGATTCCTTGATATATAGATATGAAGTCATCGACGGGTGGTTACTACTACCTACAGCTATCGTAGAGACCCGTAACCAAAACTTGAGGTTTCACTACAGTATAAGCATGAAAAGGGGTAGCCACGTGACAAATCTACAACACATTATCTATCAGCATAATTTTTTCGGTCATGCGTACGGATAACGCCAACCAGTATAGGTCAGTAAGTAAGCACGATCCTTCAAAAAGGACGCTCATAGCTGAAATTGTTCGTCTGAACATTCATGATCTCGACCTCGAGGTTGGTTAGTGAGCCACACAAGTCCGCCGGAAAGTCATCACCACCACCACCAGCGTGTCGTCATATTCAACCTTCGCGCCTTTAGGAGTTTTTGCATATGTACAGAGATAGAAAAATAGATACCTGCTTTCTCACAACTAATTACTTCTTAACCAGCTCAGGTTTGGGGGGCTAGGAAAATATTCGGATCTCTGTTTCTTGATTTTTTTTTCTTTTTTTTGGCTAACAAAGCATACCTAGGAGGGAGGTGGACGAATGGAAGGAAACACGAGGTAATCTGTTTAAGCATATACTAGGTAGTCAGCCCCCCTTTCGACAGAAACCGGTTGGTTCGACCATCGTGATTTTGAATTTTGAACTAGTCTAGGCGGCCCAGGTACCTAGGTGTTTGATTTACTTCGGCTTCAGCTTCTGCTAGCTAATGGGGTACTGCCCTGTTATCTGCCCCGTTGACTGATCGACTGGCTGACCAACTGACTAATAATATAAAGGCGATCGCAGTCGTTTCTGTATGTCCCTCCCTCTGCTATCTGCCCTGCTCTTCAGTAAGGTTGCTTTCCACCCAACAATCGCGCATGCATGCATAGTAAAGTACATAACGCTGCATATTGTAGTTACCCCCCTTCCCCCCCAACGTGGTCTGACTAATAATTCATTGTCTACCCAGTTTCTGCATTCGAGTACCCATCTCCTCGGTGGTGGCTCGAAGACCGCGTCCCGTTGACAACACCTCGAGACGTTCTGTCTCTCTCAACGGCTGATGCCCAATTTATGTAACCATGATAGGTTTGTACATGCATCCATCTAGCCCCCCCTTTTCAATCAAATTGGAACCATCTGATATTCGGTACTGATGCCAGGCGCGACGACAACGGCGAGACTTGCTCTGGATGAGCATGTGCGTGAGCCTTCTCGATATGTGCGAGGTCGGTATGGCGTCTCATCACGCGACCGTCGGAATAAATCGCTATCTCGGTCTTGTCGTTGTCGTCGTAGTCGTCACGGTAGTTGCGAAAACATTCATTCGAAGCTTCCTGGGTCGGGTCAAATTGCTACTCTGCCTCGGTGTCACCACGGAATGGGTCCCCCAAGACCTTCTGAGTTACGGGGGGAGCCGCGCCGGATTTCGGAGTCGGTACCGCGAGCACGGGGGCGGCGCTCGTACTGGCCTTTCTCCTGAGCCCGCCCGCCTTTAGGCTGCGTGCTCGCTGATACGCCCTCTCGATGTCGTACTCCACGGCGCATCTCACTTTCAACGCGCAGACCGCTGGCCACACGCTTCTCTCGCCCCGGAGGATCCAGTAGTCGAGTGTCTCCCGGGTAGGGGTCTCGAGTAGTCGGATGAAATCGCCGGCCGTGACGCTGGGGACGAGCATCATGCTTGCCCCGGGCACCTCCTCGTCGACCAGGAACCGGCGTATGCTTGCGGGTAACAGGCCCAGCGTGTCGAGTTGCCTCAGCCGGTGGCGTAGTTCCAGACCTACGATCCTGAACAGATGGCCGGTGATCTGCGCTCGCTTATACCGAGCCGAGAAGAGTGACGGGCCGTGCATGTCTGATTCTAAGAAGGGAATCAGGTACGGGCGGGCCTGGCTGACGACGAAGTGATTCACGTTGAACAGCTGAGCGATTCTCGACAGCGGGGACTTGCGGTCCTTGTCTGACACATGCGTCCAAGGCCGGGAAGTGTTCGCTAGTGCCCATGGCACGATCCTGCCGTTTACGTCCTTGCAAAGGATCGTGGTCTGCCTGCTTCCATAAAGTGAGGGAGTCGAAGCATTGGAGGCTGAGGCTGCAGTCCAAATCAACTGCATTATGTGTCAGTATTCTACAGCACGTGCTTTGCTAAAAAACACCTTCGGGCGAGAATGACTTACGACGTTAGGAGCCGTGATATAATTCAACAAAGTCGGGATGCCGTCCTGTGCAGAGGTAGCCACGGTAATGTTCAGGACTCGCTTGGTCCTGTTATACGCTTCCTCGAAGGTCAAGTCCCCAACGTTGTCCTTGACACACTGCTCCAATACCTTGACATCGAGAAAGTACCCTTCGCGCCAGAAGCGCAGAATCCTCCTCACGAATGTTCGCCATCCACTTCCAGCTGATGCTACACCGTCCTGGTGACTATGGACTTCCTTTTCATGAATCTCGAAAGCTGACAGGTCAATCCCGTCTCCCTTTAGAACACCAGGTAACTCGTCGTCGGTGTGGATGGCCACCAGACTCGCGATCAGAGCACCGGTGGCCGTGGCTGTGATGATTCTAGGCAATAAACCTCTCAAGAACAATGCTTTAATCACCCCAAGGTGACATAGACCAAAGATAGCGCCGCCCTGGAGGACTAGAGTGCTGCGTCCGAATCCCTGTCGCGAATCGTGAAGGAAGTCGAGCTTCCGCTGCGTCGACAGACCATAATGATGCGTATAGGTGTCCACGGGTAGGGTGTCAGACCTGTCATTGATATCGGCGACCGCGCCGGCCACTTGCGCAACATACTCCTCGACCAGGTATTTTGTGCCGGCGAAGGAACGATTATAGAGCTTCGGAGAGGTGATATTGCCCAGGTTACGGACCAGGCCTGAGCGAACCAGGTCGATTAAGGATTGCAGGTCGTCGTTGTCACGGGCGCGAACGATGGAATTGAGGCGGTCTTTGATGAGAGTCCAGTCGTAGGATCGTGAAGATGGGTCGTTTCGCCTAGACAACGGTCAGCTTCCGCACTACTTAGTCCGGGCTGCGACGCCTACACAGGCACAGGCGGGCAGGCTTACCAAAGGTTAAGCTCCTTGAGATTATCTAGCTGCAACGCTGCATATTCCCAGTCCTCGAAAACTTGAGCGTTGCGCAACGCGTCGACCCATTCGCCGACCGGGTTCCTCGTTTCCCATCGAGCTAGGAACTTCTACATACAGATCACGGATGAGCTCGAGTATCAGACGGGCCTCGAGTTCGCGGACCGACCTTGTACCAGAACAAAAAGACCTCGAGGAACATGGAGCATACTGCGATAAGTAGGCCGAATACAGTCGCCATGCCTGTGGTGACGGACTTGGTAACCGGTAAGATGAGATGTTCCGGAAGAGGGATGTTTCGAAGGTCACAGTATATGTTGGTCAATGGCGTTCGCCATTCTTAGATGACTCGATGTTTCGCGACTTGGAAGAAAGAAGGTATGTATAGGTACTAGGAGAACGGCTGACGGGAGTTGGTGCTTAGGTAGGTACATGGTGTCTGGAGGTACTTTAGGTAGGTTGACAGTAAAGTTCTGAACAAGCCACGAGACCCCGAATGTCTTACAGCTCGTTTCTAGTTATTAAATTCGCCGGGAAGCTTGAGTCCAGCTGTCCACCTGCAATGCAAGTCAGTCTGCTAGGTTCCAAGGTTAGATTCCAAGCCAAAATTGCATGTGAAGGAAGAAGCTTCCCCCGGGATGCCGGGCCCCAATAATCCCCCGGGGCCCCAGATGTTCCAGGGCTCCCAGTACCCTCCATCCATCCATATGGATGTACCTAGGTACTTAAGTACTTACCCCACGTTTCGTCCAATACCCCTGTCTCGCCGCCGCGACGCTTTACAAGGTTCCCTTTGCCGTTTGTTACCAGGTCTAGGTATTTCGTAGATAGCTGGGCAGTCAGGTCAGTCTGGTGGTGTAATCTGAATAATCTAATCTCCATAAGTATACCTACATAGATAGGTACTAGGTATGTATCCGGTGGTAGCGTCACAAGATCTGGTGCTCAAATCGGTGCTTGCAATAGGGGGATCGTAGATGGTCGTAGTATTGCTTCTCAGTAAACCTCTACTCTGTGCATGGATACCTTCAAGTTTATTATGTACGACTGGAACCTGTTGTACGAGTTTGCCCGTTCGTCATGAATCGCCTTCCTGATGTGACCTGAACCCCTCTAGGAAGCCTTCCAATGACCGGTTCTGCTTCACGTCTGAAAATAACCTGGATATTATACAAGTGGGGGAATCCTGACCACCGTGGAATATTGAACGTAAACCGTACGTGGTCTCTATTCATCGCCGCCTCTACTCATCGTCAAGCTGTACGCGGTAGCTATTCGTCGTCATCGTCATCAACGATTTTGCGTCTCCGCGCTCTCGATGATTCGACTGCGGGCGCGGGCGCGTCAATGTCATCCAGATCCGCATCAGCGTCGGCATCCTCGTCTTCCTCGACCTCTTTCGTCTTTTGCCGTTTCTTCTTCGGTCTCTCTTCCTCTTCATCGTCGTCGAGGATGTCCTCCTCCTCATCGTCGTCGCCAAGATCGCTCATCTCTTCTTCCTCGTCACTGTCGACAACGAAGCCATCTGCCTCATACTCGTTTTGTCGACGTAGCCCCGACGGGTTGCTGTCGTCTGAATCGTACTCAGCTCCTCGTCTCCTCGGTTTCGGTCCACCACCTGCGCCCCGCTTGCGAGGGCCGCCGGCACCTCTGCGCCCACCTTCCAGGTCACCGATCGAGAGACCGCCGCTGCGGTAGCTGCCGGCGCGAGAATCAAGTCGAGCGGCGGCATTCTCACGGCGTCGTTGGGCTTTCAGCCGCTCCTTCTCAGCCAGCTCGGCTTCCTTCTTCTGTAGCTCGGGGTCGCGTGTAGTAGTGATGATCATGTCCCCGTCTTTAGGCCTCTTGCCACGTGCTGCCGTAGCCATTGCGTTGGCAAACTTGAGACGTGCCTCATCTTGCATGTTGGAGCTCGGATTCACGCTGTATTGCTCGGATATATGGCCGACCGTTACCAGGAGCCCACTGGTGTAGTGAGCGGCAGCAGCATAATAGTGCGCATCTTGCCGCTCTTCGTAATTTTTGTCCCCAGCGGGCGCCATACCTTTCTTCTGAATCTCATAGTGATTACCACCGACGGCGATGCTCATGGAACCGTCACTCCATCTGTATACCAACGCGTTACTTTGTAATAGGCCCGTGTCGGGATCTCGCTGGTATCGGATGACGTCTTTGGGGCTGTCGGATTGCGCGTTTTCCTTGTCCCACTCTGATAGCTCGAATGTATCGGATTTGTATTCCTCAGGATTCCATTTGAGGAAATCGGGAACTCTCATCAGTTGCAACTGTGACCAATTAGTCAGGTGGTAGGAGTCGATTACGGTGGCTGTAACCTACCCTGCCATTGCTTGTTCGCGGTGCTCTATGCCGGAACACTGGCATGTCCATGATGATCTTCTCCTTGACCTGCTGACCATCCGCCATGTCCACGTCGTCATCGTCGTAGGCGCGGCCTCTGGTCTCGTCGGCATCATGATCCGATGCGAGGTCGCCATCGCTGAGTTGTCGTGCCTTTTCAGATCCAGGAGAGGGGGCAGCATCGTCTTCATCGCCAAAGAGATCGTCTCCGCCCTCATCGGCGAGGTCAACGGGATCCTCGGAATCGGACATGGTTGCTCTGAAGACTGGGATAGATTGTGGATTCGCAAATTATAGCTAGAGAGTCTTGGATATCTCTGTTGAGGGGAGGGGAATTCGATGATGGGAAGGCAGGAAGGTCGATGATAGATAGATCTTGAGGGTTTGCGCAATGGTGGTTAGCAATTGGATGTTCACTATTTGCGAGGCTGAAGGAACTTTGAATGGCCAATTGAAGGATTGCTTGGCAAGATTGTGCTAGGTCGTATGTACCTAGGTACCATACCCAATATTGAGGTTGCCAAGTTCTTTGGAAGATGTCTACACCTGATTCGGTGGAATCTGAAACAGAAGCTTGTGGCGCCTGTTATCGATAGACGATAACTGGACTATCTGCAGGACACTAGCCCTTCTACAGTCTAGCATCGGGCGCCTAGGGGGTCACTCTCCTCCATAGAGTGGGTTGGAAATGGAGATCATTGGGCGGGCTAGGAAACCTTCACATTACCAAAACATCCCTTTGACCCCTTTCTATGCTGTTGACACCTCCATCACCAGCACCCCGAACGACAGTAATAAATCTGCGTGAACAGAAAGGATTCAGTAAACAGCTTTGATCTGTGGGCTTCTTCTGGCCCTCTCTGACGCCGCTTGTGTCAATATTCCTCGCTACCTGACCGTGGGCCAACTCGACGACAAGGCATCAAGCAACCATGTCTAACTTATTCTCTGGCATGTGAGTGCAATAATTTTTCATTATTATCACGTTCTACCCCGCCGCTGCACATGCTTTGTTTTGGTTTTGTTCATGCCTGGTCTACTATTGGAACCCGGAACCGGTCGTTTGGACTATGCCATGGCGAGATCGTCTTAAAAGAGTCATGCTATATGGATCGACCGGCTGCACTTCTCCCAGCAGTGACGGATTCTCACGATGGCTGAGTCCTGGAGTTTGGTACCAAGCAAATGAAAAAACAGGACAGCCTCAACAAATCGGAGAAGGCTTCCACTCTCTGGTCTTCTCGTCTCGTTGCTCACCCGCTTCCTGGGTGGTGGCGTAAGGAACTCATCATCACAGTCCAAACGCTCAGCAGAAGAATATGGTGGAAGATTTGTTGGTGATGTTACGCCTGAAACCTCGACTCCGTGTGCCTGCCTATAGGTAGCTCTGCACCGGGTCGATAGATTGGGAACACCGACTTCAGAATCAAATCGCACTGTGGGACACACCAAACAGAAACCAGACTTCTTCCAGCTGTGCTGTGATTATCTGCACAACAAGAACCATTGAGCAAGGGAGACAACCTTGGAACTGCTTATGTGGCAACGTTCGAAGGGATGCAGCCTTTTCGCGCCAGCTTCTTCTGCACCCAAGGCCTGATTCCTAGGTTTCGTGTTTCGTGTTTGCTTGTCGGAAGCGACCGAGCGAGCACCTTGCAGCTGCATTACCTCGCCTCAATTGACAGGGGCTGCGAGCTACACTACTCCGTACAGGACAGGCAACTTACCACCCATGATTTATACCCTCGATAAACGCTCCCCCAACACCAATCTGGGATCACCCGACCTACCCATCTCGGCCCGTTGCTAATGATAACCCCAGAAACGCTCGATTCAGAGGGAGTTCGGCTAGGACCCCAGGTCAGAAGAGCCCTGTGTCTACCAGCAGCGGTCAACCCAATTCACCCACCAATCTCTCACAAGGCAGCCAATCATCCACAAGCCTAGCACCAAAGATACCTCCGCTCCCAAACTCACCCTCCTTAGCTCAGAATATCGGCATGGATGATTCCAGCAGTGGCATGATGGCCAACGGCGACGACATACTCAACTCTTACCACCTGCCTCGGCCTTTGCCACTTTGGCTCAACGCAGCCTACGCAAAGCATATCGTCAAGGGTAACTTCATGACGTTGAGCGCGAGACCGAAGACCGTAGATCCTGGAGAGTGGATTGCGCACCAAGGTAATACGTCTCAAACTCGGGAGACGGTGACTCAGACTAACGCTGTTCTTTAGTTGTGGAACACTATCGCAACCTGTGGAACTTTGTCCGTGTCATTCACGAGAAGGAAGACGATGGCAGCACCATTTGCAGCCCTACAAGTTGCCCCAGGATGTCTGCTGGCACGTAAGTAATCACACTATTGCACGATTGTTCAAGTGCCGTGCCCTGACGCGAGTAGGAACCATTCTTTCACATGGCTGAATAACAAGCGTGAGCCCGTCGAGTTGCCGGCCTATGAATACGTTACGCTTATGCAGCGATGGATTTCTGGCAAGATCGACGACTTGAATATCTTCCCGACTGATTCGAATGGGGTGTCTTTTGCTCACAATCCTTCGATCACTACATCCCCCCTTTCCCAATTGACCAACCCCGGCGAGAAAGACTGGGTTGGCAAGCGAAGTGGCTTTCCAGAGAACTTTGTCGATGTCTGCCAGACCATTTTCCGACAGATGTTCCGCGTCTATGCTCACCTGTACTGGGCTCATTTCGTGGACCCCTTTTACCACCTCAACCTCGAGAAACAGCTCAACAGCTGCTTCAGTCACTTTGTCCTTACCGCTTGCGCTTTGGATATGCTCAAACCGCATGAGCTGGAGCCGATGCAGCCCCTGATTGATCTCTGGGCTACCAACGGAACCTTCCCTCCTGGATCCAAGGCGTACGACTATGCAAACCACAAGGCCGGCGAGCGCCTGATGCAAATGTCCAATGCTGCCTAGCCCACCCTTAGTCTTCATAGAGACTTTGGACTCGTGGTGTCAGGACATTGGGTAACCTTGCGGCGCTGGTACACAAATCTTCTCAATGGCAGCTTCCACATCACAGGCTCGATACGTCTGTCTCCGTCATGAGTGTCATCCCCATTGCAATTAAGGCTACATGGACCCCCCTGGTGGGGACAGGAAAGCAGGCGAGCAGACAGATGATCATAGGGTTCAAGTTTTGACCTTTGGCATATCAGGAACAAGAAGACTCCATATAAATTTGCGTGGTGACTACGCTGGTATCGGACGATCTCGGACGATCTCGGACGATATCAAGTCTCCTCCGGAGTTATATGCTTATGAGAGATGTCCAAAAGGCATAGAGGAGACAGAAGACAGAGAGATAGCATGGACTTCCCTAGGCAACGCATTTCCTACAAAACCACGGGCTGGTTTGCACCAATGTTAAGACTGTCGGTCAATGCCTCGATTTGATATATAATGGATGTGTATGCATGTGATGAACATGGGATGACTGATCTCTCTTGTGATTCTCTGGCCTGTTTAAGAGTTCAAGTCACAATTCCCGCTGCTAATAAGGCTGCTAGGGCATGAACCAAACATGGATGTATGTCTGGTAGGTAAGAAAAACACACGAGATTCAGATTTAGAGGTCGGCAAGTTGGCGGGAAAAGCCCCGCACCAGCCGAGCGACTTCCAACTACCAACTACCAATTTTTGGACCCTCCGGCGTCGACTACGGCTTTATCTACCGGTAGTTGATTTTCGACTCAACCTCTGAAGCGGGAGCGACAATGATCAAAACGTTTCATAACGTGAAATACAATTTTCCATGGGTTATTCATAGATCGATTCGATTCTTTTAACTCTTCTTATTTCAGCAGTACTTGATAAAATGAACGAATGATTCAGAGCGACGATCGGTTCCTATTGTCGAGTTGCTTGCTTCATTACGAAGTATTCACTTCGGAAGCGAACGAAAGAAAGAAAAAAAACCGCATCGAGCTACTAGGAGCTACCTGATTGATCGAAATCACAAAAGACGATGATGAACGAGACGCGGTACGGCCCGGACGAATATCACCACGACGACCACGACGCGCACCTTTTGCGATGTTGGAGGATCCAGAACTGCGGAGGCTGTCTCGAAGAGCCCGATTGTAGCTGGTGTCCCTTTGTACGTGCGGGTTTCCGGTATTTTCTTCTCCTTTGCTCTGCTCGTATCCCTTTCCTCCAGACACACACCCTCCTGCCCAACTCCGCTGTTGATACCTCTTTGCCCCCCTCGGCATCTTATATATCTAGTCCTGGACATGCGTGCCCAACTCGTACAGAGCCGCGTTCTTCGCGCCGGCTTGGGACGAGAATATATGTCCGCACTGGGCCGAGCGCTGGGAGATCCGGACCCGGCCGCTGGGCTGCCAGGTCTCGACTATCACCACCCTGACCTCGCTCGTCACCATTGCCTCGACGCTGCTCTTCGTCCTTCTGGTCGCGCTGGCCGTAACAGGAGGCAAGAGGCTGCGCGTGTACGGGAGGAAGAACCCTGGGTGGTGGAGGGTTTGGAGGTACGACTGGAGGGGAGGTTGGTCGAGGTTGGTAGCGTCGTGTCGGGTCCGGGTTAGGGGTAGGAAGCGCGATGCGGATTTGCAGGAGGCCGAGAGTAGCGGTAGACAAGCCGGCGAGCGGGAGCCTTTGCTACCGTCTGCGAGGGACACAGGTATTCGATAGCACAAGTGAAGAAATAGTAGTTGCATGTATGAATGTTCGATATGATTTCAAAATTTATTATTAAAGACGTATATGGCAGTGGTGCAGGACTGTCTGTCTGTTCAGCCTGAGCTGACCGGAGGAATAATGGCGACCTCGTCACCTTCCACGATCGTAGCCTGGGCCGAGGGATCACTGTCTTTGGTGGTCTCATCGGGAATATCGACGTAGTTCAGATTTACAGTAACAAGGCACGAGCTGAGAATTTTGTCTGTGATGCCCTTGTGTCTCTCCTCCAGCGTGTCAAACAGCTTGCTCAAGGCCAGGGGCGCCGATAACGTCTCGTACTCTTTGGACGTGAAGGAGCTTGCACTTGCAAAGTAGAGCACGTTGAAATGCCCCTTGGGCGGCTTCGGGATAGCTCCCATGTTCGCGTCGGGTGGTGGCAGATAGCCGAGGTAAGCACAGAAGATCCTAAGGGCGGAAGCTCTGGTTAGTTTGTAAGCTTCAGATGGAATTGGGAACCGAAGACGGGTAGGTAGAATTCTGTTGTTTCAGAGATCTTGGTGATAATGGTAGAACATCATTGATGATCAGGTAATACATGCTATTTTGATGCATCATTCAACAGGGTGTGGAGGGTAGCAGAAGAGCAAACTTACCAAATGATGGTTGTTTCGGTGGTTGTGAAGGTGGGAGAAATTGTTGAGAAAAATATCGACTGCCAAAATTTATGGGAGTTGCGAAATGTTGCTAACCTAGCTGCTTCTTTTAGTGTGGGGGGGGGGGGGGGGGGGGGGGGGGCTACAGTAGCCCAGCTGCTGTCAGCTGACAGGCCCATGTGGAATGTATTTCCACCCGCAATGGCCGCAAGTCTGCTTTACAGGAGGCAACAGGGGCTGCAAGGGGTATCGATTCGAAGAGCAAGTTATGTACGGCACTGGAGACATGTTGCAAAGCTTCCAACCAAGTTATGGCAGCTTTGCCAACCTACCCTCGAGATCCTTCACCCAACCCTCTACCACTTTCATATTGCCTGCCATTGCATTGTCTCCCGCACCCATAGCTGTTTCTAGTTTCTCTAACCCTTCTCTCCATTGCTTAATATCCGCCGCCATTTCGCTTTGGTCCCTCTCGATCTTCTCCAGTGTGTCGCTAGCCGTTGCTGCATCCGCATGAATAGCTCTCAACGAGCGCAACCTGTCCAACAGCGGTGGCAATAGGGGCGCCAGGCTCTCGATGGTAGGAAGAGTCCCGTATAATGCGTTGATCTTGGCGGTCTGCTCCGAATCATCCGCCTCAGCAAAGCGTTCGCCCGGGGATCGGGGATCATCTTTTGCAGCCTTAGCAGCTATCCTAGCTTTCTCCAGCTTTTCTGCCTCTTGCGCCAGTGCTCTTACTCGGCGGCTGATGCTGTCAAGAGATGATGTCGACGCCTCAGATAGAGTCAAGATCTGCTTTTGGAGCGTATCTAGAGTAGGCATGATGGCGCGTGGCAGACCGTTGGCATCCAACCCAGGCATAGCTGATGCCGTAATGCCCATGGCCTTCTCCAGTAGATCAAGGCGTCGGTCGAAGTCGGCTGCTTTAGCAAGGGCGTGGCTTTGTTCGTAGCTCGGCGCGTAGGTAACGGTGTATGTAGCTTCGTCCAGCGCATGGGCCGAGCTCTCTGTTGGGTTTTCGCCCGGTCCCCCTTTTGTTCTCGGAACACGAACCCTTCCTAAAGCACCTGTATCGGTAGGGACAGACAATTCTTCCAAGGCGTAGCTCAAGGAGTCGAGCTCAGCATATTGCGGTGACTCGGGCTGTTGCGTATCGGCATTACGCTTGCCGACCTCCTCCTTGGCCTCCTGTATTTCGCGCTTTAGGCGTGCAATCTTTCGTTCGAGGTCTTCGTCCTCGTCCTCATCGGTCAAATCACCAATCTCTTTTGTGCCATCTTCGAGGATGCGCTGTCTTCGACTCGAGGTGATGTACGATTTCCGCTTTCCAATTAGGCGATCTGAGAAATCTACATCTCTGGCATCCACCTGAGAAGGCAGGAAGCGGGACCGAGCTTGGTCTATTCGCAGGCGGGATCGAGAAATGCCGGGGGCGTCATCGTCATCGTCGTCGTCGAACTCATTGTCGGATTGCGATCTTCCCGCGGTGGTCTACCATCTCTTAGCAGCTGGGAGAACATTCTTTGCGTACACGGACTTACTGGGATCGTAGAGTTGTCATCGGTCAGCTCAGGGGTTTCGTAGATATCGGGCGCTGAGTCCTTAAGACTGTTAGCACGGTCAAGCGATACTCTAGGCTCTGACGGGAGCGAACCTTACCAGGTCTGGCAGCTGAGCATACTTCCGATTGATAGCCATTGTGGAAAAAGCTCCCACGATATCGATTGCAACGCCTGAATATCAGCACTTGAAAACAATCTTTGACAGAGCGGCTCTTCGTTCGCTGCTTGGTGGAATGATGGTGTCCATGTACGCAGGGGGTAGGCGGCAGGTGGGTGCAAGGAAGTGGAAGGGGCCGGGCTGCCGGGGTAGCTTGGGAATTGTGGCTCAAAACATTGAATCGTGGCGCTCTCCTTCTAATAAAAGTAAGTACCCAGTACTTCGTACCTAACCAGTAGCCATCAGGAGGAATTTCCACATAGCCACTTTATACCTACAATAAAATAGATAGAAAATTAAAAAAATATATCCAAACAAACTGCTTAATTCTCTATGTTATTATAATTTTGCCTAACTTTTTAATATTAATAGTAGAATATTATAATAGATAGAAGTATGAAGGTATGTGTTTTTAGGTGGTGAAATGCTAAGACGCTTTAATTGTGTGGGGAGCTATTCTGGTGGCTATGTGGAAATTCCTCCTGATGGCTACTGCTAACCTACATGTACATAACATCGCGCAGTCACGCGTGTCTCGTCTCATCTCATCGTGTCTTTTGTAACAGTACTGTGTTTTCCTTATCAGTACTTCAGTCAACAATTCTTCAAGCTCTTGGAAGCTTTTGATTGTCCCCGCGGTGGCAGTTGTACTCTTCCTAAAATATTTCCGCGTTCAGGCCTTCACTTGATCTCACTGTTTCCGACTCCCGTCTCAAACACCCAGAATCGCGGCTTTCTGCTCATCGGGGACGGCTCTCAGGTTTCCGCGTGAACCAATTTCCAATTGCTCTCCCCGACCTCTTTCCATTACATTCCCATGCACACTCTGTGAGTCACAGGCACCAGAGCATCGTCTTCAGCCAAACAAAGACGATGGGACTGAAGTACGGCAAACAATGCAAAGACGCAGAGTAGGACTCAGTTATACACAGAAACCCCGACGATTACTGAGCTATATTGAAGGTCGGCCACATGAGAAGACGATTGGACCTAGACCTCAGAAACGGGAACCTCTCGCGACAATGAGCGAAAAATTGAGGAATGAGGAACCGGATCCAATCCACAAATCACCCGACAGCACTGATGACGAGGAAAGCAATCTTGAGCTTGCGAAAATCAACAAAGATCACCCTGTAGAGTCTGATGACGAAAATGATCGCTCCCGAGGTCATATTAAGTCTACGTTTTTCTCAAGGAAGCCAACTTCAACGCAACCCGAAAAGACAGGCAAGGGACTGCGCAGCGAGGCAAAGTCTTCGCCGGAAACCCGGAGACCCGTCAAAGCTTCTGATGATGAAGACGAACCATCGAGCTCTGCAGGTTCTAAAAGATCCGCTGGGCAGCACGCACATGGGACGGGGTCTCATCTTACTGACCTAAACGGTTTCACTAGACCTTCAAAGAAACCCAAAGTCGGATATGGAAAATCTTCACAAGGGAGGTCTTCACAGCCGAGGTCTTCACAGAATAGATCCTCTCAGAAGTATGGCCCGAGATCATCACAGAAAAATGGTAAGCCGTCGCGAACAATTTCAAGTTTACCTACATTATCTCACTCTCATAATTTTTAGGCCACAAGGGGGCCAATGAAGAGCTCATGGATAAGAAGCTCGGATCTAGCCCTACATCCGGGGGGAAGACGTTCAAATTCCACGAAGCAGACCTATCGTCTGAACCGGGTACGCCACGCAAGGGATGGAAGCCTACAGATGACATGAATTCGTCCCCCGAAAAGAAGAACGGCTTCCGCCCCATTGGTACAATCTCAGAAGAAAATTCTCCCGAGAAGACGGCAATGAAGTTGTACAACCTTGACGACTCGGCGAGATCTGCCTCTCGGACATCATCTGCCCAATCACTGTCGTCTGCGAAAAACCAGAAGCGAGGCAAAATTCGTGCTCCAAGGGGGAAGCCAAGAGACCGAAATGCCTTGCCAGAACAGGTTGCGGAGGATTGCTCCCAGAAACCTTCCTTCAAGACGCATCACCTTGATGATCTTGATGAACTACAAGACAGCGACCTTGATGAGCTGCTCCCTAAAGGGACCATACAGATTGGAACGGAGATAGCGGATGATTTGGATGTTTTCGAAAGGGAAGAATCACCTAGTACGCCACGGTGTCCAATGTGTCACGAAGAAGTCGACGCCGAACTCTTGAAGAAGCACTTGGATCATGGCAGAATGAACATCAGGAAGCAAACCGCTTTTTGTAGACTACACAAGAAGAAGACGGCAGCGAATTCCGGCAGCAAGAGAGGATATCCAGAGATCGACTGGGAGAATCTGGAAACTCGAATTCAGAAGCACCAAGGGCTTCTGAAACAGATCTTGGAGCAAACCAAACCCTCTCATTATCGCGAGTTGCTAAAGGAGAAAGTACAAACAGGGAAGAACCGCACCCTACTGAAGACGGGCGACAGCCTCACACCTGGATATTACGGTCCACGGGGCCTTCGATTCATGACGGAATACATCTTACGCACTTTGTCATCTGTTGTCCGGCAGCGCGCGATCCAAGACCGACTGATATCCGCAAGAGGGTATACGGGATATGTGCAGGCTGTCCTGGTGCCTGAATTGACTGTGCGTTTGATTATGGAAGACATGAGTGTCGCAGAGAAGGAAGCGAGGGAGATCATGCAGAATAGCATTGAAGTGGGTGAGCTATTGTACGAGGACGCCGGGGATATCATTACAAATGTAAGCGATGAGGATGAGATCTAGGAGTAGGATTTCATTCTGCTTCACCCGGCTGGAGATTAAATACCCCAGACATGGCTTGAGCTTGCTTAATACAACAGCATTGAGCATATGCGAAAAATCACCGGCACCGGAAAGTAGGGCTAGTACCTCACGCCCATAGATTGTGAGCGGGCTTTCGTGTTTTGATGCCGTGTTGGGGGACTCCGAGCGTGTGTGATCGCCTCAGAGCCTCAATCAAGATGCAGCAGAGTGGTATATGATTCGCATTTAAGAACTAAAACATGCAAGAAACAACCAAAACCCCATTCCCGGCTGTAGATCAGTGTACCAGATTTCCAACACGCAGGGTCTGTCCATCTGAAACCATATGAGGCACAGGTTGGACCTTTCGGTTTCCGGAGGATGGCCGATAATAATAAAAGCTCTCGACGAGGTTAGGGTCCGTCCTCTGTCGGCGCTCCAGAGAGAAGCAGACGACGACGCTCGTTGCTCAAGGCTAAGTCTCCTTTTACCGAATGAACGACAATTTTGCTTCATCCAATATGCTGTCGAGAAATCCTCCTCGGCAGTAATCAAGCAAATGAGGGTAACGATCTGATCCCTTGTGATAACATTGTAAACTTATGCGACACGGTGCTCCCAAGTGTCTTGTGCACCTGCACACAGGACGCTACCTAGGTACTCAGCAACTCGTTTGTGTAACCAGCCACTGGCCAAGATGAGAATTCGCCTGCACCTAACGCTTACCTTCAAGGCATCGCAGGTCTTGACGTAGTAATAATACCCAATGCGGGCAACCGATCATCTAGGTAGGTAATAGCCTATGGGCGCCGCATCGCCAAGAATTCAGGCCTCACACGATTGGAAAAGCATTTCGCATACGACAGGTACCATCGGGTGTGATCCAATGGAGGCGTCGCCTGCGCGCATACTCAGCCTCCAGGGCTGCCAGCTGAAAGGTTCTCAGTCAGGTGTTCAAGTTTATCTCACTGCCTAACGTACCTATACACGGTTCACAGAGATGTCTATATATGACATGATGCGAGAATGCTACTGTCTCCTTTATTCGCTACTCCTGGTGAACATCTACTTCTAAACAGCAGCCGGCCATCCCATAAGCGAACCTATCACCTTTGTCACCATCGTCATCATCACCACCACTATATTCTCACCACGGGAACAAAACCCGTGAATACCAAGAAAACGACGACAAGATGAGGCCTCAAACAACATCCACATCCTCATCAGCAGCAGCAGCACTCCTCCTCCACCTCCTCCTATGGACAGCCGCGATCCCCCAGACCGTGCACGCGGCCGCAAAGAAGACCACGAGAACCACCGAGACCACCACCACCACCAGCCTCCTGGTCCCGCCACCGCCGACGCCGACCCTCGTCGGCGACCATCTCTTCGCCAGCGTCGTGGCCGCGGGCGACGACGAGCTGACCACCTTCCAGCTCACGTGCCTGGACGCACGGTCCTCGGCGTGCAGCGCCGGCGGCGGCACCGCCTACCACGGGCTGACGCTGGCGTGGGGCGACGCCGCCATGACGGCCGACTTCCCGCCGTCCGCGGCGGCGGCCGACTGGGCCTGCTCGCGAGCGCCTGGGTCCACGGCCTCGTCGGCGCTGTGCAGCGCTGCTATTACTCCTGCTGCTATTGCTGCTGCTGCTGGTGCTGCTGGCAGCAGTAGTAGTAGTGGTGATGGGGGCGTCGCGACGTCGACAACGACAACGGTCACGGTCACGGGGACCATGTGGTGGACACAGGTCACGGTCACGGCAGGCGTGGAAAAGATCAGGGCCGCGAAGCTCAAGAAGGATGCAGCGGCGGCGGCGGGCGGATGTAAGAAGAAGAAGAATAGCAAGAGGAGCACGACGACGAAGGGCGGGAGTGACGGGTCCGACTCCTCCGGTGACAGTGGTGACGGCACCGCGGATTCTGCTAGCACGACTACCAAGGGCGGTAGCAGCGGCGGCGACGGAGATACCTGCTCTGCCGGCGCTTCCGTGGTCGTGAGTGCTGCGGCGGCGGCGGTGGTTGCGGGTCTGGGGTTGACGATGGTGATGTGGCTCTGATATGTTGGTAGATACCGGGGGGCGGGGGGGAGTGATGGATGGATGACTTCAGCAAACCGAACCAATCGATGGAGGTTTGAACTTGATGATATATACATACAAATGCCTTATGGGTTTCTTCTTTATTTTCGCTTCCCCCTTTCTTCTCGGGTCTTCCACTAGCACGGGGTTTCTAATATCGGTTTCGGCGCATGATGGCATCGTTATGGGGATAATGTGTACTTACCTAGAATGCATGGCGTTGGTTATAGATGAGTTGTTTGAGGGCAAAACAAAAAGTCGTGCTTTTGGATGAGAACAGGTAACAGGAGGGAGCTTATTCAACAACTTGTTAGATGAAATAACTGATTATTTCCAAGGCTATTATCATTGTTCCAGGTTTACCTGAAAGGTAAATATGACGTTGTAGCCTAGGAGCTGGTTCTAGGGCTGTGTTCTGTCCAGCCCCTATCCATTGTATACACACTGACACATATCATCGTGAACATTAGGCTAGAAGAGTGTGTACCTGCACTGTTTTCCAAAACCACCATCCATGGTAAAAGGAATTCTATTGGCTGAGCAAGGAGTGGCATAATTATGATTGGAAGTCTAGAAGTCTGGAGTCTTCGCGCAACTTTGTCCACATACATACATGCTTACTATCCGTCAGGCGGCTCGCCACGAGATGTTGTTCCATCACGTCCGAGCGCGTCAGAAGAACTGCAGGGTGACCTGCACGTGTCCGATGGTGGGCTTCCGAGTCGAGGAGCAATGACAGGCGATCATGCTGTAGTAGATCTTGGTTCGATGGGCGCATCATCGCGCACCGGGGGCCGCATTTTGTGCGACTCTTGATCCGAGGACGACTTATTAGACAGGTCTTTGGTAGCATGTTATCTAGTTATAGCAGAAGGGGGGTTGATTAGTCATGATACTGTAGATGCTTGGAATTGAGTAGAACATTCGTCCTTCGCTTGTTTCATTATCTGCATTCTCAAGAAATGTAGACGATCGTAAAGTGAAACGCAGGACAGTAGAAATGATACTGGACAAGACCGCGAAAAACTCGGTGCATCATTTGATACACTTTGGAGTGTGTCAAGAAGCAAGAAAGATGTCCTCCTACTCCATGCTCCATACTGGAGCGAGGACCCTGTGGCGGGGAGGAGAGGGGCTCGTTGCCGAGAGCCGTGGAGGCGCATAGGTATCGTTTGTTTAAGGTAAAAGCAGCGCGGGAGTGGAAATCGTTGTGAGATTCTCATGTAGATTGCTTACGGTGTATTCAGTTAGAGAAACACTACTACCGCAAGACTGACTTATTACGCCACGGGACGCTCTAGTTTAACGCACCGGCGGTCCGAAGAATCGCTCGTGTCTCGTGAGGATGTTGTATGCGCAGCTTTTCTACTCAGCCGGTCTGTTTGTACATATTGGACTTGATACATCGTCGCCACGATATGCGTCCCCTTACCCATAGCAGTCGCCCCGATCAGTAGATCTCCAAACGATGACAGTGTTAATTGTACCGAGATGCGCAAGATCAATCTTCTCCTGGGCGCTATTTTCTGCCATGTGGTGAGCTAGGTAATGCTCCGTAGTCGAAGTTAGCAAAGGGCTGCGTGATGACTTGTCGTGTACGATTTGCACGATGTACTCGGCACCGGGACCGGACAGGGACAAGGATATCGTCGTTGTAGTGTCGTTTGGGCTGTGATTCCGGTGCTGTCAACGCTTGGTGGAGAAGAGCAAACGGGGAGATCAACAGCCAATGAGTTGTAGTTCTCTGCTCACAGTGGGCGCAGACTGGGCAAAACATTTCGAGGTGGTCCTTTTTTAGCTGAATCCTTGCCGAGACATGGTGAGCACAGAGCCAATTTGTCAACCGTACATATATCCATGGATGTAGCTCCAGGGTGTTGTACCTACCTAGGTACCTGGGTAAAGTACCATGGTAACTACGTGAGTACCTTGGTAGTGAGTTTCACTACTATCAATACATACCTAGGTATGTAAGTACCTACATAAGTATGTACCTATGTATCTAGGTATGCTGCTGTGGAAAATGGGCTGACCGGATTCAATTGGGGCTAGCCCAGCTACAAGTCGCAACAATAACTAATGAGGTTAAAAAATAAAAACCTCAGAAAAAAAGGGAATTAGGAAGTTCAATTACATCCGTACAACAAGAGATATTCAGGTTGATGGTATCCGTGGATTATTAGGGCCCATCCATGGATGTCTCCAAGACGCGCAGTTTCGGCGTTGGAGGAAGAGCCAGCTCCAGCTTCAGCACGTACCACCTCACCCTCAGGCGGGTGAAGGACCCGTTCCCCCAATGCCAGGTGGGCATCACCAAGGGAAAAAAATTGGCCAATCAATTTTGAGTCTTGAGTCTTGACCGACACGGCGCTCTCCATGTTGGTTGGCCTTTCGTCTCCGGCCTAGCGCAGCCCGCGTTTACTATGTATGCTATGCCCCAGGTGGATAGCGAACAGGCGAGCCCCCATCATCACTGCTGCTGCTAATAATGCTGAATACTGATGAATGCTGAATGCTGCCACTGCTGGCTCTCATATTGTAACACACTACACGATCAACCTATGACCCCGTAGTTTGGTTTAGTAGTCAATCTACTGCTTATCACTTTACTCCTACCATCCTTACATCCCTACTCATGTAGGTATTAGATTTCCTCTTTTTGATTGTCCCAGCCAGCCAGTGAGCCAGCCAGCCAACCGACCGACCGCTCGAACCGCTCTTGCAAGCCTCGACTCCCGCCATTTGCTGCGTTGCTGTCACCGACGACGGCCGAGAAGACATGACATAGCTCCGCCCTTCCGTTGATGGCGACGCCTTGACTTATCGAGTTGGTCCACCTCTGGCCTGCAGGCGAGTGACAATGACGAGGGATGATGGTCGCATCAGCTCCATCGCGAGCTCCAGTAGCGGTCATTCCAATGTCACCGTGAAGCCATCCCTCCCTAACCGATCCGCTTCTGTCTCCTCACCATCCGCTAAAACCACCCCGAAACCTATCAAAACTGTTGAAAATGGCAAGTTGAGGTATGTACGCTTGCCTTGCGAGCATCCAGATGCGCGCCCAGATATGCTTTCTGTCAAAGCAGAAACCCTCGTTCGACATGAGTGTGTTGAACTGGGAGAAAGACGAGGTCGCTCTCTGCTTCTTGTCCGTAGGGCCTTAGTGGTACCCTGCGCTCATCCTAGGTGGTTTCTTTGAGCTGACAAGCGGCGACACCCGCGGTCCACCTATAGGTCTTTCAAAGAAGACACCCAAGTCTCGCCGACACTCGTTGCTGGCCATCGCTACGCTTTGTCGCCAGCCTCCACCGCCTCCAGCAGCCCTCTCCTCGATAACCGCCGCATGAGTGATCTCGCCAACTACCGTCGCGACCTCGCTGTTCTTGATCCTTCCGGCGGCCGCCTGCCACACATCCAACGCGAGCCGCCTACAGCCGGACCCAACACGGTACCGAATATAGCTCCCTGGATGTCTCCCAACGGCACCGGCGCCGCTCCCAGTCCGTCTCATAGTGCCTTCGCGACCAGCTTCTACAACGATTCGAGCGACAATGTTTCCACCGCGTCTCAGGTGTCTCCCATCTTCCGGTTAGCCCCGACGCGAGCCGGCCAGTCTTCGAGCAATGATTCTCCCGACGCTGCGTATTTCAATGACGACCGACGACCCTCGGTTGCCAGCGTCACGACCGCTAGTAGTCAAGGTTCCAAGAATAGCGGGAACAGGGGGGGAATAAAAAAACTGCAAGGCTTCTTCGGAGAGGAGTTTCCTGGTCGGGATGGGTCCGAGACGAGTCTTCCCACCGGGCCTCCAGCGCAGGGAAAGGACCAACGTTCCTACTCCTTCAACCGAGTCCGCCGCGGGAGGAACGATTCGAATGCCACCGACCAGACCAGAGACCAATCGCCCGCTTCGTCCCGGCCGCGAACACCTGTCCCGTCGAGCGACGTCGTACCATTCTTATATCAGGAGGCGAATGACATCGCCAAGTACGGAGAGGCTCCGGTTCGCGACATGCTGGCCGGCCCGGACAGGGAACGCTACGCGCAGGAGATGATGGCGCAGATACCGCCAAAGACTTCGTCATCCTCCCGCTCTGGCCACTCGATGGTCCACCTGCCCGGGCACCACCACCACCACCGCCACAACAGGAGCATTGACGACGGCAATTCCCTGCGCCCTGTCGCCAGCCGAGAGGACTCCGCCGTCAGCGTTCACAGCATGAAAGAGCGGGGAGGGTCTACATCGGCCGGTATGGGGGCACGTCCTCGCGCGCAGAGCCCGGCACCCAGCATTACCAGCATCGGGGGCAGGCTGATTTCCGGCGACGGCCAGACGTCACCCGGCGGCAACGGAAAGCGTGGCATCCTTGGTCGTTTGCGAAGGCACAAGCATAAAGACGATGGGCAACAGCAGCAACAACGCCTCGGGGGCATGCCGGGCTCTTCTCGGCCGGCCCTAGCGCCAACGTCGTCGCGCCTGGACTTGTCGCGTGGTGGACCTCAGACCCCGTACTACGACAAGCCGCTACCCACCCCAGATCATGCAGAGACGCAACAACGCCCGGCAAATAGCCGGCAGACGACTTTCAACAACAAATTTCCCTTCTCGAAAAAACCGCGCCCTCCCAAGACCTACGATGATAACGAGGAGCATATCGGGCCGACGGATAGAAACGACAGGGGTAGCATATTCCATCTAGACACCAACCTGAGCGACATGGAAGGTATCCTCGCACACCCGCCGCCACTCACACCAATGGATCCGGCAATATTCCATCTCTCCGACCCGGAGCTCATCCCTGAACCGATACAGCAGCAGGCCGGCAAGGCGGGCGGGGCCTGGAATGCACCAGACAGCTGGGCTGTCCGTCGGACTGCCGAGGAGAGGGATGCGCATGCTCCCGAGGTCGACGACGTCGGAACTCCCCCCCGGCCAGAGGAGAAATCCGCACCTCACTGCATACGCGTCTTCCGTTCGGACGGTACCTTCGCTACCATACAGCTGCCTTTGAGCTCGACTGTGACCGAGGTCATGGCGCAAGTCGTTAAGAAAACCTTCGTGACAGACGGCCTGGAGAATTACCACATTGTCCTGCGGAAGCACGACCTGTCCCGAGTTCTATCCGCTCCCGAGAGACCCCTCCTGATTCAGAAGAGGCTCCTACAACAGGTCGGCTACGAAGAGAGGGATCGCTTGGAGGACATAGGTCGTGAGGACAACAGCTATTTGTGCCGCTTTCTGTTCCTCTCGGCAAGGGATAGCGACTTCACGACCACTCCGCACGATCTGGGACTGGGCGGTAGGGCCGCGAAGTTCAACCATGTCGACCTGTCTGGGAGGAACCTGATCACGATCCCCATCACGCTATACTCCAAGACAAGCGATATCATATCGCTGAACCTCTCTCGTAACCTATCTCTCGATCTCCCGAGGGACTTCGTCCAGGCATGCCCTCAGCTGCGCGATATCAAATATGCTAACAACGAAGCCCGGAAACTCCCTATCAGTATAGGCAGGGCAAGCCGGTTGACGTACCTCGACGTATCTAACAATCGCTTGGAGGAACTGGAGCATGCGGAGCTCGGGCGTCTGTCAGGTCTCTTGAAGCTGACCCTCGCCAATAACCGCCTCAATCGCCTCCCGCAAGAATTTGCTTCTTTCAAGGCACTTCGATCGCTGAATATATCATCCAACTTCCTCGACAAGTTCCCAGTCTTTCTGTGCAAGCTGGAAGGCCTCGTAGATATCGACGCCAGCTTCAATTCCATCGCCAGCCTTCCTGAGGAGATCGGCAGGCTGAGGAGCCTGGAGAAATTCGTCATGACCAACAACCGACTCGCTGGTTCTTTGCCGTCTACGTTCAGCCGTCTCCCCAACCTCCGCGAGGTCGACCTCAAGTACAATGCCCTCACTGCCATCGACGTAATCTCGAAACTGCCCAAACTAGAACTCCTGTCGGCAGACCACAATGTGATCTCCCAGTTCGTCGGCAGCTTTGAACGCGTCCGCGGCTTGAAGCTCAACTCGAATCCGATCACGAAATTTGAGATCACGAGCCCTGTTCCTACTCTGAAGATGCTAAATCTGTCCAACGCCCAGCTCGCCAGTATTGACGGCTCCTTCAACAATATGTCTAATCTAGAACGCCTTGTTTTGGATAAAAACTATTTCGTTTCGCTGCCTAACACTATCGGGAATCTTCGCAGGCTTGAACACTTCAGCATCGCTGACAATTCAGTCGGAGAGCTCCCCCCTGAGATTGGCTGCCTCAACGAACTCAGGATCCTAGACGTCAGGGGAAACAACATCAGAAAGTTACCGATGGACATCTGGTGGGCCAACAAGTTGGAGACGCTGAACGCTTCCTCCAACGTGCTCGAGAATTTTCCGAAACCCGCATCCCGACAGCCCCAGCCACCTGGAGAATCTTCCAGCTCGTCCATGCCGTCCAGCAAGTCAATGAACGGGCTCATGTCTCAGACTTCTAGCGCTGAGGACTTGTTGCCCGACGGATCCCGCCGACCCAGCCATGCGTCTAGCACATTGCTTAGCGTCGGGCCTTCCCCAGTCCCTGCCGGCCCGGATCGGAAGAGCTCTGTCGTCTCGGTCTACGGGAAAGGTGGGCGCAAGACGTCGGTCGTGTCTAGGAGTACGACCGCGAGTAGTGCGAACGGTACCATGACGCCCGCGGCGACACCAAGAAAGGATTCTGGGCTCTCGAGTCGGTTGACCAATACTTTCGCCGGCTCTTTGCGAAATCTGTATCTTGCAGACAACCAGATCGATGATGATGTCTTTGACCAGATCACGCTCCTGAGCGAACTCCGTGTTCTCAACTTGTCGTATAATGAGCTCAACGACATTCCCCAGAGATGTATCAAGAATTGGCCCCAGCTTGTCGAGCTGTACCTGTCGGGCAACGATCTGACTAGTCTGCCAGTTGATGATCTGGAGGAGTACAGCTTGCTTCAGGTTCTATATATCAACAACAACAAGTATACCAACCTGCCAGCCGATATATCGAGGGCGAAGAAGCTGGCTATCCTGGATTGCGGAAACAACTCGCTCAAGTATAATATTTCCAACGTGCCATACGACTGGAATTGGAACCTGAATCCCAATCTGCGGTTTCTGAACCTGTCCGGCAACAAGCGGCTTGAGATCAAACAGAGCAATCATGGTATCAGCACGCAGAACCGTGAGCAGCAGTACACCGACTTCAGTCGCTTGTTGAACCTGCGGGTGCTGGGGCTCATGGATGTCACCCTTACTCAGCCAAGCATCCCAGATCAGAGTGAAGACCGCCGTGTCAGAACGTCGGGCTCCCTCGCAGGCCACCTGCCGTACGGCATGGCAGACACGATGGGCAGGAATGAGCACCTGTCGACGATCGACCTGGTTGTGCCCAGGTTCAATTCTTCAGACTCGGAAACGTTATTGGGCTTGTTTGATGGTCAGGCGCTCTCAAGTGGTGGCTCTAAAATCGCCAAATACCTCCATGAGAATTTCGGGCACATCTTCACGATGGAGCTGAAGGCTCTGAAAACTCGACAGAATGAGGGGCCTGCAGATGCGCTTCGGCGAGCTTTCCTCTCCCTGAACAAGGACCTCGTCACTGTAGCTAGCGAGTACACCGAAAAGAGAACGCCGGGCACTCACCGGGGTTCCTCGACACCTGTAGTCCTGAGCAAGGAGGACCTGAACTCCGGGGGCGTCGCTACCGTGGCGTACCTCCAAGCGCAGGAACTTTATGTGGCCAATGTCGGTGACGTGCAAGCGATGCTCATCCAGTCCGATGGGACGCATAAGATCTTGACGCGCAAGCACGACCCTGCGGAACCTAACGAACGCCAGCGCATCCGTGATGCCGGGGGTTGGGTATCCCGTCAAGGACGGCTCAACGATCTGCTCGAGGTTTCCCGCGCTTTCGGCTACGTCGACCTAATGCCTGCGGTACAGGCGGCTCCCAACGTGACCCAGATCTCCATCTCGCCGCAGGACGAGACGATCTTGATCGCCACTAGGGAGCTCTGGCAGTACCTCCCTCCTGGCCTAGTCGTCGACGTTATCAGATCGGAACGTGGTGATCTCATGCGCGCGGCGCACAAGTTGAGAGACATTGCCATGGCTTACGGGTCAACGGGAAAGATCATGATCATGATGATTAGCGTATCGGACCTGAAGCGGCGGCAGGAGCGCTCGGCCCGCCTGCACCGAGGCCAGAGCATGTCGTTGTACCCGTCTGGAGTTCCGGATGATTTCCAGTACCCGGCCAGGAAGGGCAGGAAAGCCAAAGGCGAGGTCCAGGACTCGACGCTCCATAGGCTCGAGGCTGAGGTTCCCGCCCCGATCGATAAGCCATCCATCGTTTTTACAGACATCAAGAACTCGACCAATCTTTGGGAGATGTACCCTTCTGCCATGAGATCAGCTATCAAACTGCACAACGAGGTTATGCGACGCCAGCTCCGAAGAATAGGCGGATACGAAGTGAAGACGGAAGGAGACGCTTTCATGGTCTCATTCCCGACTGCAACTTCGGCCCTGTTGTGGTGCTTCTCGGTCCAGACGGCCTTGCTCGAGGTCCCTTGGCCCTCGGAGGTTCTCAACTCGGTTTCATGCCAAGAGGTGTACGACAAAGAGAACAACCTCATCTTCAGGGGGCTGTCGGTGAGAATGGGTATCCACTATGGCGAGCCGGTAGCCGAGGTCGACCCGGTGACTCGCCGCATGGACTATTTCGGTCCGATGGTCAACAAGGCGTCTCGTATATCTGCTGTCGCAGACGGTGGGCAGATTACCGTGTCGGCCGACTTCATCTCGGAAATCCAGCGTTGTCTCGAGACTTATCAGGAAAACGAGCGCAATGGCTCCATGGGCTCCGAGGATGCGTTCGATGACGACGCGACCTCGCTAGCAATCAGGAAGGAGCTGAAGTCGCTCAGTTCCCAGGGTTTTGAGGTCAAGGAGATGGGTGAGAAGAAATTGAAGGGTCTCGAGAACCCGGAGTATATCTATTCTCTCTATCCCCACGTGCTCGCCGGCCGCATCGAGCATCACAATGGTCCCCCGGTGACTACGGAGGTCGTGGCTGCGCAACCGGCGACCCTCAAATCTGGAAGCGAACTTGGGGTGGACCCCGAGATGGTCTGGTCTCTGTGGAGAGCTAGTTTGCGCCTCGAGATGCTCTGCAGTTCGCTCGAGGAGATGTCGGGTAGGGGCTTGCAACCTCCTGAGACGGAGCTTCTGGAACGTATGAAGGAGCGGGGTGGTGAGGTTACTGAGCGGTTTCTCTTCAATTTCATGGAACATCAAGTGAGCCGCATCGAGGTAAGTTGCTCTGGTCCCAACGCGAGCAGGATCGCGCAGTTGCTAATTCGTCTACAGACATGTGTCTCCACCATTGCAATGCGCCACATGGCTATGGGTGGTGGTCAAATCAGACAGCTGGAGGACCTACGCGCCCCCATGTCTCTCATCCTGGATAACCTCGCTGCTCAGATGACCGAGCTTGAGCGATACAGAGCAAAGTATGGCCCAGTCGACGATGATACGGAGGACGGCAGTGATACGGAGCAGGAATAATGTTCTGCAAGATCACCCCCACCAGTACCAACTTCTCGAGGCCCAGCAGAAGGCCACACTTTGCCACTTTGACGTCGGTTTGAATACGCTTTTCACGACACTCCTACACATCTTCCTAACAGGTCACGAACTGGTACTATATATATCCATTTTACGTGCTACGACTTAATATCACTTACGACTCGGGGATGGCAAGCTGTCCTTTTCTGATTTCTGCTGCGACGAGTTCGAGCAGAGTGTTCGTGTTCTCTATCTGTCAGCATCCAGCGGTATCATGGCTACCGCACCCTTGTTATAGGTGACTTTTTTTCTCTTCGACTTGATTCCTGCTTTCTCTATCACTACCACACACACTTGACCGTGAGGAACATTGGAGCACCCCGATTTCCGACGACACACGGATACACCTACCCTTACCTACTACACTGTATGTATTATGGAACAGATATCACTATACCGGCGTTTCGGAATATTGGAATACCCACATATGAGTGTGCAAGGAATCCAGCAACGAGCCGCCCCCCCTTTCATCCATAGTGTTTCTACTATAAGCACTTTTACACACACACATACCTAAGATGAAATCCGCTATGAGAGACAGTTGGACCGATCGATTCGATTCGATTGTAACTGGGTAAAGGGTTCCGAAAGGAGATAGGATCAGAGCGATGAGAAAAAGAATTCCATGTTGCAGAGTCCGCGCGAGATAATCACATATCCCCCCTTGGTCACTGGCTGGCTTTCTCGTCATGGGGAGGGGACTTTGTTTCTCGGGGAAACAAAACATATCAGAGGGATGTTGTTTGGGGGGGCGACTGGAAAGCAACGGTTGGACTGGGACGGGACTGGGATAGGATACGATAGGATAGCCTAGGGTTAGGATATCTTTAGGTTTTGGGTGCATTCACACGATTGCCCGCGAATTGGATCGCCCTTGAACTGTTCAACATCTGTCGGTTGGCTCTTGGGACGCTGCTGTGTATGTGTGTGTGTAAAATCGATAGGTTTAGTAAGTAACAAAACGCTTTCCATACCAGAAGGATAAAGGGGTGCCCGCGTAATACTACTACTGAGGGACCCGAGAGTTACTTCAACTGTTGGACTGAGCAAGTGCCTAGGTATGCACATGCTCGCATAGCATCTCTTCCCTGTCTTTCAACCGAGATGAATGTTATATACAATACAATGTGCATTCTCTCTCGCCCTCTCTCCTCGGAGGCTGTAAGGGGAGAGAGAAGGCAGACTTTCAAATAGCTTTCGAGGGAGAGACAAAGCCGGATATCTTGGAAACAACGAATGAATGGCGGACCTTTGTTCCGGGGATCGAAACACAGGCGACACATTATTTTCCTTTGTTTTTCCCTTGGCCTAAAGTCCATGAACAACTCTATTTATAAATACCCATATCTACATATAGGTAGGTGTTCACTCATCCTCAAACCACCTCCCGTCCACACCGACAGCAACGACAGTACCCATAGTCAAGTCCAGTCGACACCAGATTTCTCGAGAACATAAAAGAAGAGCGAAAGTGGTGGAACTAGGTCTAAGTGAAATAGAAAAGTGACAGTGAAAAGAGGAGAAAAGAAGGGAAGGGAAGAAAAGAGAGAGAGAGAGAGAGAGAGAGAGAGAGAGAGAGAGAGAGAGAGAGAGAGAGAGAGAGAGAGAGAGAGAGAGAAAACAATGTGCTACGAAGAAACCATGAACACCTTCTGTCCCGTCTGCAACGAGGTCGTCTCGACGCGCAGCGGGATCCGGCACAATTGCTTCGAGGTCCTGAAGGCCGGCGCCCGCTACGGCAGCACGTGCGGGAAGAGGGAAGGGCCGTACCGGACCAGCGTCGCCGGAGAGGAGGCTTGTAGGAGGTGCAGGAAGAAGCAGAAGGAGAAGGCGACGGAGAAGAAGAATAAACGGGCGGCGGGTAGTAGTGGTAGTGGTGGTGGTGGTGGTGGTGGTGGTTGCCTTGCTATATACAGGTAAGTAGAGTGAGGTATATACAGTATGGGAAGGTAGGTAGGTAGGTAGGCGGATGGGGTGTGAGTGAGCGAGTGGAGGAGAGGGGATGTGAAAAGAGAGAAAAAGGGGAAAGGAAAATAAACAGGCTTTATTGATATGCAAGAGATACTACACTACTAATTTGAGGGAATGAGTTGTTTGAATATTTGTTGTGTTGTGTTGAGCTCAAAGTGAAAAGGTTGTCTGCTCTCCCTCTCCCTCTCTGTACGTGTGTGGTTGCCCCTGAAGCATCGAGTGTTTATATAGATACCATTTTTTGGTCTCGACACTCTAATCCATCCGGCGGCAAAGGTCTCTCTCTCTCTCTCTCTCTCCAAGTCGGCTAAGACCATCTATGCGGAATCGTGATTATGGGAATATCGCATTCTTGACTCGCGTTACCTAACTTGTCTTCCACGGAGCCCGTTGGGAGACTGGGTAGTCAGTCTATGTAGCCTCCGTTCACCGACCGAAGAAAGAATGCCTTCTTCCCTCGAAACGCGACCTCGTACCTACCTCTTATGTATCTACCGCTCACCTCTGGTTTCCCCCATACCCTTCCTTCTTATAAAACATCATCACAAATAATGAATCATGCCAAAAGAAAATTTGCGCGGGGGGAGTTTTAGGCTACGCACGCAGCCTTAATAAGTAATGCCCATTCGGAACAGGGATTGGCTGATCAAGGTGCTCTCACCGACTCTAGTATAGTAGACCGCGAGAGACGCAGCCAGCAGCCTTATTACGGAGTGGAATCGCGGAGACCCTTTGTTTTCGTTAGCCTCGTAGCCCGACGACAAGCTCGATGTAAGAAGCTGGGATAACGCTGACAGCTCTACCTAGTTGGACTAAACTACGCTGCGCCTCGTCCTTGGCGTCGATCAGCTGGTAATTCATAGTTGCTGGACCAAGCATTTTCCCTGACATAATTCAATATGGTAGGATCACGGCGTGTCCTAATGTGGCACAGAGATATCATGCGTCACTTGATATCAAGAAGCAAATATGATGCGAGACCAAACACCTTTCACCGCCAAATAAGGGAGGCCGTTTTTACTGGCCCCTTGAATGAGAGTACATATTTATAGGCTCGTAAGAAGCTCTCCAAGAGGCCTATTAGAGCGATTTGTAACCCTCCTTTCCCCCAAGGTAGGATGCAAGAGAGATACCCCCAAATTTTATTAATATGGCAAGGCTGAGTGGTTCAAAGACCCAATGATCATGGGGGCCGAAGAGTACCCTAACCTACTGTGTACCGAAAGTACGGTCAGAAGTGGCAAAATGCCGATATCGTGAAAATACCCATGTGTGGGATGATGGGTACGGGTACTTGAGAGCCAGGAAAAGTCGTCGACGTCGCCAAGTTGCCACGATTGGCCAGACGATGATCAACAAGGTCGATTGCCTAGGATGTACCCGTGCATTTATTCCCAAGTAGGCAAGGTTGAATGGTATCCATTGATGCATTAATGCCTTCGGACCGCGGCAATCCAATAAACGATGACGGAATGTCCTCGAAGACGCATACAAGTGAATCCCCATCATTCTATTAGGTAGACAACTGGGCCAGGAAAATTTTTCTCTCGAGGTACCAGTCAAGTTTGAAGCCGCAGATAGTGTCTGAGTGTTGTAAAGTGCGTCCACTTTTTGGCGCAACGGCTTTGGGGGTGTTGATGCGAGTTTGAGCGGTGAGACCTCGCGATGCCGCTTTCGGTGGAACGCTGTGGGATAGTGCAGGAAGGATAGGCGCACGACTGGACCAAACAGACCGGTAACCCCATCAGATGGACCAGAACGCCCTCTTGCAGCCATTCATATCCAAGGGAGTGTCCTGACTCCTGAGAATCTTCCCAGAGCGGCCAGTGGACCGCGAAAACACCCATAACGGGAAGCCAGGCACCAGGGTTTCGAACGACGACAGCATGCCCAGGTGTAATCATAAAGTAAACAAGTACCTACCTAGGTAGGTACGTATGTACTCACTCACCTGGCATGCGCAGTATTGCATCGGTCGTAAGCATCTTCCCGTGCGTGACAAGAGGAGCAGGGCTGGCTGCGGGATGCAAGCAGCAGATGCATCTGGCGTACACCCGCTTCCAGATGGAGACCAACAACGTGGAAGAACGGTGTCGCGGCGGACAAGGAGTAGATACAAGCTAACAGGTGCATGGCTGCCCATCTGTCATGTATCGATACCTACTTAGCTAGGGTACCTGTTTGTTCTCGCAAACGGCAGCAGACCGACAGAAAAAGAAGCTGCTGATTGCACGAGAGCCGGCCGGGTGCTGCATTGCGCATAGAACGCAGAAACATCAGGCAAGCAGCAGCAATTGGACGGGGGCGCATATGCGGATGGGGGCAGGGGTCGCGTCTCGACCTGCATTCCAGTGACGCGCAAATGCTAAAAAAAAAAAAACGATGGGAGACAGACACACGCGCATCTGATATTCGGAATCGGATGGATGGTGTTGCATCGTGTACCTCCTGCGTACAATATCGAGTAGGATGGACAATTTGAAGCCAAATTGCGCATTACCACCAAAAAAAAACAAGCAGCTAAAAATGATAATATTAGCGTTCTTAACCAAGCCGTCACCCGTGCCCACTTTTTTTCAATTTTTATATATACTTTTTAAAAAATCACGATGAAATTATTTTTTTAATTAATTCGATTAATAATGCTATTATTTAATTAATATTTTTATTATTATTATAATAAATTTTAATATTAATAATTTAATTATAAAATAAATTAAATATAATATTAAATTTTATTTAAAACGCTAAAAAGCTCGTTATAAACGTTTTATTAAATTTAAATTATACGTTATTATAAAATTAAAGAATTTATATATAAGTTTTTTTTATTATTTTATATATTATTTTATTATTTTAATTATTAATATATAAAAATTAATATAATAAAAAATAATATAATTTTATTTTCGAGTTTTTTAATTTTTAAAATTAACCTTTTATAATTTATTTTTCGAAAATAAAACGCTTTTTACGTATTATTAAAAATTTTTTAAGTTATATACGTTTATATTTTATTATAAATAAAATATAATTTAATAAAGCTAATAATTAAATTTTAACGATATTATTTAATATAATATTTTTAAAATAATCCTCGAAAAAAACGATTAATATTATTAATTTTAAGTTTAAAATTAATAACTTTTACGCTTTTATAATTATTAAAAAAGGAAAAATAATTAAACGTTTTAATTTTAAAACTTTTATAAAAAAAACTTTTATTAAAAAAGCTTTTATAAAAAAGGCTTTTATAAAAAAAGCTTATAAAAATAATTTTAAAGTAATAATAATTAAATTTTAAGCCTAAAAAAAATAGGATAAAAAAGATAAAAAAAAACCGAAATTAGTAAAAAAATTAATATAAAGGCTATTTTTAAAACTAAAAAAAAATTAATAAAAAAGCTGTTTTTAAGCGTGAAAAAAAAAAGCTAAACTTAAAATAATATTTATTAGTTTATCGTTTTTATTATTATTATCGTTTTTGCTATTATCGTTTTCGTTATTATTTTTATTATTATAATTATTTTTTACGCGTAGTATTAAATTAACGACTTTTATTTATATAATTTAAACCTTTATAAAAATTAAAGCATTAAAGCTTTTATTAAAAGCGAAATTATTTATTATTTATAATTAGTTTAATTTAATATTAAATATTAATAATATTATTAAATAAATAAATAAACGTATTAATATATAGCTAATAATTTATATCTTTAATTAAAATTATAATTATATCTTTAAAATAATAAAGCTTATTATTAATAAAAAAACTAGGGAGAAAATATACGCGTATTAATAACGTTTAAAACCTATTATTTATTATTTTTATAAAGATTCACGTTATAATAAAGTTTTTAATGTTATTAAAAAATATAAAAATCCTTTAATAATATTAATTATATATTACTTCGTTTTTTAAGCTATTATTATTATTATATTAACTATTATTTAATTAATAAAATAATTATAAATATTAATAAATCTATTTAAAAAATTATCTTTTATAATTATATAATTAAAAAAAATAGCAACGATTATTTAACTTTTTTATTACGTTAATTATAATATGCTTAAAAAAGTTAAATATATTATAATTTATAATTATATAAAATAATTATATCGTAATTTCAATAATTGCTTAAATTTATTATTTATTTATTTTTTTATCTATTTTTTATTTGCTTTTTTATTTATTATTCGAGTTATAATTATTTTAATTTTATAAGTAAATAAAACCTTATATAAATCGATATTTTTATCTCGTAATATTATTAATTATTATAATATAAATTAGTAAAATTTTATATAAAAATAAAAATATTAGCTAAGTTTTATATATATAAACTTTTATAATTTACGTGATAATATTTATTATTATATTAAAAAAAAGCTAAAATAAGGCATTTATTTATAATATTTAAAATATTACGTTAATAAGCTAACGTTATTAATATAAATAAGGCTATTATTAATAATTTATTTATTATTATTTTTAAAAAGTTAAAGATAGCTAAAATATAATATATTATTAAAAAAAAAGCTTTAAATCGGTTAAAAAATAAAAAAAAGCAAATCGGCTTAATAATAATAATAATATAATATAACCTTTAAAAAAAAAAAAACTTTAACATTAATAATAATATAATTAATAATAACGTTTTTTTTAATAATGTTTTTATTTTTATTAAAAATATAATAAGCTTTAATTATAATTATTTTATTAATACCCTTTATAATTATAAAAATATAGCACTTTTTTAAACGCTATTTTATATAACGTTTTTATTATTTATATCGTTAATTATTAATTTTTTTTTTATTTTTATTATTTTAAAAATTATATAATATATAAAAAATAACGTATTAATAATTATAAAATATACGTTATATAATTTTATTAATTAAAAACTTTTCCTTTTTTATATTTAATTAAATAAATAATACGTAATTATTTAAAAAGTTTATTATAATTATTATAAAAAAGCGGCCTTATAAATAAAACTAAAAAAAAACTATTATAATTTTTAGCTATAAATAAAATTATTATATTTATTACGTATATTTTATTTATAATGTGGTTTAAAAATTGCGGCTTTACCCTTAAATTTTACGTATTATTTTATAAACCTTTAAAAAAAATACTTAAAAATAAGCGACTTTTTAACGATATTTTTAATATATAATTTTTTATTAAATAAAATATATTTATTATTATAATAAAAATAATAATAAAAAAATAAATTAAATAATACGATTTTTTTAAGCATTTATAATTAATTATTTAATAATTTTTCTTTTTTTTTATATATTAAGCCTTTAATTTATTTATTATATTTTCTTTATTAATTATCACGTTTAACGTTTAATTTTACGTAATAATAATATTTAAAACGATAATATCGATATAAATAAAAAATAAGGCTAAAAATAACCTTTAATTTATATCGAAAATATAATAACGATTAAAACGGCGGCTGCGAAAGCGACGGCGATTTATTATTTTTTTTATCGTTTTTTCTTTTTTATTTATCGTTTTTTTTGCTTTATTTATATTTATTAAAAATTAATTCCGCTAAAATAAAGGTTATTTAAAATTATTAAAAAAAAAAAGCGTAAAACACCCTATAAAAATAAGAATTATAAAAAAAAAAAAAAAAAGACGAAAAAAGCGGCGGCGGCTTATTTTTTTATTATATTTTACCCCCTTTTTTTTATTAAATAATTAAAGCCCCTTTTTTTTAGTGGATATAATCTTTTTTTTTAAAGTGATTAAAGCTTTTTTTCCCCTTTATTTTTTTTTTAAAATTTTATAATTATTTTAACTTTTAAAAAGCCTTTTTTTTTGCTAATAAATTAAATATTTTTTTATATTGCTAAATTTTATTATAAAAACATGTTTATAATAAAATTTAAAAACGTGTTTATAATATATTTATAAATAAAATATTAAAAAAAAAAAAAAGAAGCGATAATAATAACGATAATAACGGCGGCTATAACGATTAATCGTTTTTTTATCGTTTTTTTTATTGGTTTTTTTTTATATATTATTATCTTTTTTTTATTTATCGTTATTTTTTATTTATTTATTTAAAAGAAAAAAAAAGGGGGTTAAAAAAAGGGGTGAAAAAAAAGGTGAATAAATAACGATTATATTATTATATTAATTAAAAAAAGCAATTATATTAATAAAACTTATTTAATAATAAACATATATTTTATATTATTTTTAATAAACCTATTAAATAATTAAAATATATAATTAATTAAAGGGTTATTATTATTATTATTATATAAATTATTATATTTACCCTATTTTTTATAATTTATAATATTTATTAATTATTTAAAAAATATAAAAAGCTTTTATAGCTTAATAATAAAGCGATTAATATTTATTATTATTATAATATTATTATAAAAAAAGGTAGGTAAAATTAAAAGGTTTTAAGTTTAACTTTTAATTAAAACATTTTTTTTTATAGTTTTTTTATATAATAAAAGCTTAAATTAAACCCTTTTTTTTATTATTTATTTTATTATTTATTATAACTTTTTAATTTATTTATTAAATGATATATAAAGCTTATTTTTTATCGATATTTATAATTATAAATAAAAAAATAAAAAGCTATAATTTAAAGGTTTAAAAATAATTTATATTTATTACCTTTAATATATACGTATAATAAATTATATTATATATTAAATTTTAGATAAAAATTAATATATAAGGCTTTTAAATATAAAAAAACGATAATAATATTTATTTTATTAAAATTATATATATAAATAAAGAAATATAATTTATTTATTATAAAAATCGTAGCTAATATTAGCTTTTTTAAAGAGCCTTTTAATTTTATCCGTTTTTTAACTAATTTTAATAATATAATTTATAATAAATTAATTAAATTTTTTTTATATTATATTATAACTTAATATATTTATTATAACGTTTTACGTAAGTTTTTAATATATTAAAAAAAACTTCGATAAGGTTAAAATTAGGTGAATAAAAGGGTAAATATTATATTTTAATATTATAATATTATTTAAGCTTTATTATTTTAAGTTTATAATAAAAAAACATTATTTATAATTAATACGGATTATAAATTAAAAAAAGAGATATTTTTAATATAATTTATTATTTAAATTATATAAAAAACCTTTTTTTATTAATAAATTTTTAATATATAAAAATAATAATAATGTTTTTTATTATAAAAGCTAATAAAATATTAAATTGCTTCTTTTTTTTAAAAAGTTTATATATAAAAAAAGTGTTATTTTAAAAAGCTTAATTATATTATTAATATATATTTTATTTATTAACCTTAAATTTATTAATAAATATAAATATATTTAATATATAATTAACGATGTTTAAACGATAATGGTTTTAACGTATAAAATTAGTTTAAAAAATATATATTTTTAGTTTTTTATTTATTTAATTAAATATTTTAAAATAAACGAAGATAATTTAAATTAATATTTTAATATTATAATATTTAATAAAAAACTATTATATTTTATCGAGATAAAAATTAGGGTTATAAATAAATTTTAATAATAATATTTAAAAAAATAAAAAATTCATTTAAAAATTAAATAAAAAAGGTTATAATTTTTTATATTTATTATTATTAACGTTAAAATTATATTATTATAATAAAAGCGCTTTATAATTTTATATTATAATTTAATTTTTTTAATAATTTTTAATTTAATTTTATATTATTATATTATTTAAATAAAACATTTAAAACGCTTTATAAGTTTTTTATTTATAATTTTATCGCATTTTTTAAAATATATTTTAAAAACTATTATTTAAATATTAATTAAACGATTATTATAATTTTTATTTATCGCGTTATAAAAAATAAAAAAAAAGTCGAAATATTAATTATAAATATTATAAAATATTATTAAATAAATAATTATAATAATAAATAAACGCTAATATAACTAAATTAGCATTATTAATCGAATTAATTAAAAAAACGATTTTATCGTGGTTTTTTAAAAAGTGTGTGTAAAAATTGCAAAAAAGTGGGCACGGGTGATGGCTTGGTTAGGAACGCCAGTATGGTACGTATCATGTCAGCTCATTTGAACGTTGTTGGCCAAAAGTACGGAGGCGCGCAGATCACGTCCGGGACACGTACTGGCCCTTGCGGAAGAACATGTCTCACGGTTGAGATAAGGGCACACAAGAGCAGGGGCCGACAAGTTACAGATACACAATTTTTTCAGTTTCACGGGAGGAAGAAAAGACGGCCATGGTCCATGGAGGGGTTTGACAGAAGAAAAAAAAAGGAGGGGAGATAAAAAGATGGGATGGATAGAAATAGTACACTATCCAGGGCAGTGGTACTTACCTAGGATGATAATGATGAGATGGTGTTCCCTTGGGAAATTTCCTCGGCGCCAGGCTCGCCTGTCGTCGTATTTATCATTTCTTTGCGCATTATTTTTTCTTGTTTGTCCTATCATTTGTAAGAGATGGGCAGAAGGGCAGTCAGGTAATAATAACATGGCTGCATGGATATGATGATGGGATGGTGTGGCAGGACGGATGTTCAGAACATTGAAACACTCCGCAACGACCCCAGGGCCCACACAAGCTCGACAGTGCACTCCAACAGTGTTCGGGGTGACTGTCAAGGACTCAAGGGGTAAGGTTGGTACTTGATTTATGACAGTGACGATACTGGATTTTATCATGGGCAACATTGAAGGTTTGATTCAATGTTGTCAGTTGAACACTTCGTAATAATAAGGTGAATGGGAAACAAAGGAAACCTAACTCGATGGGACAGAAAAGTATCTAGGTAGTCTACCTACATAGGTACATAGCATTGCCGTAAGGTACCTAGGTAGGTTTTCGGATAAGGTGGAGATGACAGCGGTAACGGCAGCAGCTGCAGCAGCACCAGTACCCGAAGTGGATGACCCTGTCTGCATAAGCCCGCCCTGGCACATGGAATTCAACTTCAATGGTGTTTGAATTTGTGCGAAGTATGTTGAAGGTACAACATTGAACCTTGGAAGCAGGCTGGCAGGTCAGTGTCTAATAAGGAGGCAGGTCACAGGTGAGCTGAGCAGGTGACAGTGGGCAAGGGGAGTCAGGCAGGGGACGGAAGGAGAAGGAGGGGGGGTTTTTTTTGGGATTTTTTTTTTTTTTAGGAATGATGGGCATGCGGTAAAACCAGAGTGGACACCATCACATCACTTGCCGACCAATTACTGCCTTCACCAGCCATCCAACAAAACCATCCATTTTCTTGTATCAATGCACACCCTCTTCTCACACTACCCTCTCGTCCACTAGGAAGCTCACATTGCCATTGTACATATGAGCCCTGCAGCCATACATAAGCTCATTATCATCACCCCTTTTTCGTCCCTCGTTTCCTCCTATCCTTACTAGTAGTCTCTCGGTAGTCGATCCCTAAACCTGTGTGTTTTTGTTTCTGCAAGACCAGCAGTTGCGGAGACAGATAGAGATAGTGAGAGAGAGAAAGAGAGAGAGAGAGTCGCCGAGAGAGGAATATCGAGTCCTGTGAGGGAAGAAGAAGCAGCAGCAGCAGCAGCAGCAGCAAAAGACACATATATGTCTCTATCATAATTCGGGACTGTGTCACAGTGAAACCTCAAAATCAATCCATTCGAGCTGTCTGTCTTATCGAATCCACCGTGGCAGCTTCTCATATTTTATCCCTTGCTCTTTTATTGTGACCGGTAATCCATACTTCACCTATCTCACTCTCATACACACCTCCTCTCGTCCTGTCAGCGAGCTTCGACCGTCCCCGATATATCAGATATACCGCGAGCACGACCGATATATTCCTGACCAAAATCATTCCGCGAGACCTGCTTCCAGTCCAAGGCCGACTACACTACCTACCAATTCCCAAATCGAAACTTGAGGACCTAGCCTCCCGCACTTTCTTGTCTGTCCAAGACGTATTGCAGCGTCCATGATTCTCATACCCCATCGCCATCACTCGAGCTCCAATACTCAGAATGGCTACCGCCGCCGTTATGGCCTCGTGCGCAAGCGGGATAAGAAGCGCATCTGGCTGGCCAACGATCCGGCCTTCCATGACCATCACTACCACGATAGCGACTCGGTGGGATGATCTTGATCTCGAAACTCGGTTGGAGATCATCGCCAAGTCCTGGTTCATGGAAAGAACGAGGTCATCAGCGGTAAGCATATGCTCAGATTTGCTCTACTCGACTTGAAGGCACATGTAGTCAGCCCATGGACCCGATGTAATGGCACACCTGGCCACCGGCAGACCAAGGATGTTCCAATTTACCACCCACAGCATGGATGAGATGGTATAATGGTCTGCGCATCACGATTCGCCTCCCTATCCTGGGCTGAACTCTAAAATGGCAGCGCTTGTCTTGTCTTGGTTACGGCGATCTCAAAAGACCTTAAAGCTAATTGATCCGAATTCGAACAGAATCAAAATCAATTCCCGAAACGCCAACGACATGTCATTCTGAAGCCATTGATACTACCAGATGCAACTCCAAAGCGATCCCGAAGACTGGCGGAACCACGCGACCAACGACCACCCGCGTCTGAGTTGCTGTCTGACCCGACTCGCACCGACGAGGCGGCGCGACTGCAAACTCCCTCTTCATCTGATAATGTGCGTCATCCGTCTCGGTCTCATGCGTCGACTCGCAGGGAGCGGAGAAAGGACTCGTTGTTCAACGACCCCGCTATGGAGGTCAATCCCGACTTTTCGTCCCAAGAGGGCTTTGTCGAGCACAAGAAGAAGAAGAAAGCGGCGCAGACATTCAATTTCGACGAGCCCGAAAAAAAGGACGATGGAGCTGGTGGCGAAGAAGGCGGTGGCGGCGGAGACCAGGACGGTAGTGCTGGCCACGCCGGTGGAGGCGCTGCTGGCGACGGAAATGGCGATGACAACAAGAAAGACAACGCAGACGAACAGAACCCGGACGATGAGTGGGGCACTTTCGAGGCCGTCGGCAAAAGCAAGAAGAAGAAGGGGAAGAACGCGACCGAGGAGAAGACCGATCTGGGAGCTTCTTCCAAGTTTGATGCGTTCCACGAAATCAAGCTAGACGACACGGGACCCTCCCTCGATCTTAGTTTCGGCGGCGGTACGACCGATACCAAAACTAGCTCCTTCAGTACGTGGGGCAGCAGCTGGAACACTGGATCATGGGGCTGGGGAGCCACCAAGGAAGCTGACAAAACTGAAGACAAGGAAGAAAAGAAAGAAGATGCCGACGCCAATCCCTGGAGCATCAATCGGCCCAAACCCAAGAAAAAGAACAAGGCCACCTTCAGCTTCGGCGCATTCGACGAAGAAGAGGAAAAGGTCGAAGAGCCTGCCATGGAAGAGCAGTCCGAGGAGAAGAAAGACGACGATTTCGGATTCAGCTTCGCCTCGGTCGGCAAGAAAGACAAGAAGAAGAAAAAGACCAGCGTTTGGGACCCCGAACCAGAGGAAGAGGGAAAGGATCCCCTTGCCGATGCTCAGGATAATGGCACCACAGCCGCGGACGATACCTGGGGTTCCTGGGGTACGACCACCAAGAAGGGCAAAAAGGGCATATCCTCCTGGGATCCCGAACCGCCGAAACCGACCGCGACCGAGACCGAGACCGAACCTGCTGCCGTCGATGACTTCTGGGGGGCTGTAACCTCGAAGAAAGACAAGAAGAAGAAAGGTAAGGCCGCTGAGGAGCCTAGCATGGGCGACCCCGTCCCGCAGGCCGAGACCGCCAACAAGAAGGAAGAGGACGACTTTTGGGGTAGCATATCAACATCTAAGAAGGATAAGAAGAAGAAAAAGACCAGCATATGGGATGCTGATCCAGATCCTGAAACTGATCCCGTTGCGGAGGACAAGGAGCCCAAGAACGCAGCTGACAGCATGTGGCCGTCATTCATTGGCACCAAGAAGGACAAGTCAGAGCCCGCGCAGGACGCAGAGGAGGACTGGACAGGCTGGGGCGCAACGACAAAGAAGAAGGATAAGAAGAAGAAGGGCCTCCTCGACGAAGAACCTCCGAAGGATCCAGATCCTATACTAAAACCAGACCCCGTCAAAGACGACGTCTGGGGCGATGGATGGGGAGTTTCCAAGAAAGACAAGAAAAAGAAAGGCAAGATTGCGATCCTTGACGACCCGCCGGCCGTTCCAGACCCACCACCGGCCGTCCCCGCCGAAGACAAGAAGGAAGACGATGACTTCTGGAGTACGTTCGGCACTTCTAAGGACAAGAAAGGCAAGATGGCCGAGCCAGATCCTGAGCCAGAACCGGTACCGGAACCCGAACAAGTTGCTGAGGAGCCGGCTAGCGCATGGTCCTTCTGGGGTGCCACCAAGAAGAAAAAGGGCAAGACTTCAACGGCTCTGGTCGAGGTCGAGAAGGAGACCGAATCTGCGGTACGGACCGGCGGTGATGATTTCTGGGATGCTTTCGGCACCAAAAAGGACAAGAACAAGAATGCCGATGGCAATCTCATTCCCGACTCAATCGAGGAGCCCAAAGCTGACGACATGTGGGCTCTTAGCACTTCCACTTCTAAGAAAGACAAGAAGAAGAAGAGTAAGAATGCCCCAGTCGAAATCGAGAATGGCTCCCACCTTGACGGGGTTCAACCTGACTCAGTCGAAGAGAGTAAGGGTAGCAAGGTCGATGACGACGACTGGGCTTGGGGATCCTCGAAGAAAGACAAGAAGAAGTCGCCACCTCCCGCACCCACTCCCCCAACATTAGATCTAGGTGATTCCAACCCTGACCTGGAAGATAATGTCTGGGATGATCCTCACCCTGGGGATGAAGACCAGGCTGCAGCGGATGCATTGGCGGCCGAGATCGCTGCCGAGGAAGAAGAACTAGCCACGCTATCCAAGAAGAAGAAACTAAAGGGGAAGGACAAAACGAGATTTGAGGAGCTTACTGCCAACGCCAAGCGCCGTGCCGAGGAGAACGAGGCTAGGCAGGCCGAGGAACAAGCTGCTCGTGAGGCGGAGGAACAGGCTGCAGCTGAGGCCGCAGCTGAGACCGCAGGAGAAGCTCTCGAATCCGAACAACAGGCTGCCGCAGACGCACTGGCTGCTGAGATCCTCGCAGAGGAAGAAGAATTGGCCACGCTCAAGAAGAAGAAGAAGTTGAAGGGCAAAGACAAGCTTCGCTTCGATGAGCTTACCGAGAAGGCTAATGCACGGGCTGCTGAGGCTGAGTTGGCTGCCAACGACGTAGCTAATGACGAAGTCGATCAGGGAGCCGGCGAATTCGAAGACCAAGAAACGGCAGCTGCCGAAGAAATTTCGGGAGCCGAACAGATGGCTGCCGAAGAAGAAGAAGCTTTGGCAGCAGAGATCGCAGCCGAAGAGGAGGAGCTAGCCACGCTTTCCAAGAAGAAGAAGCTGAAGGGCAAAGATAAGCTTCGCTTCGAAGAACTTACCGAAAGAGCTGACGCGCGAGCTGCCGAAAAGGCCGCCAAAGATCTGGATCACCAAGCGGATCAGGCAGCCCATGAAGCTGATGAGGAAGCTGCGGCCCAGGCTGCTGCAGAGGCAGAAGCTCTGGAAGCCGAGCAGAAAGCTGCCGAAGAGGCAGAAGCATTGGCGGCAGAGATAGCGGCTGAAGAAGAAGAGCTGGCTACTCTGTCCAAGAAAAAGAAGCTCAAAGGCAAGGATAAGCTTCGCTTCGATGAGCTCACCGAGAAGGTCAACGCCAGGGCTGCACAATCCGGTGCTGACGACGCTGATGAGCAAGCCGCTCGGGAAGCTGAAGAACAGGCCGCCCGTGAGGCAGAGGAGCAGGCCGCGGCAGCCGCTGCAGCCGCAGAAGCTGAGGCAGCTGACGAGGCAGCTGCCGCTGAAGAGGCACTCGCGGCGGAGATTGCTGCCGAAGAAGAAGAGCTGGCTACACTCTCCAAAAAGAAGAAACTTAAGGGCAAGGACAAACTCCGCTTCGATGAGCTTACCGAAAAGATCAACGCCAGGGCTGCAGAAAACGACAACGATGCCCCTGAGGAGCCGACCGCAGGCGAAGCTGAAGACGATTTGGTAGCTGAGCAGAAAGCTGCGGAGGAAGCGAAGGCCGCGGAGGAAGAAGCTCTTGCAGCAGAGATCGCGGCCGAAGAGGAAGAGCTAGCTACGCTTTCCAAAAAGAAGAAGCTCAAGGGTATCGATAAACTTCGCTATGAAGAACTCACCGAGAAAGCTCAAGCCAGGGCCGCGGCAGAGAATCACACTGCTACTGATACGCAAGCCGCCGGCGAACCTGAGGTAGACCCGATGGTTGAGCAGAACGCTGCGGAAGAGGAAGCACTTGCTGCAGAGATTGCAGCCGAAGAGGAAGAGCTAGCTGCCCTCTCCAAGAAGAAGAAGCTCAAGGGTATAGACAAATTTCGGTTTGAGGAGCTTACTGAAAGAGCGGAGGCCAGGGCTGCGGCCAAGGCCATCAATGACACGGCCACGAATGACACGGCCATTGGCCTTGCTGATGAGCCAGCTGCAGCAGATTTAGATATTGCGACAGCCGAGGAGGACGCGCTTGCAGCAGAGATTGCGGCCGAAGAGGAAGAGCTGGCCGCGCTCTCTAAGAAGAAAAAGCTCAAGGGTATGGATAAATTCCGGTTTGAGGAACTTACTGAGAAAGCAGAGGCTAGGGCCGCGGCCGCGGCCAAGGCCGCAGATGACCAGGCCATCGGCATCGTCGATGAGCCGGCTGCAGCAGATGCGGGAATTCCGGCAGCCGAGGAGGATATTCTCGCAGCAGAGATCGCGGCCGAGGAAGAAGAACTGGCTGCGCTGTCTAAAAAGAAAAAGCTCAAGGGTCTTGACAAATTCCGGTTCGAGGAGCTTACCCAGAAAGCAGAGGCTAGAGCCGCGGCAAAGGGTGCAGACGACGAGGCGGTTCCCGAGGCTGAGGAACAAGCTGCGGAAGAGGTCGCCGCTGAAGACGAGATAGATACTATGGCAGCCGAAAAGGAAGCTCTCGCAGCAGAGATCGCAGCCGAAGAAGAGGAACTGGCTACGCTATCCAAGAAGAAGAAGCTCAAGGGTCTTGATAAATTCCGTTTTGAAGAGCTTACCCAAAGAGCGGAGGCCAGGGCCGCGGAGAACGTTACCGACGACCAAGCCGCCCGCGAAGCCGAAGAACAAGCCGCCCGCGAAGCCGAAGAACAAGCTGCCCGCGAAGCTGAAGAACAAGCTGCCCGCGAAGCTGAAGAGCAAGCTGCCCGTGAAGCCGAAGAACAAGCTGCTCGAGAAGCCGAAGAACAGGCTCAACATGAGCGCGAAGAAGCCGAGGCAGCGGCGAAGAAGAAGTCCAAGAAGAGTTCCAAATCTGAGGACAAGAAGGCCAAGTCCAAGTCTGCATCAAAGAAAGACAAGGATGACAATGATGATTTCAACCTGGACGATATGAACCTGTCTCCTGAGCAAGCCGACGAGATCCTTTCGGGCTTAGCGCCGCCGAAAGTCAAGACGCCAAAAGATGACCCGTTCGCGTTCTGGGGTGCCAAGACGAGGAGCCCGATGCCCGAAGTGGTAAGTAGCCTCTTCATCCGAGCGCAAGCTCATCTCACCCCTGACGGCAACCGAGATTAGATATGCTGACTCATCCAAGCTTCTCGAAGATACTATCGTCGAACAGGCCACGCCATCATCTTCCAAGGCCACCACGTCAAGTGGCATGAAGTCCAAGAAGGCTAAGGGCGATAAGGTCGCTGATAGGCTGAAGGCTTTTCAGTTTACCACTGAAGAAGTCGTCGAGGACCTAATAGATGCGCTACCCGCACCACCGCCGCCAGCTCCTGCGCCACCGGCCAAGGAAGATAAAAAGAAGTCCAGGTCGCCCAAGAGAGAGAAAGACGTGCTCCCAGGAAGCTTTCCAGAAGATGACGACGAAATCATCGAAATAATTGACATGTCGCCGGTAGAGAAGAAGCCGAAGAAGAGCAGCAAGAAGAGCAAGTCAAAAAGCGATGCGATTCCACCCCCTCCGCCCGAAGTACCCATACCTCCTCCCGCTGTACCCGACGCGCCGCCGGCGCCACCGACACCGCCGTCCGAAGTAAAGCCATCGAAGAAAGAGCGACCGAAGATCAATCGCGATGGGGGCTCATCTTGGGGGATGTGGTCGGCTACACCGCGCAAAGAGGACAAGAAAGCCAAGTCTTCCAAATCCGAAGAGAAGCCGTCCAAGAGGGAGAAAGAGGAGAAGGTGTCCTCCAAGGGGTCAACCTCGGACAAGGCCGAACGTCACGAGAAGAAAGTCGCGTCAGCTACGCGACCGCGCAAGAACAGTCTCTTCCAAAGCACTCCCCCACTGTCGCGCTCCATGTCCACGCGGGACAAGCGACATAGCACGAGCAAGTCAGGTTCGCGTCGTCATTCTCTCGACATGACGAGTGGCTTGGTCTCGCCGCCACCCGAGGAGGTGCCGGAGATGGCGTCCAAAGCCGCGAAGATTCTCGGTATCGACAAAGGGCGCAGTCGCAAGAGCTCTAAGATCCGCGCCATGGAAGAGGATGATATCATCATGGTCGATGCCGTTGACGCTACCCCCAGCCCCGAGAAGTCTTCGCGCAAGCGGTCCAAGGTAAGACATGCGCGCTATGTAATTTTAGAGGGCGAAGCTGACCGACAACAGCCCAAGCCAGATGACGATATCGTTATGGTGGATACGGATGGACCGGTCGACGTAACACCTCTGAAGCGATCCAGCTCGAGTGCGAAGAAAGGCTTTTCGGGTCTTTTTGGAGGACTCGTGTCCTCTTCGACCCCTCGATCCGAGACTCGACCCGAACTTCATCGCCGGAGCACATATCAAACGACCGATGACGAGGCTCGGCCGGACAAGAAGGCGAGACGTTCCTCTCGAGCTGCCGGCAGCGCTGATGCGGATGCGGATGCTGAGCGCGAGGCACGTCGCGCAGCTCGCCGCGCAAGGAGAGCAGAAGAGCAGGCTGCCGAAGAAGCTCGCCGCGCAAAGGATGAAGCCAGGCGTCAGAAGCGAAAGAGACAAGAGGAGGAAGCAGCAGAGGCCCGCCGGCAAGAAGAGAAGGAAGCCAGGCGTGCCGAGCGTAGAGCCGCGCGAGAACGCGAGGCTGAACGTCGCGCAGCGGAAGAGGCCGATGCCAAGGAAGCTGAAAGGGCCGAGCGTCGCCGTCTCCGGAAGCTGGAGAAGGAAGCTGCCGCTGGTGCTGCTGCGGGTGATGCCGAAGCCGAGGCCCGACGAGCCGCTCGCGCCGAGCGTCGTCGTTCTCGGAACGTCGATGCCTCGGAGGACGAGAATGAACGGAGGCGGAGGCGCGAAGCTAGACGCGCCGAGGAGAAGGCCAGTCGGCGACGGTCTGTTCCCGTCGACGATTACGTGTACCCCCGACACCATGCCACCGACGACGAGCGGGCCAAGAAGAAAAAGCGACCGGCCTGGCCTCACTCGGGCACGGACTCCTGGGTAAAGGACCACTCAGATGCGGGACCGCCTCCGGAGGATGAGCAACAGGCCCCGGCTGTGCCAGAAGACGACGAGGAGAGGCGTCGCGCTGAGCGGAGGGCGGCTCGTCGCCGGGCCAAATATGAGAGTCAAGCCGAGGACATGGATGAAGACCAGCGGCGTCGGCGGCAGGCTCGTCGCGATGAGCGAGACCGTAGGGAGCGGCGCGGTGGGGGCGGCTCGGAAGGCAGTGGTGACAAGTACCGCGAGCGAGAGCGGGACCGAGAGCGGGAGTCGGTATTCATGGACACGACACCGCGGAGCAGTTGGTGGAGGAAGTTGGCTGGAGGTGGATGAAAGCGTTTTTTGATGTTTAAACATGAGCGTGGTATGAAAGCGTTCTAATGTTGTTTGTTGGTCTTTTTTGGGTTTATCAATGACAAGCGGCCGTGTTTGAAAGTAACTTACTTGCGTTATCGTCACCTCGGATGTCGGACTGCATTTATATTATACCCCCTCTTTCTTGGACAGCGAATTGTTGCGTCGTCGGTTTTCCAATCGGTGTTCTCTGATAGGCTCGAGTCGATAGATGGGATGAGCGGGAGGGGTACGCAAGCACGCACATATGGACCTGTGAAGAGTATGCGTGTGCGTATGTACTTGCATATGTAAGGAAAGCACCGGCATCGACTGGATTGGATACTAGGTAGCATTGGCTGGGTGGTATTTATGCTGCGTGTCGAACGTATGTATGTACGTATGTATGTATGTATGGATGGATGGATGTATGGATGTATGTATGTCTCTGTGTGGTGTGTGTGTGACACGTGGCGAGGCTGAATGGGGGAGGATAGATAGATGTTGGGAAACATAGAGAATCTGTCTGTTTACCTACCTACCTGACCTACCTAATCAATTTATTCCACGTACACGTGCGGGAAAAAAAGAAAAATAATAATAATAGAGTGAATGACATCAATAAAACATAAAGATAAAATGCCTCGAAGAAGCTCAAAAAACATATCTTGTCCTCTCCAGAAAATCTTGTTCTTCTTCTGTGCTGCTGGCTGGGGGTGAAAGCTGTTAGATAGTCAGTCTATTACCTGTCTGTCGACATGTACTTACTTGACCAACTTAACCAATCCTTATCAACCATCCACCTTTCTTTCTTTCCCCTGAACGAGAGAGATATAGATGATGATGATGGATCGTGTGGCTGGCGCTTTTTTCTTCGGACCACACATACATACCAGTTGGAAGTTAAACTCTTTTTTTTTTTTTTTTTTTTTTTTTTGCCAGAGCGGCAGAAGCGATGAGTGAAAGAAGCAGAAGCATATATGTACCTAGGGTTGTTAGATCAATGCTTGCTCGATGGGATGGACGACGGCATGAAGGAATGGATGGGGATGGGGATGGGGATGGGAATAGCTTGGGATGGTTTGGGAAAGCTTTTCCCCCTTTCCCATGCATGCATGTAGCGGCGGCGGCGATGGTGGGAAATTATCTTGGTATGGATCGGCCTGGTGCTTGTTTTGTTTTGCTGTACCTTCCCGTATCAGCCAGTCAGTCTCTGGTCTGAGGGGGGATTTCCTCTTCTAGTGTGTGTGTGTGTGTGTGTGTGTGTGTGTGTGTATGCGTGTGTTATATGTTTATATGGCGATGAGGCAGATCCCGCGAGATACTTATGGTATTGGATATGATAATAGTATTTGACCCCTTGTGTAAATCAAGATACAAAATGCGTCCCCCTTGCCCTTGCCCCCCTATTTTGACGACGGCGGGTCTCTCTCAGGTTAGGTACATCTAGTCTAGGTAGGCTAGGTAGGGAGGTTAGGCAACAATCAGGTTCAGGCATGTACTGTATAGTGCTAGGCAACGAACGGTAGGCTGGCTACGTGGGTAGCCATGCAGGTAGCCATTCTGTTTGGTTGCCTACCTCAAATAAGGTAGGTAGGCAGGCAGGCAGGCAGGAACGGTGGGCAAGAACCAACCTACATGTGTACCTTCCCTACCTAGACCAATGGTATATAAACCCTAGTAACATCTAAATTCACATCGACCAAGAGACAGATAGAGAGAGAGAAAAAGAAAACACGGATGGTGCAGTAGTGAGCATACTCCCCTCCCAAGGGAGAGACATGGGTGCAAATCCCATTTCGTGTAAATTTTTTTCTCTTTTTTTTCTCGATCTTCTTTCATACGCCCTTCCGTGTGTAAGAATCTGGAAAGGTATGAGTTATTGTTGATGCTGTAATTTTTTTTTTCAAGGAAGGTATGCCTACCGAGGTATGTAGTTGTACCTTGATCTCACGGTGAATCAATAAATAGCCAGGCCAAGCTGAGCTTTTGCTTCATTTGCGATGGGAGGAGGGGCAGGGTAGTTTTGTGAGTAGTAAGTGCGTCATGGAAGCTCTCTCTCCCTCTCTGCCTGTTTGTCTTCCTGTCCCTCTCTCTCTGCCCCCTTCTTTCTCTTCCTCCATCGTGGTGGCGTCGATGTGCCGTCGTCCGAGTCCATGATGACCGTAACCAGCAAGCCATCGTCGTTCTCCGCCTGCGCGTGGGGTGCAGCAACGAAAATGGGCTCCCGACGGGAGCGAGTCCGCCTGGGGCATCCATCTCTCGGCGTCGACTTTGATGATCGAGTCGACAAAGTAGTAGCCCGGTCTGGTCAGGTGCACGCCGTCCGAGTACCGGTAGGGCTTGCCGCGGAATGGACTCCGCTCAGCTTATTTACTAGTCAGTGATATCGAGTATATCTGGCAGCTGTCCTATCGGGGCGGCTTCTACCGGGGTGGTCCGGCCCTCGTGAGTGCCCTCAGCGGCATCGACATGCTTGACCACTGAATATGATAAGATCTATGTCTGTGTCTAACAAAAGCTTAGCAAGGGGACCAGACAACGTCCCGATCTACCAATTACGTAACGGAAAGGTGAGAGACAAGCTACACGTCTATGCTTAGATAGTAGGCGGCCGCCCGTGGGACGTAGAAACACAAGCGTGAGCAGCATCTACCTATCTAATTCGGGTTACGTATCCGGTCGATTGACATTGCATGGATAGTAATGTGAGGAAGAGCCAAGGCTTCAACGCAGTGAAGATGAACGCCACCGAAGACCTGGGATAGCTCGAAACCCCCCCTCAGCAGCCTCGCGGCGTGCCTCGAGCGCGTCAAGGCCGTGAAAGCGCTGGGCCTGGATGCCGGGGTAAATTTCCACGGCCGGGTGCACAAGCCGATGGCGAAGCAGCTGGCGGCCAGACTGGCGCACCCCCCCGAGCCCCTGTTCATCGAGGAGCCGCTGCTGAGCGAGAACATCGGCGGCATCAGGGCTATCGCCGCCCGGACGTCCTGTCCCCATCGCGCTCGGGGAGCGACTCCATAGCCGGTGGGACGTCCGACCCTTCCTCGAGGCCGGCTGTGTCGATATCCCTGCACCCCGACATCAGCCACGTGGGCGGCATCTTTCGGAGGTGCGCCGCATCGCCCCGGCCTTGCGAGACGTACGACGTCGCGCTGGCAGCTAGCGTCCAGGGTTCGACACCGTCAGCCCGAATTTCGCCATCCAGGAGATGAGCTTGGGCATCCACTACAACGTCGGCGGGCGGGATTTCACCAGTTACTTGTACGCTCAACCCGGAGGTCTGGCAGGTCGTCGAAGGGAACACTGACTTAATGAAAGGTCCTGCACGGCCTTGGCATCGAGGTCGAGGAGTAGCGGGTTCGCAGGTTTGTCCGAAGGGGGCCGAGGCCTGCGTCAGTCCGTCCGGTCTTCTCGGGACCCGGGAGTGAGCTTCGGGGATGGTGCACATGGTTGATGTACTTGGTACGCGACTGGTAAAGCAAGCCACAAGCAGGGATACTCAAAAGGTGGGGGTACGTAGGTACCGCACTTGCTGACAAGTCTGGGGCTTTCTTCACTTCAAGTCGTAGCCACACTCGCTCCCTGATACCGTAATATCTAGGTGGTTACATAAATACCTAACCTAATAACCCACCGGTATCGCACTTCCTCGGCTAGAACCAGAACCACTGGACCAGAGATGGGGCTTGCCAAAACGCCCACCGAGCTCTTCTTCACTCTATCAGATTCGAGGGTCCTCTGCTATGCCGTCTACGGCGATCCATCGTCGAAACGCACGGTCTTCTTTCACCATGGAATGCCAGGAAGCCACATAGAGGCGGCACAGTACCACGAGGGGGCGCGGCAGCGTGGTCTGCGTCTCCTGGCCGTAGAGCGCCCCGGCTATGGCGATTCTACCTATCAGCCTGACCGGCGCATTCTAGACTGGCCCTCAGACCTCCTGGCTCTGGCCGAGCACCTCCAGATCGACCGGTTTGCCGTCATCGGGCTATCCGGTGGTGGACCCTACGCGCTGGCTTGTCTCTATGGCATCCCGAGAGCCCGCTGCGTAGGCGCCTGCGTCGTGGCGGGCATGTGGCCCGCGAGCTTCGGCTTGTCCGGGATGATGCTCCAGAACCGGGTCCTCTTCCGCTGCGCTTCATGGAGCCCGTGGCTGATGGAGAAGATCTTCGATGTGTCTTTCGGAAGTGCGGCTAGAGATCACGAGCACCCGGAGAGGTTCGATGATTTAAACCGCAACATGATCCGTTCGAAGCCCGCGGCTGATCGAACCGCGTGGGAGCGCGATGAGCGGGTGCAGGAGATCCTCATCGAAGACAGTAGGCGATCTGTACAGCATGGGTGCAAGGGCATGGCTCGCGAAGCGGTGCTCTTCTCGACAGACTGGGGGTTCCAACTCCAGGATATCAGAGTCGACCGGGGCGAATTGGTTGCCTGGCACGGGGCGTTGGATGTCAACGTTCCTGTGGCTATGGCCAAGAAGGCATCTGCACTAATCGAGGGCGTCGAATTGAGGATCGACGAGTCGGCCAGCCATTTTACCTTGCTTGCCGGGAGTAAAATAGAGGAAGTCATGAACGAGGTGAACTGGATGCTGTCATGATGACTCTTTTTGAAATGACAATGAATCAAAGACCGAGGGCCTAGCAGCAAGTCCGAAATCGAAAGTAAAGCGATGACTAGTCTACCCAGTGTATCCGGTATACTAGCAGGATACGCGTTGCTTAGACCAAAGTTCAAGGATAGGGAGTTCCCTTCGAGAAAGGCACGAAGAGTAACTATGTATATCTCGGCATTAGTTACGTATTCATCGTGAAGTAGGACACAACTCATAGTAACAACTGACTAAAAAGATTCGGTCTCAACGGCCGAGTCTGCGCTTGAAAGATCAGAAGAATCGAGATCCAAGACACCCAATGCGTGTTTTGAATGCAGTCGTTTGTGAGCTCTACTTACTTTACCTTAATACCGAGTCTTCCAGTTCAACCGTGACCTTCTCGCGTTTGTTTAGGAGATCACCATGACAATAATGACATGCAGTAGTTGAACATGGCCGCCAGCAATGCAATTTTCATATAAATCTGTCGTCTCCCTACCCCTTTTCCACTAACGTCGCGCCCCCCCGGGACCCTTCACGGATCCTCAAGAAACGGAATACTCGATCACTTCTACCATGGACACCGCAGCACCCGATCGATATGGCCATATACACCCAGACCATACGCTCCCAAAGGCACCCGCCCATAACCCAAATCCCGGCTTCGTCGCCATCACCACACCCCCAGCCAGCTCCAGCGCCATCCCATGCATCGCGCAGCCGGTATACGACGAGCTCGCCCGCGCCCGCGACGAAGCCCTCGGGAACGCGGGAAGCGCCGCTGCCGCTTGCTGGATCCGCACGGTAGCCCTCACGCTCTGCGGTGTAGCACTCCTCGCGCTTGCCGCAGCCCTGCTCATCAAGCTCGTCCAGACGCGGAGGAAGCTGAGAGAGGCCCTGCTCACCGCCACGGCCGGGACATCATCCGGCGCGGATCCCCCACCGTACCGACCCGCAACCAAGGGAGGAGGAGGCGGAGGAGGTGGAGGTGGGGGTCCCAGGAATACCCGGCGCGCGTTCACCGACCTTCCCAAGTACCGCTGAGAGAGAGGGGGCAGGAATTGACTGCGAGTTTAAAGCTTCTGGCATGCGAGAGAAAGTAAGTGACTTACCTTTAGTAAGTTGGGAAGCGGGTTTTTTCCCTCACTTTGTGGGACGTGAGGCCAATCGGATGGGCCCACGCGTTCGTTCGTTCGTCTCCTGGCCTGTCATGCTTGTACTTCGGGCAGCAATGCAAATGCCGCCGAGTCCAGGCGCATACTTAGACTACAAAGTCGGTGGCCAACGCACTGGACGTCTGCATGAGCGGTAAAAAGAAAGAAAGGAAAATTGTAGGACATACACCCTTCAGGGATATTAAAGGTTAGCGTGATGGATATGGACAATATGGGATAGCCGTATAATCAGCCTGTGGATAATCGGATAAGCAGTTTTCTATGGATTATTCCACAAGAAATATCTGCTTATTCGAATGTCAATATGCAATATGGAGAACAGGCTCTAGTGGGGTGCTAACCTTTAATATCCCTGAAGGGTGTACAAGAGCACAGTGACACACCTCGAAGTGAGGAGGGAAGCACAAGGATTGGGCGTGTGAGTGCGCTGACGAGGATCGAGTCAAATTTGAAATTTGGCTGGTGTCATTATACATCCTGCTTGAATCCAAGCCCACGTAGAGAAAGACGATCGAGTCATATCGAAGTTTTCCCCTTCATCGTACGTATTTTTAAGACACACGAGGGAGACCTACCCGTGCCTGGTTCGTTTCCATTCTTATCAACTATACCTCCTACCTCATTACATATATCCACCAACAAAACACTAAGTACACTTTAGTTCCCCCTCATCGTTCACGACCAAGAATACCGCATTACTTACTTACTTACTTACTTAACCCCTGAGTCGACCCGTCGTCTAGTTACCACAGCGGGCAATAACTAAAAAAGAGAGAGAGAGAGAGAGAGAGAGAGAGAAAACCGGACCAACCATGAGACTCCCCGGACCCAAATCAGCAGCATCCAAGTGGGCGGCGCTCCTGCTCCTGCTCCTATCGACCGCGCTCCCACCTTCTACCTCTACCTCCACTACCACAACCACCGCCATCATCAACAACACGTCAACACGAGATCCCCCTCCTCCTCATCATCATCAAATCCCCCGAGAAGAGCGAGAAGAGGAACCACCACCACCACCCCAGATGGCCCGGCGCCAGGAGGAGGGGCAGGAGTCCGTGGGCTCGGCGTGCGACGCCGGGTCCGAGGGCCAGTGGAACTGCATGACGACGATGTGGCAGCGTTGCGCGTCGGGCCGGTGGAGCGTGGTCATGGACTGCGCGGCGGGGACCGTGTGCCAGCCGGCGGGGCTGACGTACGAGTACCAGGTCGCGTTCGGGGATAACGATAATAACGACAACGGCAATGGCAGTGGCGGCGGTGGTGGTGCTTCGACGTCGGCGGCGAGCAGGACGACGACGAGGAAGAAGGGGGTCGGGGAGGGGAATGTTGGCGACTGGGCTGCTTTGCTGGGGTTGATGTTGATGATGATGATGATGATGATGATGGGTGGGTTAGGGGGTCTGGGAGTCGTCGCTGGTGTTTGAGATAAGTCGAGACGGGCCCGAGGATTAAAAAAAAAAACAAGGCGAGGAGGGGAAACGTGGACATGGTTATCATTTATAAACAGGGAGTGATTGGTTTCTGCCGGAGCATCAAGGAAAGGGGTTCATCTATATGCATATTTAAGTGGCGTTAGGGGCTGGGAAAGGGGTGAACGATCTCTGGCGAGCACAGGCCAAAAAGAAAAGGCCACAGAAAAGACATTTACCGGATCTCATCGGCCAATACAGTACGGTTATATCTAGATCAAGACTGGAAATGGTGTGTATTTCACGTATTACCCAGCTGGTAGTGAATGAGTTCGTTCAAATTATCGATTACATTCCGGGCGTTAAGTCTTCCTTATTACAAAGGCTAGCTACTTTCGATGATCCTATTTCCTGTCGATATTGCACAATTCCCACCACACAAGGCTTTGGCATGGACAATGAACTAGAGCCATGCTGTGCCTAGGGCTCCCCTTCCGTTTGGATGTCCGAACTAATGAGAGCGTCAACTAATGTCTTTGCGTCAAAGTAAAGTGCTCCTAGAAGAAGTTCCTTCTCATCAATGGTTCTCGTCGCTAGTGCGGAATTATTGGCTTGTTTGGCATAGGCTGCAAATACATAGCCCTGATTCTTGGTGCCGTCCTGTATCCCAGGTGGACGAGGGCGAAACGAATGAGTCCATCCCCGAGCTATCCCGTCCGGGGGCGCTCCAGGATCTCGGTATTCTCTCCACGTGTCGCAATGGAGTGCGTTGTCGTGGACTTGACTGATGATTTGGAATGGGGTCGGCAGTTCAGTAAGGCCGTAAGCGGCAAGAACTCGACCCGTCATGCAAGGAGACTGAGATGGATCTTGACGTTTGTGATCGCCATCATCATTCACCAGCTGGCGTTCGTTGGGCAATAAATGCTGTGCTGAGCTTGACGAATCTCTGGCCTCGCTGGCCCAGAATTTGATAATATATACCACGTCAAAATTATATTTCTTTGCGAGTTCCACCGCCCAGACCGCTCCTTGGGCTCTAGATGGGCTGGGAGGTGAATGCACCCCGGATTTGAAATTTGAGCCTGTAGGTGTACATGGCGGTGTTATCTGCCCATGCGAATCCAAAGCAAGTGTCATGACTGTAGGCTGACAAGATAGACCTCGCGTTGCGCCGATCGCGATGCTACGACCTGGGGTGATGTCCTTAGGCGGAGGTGGAGGTGGCTGAGTTGCATCCGGCTCAGGTGTACTTGGTCGGCTCTCTGCAATGTCGTCATCTTCAAGAGCATAGAAGTCGTCAAACGTAGGCTCTCTAAGGATACTATCCCTAGCGATTTGCGTGGCGAGTTCTGAAAGTGTGGCGATACTAGCAGATTTGTGCAACAGACGGGACCTAGGAACACTTGCACTTGTCCTTGGGCGCGAATTGCTGACTTGTGGATCCTGATATCCGCTCCCCCATGTTTCTCTGATACTGCGTTGAATCCTTCTGCCCTGAGAAAGACTGCGCTGGAATAGTGCGACTGGAGGCCGTGGTGTGGTATCAGTCGATCGTGAGGGTGATGCAGCTGACTGCATATATCGATCTTTTGAAGAAGTAGTGCTATCTGTTTCGCTATCGGAAGGAGGAGGCGAGTCAATATTAGGCTTGACGGATGTCGCCAATAACTGCGGATGTGGAAACAGTTCCAGTTGCTGCTTGGACTTGCTCCATGAGCGCCTGAGTGGCGAGGATGTCGGTGATAATGGTGGATCAAGGGGCTCGTGTCTATTAGGTGAAGCAAGGCTATCGGCAAATATTGGAGATGGTAATAGAACAGATGAGTCGTCAGAGCCCTTTCTAGAAGTGGGCTGACGACTGGAAAGGGTTGCTTCGAAATCGGCTGGGCTGAAGAGCATGGAAATATGCTTTGGCGACCAATCCAGCAGTTTATGTTCGGTGTGCAGGCTGTTTTCCTGGGTATGGGAGGACTGCTCAGGCAATGCGCCCCCTAAGCACTCGTCTCCTGATGTACGCAGTAGTTCGTCGTTCTTAAAGAGCGAATCTTCCGGAAATCTGAAGCGAGACAGTCGTGGAGCATCATTCCGGACCTTTCCCCCTGAAGTCGTAGGTGGGGTAACATTGGTAGGTTGATGGTCATGGTCCACTGCCGTGATGCTTGAGGCAACAGATGATTTCCTGTTGAGTTCTTCATGGAGGGCAGAAAGACTTTGAGAACGTCCCATGTCGTCTCTGGTTCGAGGCGAAACTAGTGCGTCCCTCGGCAGCATGTGCATGGATGTTGGCCGTAAATAGGATGGTGATGGAAACATGGACCTGGGTACTGCCCGAGAAGGTGAGCCGGGCGAGACGGACGGGGTTTTCTTTTGGTGTTTCGCTTTCTCTTTCTCACGATCCCTCCTCCTGGAAGCCCCAAAGAGCTTTTCCAACCGCTCGAACCCAGGGGCCATATTTGCCATGCCAATCCCGTCGGGAGATGGTACTTGCTCCTGTCAAGTAGGAGTGCCTGACTTGAGTAACAGACGCTTTACTAACCAGCAGGCTGTGCACCGAAACAAGTAAAGTGTAGAAAGATTAAGAGGACAGTTGCGCAGTATTTCCGGACTATCTGGTTAAGACGCGGCCTATAGGGAATGCGGCAGAATAGAAGCACGGGCTCCTGGTCTCCAATGTGGACGTGAACGAAAATCCTGGTGAGAGACCAGCCAGTTCCGATAGGAACTGACAATCGAGAGATGGCAACCTGAGGCGGACAGTAGTGTGTTATCAAGGTTCGAATACAGGCCGATCAATGTTGGTCTCAAATTGAGGTTCAAGGTATCACAGAGAGTGGGCGTACGCAGACGAGGTCATTTCGAGGTAGTAAGACCAGCATTACACAACTGAAAATGCCGGCCCTTGGTACCATACAACACGGCAGCGGAAGACGCCAAACAACGTCGAAGATGCGAGCGCAGGATAGCACAAGAGATGAGCACAAATGACGCGGTGCCCCCGTCTGGCCTGATGAGGCCCCGGACAATATATGTCAAAAAGGTGCTCGCTACTTAGGTGGCAAGAGCCTGGGGCGGCATTGGAGCAGTCCGACGGGGGTAGGGATACGCAGATAGGGGAGATGGAGGGATGGCACAGTGGCGTCTGGGGCCGGCGACATGAGTTCTCATGAGGCAGGAAAAGAAAGTTGATAGGCGTTCTGTCTAAGAACCAAGACGAGGTGCTAGTCGAGAAGAAGCTGGTGTAGTGGCTTCAGTAGGGGGTCTGGGTGGTCTGGTGGTGGGGAGCGGTTGAACGACGTTGCGCATCCGCGAGAAAAGGAAGATGAACCGACAGGAGGCAGAACTACCGTAGATATGGAAAGTTATATGATGCCAATCAAGTTTGTACTGTACAGTACAAAATGGTGGTGAACTTGGTGATGCCGATGGCATGTATAAGATTAAAGTGAAATGGCAGGGTGAGTGGTGGTGAGAAATAAAAATAATATAATTGGTCGGAATGGCTAGAAACTGGTATGTTTAGGAATGTCAAGTATTTTTTAGGAAGGAGGCGGATCCGACTTGTGGTTGTTGTGACAGTGACCGTGATGGTAATGGTGATGGTAATGGTGATGGTGGACCTCGGTGGTGGCTTCCGTGAAGCACAAAGGATGAATCACGGATGTCAGCCAGCTAAGTGAAAGAAGACGCTTCTCAAGCCAACATCAACCTGTCACACTCCCAACTCACCTCGCATTCGAGTTTGGGATCAAAGTTGGTCCAGAAAAAGGGTACCTAGGTACTCTTCAACATCTGTTTTCTTTCAAATGTTCTTCCCACTCATCCACCGAGGATCTTGGACCACGTGTAATCGGGCTCACCCTGGGAAATTTGGCCAGCGACGGCATGTGTTTGCTTGCTCAGCCGTATGTTTTCTCAGCGCATGACGAGCTTGAGCATCTAAATACTCAGTTCTTTTCCATGCTTCATCTGATCTATACTGTAGACCAAACATTCAATGTTGTTGGTGGGGGAATGATTGCCACCAGATGCGGCAAACATAATTCCTGTCACATCCATGGACCTAGAGCTTCGGGGTAACTCTGCCCTTGGGGGATGTTACGTATCTATGGGTAGCATATTGCTACCTAGGTAGCCTCCAATGGTGATGGTATCGTGTGCGGGTGATGCGACATGATAATGACCCGATGTGGACGGAAGTCGGATGTGTACGTGGGTGGCATTGCTGGTCAGGTACTGAGTATCAACAGAAGCAAAGCTGCCCTGCGTTCGTCCTGTCAAGATGGGGCTGGACTATGAAAGCCATGGCATACTCCCTCCAGCAACACGAGCAAAAAAGCAAGGTTGAAGATAGAGAGATGCAAGGCAAAGCTGGATGACGGTTGAAACAACACGTTGCTCCCAGGTTCTTGTCGCCGTTGCAGTCGAACGGCTGGCACATTTCAGCACAGTCGCAGCCCCCAGCATCAACTAAGCCAAATCGGTTTTAGTGGCTAATAAGAGCCAAGCCCCCCTAAAAGCCCCTTACTGCTAGGGGTCCGACAGTGCTGACTGCCAGCTGCCAGCTACCAACTCAGCTGCAAACTCCCCTGACTTGACCTCTACTCACATGTTCCAAGGTTACTTGTATCCTTTTTATTCAAGTATCTTCTTCCTCTTCATGTTGGCTGTCATCCCTCATTCACTAGAAATGTACTTTCTTGGTGCTTCTCGCTACAGTCGATGAAACCTAATAATGCTAGTTAAGCTAATTGGGATGGTTCCCAAACCTGTCTCAGCCTGGTCTCAGTCAGCCACCACCCCGCCCTATGTCCGTCTACATGTCTAGATCATGTCTTTCGTTTACAACAACAAGCAACAAAGGATCGATCAGTGCTTCTGTGGGAGAACCGGAACGTGACAACTCAAACGTAAAGTTCGAGTAACATGGATGGAGCTCTGGCGTGACATGTCATGCCGGGTCTTTCGAACCAAAAGGGCGGTTCCGGTTCTCCTCTCTCGAAAGCTTGCATCCAGATCGATAGACAGGCATCTGCACTATTTGGCGATCTATGGCCTGCTTGCATCTTGCATGCATATGCAAGCATATGTAGGCCCCGAGTACTAAGCTCATTCATTGATTTATTTAGACTGCAGGACTAGTGGCAGGTCATGATGTTCTCTCACGTGGAAACGAGGTCCGTTTGCTGCATGAATATATGTTTCCCCAGGCTAACTGGATTACTGATTCGACCCTGCAAATCAAAGAGCTGGAAATACGGGGAGAAAAACAGGCACTGTTGTTTGCAACTCAATTTCACCCGCAAGCCTCTCTCTTGATAGACTCCTATCTCCGTACTATTACAAATGACTACTTCTCGCCCTTCAGGGCCTTAAAACTTGAGGGCCTGGTTTGCCTGCCCCTAGAAACAGCCCCTCGGCACCCTCCAAGAACTGTCTGTCACATCGCTCTCAGGTCGCACCGATCCCATCGAGGGTGTCTTGTTATTCCGCGGTAGCCCGCTGAGGTACGAACCAATGGATCTCGGGCAGAAGCGAGAGGGGCCGGCCCGCTGGGTCATGGTTCTTTGTCCACCCCCCATGGACTGACAAAGAAGAAGAACCCCGAAGAAATCCCTTGACCCCTGACTCGGGACTCATGTTACTCTTCCTCTACCATACACCCCAACCAGCCATATCCAGCTATTGCCTGTGTAACTGTCATATTTCCTTCCCTGTGTACCCGAACTACACTCTCTTCGTGAGAGCCTCTTCTACTCCTTTTTATTTTTCTTTGTAAGAACATGTATACAGGAACGTATCATCTCCCAAAAATCCCCTCCCCCCCCTTCAAAATTTCCCGCTACCTAGGTATCATAGGTCAATTTGACAGATCATAACGGGACCTGTCATAGGGTGACAGACGGGGGCCTTCGAGCTTGTCCCGCTCCCAGCTGAATGGAACGGAAGAAGAAACCTCCCCCCTTACCTCCCTCGCACCACAATCCGGTCTCCCGTTCCCGTTACCGTTCCTGTTCCTGAGGTTACCAGATAATCACCGAGGTCACGGCGGCAGCGAACACGGCAGTTGGGATGCCCCATGACACACACACACACACACACACACAAGAACAAGCAAGCAGACAGATCCAGGGGAGATCGGGGCTAAGGTCCAAATGAGGGTATACTGTACATAAAAAGGTAAATAGCAAAACGCGCGGGAGATTAATTCACACTTGGATAGGTAGGTTAGTTATTGTGCTACGCTCAAGTTTAATTAGGTGTCTACCTAGGGACTTATCACAGAATAGATGGAAGGGTTCATCTTCTCCTAATGAACGTTCGATTTGTATCCTATCCGAGACCAGCCCGCACATACTTAAGTACTTATTCCGGTGCGCTTGTTTCATCCCCAATATCACTTGGTAATGATCGCACTTTGATCTAAGCCCAGATTTCAGGTTATATTTATTTTAAGTCGTTCTTTATTCGTGATCGTTCGTCCACGATCTTCAGAAAGAGGAGGGCGCACCAAGACGATCTGGGCCTGTAAGTATCGGAAGGTTAGATTCTCCTTGCTTCTGTAGGGGCACGTTACGTATCCGTGTGTATCTGCCTCGGTCTGATTCTTCAATATGCGTGGTATTCCACTTGTCCTTGTAGCTACTGTAGGCATCTGCTTGATATGGTCTTCCTTCGAATTATACATGCATCGATCATACTTAGGTGTATAACAGAGTCGTATTTCATCAAAACTTTTCATATTCGTGTTCGCGTGACTGTCCCTTGAAACACCTGAACGTTCCCGGCCTGATAAGACCTCTATGTTTCTATAAACCTCATACACCATATTGAGCCGGCAACCTCTACCGGGCAGTCTTAAATCATCACATCATGCATCTTCGATATGTACAAATTCGGGCAGCTTTTTTGCGTATGGCACCAAGAAGACTCCCGTCGGTGTAGGGCCGCATCTCTTCGTCTATAACCTCGAATGGGCTTTGATGCTAGAGGTATGACTCGCTCTAGCTACTACCAGTCAGTTAGATTCCCCTTACTTTCCAACTCTCAACATACCTCTGGCTTCAATGCTCACCCAGCAAGTTTCTGAATGCGGTATAAACCTGCTCGGTCAAGTCGCTAGCCTGTAGACTTCGGCCGTACTTCTCGAATGCGAGACGAGAGCACTCCTGTTGAAGACGTGAACATGTCAGTGACGTTGTCGATTACCCAGGGAGGTAGGTAGAACTCACCCTCGTGATGGCAGCACCGCCAAAAGCCGCCAAACTAAGCATCTCCTCCTCGCTCAAGTTGCCGCCATGGTCCCACAGCTTGTCCAAATAAGCCTTCCGCCATCCGAGCAAGGTGGCAATACTTCCCGTCAGCGTGTCGCCCTGCCCGCCGCTTCTCTTGAGTCCTCCCTTGAGATCGACCACGAACGTGGTCGCCCCGTTACTAATGTAGTCCCTGCCGCCCTTCTGCACGATCGTCACGCCGCCGAGCGCCTTACTCAGCTTTTCCACCTGCTCCGTGGATTCGGCCCCTCCCTCTTTTTGGTCCTCTTTCATGACGCCCTTCCACAGCCGGCCGAACTCGACCACGTTGGGCGTGAGCACGACTTCTTTCCAGCCCATGACTACCTCGGGCGTCTTTACGACTATGGCGAGGCCGTCGGCGTCGAGGATTACGGGCATGCTGCGCTTGCGGGCAGCGGCCATCACTCTGGAACAGGTCTCTTGCATGAGGGGATCGCGGCCCAGGCCGGGACCGATGACCAGGACGTGCAACCGTGGAAGCATGTCGATTATGCTCTGGGAGATACGTTCGGGGTCTGTATCGGCGGCAGGCAGATCGGAGGAAGACGCGTGAGGAGGTGGGGACTGGCGCATCAGCGGGTGTACCATCAAATTGGGGCTGTAGGTCTTGATGACGGCGGCGGCACCGGGTGTGCATATGACATGGGACTAGCCATCGAGGCAGGTGATTAGTGAAGCTGAACTTCTTGACGTAAAGAATGTGTACGGGTAGCGGCGAAGAAGGTTGGACTGGTGCACTTACCATATCGCAGCCCAGGCGGGCGCTGGCCATAGCAGAGAAGTACGGCGCTCCTGTATAGTCTTCGCTGCCTCCGATGACGGCTACACGGCCCAGCTGACCTGTTGGGTGATTATCATTGTGGTCAGCTCTTCATAAGCTCTGGCTATCATCACGATGGACATTCCTCAAGCTTGTTGCAGGCCGAAGAAGATTCCAGGAACACGCACCTTTATGGAACTTCTCCAGCATAGGCGGCACCATCTGGCGCACCTTGCCTAGGACTTGCCTTGTCGTTGCCGACATATCACCGGATCCAGAACTCATTGGATGATGCGATAACTTCGTTCAAGCTCTCTTGATCTAGGTTCAAGACAGGGGAGGTTTTTATGTTCTGTGCCAAACGCTTTGAATAGTCCTGGACTCGGCGGCAGGGAATTTGGACGTTGCGTCTATGACAAGACTTGTCAGTGCTGTATATGCGAGAATTCTTGATGCCTAGACTACCTAGGTAGGTACAATTATGGGATTGAGGGGGGTGAAGAAATATGTTTTACACATTATTTGCTGTTAGGTCTGCAACGGATGAAGCACAGCATCACTTGTGTGGGCATTGATGATGTCACCGTTCAATGTTGTTCGGAGTGGACTGCAGCTCCGGAGCTGTAGCTCCCCAACGTCACTAAAGGTACCTCACCATTCCAGGCACCTCACACTGCCTATGTAGGTGCTTGATCAAGTTTATACCGATATAAGCCCTGGATTAGACGCTTAAAGAATGGCCTCATAAACCGTGATTCATTTGTATACGACCATACCTACCTAGGTAGTTCAGTATCTTTCACTTAGGGAGTTCCGCAAGTAGATACGGTAAGACAGGTCGGCTGAAATAGTATGGAGGCTCGGGAGTATTTCTTTTTAGCACATAAGTAATGGACAGGAACAGCACGCTTGGGATATGGGAGACAGATGGTTACAGAACAAAAGGAATCGAGTGCTCTTGAGTTTTTGGCTCTATTTTACAAGGGCTGAATTGGAGGTATTTCCACTTCTAGCCATTTCCTCACTAGTAGGCACCCATCACCACTCTTCGCCTCTAAAAGAAACATGTTCCACCAACTCAGTCCTCTCTCAGGTATAGACAGTCCTCCGCCGGTACTCTAATTATTTATTCAACCGAGAAAGCTCTTCGTGAACGAACTGACAACGTCCCGCAATCTTTGCTCAAGCTCCTTGCTGAGAGCACCCTCCTTGTCAATGGTGGCAAGCAGGTCCTGCTCGTTGGTCTTGAGGTGCGCCAGGAAGTCAGCCTCCCACTGGAGAACCTTGGCAACAGGGACTTGGTCGAGATAACCGTTGACACCAGCGAAGATAAGAGGAACCATCTCGTTGACGGCCATAGGGGAGTATTGCTTCTGCTTGAGAAGCTCGGTCAACTGTGCAAGATACCGTTAGTCTCTATCAAATTTGGTAATTGGAATCTGGATAACTTACACGTTCACCTCGGCTAAGGGTCTGCTTGGTGGCAGCATCCAAATCCGAACCGAACTGAGCGAAGGCAGCAACTTCACGGTATTGGGCCAAGAACAGCTTGAGCGAACCGGCGACTTGCTTCATGGCCTTAAGCTGGGCAGCGGAACCGACACGAGAGACGGAAAGACCGACGTTGATGGCAGGTCGGACACCCTTGTAGAAAAGTTCGGACTCCAAGAAGATCTGACCATCAGTGATGGAAATAACGTTGGTGGGAATGTAAGCGGACACATCACCACCCTGTGTCTCGATGATAGGCAGAGCAGTCATGGAACCACCACCGTGCTTGGCGTTCATCTTGGCGGCACGCTCCAGAAGACGCGAGTGCAGGTAGAAGACATCACCGGGGTAAGCCTCACGTCCGGGAGGACGACGGAGAAGGAGAGACATCTGACGGTAGGCAACGGCCTGCTTCGACAGATCATCGTAGATGACCAGAGAGTGCTTCCCTGAGTCCCGGAACCATTCGGAGATTGCGGCTTTGAGGAATCAAAATGTTAGATCAATTTGTTACCAGTCAGGGGAATGAGGGAAATTTGGGTGGTGGAATAAGCACCCATAGAATGGGGATTGTGCGATTGGCATGTGGGATAAGCACCCATGCAATGTGGATTATGCGAGTCCATTGCAAAAGGTACATTTCGGAACAAACCCATGGGAAAAGACCTTGTGGAATAATCATGTGGAATAAACAGAGGTTGGATTACTTACCACCGGTGAAAGGAGCAATATATTGCAGAGGCGCAGCCTCAGAAGCAGTAGCAGCAACAACGATGGAGTATTGCATGGCGTCATTCTCCTCCAGCGTCTTGACGAACTGAGCAACAGTAGATCGCTTCTGACCAACGGCAACGTAGACACAGTAAAGCTTCTTGCTCTCATCGTTGGTGTTGTTCCATCGCTTCTGGTTAAGAATGGCGTCCAGGGCGACGGCCGTCTTTCCGGTTTGACGGTCACCGATGATCAGCTCACGCTGGCCACGACCAATGGGCACCATGGCATCGATGGACTTCAGACCAGTCTGGACGGGCTGGTTGACAGATTGTCGGGGCAAGATACCAGGGGCCTTCAACTGGGCTCGGCGCTTCTCGGTGGACTTGATAGGGCCCTTGCCGTCAATAGGGTTACCAAGAGCGTCGACAACACGACCGAGCAGCTCAGGGCCGACGGGCACATCGACCTATGGAACGGACATGAATAGTTAGTCCTCTACTTAATACCAGGGCGTTCATGATTCGAACATACAATTTCTCCGGTACGCTTGACGGTCTCGCCTTCCTTGACCAGACGATCAGAACCGAAAAGCACCACACCGACTTGGCCGGCTTCGAGGTTCATGCACATCCCCTTCACACCGGAAGCGAACCTAAGCTGGTCAGCTACATCTGCTTCGGCGCGATTTGAGTGGCGAAGCGTACTCAACCAGTTCTTCGGCCTGGACATTGGCCATACCGTGCACACGGGCGATACCATCACTATATGAGGTCCTAGTCAGTACACCTAATCCAGATTTCCAATGTCATAGATATCTTATGTGTGGTCGTGCGATGGGGAGCGCGTGTATAGACATCGAGCTCCAGCAGGTAGCATGTTATGTTGTTGAAAATCTCGTAGCAGGGCCCACATACCCGACGGAGAGGACACGGCCTGTCTCAGCTAGACTCGACTCTTCAGAAACGCCACGGATTCTCTGCTCGAGGATAGAGGAGACTTCGGTAGGAGAGGCTTTCGCGTCGGCGGCGTAGGATCGAGCCTGGAAGTTGATGACGGCGGGTGAGGCATTTCGTGCCTTGAAAAGACAGTTAGCCGAGAGTCCGAAAATGTTAAGCTAAAAGAAACCGCAAATGCTGTTTTGGCAGCTCCAGGAGCTCCAAAAGCTGGCAGAACCACCCGCAAATTGCCTCAAAACACTCAATTGAGCTTTATAAGTGTCCCCGAAATGAATTGAGATAAGTTGCATGATGTCCTCGATGGAATTGGGAGCAGACGGAGCTGAGAAGAGCCAACATACCGCGACAACTCTGCCCGAGGCAGAGATGGCGCTGACGGCGCGCGAGGACTGTCGGAGGGCGTTGCGGAACATCTTAGAGAGGTATATGGAGTCCTCTAAGGTAAAGGGAAATCAATTGCAAGGGGATTGCAACTGACTGGAGAGGAGATTGAAAGGGAGAGGCGGGTGATGTCTGGTTTTAGAGGTTTTGGGAAATGGAGACTTTTTCTCGAGAGAAACTGCAAAGCAGGAGAGACCAAAACGAATGGGGGGACGAAAAAGAGCACAGACCACATAAGCAGTGGGCAAGCAGGCAAGCAGACAGCAAGCCCGACAGCCCGAGAGGACCCGGCAACCAATTACCTTTCTTCTCAACAATCGCCGGTCGCTCCACTTACCACTTTTACACCAGACTCGATTTGATTGCATAAACGACGACACAATGCTGTTTAAAACGGATTCTCCTGCTCATAGTCCCTTATCGAGCGTCAATATGCAATCTCCAAATTATGGCCAATTCATCCCATGTGTCATGAGGCCATTATCCTGAACATCATCGTCCTGACACACATGTTAGTACCAGCGCATATTGGGGATGAAAAGCTAGTCCAAGGCCTGGTGGGAAAGGAATATTGGCACAAGGTTATCATGAAGTATCCTGTCGCTCCCTAGGTCGACGCAAAAGAGGTCCTGGGCCTTTTGGCTCAGGAGCATACAAGTGCCAAACCAGCGAACACCAAGGTTTGGGCAGCAGCTCGAATTTTTCTGGACGACGCACAGAGCGAAGGCGCCAGGCTCGAATGGAAGGATGGTGCCATCATTACGATGAAGAGCTACGATCAGGTATCGAGTCCGTTCACAGGACCGCTGGCACAACCAGCTTTTGCTTCGGGATCTAAATCCCAATCTCCAGGATCGTCTCCTTCGAAGAGAAGACGAACCATGAACATGGCCGACTTCTTCCTGCCTCAGACAACATTTGCCCGCAATCTGAACAGGCAGCCCGTGAGCTCTTAGTACCTCTTGGGTAAATGTGCAGGCGGGCGGGGGGGTTCTTGAAATGATGTCTCGCATATTGTTCCAAACCAGGCTCATATGCAATAACAGCCTGTCAGCATGATTACAGGATAGTATCACTAGTAAAGTATTCATCCGAAAGACGAATATATGCAAGATGCCATCGCTTTATCAAAATCATATGCACAGCGCATGGCCATAATAGCTAAGATAATTGCATTTTCACAATGGATAGCCTGTTACGCCACATAGGCATGTTGCAGCCAGAAGAGCATGTTGCAGCCAGAAGAGCATGTTGCAGCTAGAAGAGCATGGTCTGACCGGCATATGATAATTATGATTGCATGTCTCCCTTGTATTTCTATAAAGAATATAATGCCATACATAATTGGTGTTCTGAAGTTCGCTGAAAGAACCGTAAAGAAGGGGGGAAGAGAAGGGGGGAAGAGAAGGGGGGAAGAGAAGAGGAAGGCTTCATATCATCGCGTTCATCTGAAGGTTCCATGCCCATATAAATCTAGTGGTCTGATATTCGATGGATGAATCGAGGAGAAGAAGGGGGGGGGGGGGGGAAGGGGGAGACTGCAGATCATCGCATTCATATGAAGAATCTATTCCCATACAAATCTATTGGTTCGGTATTCAATGGATGATTTGAATAAGCAGGTGTTTCTTGTGGAATAATCCATAGAACACTGCTTATCCAATTATCCATATGCTGATTATACGGCTATCCTATATTTTCTATATCCGTTACGCCAACCTTTAATATCCCTGAAGGGTGTACCGGTTCTGTGGGAGCATCCTTTACCACCAGAATTGTAGTGGCAATTACTGCATGCGCCATTAAGATACCCTTTGGCAACAATGCAATGCTTGAAGAGGCCCGAACCTCCTCGACAATGGGTGCACGCAAGGTTCTAGGGCAGAACCAAGCCCCGGGGGTCGAAGCCGAAGTAGTCAGACCAGTCAACAGCCAGCCAGTCAGCCACAGCACAGCCACAGCCAGCCAAAGAGCTTGGACCACTAGATCGCACCCCCGGAGCCGGCATAACTCCCTCAGCACCAATCAGATCGCGAATTCTAGCCACCACCGAAATCACCCTCACCCAAAATGAGAATCAAGTAACAGAACAACCAAAATACGATTATCTTTTTCGTACCTCAGACAACTCACAAACTAATCTGACATATGGGTCCCGAAAGTGGAAGATAGCTTACCTTCATGGTTGGACGAGCGACCCTTAGGGAGGGAAACCGTCTTATCGACCTGTTGACCGCCAGCAAAACCTTGCTTCAACTCCAAAATCTATTTGGGCTCAAGCTATAAGAGTAATTAGCCACCAAACAAGTTACTTACACCTTCGTCCGCTAGCATTTCGGCAACTTTTGTTGTTGAACTTCTCCGCCTTGATTCTGTCTATGGCCCATTGTGTCAGTTCGGCAGCTTCGAGATCGATTGGCTATTGTCGAAGTTGGAAGAAGACTCGATACTAGCATCGTGAAGGGCTGGGAGACTTTCGGGAATCGCGCTTGGAAAGTGACCAACAGGGACGGTCTGGAATCCGGGATCCTGAGTAAGCTTTTCAACGACCTCCCACTGGAGAGGCTGACCATTCAGATCTCCGATACCTCCGGTCAGGGCCTGATCAAGCGCTATTCGCGCCTGTTCGGCAGCTTCAAGCTCCGCCTGCTGCCTTATCTACACCCTTCAGGGATATTAAAGGTCAGTGTAACAGGCATAGACAATATAGGATCGTCGTATAATCAGCATATGGATAATCGAATAAGCAGTATTCTACCGATTATTCCACAAGAAATACCTGCTTATTCGAATCTTAATATGTAATACGTAGAGCTGGCTGACCATATTAGATGATGCCAAAAAACGCAGCAAGGCTCCTGGTTCGAATCAATTGACCTTAAAGAGCCCGCTTCCGATCCCGGCTCGGAGTGGATATAAGTGCCGACGTTGCCCATCAGGCTGGCATGTTCCTTATCGCCTAGGCCGCAAAGAAGCGAGTTTCCGAACAGTCCGGTCCCAATGAGCGCCGTGGTTCATGGTTTTTAATGGCAGTTAAGGTTTTTCATCACTTTGCTACACCCTTCAGGGATATTGAAAGTTAGCGTGGCAGATATGGACAATATGGGATAGTCGTATAATCAGCATATAGATAATCGAATAAGCAGTGTTCTATGGATTATTCCACCAGAAATACCTGCTTGTTCGAATGTCAATCTGCAATATGTAGACTGGCTCTGGTGTGGTGCTAACCTTTAATATCCTTAAAGGACATATATGCATGTTTGCTCTCGTACCTGGTAAACGACGTATTGTTATCCGAAGCATCATCCTAAGTGACGTTTAATGTCAACCGATACGCCTTTTGGGGCGTATCGTCACACTCTGAAAAGCCGGATGCCTGTAGGTGTAGTCCCACGCGTTATGGTCGACGTCCCTGCCCAACACCCGCGTCGGATAGTACCCGCGTTCCTCATACACCATCTCTCCGGACTCTTCCAGCGCCTCGATGGTATCAGGCTCGAACGCGTCCCTCTCAGCCAGGCATTCCGAGCGCAGAACACGGAAGTAATAAGATGCGTACACCCCCGCCACTCCGATCCTCTGCTGCGTGATGTCGAAGAGAGCTCCCATCGTCAAGCCCAGCGGTGAGAACTTGACAACGTCTCGGAGCGTGATGGTGCGGACCGTCGCCGTCGCCATGTCAAACTCGAAGCCCCTCGACACGAAGGCCATGGTCGTCACGGCCGGCTGCTGCACGAGCATCCGTCTCCAGCTCGCGTCCTCGCGCCAGATCTTCTCCTTCTTGCACGGGTCCCGCAAGATCTCCATGGTTTTGAAGCTGTGGATGCTGTAGCCTCGATTCTTCAGCGACGAGCGCCCGCTGTGGTCGTACCAGGGGTAGAAGGCGCGTCGGAGCAGCGGATTCAGGGTAGTAGGTGAGTGAGGGATGCCTTGAACGGTGGGGTCAGGGGTAAAGAAGAGAGCTCGCTGGAGCATGACGGACTTCGTGATAACATCGTGAAAATAGTGATTCACTAAAGTGGCGGCAACCAGTAGAGTCTGGAGATCGAGCTGCAGCAGAACAGCCTCGAGTAGCTCGGGTGTTGCAATGACGTGCGACATTGACGACATTGTCGCTGAACGCACAGAGCTAGGTATGTCGGTTGAATGATCTTGAGGAAAGATGGACGATTGACGTCTTGAGGTTCAGATAAGGGACGGTTGAGTGTTCACCCAAGATTGGATGTCATAACTTAGCCATGGAGGTATTCAGCGGGGGGACCGGTGGAGCCATCGCCCGACATTTTAGGGGCAACTAGTCTTGGCGCTCCCCCTGAAGTCAAGAAAACAAGGGGGCATCTTTTCGCCAGGCTGTGCACAAGGATAAAAATACCCAACAGGGCGAGATAGAACAATAAGGGGCGAGGCCTCCGCGTAGATGCACCATATAGAGAATGAAACATTTCTTCTGATCTTTTTATTGAGCGTTTTAAGATTCTCATGAGCCATGTCTAAACGCCTTCGATAAAGCACACTGCGCAACGAATGACCACGTACAAGTAGATTACTACACAATCTGCTGAACGAATAATGAAGAGGGTATGTATAAGGGTTGGGTATCAACGGTAAGTGACGTACGTACGCCTGTGCTATGCATGGAAACATATCCTCCCAGCAAACACCCATCTATCATCCTATCCGGTAGTTAAACCCCCAATGAGAACACCGTAGATCCCAAAGTCATGAACTCGTAAACCAAAAAACCACACTCAAACGCCTCGCTTAACCAAAATCCCCTTCTTGCACACATAACTCCACACGATATCCACTACACGTATAAGACTCGACCGCCGGCTCAAATCAGTCCCGCGGCTGACGAAAGTGCCTCAGAGTGGACTCGCCCTTCATCTGCCCGCCGCGTCTACTTCTTCCTCCCGCCGCATCGTCATCATCCGCTCCAGCTCCTCTCCGTCCCTTCGGTACTCCTCCAGCATCTCCCACAGCCTCTGCTCCTCTTCCTTTCGTCGCGCGCCCGCCAGCCGCGCCACGACCGCCGACACCGGACTGTGCCGGTGGAGACGGTCGTACTTGACCGCCACCAGCTTCCGCACCAGCGTCATCTGCCACTCGAGCCCGGTGCCGTCCGCGGCCCAGTGAGCCAGGTTTCGGTGATGACGATGGCGGGAGCACGTGCCGTTGGTGACGGCGGTGGGGGCGGCGGGCGTCGTCGTCATCTTCTTATTCTTCTTCCTCTTGTCGGGCGAGTATGACGAGGACGAGGACGGTGATGATGACGATAATGATGATGACGACGAGACGGGTGGGAATGAGACGGGTGGGAACGAGCCCGGTTGGTACGGGCGCACCTCCGGGAAGGCTGGCAACGGGACGAAGCACTCGTATACCGACTCGTCGATGCACTCCAGAACGGGCCGGTAGTTCTTGGTCGGCGAGTACTTTCCCCTTGTACGCTTTTTTCTGCGGAGCGGTGGCGAAGTGTACTTTGAGGTCGAAGAAGAAGAGGAGGAGGAGGAGGAGGAGGAGGAAGAAGCAGAATAGGAAGAGGAAGAAGAAGGTGATGATGACGAGGGAGAGGAAGAGGAGGAGGAAGAAGAAGAACACGAAGAAGGAGCAGGAGAAGAAGACTTGGGCGATGGTAGCGCATTCAACCTCGACGGTCTGATCCGCTTTATCCGAGCGAGCGGCTTGTCCCGGTCCCGGAAGTGCGGCTGCTCCCTGCTCGTAGGGAGCCGCGGGGCCTGCCAGGCGCCCCGGCACGGTTGACGGGGGAGCTCGGGCCTGGGGGGGTGTCTGTCCAGGGCGGAGATGATGGGCATTGGCGCGGCCGCCGGGTCCGGGGGCATGAAGGGGTGGTTGATCACCCGCGGCGAGGGAGAGGAGACGAAGAACCTTGGCGAGGGGGGTGGTCGTGGAGGCGGCCTGGCAATCCTGTACCGAGGTAAATGCAGCCGCTTCGCTGGTGTGCGCGCTGCGCCGTTCGTCTTCTTCTTCTTCGTCCTTTTCCTATTCCCCTCTTTTCCTTCTTCTTCCTCTTCCTCCTTTTTTTTCTCTTTTCCGGGAACCACGTTTGCAGCAGGGGACGAGGGCCTGAGCTTGGTGCGCAACGACCGCCAGAAGCGTGGGTGTCTGGCTACGCAGCCCATGAGGCCCCCGCTGCTCCTGGGGTGAGTGGCTGCGTGGATAGCTTCGCTCCTGAGCTCCCTGTCCTCCTGCGTCTGTGCTAGGTGTCGTGTCGCGTCTATTGACGCGTCTGGAGACTGTTCCCTGGATGACCTAGCTCCTGGCTGTGTTCGAGGCGGTGGGACGGGGACAGAAGCGGGCGTAGGAGCCGGAGCCGGTGATGAGCCGTTTGATGATGCGGCAACCCCATCGTCTCTATCACTCCAGTGGCTCGAGCGCGGCGCTGGGACTGGTGGCTGCGAGGATGGAGTTGCTGCGTGACCGTTTGATGGGCGCTTCTGCTTCTCCGCCCCTTGCTTGAGGGTCAAGCGCTTGCTAAAGGGTTTGTCCAATACTGACATCTTGAGTAGTGTTATCTAAGCGCGGTGGGATGTGTTCGTGTGTCTGTTGCACGCTGCTCGTGACGGGACAATTCTCTCGGTAGAATAGGGAGAGGCGTACTCTTTGAAATAGGGGCGCGTACGGCAGGGTCCTGGAATCTGTGGAAGCAATCCCGTGAGGCAGCCTTAGTCCAAACGTGGGATGAAGAAATAGAATGAAAGACTCAAGAAAGTCGACCTTATACAGCTTTGGGGGTCTCTTGTAAGATTTCTATCAATGTCGACCTAGAATATCGGAGATGGCTGAGGGTTACTGTTGTGATTTCTGTGATTCTTAGCTTTCGAAAAGATAGATAACTAAACCACCTCTTTGCCCACTCCTGAAAGCAAAAGGCCGCAAAAAGGCTCAAATATAAAGCTTGGTACACACGGCACTCCTTTAACTTTTGTTAAAAACTTTATCGAATTTATTCCGACATTTTAGGTACATAAAGTGGTGATGACCCATTGGTGTACACCCACATGACCACAATTTGGCTCTTTTAGATTCATATAGTATTGGAAGGTACAGGTTACTATTATGTTTCAAGCTTAATAATATGGTAACGACATACTAAGAGAGTGCAGTGGCAACTGGACTTAAGACCAAGTGATTTCAGTGGCTCTCTTTAAGAGCTACTGATAGTAATACTATTACGTACCTATCAACAAAGTTTTGTAGTTTGAGCATAAAAGCTCTTGAACTTATCATTGGGTAATGCAACTGCGTAACACCACCATGATTAAAAGCTCTTGAACTCTCTCATCCCTCCCTTCCTCCCCTTTGACAAGGTAATATAGGGGCTCTTGAAAATTGGTCCAGCTTGCAGCATCCTTGAATAAATTGCAAGTAAACTACCTTAAAATACCTGCCTAGGTAGCTAGTATGTCAAGTATGCTTCGTTACACGTTACAAAACAGGAAAAAGAGTGGCACCAAACCTTCTCTATGGCCTCGTAAATAATAGACCCAGATGAACATAACCAATTAGCTATCACCAGCCTTATTGAGACAAACAATGTATACTAATTATTGAAACACCGTGGCGAATTAGATAAGTACACTCGAAGTCGAAGAATTACACTATAGTTCCAATGATAAACCTTTGGTGATCATCTAAGGGTAGGGCTACTGAGCTTCAGGGCAACTTTCGGGTTTCACATCACTTGCTGGCAACCATACCCCGGAGGTGCCCTATATCAAGTGAAAATTTTGAAACTTCGCACATTCCGGGAGATAATGGCGTGTTCATCAGGGCCTATCCAGGTGATTACTGTAAAAGCTGGAGTCTGCATGAACCCTTGTAGATGCCTAGGAGATTGGGAAAGCCTTCATCCAACTTATCCCCCATCATCATTTGCTCAGAGTCATTCTGCAACTGTTTATGCGTTCTGGGGGTGTTATACTCTCCTTCAACATATACATTCGGGATTATCAGACTCCTCGATCGAAGCTTTCTTTGGAAAATCTCGTCCCAAATGAGAGAGATTCGTCAGTCCATTCATAAGTCAATGGCACTGTAACGCGTTCTACAAAGGCTAGTTGTATACGTGATGGTTGCCGATAACTCATGGATCTTTCCAGGTCCGATTTTATTTAGTATATCCATGTTTATGTGAAGTATTGACTAGATCTAGGTGTTCTCCATGTAAAGTGAGGGAAATAACAGCCGCTGGTTTTGAATTCCCGTTCACTTATGTTATTCTGACCAGCATCCATGAATATCAGTGGGTTAATGTAGGCAAGAGCAACAACTGCACGGATGTGAGATTGAAGATGAAACGTGGACACTCAGAAGTTCCGTGTTTAAGGCCATATACCGCGAAGAACTATAGATAGATGGTGAGACCTCGTCAAAAAAGTCCCGCCTCGAGAAAAATGCTTATTACCACTGGACATTCTTAGCTGCATAAGACTGCTTACCCTCCTCCTCTTTAGCGCCAATATCGAGAGGCAACTCGCTTCCTCCAAGACGAATGTTTCCGAGGTCCATTTGCAACGATGTCATGTATGAAGTTGGAGATTGGATACGTCTGGAACTTTCCAAGGCTTCGTCCCGATGAGTGGCGGCAAGAGATTGAGTCGACTTAGCCCACCTCAGCTTGATTTCCGCCGGTGCGTCTTCGCAAAACCGACATAGAGTCGCGGCTACGAGGCGGAACGCCGACCCCGAGTTATGCTCGAATTTCACCATTCCGGAGTGATCTGCTGCGATTCCCGAGCGCTCGGTGTCATCGAAACCTGGCGCTGCGCTCTCCTTGTCCACAATGTAGTCCTTTGTGTATTTGAGGTCTGTTTTCTCTTGTTCCCAGAAGAAGTGAATGCAGAAGTTCTTCATCAAGGGAAGGAAGTAATCTGTGATGTTTTGGAGAGTTTCAGATTCCTCCTTCAGAGCGGTAACCAGCCCCTTTTCCTGTCGACTGACCAGTTTTGGCACCGCAAGTGAGGTAAGCTTCTGCATTGTCAGCAGCAAGCTTGCTTTCGACGATCCATGATGGGGTGTCCCAAAGAACATTATCCCGTAAGTGCAGGTAAAGATCGTCTGGAGATGAGCGATCTTGTCAGAGCTCCGAGAATGCGAATACGAGAGCGCCTTGACAAAAATGGTCAGCGTCGCATAGAGCTTCTTGAACAGCAGGCTTCGTACATACTCTCTTCACCACAAGGCCTCCGAGTGAGTGACACAGAAAAATAATGGGCTTGTCAACTCTGCCCTCGAGCTGCCGTGTTGAGTTAATGATATGCTCGCTTGTCGTATGCCCTGATACCTTGTCGATGGTGGATCTTACCCTGCGATCAGCATACAGCTGTGCTACCAGAGTGTGTGCATGGTGGTGAATGCGATTTTTAGACGGCTCAGCTCCAGTCAAAGTACTGAAGCTCGAGTTATAGCCCCATACGAGAACGCGAGCGTTACGAACGTATTTTGGAAGAAAGTCAGGGTGGTGTAGCCAGCACACCTGACTCTTTCTTGCCGTCCACGTTCGCAAGGCATCTCCATTGAGGCCATGAACAGCAACAATGCTGGTGACATATTAGCAAATACGACATATAGATTACTCGCGCCGTAAGCTTTTACTCGACTTCAGCCTCTGCGTCTGTTGGTCTATAGACCTCTCTTATGCCGCAAATCTTTTCTTCGGGTGGAGGCATTAGATCGGGGCAGGTTTCGAAAGTCTTTTGAGCGGACAGGTGCTGAGTGGCTAATGGTATCATGCAACGAAGATATGGCCCAAAGAGGAGAGGTATGCAGCTTCGTTGAGTATGCAAATGTCGTCGGAATCCTATTCGTCTACCGCAGATTAGACTGCGTGGTGGAATGGTTTAAGAGTCACGATCAGAGTGTGCAAGAAATGAGGGAGGGGTTAACCCGTGGAGGTATGGTTCGGGACACGGCTTTTCACTATGCAGGCTGTGAACGCTGGCACGCCTCAGGCGAAGCAAACCTGCATGCTTGGGTTTCAGATCACCCGCGACCGTTGCTACAGCATTGTAGTGGGTGCTCCAATAGTTTTCTCTGGTGAAAAAGGTTCTTGGCCCGCATTTTATCCAGTCTTACTATGAGAATCAGACGTCGAATGTTAGGAGCTAGGACGCCAGGGGTTGCCTTCAGCAGATACCAGCTACGTATGGGGGCTTCCCCCCTTATTCTGCTGCTTAGATGGGGGAACCGGATTCTTCTCTCATGAGACTACTCTACTCTTAACCTGCGACCTTCCCACAATCCTCATCATGACTATTCTTCTCCCTGTACAAGATTCTCTGACGTCGAAACTCTACACCCATCCGACGTTGCTGAGCTCACCAGTTTCCCATCTCTCAGCGCGGAATCCATCTGCATCCTCACCGTATATGTTCTTTTTTCAAGAATTGACATACTATGAAAATACGACTAGTTCGCCTTTTCGAACCAACATCGGAGAATTGCCGTCGGGGCCACCACCAGTCGAAAGAATCGTCGTCTGCGTGGCTTCACGGTTGTTGAGTGGAACAGGAGGATATAGACGGAGGGCTGTGCGAAGCATAATTAGCACTAAGTAAACGCCGCTGATTTCATACTTACACTCTTTGACGACACAGGCCAGAAATGGCATCTTTCGTATCTGTTCTCGCGTTGGGCTCGAAGAGTCTCCCATAACACCAGCCACCTCGCGACGCAGACGCCTCATGGTATAGGGGTGCCGAACAAGCAGACGACTGAAACTACCGTCAGCGAATATTCCCTCGTACACGCTCGGAGGATATACAATGTCCATGATAAGCAACAGGCCGTCGTATCACGTCCGGCAAGCAAAACGTTGAGAAGCTGGTCGCGGAGGTCAGTCACGCTGGCGGATTCTGCAGCGACTTGATCCATAAACCACGAAGAGTGTATCGCCGATGGGTCGGAACGATTTTCCCCCTTTCATGGATGTACTTCTCATGACCGGCGGAATACAGCTGGGTTATACAAGAGGTGGAATGGAGCAAGTCGAAAGCGTTTCACCAGACCCTCCTGAGCAATGTTGAAGCACTCGGCGAACATTTGGTTCTCGGCGTCCTGGTCGATACCAGCTCTCGAACTGTATACCGACCGCCCGAATAGTAGGGCGGTGGTAGTGTCCAGGTGAGGTTGAAGAACAGCGGCTGGAGATCAACGTTGCCATTCGAAGGAATGCAGGACACGAGATTGTCCACATGCTCACTGAAGTGATCGAGATTCTGATACTGCACACGAGAAAACTGCTTCCTCAGAAGCTCCATGGAATGGCGCCACTGCCATCTTGGAATCAGCACTCGCTATGGTCAGGTAAACGGAGATGATGCAACATTGCTTACAGCTGCCCCTTCCTGGGTGAAGATGCCTGTACCCAGCAGGGGGGCGAAGACATCAGCACGACATCTGAATCCATAATCTGGAAAAGTGAGCTTGTGGTACAGCGTACGATGGGCGGCCTTCTGAACTACCTTTGAAATCGGTTGACAGCAAGGCCTCGACGTTCTTCGGATGAAGAGTGTGGAATGCGCGGGGTCCCACAAGGAGGAACTGGTACAGGTTATTCCCAGGCTCGTAGTCTTTCGTGATAGAGCAAAGGAATGCAAGAAGTCGCCCTTCAGCATTTGATTCCCAAAGCTCTTTGATTCTGTCGATGCCTAGGGGCCACCGCCTGGGCAGTTCCGGAGGCAATTGGCAGCCGTGCTTGCGACCGAGAGCAAACATCAGCCTAGTAAACATAAGCTGGCACGTCCAAATTTGGGAGATACGGTGGCAATGACCTGATAGTCACGATAACGCCGTGCAGCCAGGTAAACTAGGTGAGTAGCATATGCCAGAAGAAGCAACCTGCTCAGTCGGATTAGAGAAGATGAATTGAGCTGATCGCGCAAGTCCACTACCAATAACACACCCATCACTTCCAGGTTTGACTGCGAGAACGGCGTACTAGTTTTTCCGGGACCCAAAAAACCCACAGCCCCCTAGCATAACAGCGGACCTGCCTCCAGGTATGCCACCTTTAATAGCACGCAGCATCGTGTAAAAATGCTAGTCGTTATGGCAACTTTTGGTGGAAATACAAAGTACCTGAGCCTAAAATCAGTACCATTGGCAACTCACGGTGGACCCTTCTCCTGTACGCCGAACGTGCAGTCAAAGTGATGGCGCAGACTTCGGCAGCGAGGGTATCTGGGATGAAATGTGAAGGATGGATTTCCTCCATTTCCTCAATTCTTGAGGGGAAGGGCCTGGGTGCTCCTGATGGGCCCCGATGTTGTAGCAGTACATGATAGGTGTCTACAGACCTAAAGGTGCCCCACCCCACAAACCTTCTCTTCTACAACAACAACAACAACAACAACAACAACAACAACAACAACAACAACAACAACAACAGCACCACTAAAGACTCGTTGACGATTCATTTTCTGCCCGCCCGCCAACCCTGTTTATTAAGGAGGACCAAAAGTTGTTTGATTTATTTTTGTTTTGTGCGTTTTATCTGAACAACTGCCAGAAGGTGTCGTTTTTTTTGCCACCTGTGGCAAGGGCCAATGGGCCAATGATACTAAGCTGTTTTTGGCCAAGCGCCAATGAGAGCCTGCGCCACAGGTGGCAAAAAAACGACACCTTCTGGCAGTTGTTCAGATAGATAGATAGCAGTGGGTGGCCCCCTTCCGGCCTAGCTACAACGAACCGCCGAAGCGGCAGGCACTAGCCTAGGGTTGCGTGTTTTATTCCTGCGGCATGCCGACCTGCCGCAGCCTGCCCGCAGGGCAGTGCAAGTTTGAAAACCTGCCGCAGACCCATATATTTTGACGAAAAAGGAAGTCACGCTAAGCCCAATTTGGAAATTCCTCTTACTATATACAGAAGGCGGTAAACAGGAGACAAATTTTGCCAGTTTAACACAAATAATGACCCCCTTATTGCCTAATTAGGGAAAGTAAACCTGCACTGCGGCAGCTGCGGCAGATACAGGGGTTTCGGCAGGCGCAGTGCAGGTTTGCAAGCCTGCCGCAGTTTTTGCAACCCTACGTGACTAGCCGCCGGCCCGTACGCTAGACCAGAAGGAGGTGCTCACGCCCCCACCCGAACTAAGCGAATGAATCCAACCAATCACACGTCTTTGGTGCCCTGCAGTGTACTGTAGATGCCGCTAAGCGCCGTGGCACTTGTTGTGTATAAAGTAAATTCATGGATGTTACCCCCCGCCAACGTCTGAGCCTATAAGAGCCCTGTACGAAGTATGCAGTCCCATATTCTGCATCGGGAATTCTGCATCACAAGCTCTGCCTCTCGAGTTATGCATCTCGAATACTCGTAACCGCTGCCAACATTTCCAATCAAACCCTTGACCAACCTCGATATCCTCGTCTTCCCACATCCATCACAGTGTTGGCCTCTTTTCCACAGCACTTCATCTCCCCCGGCAGACTTGATCACATTGCAAAGGTGCTTGCGCAAAAGTCATGCTCGGGTAAAACTTCGGCAGTGCTGGGTACCCTCATGCTGTCGCACGATGCCTCCGGGCTTGGTCTGTCTTCATGAAGTGGATTCCGGAGGGTCGGCAACCAAGGATGAGCTTGTTGAGTAAGATAACTATTTGTTAGTGTTTTCGTGTGACTTCTGTGTTTTAATGATTGCCGCAGTATAGTCGCTGTCCACGGGCTCAGTGAAGATTCCATCGAAGCTTGGACCGACCCTGACACCGGCGTAAATTGGCTTCGGGACCTTTTGCCCAAGCATGTCAAAATCGCGCGCATCCTGGCTTACGGTTACGACGGTTCACCTACAGCTTTTCTAGCAGATGGAGCATCTTGGACGATTCAGCGATCCGCCGAGTGTCTTGTTCAAGAGCTTTATGCAGATAGACAATTCGCTGGCACGAGAAAGCGACCCATCATCTTCATCTGTCATGGCCTTGGAGGTATTGTGGTGAAAAAAAGCCTCGTCTACTCCTCAACGAGGACAGCGGCGAAGATTGATCATCTTTGGGATCAGTTCATCTCGACATTCGCAATCTTGTTCTTTGGAACTCCGCATAATCGCACACTGAAGTCGAGGTGGCTGGCTGTTGAGAAGCTGTCCAACCCTTCGTGGCAATCTCGAATAACCCCCCATGACCGCTTGCTGCGATCGGAAGGGGAGAATGATGTTTTCTTTCAGTCAATTACCACCGATTTTGCGCCCATTATGAAGCAATTCCACATGTTCTTTTTTTGGGAAGAACTGCGGACTACCTTTGGCAGCCGTTCGGAATACGTCGTGGACCCTTCGTCAGCTGTCCTTGATTTAGACAATACTGAGAAAGCCGGGATCCACGCAACACATCTACAGATGGTTAGATTCAGCTCAAGCTCTGCCTCAACCTACAGGACAGTGGTTGAAGCCATATCTCGATACTGCGATGAAGCCCCACGAATTATATCCTCTCGATGGGCCCAGGCAATCCCGGCTCTCAACCAACTTCGCGCCAATGAAGCGTATGAACTCGGCGGGCTTGCTTTTGACGTCCACTCGCAGCGACCCTTTCAGGACAGAGGAATAGGCATACATGGGGTAAACAATACCCATTTCTATCCACCCCAAGATGCGATACCGGATTTCATTGGTCGCGGAGACATGCTCGGAAAGCTCCAGGAAGCTTTCTTTGGAGGAAGAAGTTCAGTCTACTTACCAAAACGGAAGACTTTCGTGGTGTTTGGTATGGGAGGTTCTGGGAAGACGCAATTTTGCTCCAAGTTCGCAGAGAACTATCGCCATGAGTAAGCGCGAATTGCCAATCCCAATAACAACACTGACAAGCTTCAGATACACAAGTGTATTTACAATACATGCAGCCTCAGCAGAGACAATCAAGGACTCTTTCTGCAAGGCGGCTACGTTGGGTGGGCTTGAAGCCACCGAGAACGCTGGCCGGCATTTCCTGTCCCAATTGAGCGAGACATGGCTCCTAGTCATTGACAATGCCGATGATCCGTACTTAGACTTACGAGATCTTTTCTCTGTAGGAGATCAAGCACACATTCTCGTTACGACAAGGAACCCGGATTTTCGTCAAGAAGGATCCCTTGGATTTCTTGAATTCAGAGGTCTCAAGGAGGAGGAGGCCCTTCAGTTGTTGCTTACAAAAGCTGACATTCAGGAGCCGTGGGATTCTTCAACAATTGAAGCCGGAAATATGATTGCAAAGACCCTAGGCTACCTTGCTCTTGCGTTGATCCATGCGGGCAATTGCATATATCGGCGGATCTGTGATCTGGGGGATTATCTCAACCTTCATTCAGCCTCCAGACACATGTTACAGCAGAGAAAGGAGTCGGAGGCTTTAAAGGGGGAAGAGATCGACATGGTGCGAGCGGTATACTCGACTTTCGACGTTTCTTTGAAATTCCTGCAGAGAAAGAGGACCATCAAGACACAGGACGCGTCAGACCTACTTCGTATCATATCATTCTATCATTTCGAACACATCCCCATCGAAATATTCACACGCGCTGTACATAATCGGAAAATGAATACGGACTCGAAGATAAGCGCCTCCATCGGGGCTAGGCTTACGAAAGCGGTGATCAACCGCCTTGAGCCACCCAAGATGCTTCCAGGATTGCTTAAGGACGCGCCTGATCAACTGGACAAGTACCGGGTCACGTGGGCCGTCAGCGAGTTACAGTCCCTGTCATTGATCAGTTATGATGGAAGAAACCGTACGTTCTCGTTACATCCACTGGTACACGCATGGGCGCGAGATTCTCTTTCTGTATCGGACAGAAAAGTCTGGGCGTCGATCGCTTTTAACACATTGATGGAGTCGGTTCTCCTTCCACCTCAGGGGAACCCCGAAGCAAATGGAGATTTTCACAGAGACATAATGCCTCATCTTGATTCTTGTCTCCAAGAGTACCACCTACCAAATATTCCGGGGTATAGCAGCATCCGCATGCAATTTGCTAAAGTCTTCCAGCCAACACTATTGATCATACTACGTGATCATGTCCTGCACGCTGCGAAGTGTGGTTATGTCCTCGCTACTCGTGGTCTCTTCGAGAAGGCTGCAATGCATTTGCAAATGGTCAATGACACGCTAGTCCAGCTGTTGGGACCTGAAAATGAAAGGTCAATGGCGGCAATGCTAGGGCTAGCAGGTGTTTTATGGGGGCTTGGAAGACTGGAAGAAGCTATCACTCTGCAGACTCAGGTTGTTGACACGAGGACGCGACTCTATGGAACCCATCATGAACAGACGCTTCAGGCAATGGACCAATTAGGACGGTCTCATTGGCTTCATGGACAGTATCGAGAAGCCCTCGACCTCCAGGAGATCACCATCATGCGAGCAAGGACCGCTCTTGGTCCTAGGCACTCTTTGACACTTGCTGCCCTCGACAACTTAGGGGTGACCCTAGGATCATGGCACAGATACGAGGAAAGCGCCCAGGCGCATCGCGAGGTGCTTGCAGCTCGGCGAGACACACTTGGTGATACGCACCTTGACACACTGACGACCACGAGTAACCTTGCTATGGAGCTGTTGGATCTTGGTGAGAAAGAAAAGGCCAGGCTGATGATGACTCACGTCCACCTCCACCGCCAACAACAACTTGGCAAAGAGCATCCTTGGACCCTATGGGCACTTTGTTACCTTTCCAAAATACACGTCAAATTGGGACTTCTTCGGGAGGCGGAAGAGATGCTGGTATGGGGAGTTGAGGCAGGAGAGAGGAGTCTCAGCGAGACCCATCTAGGTGTCTTGATGGGACGTGGTGAGCTTGCTCGCGTCTACTCGAGGCAAGGCAGAACCGACGAAGCGTTGGAGCTCCTCATTGACACGGTCGGCAAGTTGGAGGCCTCTCGAGGTCTTGCTCACCCGGACTGCGTGTACGCGAGGTGGAAGCTGGCCCGACTATATGAGATCAAGGGTAACCGGCGAAAAGCTCTCGAGAACTGCCGAATAGGACTCGAGCGAGCAGACATGAGGATTACCAGAAACCATCCCCTCAGCAAGAGGCTGGAGACGTTTCTGGAAGAATTACAAGGCCGACCTGCAGAACTCAAAGCTCCTGAAGACTGACTTTGTTTACCTTTCTAACCAGTGGGGTAATGTAAGATTGGCATACCACTTATCTGTGGTTGTGAGTACGTTATATGCATGAAGGGACGCTCGAAATCGACTTGGTGTTATTATTTTGGTAGTTCATGTGTAGTTGGTGGTTGGTAGAATGCTCTTATTTGTCGGATCATGTATGGTATGGTGTCAAACTTGCAGCAAGAGTCACATTCTGTCTAGATCGGGAAACTTTGGGGATCTCAATGTGCTCGGCGACTCGGGTTATTACTAAGAGAATCGTTATCTCCCCTATATTTCTAGAACAAGCTGGTACCCCCCCTTCACTATAGTTAGTAGCGTTGCTGTTGACAAGCTTTTGCAACGTGGCATGTCGGTAGCAATGCTCGCATACGCGATATCAATTCGCTCAAGTCTATTGGACGATTAGAAATCAATATTCTGATTCTAATATATCCCTTGACCATCATGGTGCTGATCATTGCTCGCCTCGGAAGGCCTCAGCCCCTTTTGGAAGGTATTGAGCGACAGACACCAGCTGAAGTGCTGAGACGTGAGGCTTCACACTCTGAACAGGAAGACGCGTGATAGATAATCTAGGCGCGATCCTGTTCCTCCAGGACCCCGTTCGAGTCTCACCTCGATCTGATAAAACACAGCAAATATCGCAGAAATGACGTCTTTCTTCGCAGCCGTATTGCGGCTAACTTTCAAGCGAAGACCGCGCGAAGGCCGCATCGATGAAGAGAACGCACCACATGCAACTTCAGCGAGGCACCGTGTCTCCGCCGCCATTTCGTCAACTTTGGGTGGGACCTCGAGCACGCCAGCCAATAATTATGCTGTTCCCGGAGACGACCCTCTCACGCTCTTCCGACTGATGTTAGGGATTACGACGTCGCCCTACCTCGGCTTCAGTGAGTCGGGGCCCGCTGGGACACGCCCAGCATCAAACATCGGTCTTTACGCGCGAGTTGTGCACTCGGAGCAGACGGCGAAGGATAGTTTCAAGGTTTTCTCCATCGTCATCAACGCCTGCTACTTCCTGCAGATTGTCGTCGCGGCCTCGTTGACGGCCATGGGCGCCGCCGGAGGTGCCGGCCAGGGAATCACAGCCTTCGGTGCCATCAATACCATCATCGCGGGCTTCCTCACCTTCCTCAAGGGCTCTGGGCTCCCCGGCCGCCTCAAGTACTACGGGCACGAGTGGAAGAAGATACGCGAGTACATCGAGCAGAGGGAGCGGGACTTCTCGAGGGCCGGCTGCCCCCTGGACGTATACGAAGTCGTCGAGACGATCGAGAAGATGTACGCCAACACGAAGGAGGAGATCGAGATGAACACCCCGGACAGCTATACCTCCGTGACCAATGCGAGGCGATCGGGCAACGAGAAGATCGGCGGCATCGACGTGGGCACACTGGAGAATCTCGCCTCGAAACTCAAAGGCTTCGATGGGAGATTTGAGAGTCTGACGCAGGGCATCGGGAAGAAGACCCAAGACATTACACAAAGCATACATGACCACGAGAAGAAGATTGAAGCGGAGGTCCGTGGCTTTCAGAAGGACATTGAGAGGGACGTAGCAGATCACAAGGTCCGCGTGGAGAGTGAGGCGAGGGCGCACCATGCCCAGGCTTCCCGAGCTGCCAACTATGAGGCACAAGTTATCAGAGAAGGCCGAGATCGGATGACCGAAGCTGGGACGCATGCGGCGAGAGATATCACCGAGGTCCAAGGGGCGATCATGGCTGGGGCATCAGCCGCTAATACAATTAGGCGGGGGCCCGACAGTCCCGGAGGAGAGACCAGCCATGTTGGAAAATAGGACTTTTTACGAAGGTATCAGGAGTAATACTGTTACATATTGGCTATGAGATGAGAACTCCCGGCAACAGGCTGAAGAACTCATTGATCAACAATCGACACTGGCGAGCTAGCTTATGATAAGTTGACCCTATAATCACAACCCTATAAAGCATCTTCAAAAATTGATCACAATTCCCTGACTTAAATATAAAAACTGTTGCGTCAGTTCTGGAAAAGAAAAGAAAAATCAATCCAGTTGAAACCTTTAAGGAGATTCAAGGTTAGCATTATGCTGAAGTCTACGATATAGTATACATGCCAAAACCTGGTAAACCGTGTTCCATATGCAATAGTAACAATGTTCACCCAGCTAGCTTTGCTTTGCTTACGTGACTGTCACACATTGTCTAATAGTTAATGTCCCTCGGGCCTCTCGTGTGAAACTGCCGTCGAGACCCGAACCACCATCCCGTATAAAAGAGAATTTGCACATTGAGCCGGATTCAATCCTAGGGATGATCAGAAAAATTCACATTCCCTGCTCCTAAAAATTGGCACGACAGAGGAATGCTGATCGTCGCGTCAGGCTTGAAGAAGGGCTCCTGCTACCCAGTCGGTTTAATTTGTTCAACGTGATCCAGAGGACCACGACCTCCCGATAGATGTCTTGCGCAATTGCATTACAGGTGCAGGTTGCTACCCTTGCGCAATACAATTGCGCAAGACCATCATAAAAGACCTCGGTGCAGGGCACGGTAAATAAAGTCTGGTAGTCTATAGTCGACCCAAGGTATGTGAACGTGGTAGTTACCCCAGAACCCGCCCCTGTCGGGTTATTATTGTCATCCTTGTGTAATGCAAATTATAGAAGGCAACCATCTATTGTACCCCAGAACCCGAAGATCGGTCGGTACGCAGTGAATCCGTCCGGCAAGTAGCCCATCATCGAATTGTAGATAGGGGCTTGCGAAGCACCGTGAATGCCGCACGTCAGGTAGACTGCTACAACAGCGTCGTCGACAATGCATCCACGGTCCGGTTCCTTGTCTACTCGAAACCGGTATCGCCATCAAAAGAGCACTTGCTCTTCTTGGAATCAATCGCTTACTACAGATTATTTTTTACCCGCCTGGCACGACTCTTCTCAGGTTCCAGACCACAGGCTGAGGATAAAATCGCGCGGGGAGTAGGCGTATAACTAAGTACCTAAGTAGGTAGCTGTGAGGTGATTGGGTACAGCGTGAAGAATAGTCACGATGAGGGTCACAAGAAGGTAGCAGGTGAAGAGTAGAGTAGTCTCATAAGAGAAGAATCCGGCTCTGCCGTCTCAACAGCAGAATGGGGGGGAGGCCCCCCTTATATAGCTCATATATCTGATATGGCCACCCCCTGGTGTCCTAGCTCCTGACAGTAGCTAGGGAGCAACAGTTGTGCCTCTACTGTGCAGCCAATATCCCTAGTTGCTTGCAACTAGCTCTTCCCCCCTTCCAAAGCAGACTTCTTTGCTTTCCCTGCTGCCCTATCACTTGATGAATACTTCTTACGGTGATCTCGGAACTCCCCATCATCTCACAGTGATCTCAGATCTCCCCATTTCAATTCAGAGACGGGAGTAACAGGAAGAGCAAGAGCTCTGAGATGAAGTCACAGAGAACAGTCCTAGTCACAGGGTGCTCCGACGGGAGTATTGGCTCCGCGTTGGCAATGGCCTTCCATGAGGCGGGGTGGCGCGTGTTCGCTTCCGCCCGCAACCCAGAGAAGCTATCACAAACCGCCGCCGTGGGGATCGAGGGCATTGGACTTGATGTGACATCGGCCGATTCCATTCAGAACGCTGTTTCCTTGGTGGCCGAACGCTCCTCCGACGGCGTTCTGGATGCGCTCGTCAACAACGCGGGCCGGGGCTACAACATGCCCGCGCTGGACATCGATCTGGATGTCGCCCGGGGTATCTTCGATCTCAACGTTCTCTCCCTGGTCAGCGTTACCAGAGCCTTCATGCCGCTACTCCTCGCATCGGCAGCCCGCGACGACAACAGGACGACGCTGCTCGTCAACCACACGTCGCTTTCCGGACAGGTTCCTGGTGGTGTTCCGTTCGAGGGCATTTACAATGCGTCCAAAGCAGCCGCCGCCAGTCTCACCGACAGCATGCGCCTAGAGCTAGCACCTTTCCATATCAGGGTTATCAACCTCATTACTGGCAGCCTCAAATCGGGGTTTCGCCGAAACACGGAAGGGGCGGCAACGCTGCCGCACAACTCGTTCTATGGATTCGCTCGAGAACATGTGGAAAGGGTCATGGCGGGTGGAGAGGTAGAGAAAAATGCAGCGGACCCGACCGTATGGGCGCGACAGATAGTCCGGGACCTGAGTGCTCCGCGGCCACCTGTTCGGATTTGGAGAGGTCCATTTACATGGGTGTTATGGTTGGCTTCCTTCCTGCCTCTAACCTGGCTAGACGGCACGGTGAAGGATATGGTAGGGCTGGGCTTGATCGAGAAGAAGGTTCAGGAAATGGGCGGACCAGGGAAGTTGAAGTTGGCATAACTAGTCTACTTATAACTTCATGCACGACTGGGGATGTATGGGAGACTCCTTCTAGTTTCATAGAACTTACGAGCGAACATGAAAGCCATGCCTTGATTCGCAGTGGGAGCGTCTATTCCAAGGGGCTCGCATATAAGATATCGGCGCACGTTTCATTCGAAGGGGGTCGCACACGTGATTGCCAGGTATCCTATCCTGAAGGAGAAGAAGGGGTTCGAATATGCGATATCCAGGCCTCGCCCCTTATTTTCCTATCTCGCCCTGTTGGGTTATTGTTATCCTTGTGTAATGCAAATTACAGAAGGCAACCATCTATTACCTGTTCATTTTTTTTACTGATTTTTACCGGTTGTATCTTTCCTGGTTGTTCGGGTACCGTTCTCTTGCGATCAATCACAAACAACCCCAAATGACCCTGGTTCTGGTCCCAGTCAACCATGTCCGGCCAACGTCCGACCAAAGCCGAACCGCGCCGCTGGAGCCGGCCCCGCCGCTGCCAACCAGGCCCGATCGGACGCTGCAGCCGCCGAACAGGAGCATTCCGGGGGAGACCTCAACGGCCCAGCCTCTCGACTGGAAGCGTCTCGCTCAGGACCCATCAGGCCCGAACGTGCCCGCGGGTCACCAGTTCCCAAGCCCGTTCAAGGAGGGCGACGACGACGACGGCCTATTTGTGCCCAGCCACCCCCCCTGGATGTCGAAGCTTAGGCCCAGTTCGAGGCCGATCCGCCCACGAAACCGAGCGATCTGTCCCAATGGACCGCGGACAGGATACAGCAGGAGCGTATTGACAATAAAGTGGCCCAGATGCTGAATGACCCTGCTGTAAGGGAAAAAAAGCCCCTTATCATACGTGGATAATCGGTCTCATTCAATAGCTACCTCATTGGTCTTGATAGCTTACTCCCAAATAGAACTTGGAGGTTAAGACTAGGTTAGTTGTTCCAACGGCGAAGAGGCCGACAAGCCGGTCCATCTACCCAAGGGTCGCTCAACCAACCTCAACGTTGCCTGCTCTAACTGCTGCCACTACACTGCCGGCGGTAAAAGAGTTGCTCGCATTAGACCCGGTAAGTGAAAGCCCTTTCCTTTCTGTAAATTCTTCTGGCTCGCGACTGGAACAGGTAGTCTACTTAGTCTAACCGGGTAACTTACCCTAGATCAGATTCCATGAAGCGTAGCAAGGCAAGGCAAGGCGGCTCGAGTCAATCGACCCCGGTCAAGCGTCCTCGAGTCCAACCGCCTGCTCTCGGTCACTACCGATCTGGCCCTTCCGGTCTTGACCGCCCGTGCCGCTCGTCAGGTGGCCCGCTTCCTTCTCGACTATGCGGACCAGTTGGAGGCTGAACAAGAGTGATCGGTTGCAGTTGGTTCCGGTTGGTGGATTGGTAGTCTCGGTCTGGACTGACTCCTGAGTTGTATTCTAAACACTTAAACTTATTAGACGTTCAGTTCCACTAGACATTCGCTCCCACCGGGAGTTTCCAAGGGGTTTCGGCTGCGTTTAGAAGTTTCCGATTGCTCTAAATATCAATTCCTTACCAAACTCACTCACTGGTCACAAGGTTTGCTGGTAGATATTCAAGCACACCAACAAGTGGACTAATTGAAGCGGTCATGAATGTGTGTATGTATAATAGGTAACTATAATACGAACCCTAACTCATAAGTCGTACCCATCTTGAATTATCTGTAGACAGAACCCGATAAAACACGACTCTTTCTCATCATGGCCCATCTGTCTGTCTTCATGGTCTCTCTTTTCCATCCGCGAACCCTGTTTATCAATCTATCCACCCAGTCCATCAGTTCTTTTTCTTTACTTTTCTCCTTTCTTTGCTTTCTTTCTATTTTCCTGATCCATTTTTAAGCCGTCATGTGCTGTAAAGGAATGAGGAGCAAGATAGGAGATGCCTCTACCTTTCCCCTTTTCTTTGCTTTTCTTCTCTAGCCCACAGCTACCTGTCTCTCCCGTCTGACTTGCCTTTTCTGCTACCCTCCACCCGCCAACATATCCACGCTCATTCCTTTGCATATTCAGCAGCGTCCATATACAAATCGATGAGACACCCGGCGCTCCAGGCCTGTGTGGGACTTGAGTCGGAACAGTGCTCGCCATTCTTCTGCGTCAACTCCGTAAGCCCGGCCCAGGGGCTGCGGCGAATGTGGTCTTTACATCCCTCGAGGCGGCGGGTGACCTGCTGCAGGGCCTCAACACGGCCCTCGGCATCGTTTGCGCCGCGCCGCATCAGGTCGAACTTCATGAGCGCGCGTAGGAAGAAGCCCGTGGGCCAGAGCCACTCGGGACCCTGGTGGTAGTTGCGACCCTTGGACGTGGCAAAGTCGTCCGAGTCGGACGAGTTGATGTAGTAGGGCCGGTAGTTGAGATCAGCTGGGTCCAGCGTGGCCATGCCCTCGGGACCCCTCAGCACCTGGTCGGCCAGCACCAGGGCGCCGATGGCGTGCTGGGGGTCGAACAAGTCCGGTGCCACCGTCATGGCGATCGGGAAGTTGGAGCGTAGCTGATAGTCCTCGTACTCCTTGCCCGAGCGGAAGAGGTCCTTGTACATGCCGCGGCGGTTGACGATGGACGAGTTGACCGCGTACTTGCTGTCCTCAGCCGGGTCTTCTGGTACGTAGTAGCTATACTCAAAGCTCGCTTTGATGAGGTCCGCCCACTCCGAGAAGGTAATCTCGGAACCGTCTGGCTTCTTCACGCTCTTGTATGGGTAATGACCCTCTTGGCTGATTTTTGCTAGCCACCGGAGGGTGCTGTAGAGGAGCCCGGTGATCTCGACGGCGGCGCCGTCTCGAGGTGTTCCCGGAATACCCTTGGAACCTGCACGCTCACTCTCACCCATCTTGTCCTGCCATGTTCCACAGTTGAGCTGGTTGCCGCCGAAGATAATTCCGTTGGACCAATCGACATCGATCTCGATGTTGAAGCCTTCGTCGCGCATCTGCATGTCGATGTCCGGTCCGGCATTGGCCTCCCGGAATTTCATACCAGAAGCATGACGCTGCATGGCTTCTTGGATGACATCCTGAATCAGGCTCTCCGCCGAGTAGGCTCGCGGGTCGTCAGAAGGAAACCACGTGTCGTCGTAAGGGAGGAATCGCCGCTTGACCTTCCTTGTCAATAGACTAATCCCATCCGGCGCGTACCGAGTGTAGTCTTGAATGCATTGCAGGAAAAACCAGATGGAATCACGACTGTTGTATCGTGGCAGGTTTCCGCTACTGAGCAGGTTCGGAATCATGCCGTGCTTGAGCACACTAGCAAAGGCAAAAATGTGCTCAGCGGCTTCCTCGAACCGACCGGTCCCTAGGTACAGACCACGCAAGGAAATGAACACATCACGACCCCAGCATCGCGCCCATGATACAGCAAAATGGGGCAGCCCAGCCGCCAGCGAGGGTACGAGCTTCTTCGGCCACAGAGATCCAGACTTGACTATGCCAGTCTGTTGTACACTGACCATGGCCAGGCTCTGAAGGAACCACTGGCCGTTTTGCACGTTATCGTTCATAAGCTCCAGGCCTCTCTGCCAAGCCGCACGATACGCAGTGCGAATCACTAGGGCGAAGTAACGCGGCAGGAGGAAGTTCGGGATACCTCGGATAGCATCGAATCGTTCTTTAAGCCATGCTGCAGGTTTCGCCAACCCGGCAAATTCTGCCTGGTGACTTATTCTCTCGAGACGCCCGACAGTGAAGTCCAAAGCCCATTGCCCGTCGCGCAAGTTTTGGCAGAGGGGGTGTGCGAGATTGTTGTCCTTGATGATATCTTTCAGCAAACTCCACCATCCCTGGAGACCAGCGTAGACGAGGTCGCCAGACCCGGGAATATTATACACGCCGTCTTTGCCATCGCTGCCGTCTCGCTCTTCAGCTTCACACCGGTATAACAAGAAGTTGAGATCCACGAGATCAAGGTCAGCCATTGCGACCTTGGCACCAGAAGTGACATAGTTGTCCAAACCGGTCGAGTGCTCGGCGGCTGGGATCCAAGTTTCGAACAGCGCGATACTACCCGGAGGGAACTGATCTCGGACGGTAATCACGGTCTCGTCGCCCTTCACTTCCATGCGGATGCCTGGTACGTCAACGACGCGGCTCGGAAGACCTCGCAGGAATTTCTTGTCGTTCTCAACTTCCTTTTTGGCCTCGTCAGTTGCGTCGACCTCAAGCATCCAGCTGCCTAAATGTCGCGCTTTCGTGCCGCCGAGGTGGACAGCGCTAAATGCACCATTTCCATTTCCATACCCGGGATAAGCGGTGTGGGCAATGAGGAAATACCCCTTTCTCGATTCCGGGTGCACCCGGTGCACAGTAACATATTGATCCTCGTGGTGGATGTGTGTCTCATCGTAACTGTCCTTGCCCATCAACGTGTGGATCTGGTTGAGGAGCTTCTTGACACCGCCAATACCGCCTTTGCCGCCTCCGACCCGGACTTCCTTGGTCGATGATGATTCGGATGTATACAGCCTGGTCTCATTGACAAGGTCCACGAGTTTCGGATATATCTCGTCATAACCCATCACACTGCCAGTCGCACTTGCGCACATGCACACCAGAGCGGCATTTGGCAAAGTATCACGAGCATCCCTCTTTTGGGCGGGAACCTCATTGTCATGTGTGCAGTCCATGAACAGAGCCTGTATAGGTGCGGGCTTGATATTTCGAATTACCTCTCGCATTGGCATGTCGCCGCCGTTGGCCCCGGGGCTAGCAGGGCTGCTCGCGGGGCTAGGCTTTGACAGCTCGTCGACCTCGAAGCTGCCGATGGGACGTCCTCCATGGCGGTGTACCAGCCGACTGAGCTCTCCGGTGCTCCAAGCCTGCATGGCTTCTCGGATGAGGGAGCTCAGGCCCAGTCTCTTCACAAAGACATAGTCCATTTCCTCGGAGCCGGTAAAGAGTTCGGCCACCACATACAAGTTCGGTCGAATACGGCGGGCTTCGTCAAGTATATGTTCAGCAACGTGGAGAGGTGTGGAGTGACAGTTGTCGATTCGGAATCCGGCAAAATACTTGGCTAGCATCTGAGCATATTTGGTCATGTGCTCCCAAAGCCAAGGGCTGTCTTGAGGACCACTGCCGTAGCGAAGTTTGACACAATCTCCCCACACAATAACTTCACGGCGAAGGTAGACGCGGGATTGCGGCCCGGCGTTGTCGACTAGGGCATTGCCAGCCCAGACCCAGCCATTATTGACGAGCACCAGGTCTTCTGGTTTCAGGTGGCTCGATGCTTCGGACTGAGACAGACGAGTAAAGTAAGTCTCAATGAGAGGGCTGTCTTGATCGATGGCGCCTAGTTTAGGGCCATGATCATCCAGACGAACATATTTAATCCGGTTGAAGAGTTGCTGAAGAATATCGCCGATCTCTCTGTCATACTCTTCGTAGAACGGAACGTTGACCGTGTCGAAGATCTGGACCAGCCTGGAACGAATAGTGGCCTCATCTGCCTCGCCCCGGTATTTGCCAAATAATGCGGAAATTAGAGCTCCAGAAACCTGAGGATCGATGTGCCGCCGGAAACGCTCACCCAACCTGTCGTTTCCAAGCAAAGCGTTGTGTGTCAAGTAAGAGGCTATGTCCTTGGGGCTGGCATCTTTCAGGTTCTCAACATCGCCACTTGAAGATGCTCCTGCGGCCCATGCCTCGACTGCAGCGTCCACATCCTTATCAACATTGAGCGCATAGTATTCCCAGAGACGGATCTCCGCAATGACATGCTTCTTGATCCCATCCATGATCTTGATCAGATCATCGACCGAGCCCAGCAGTTTTGAATAACCGAGTTCTTCCAATCGGAATCCGAACTTGAGAAGTTCTGTATCGAGCAGATACGCAGATTCCAACCATGGTGCAGTCGTTAGATTGTAGCCGGCTTCGGGGTGTTCCAGCAGCCATTTGCTGTTGTGCGCAGTGTGGTTGAGGACTATATCCGTGAGGCTCAGAAGAGAGTGGTTCTGTTCCAAGCTATGCACCATCTGCTGTACGTCTTTTTCTCCTCCGGGGAAACATTCCGGGTCCCAACCGAGTTGATCATACAAGCTGTATGGCGAATTGGAAGCGCCCCTGACTTGAAGCGGAGTGAAATGTATCATGTTGTATCCGCGGCCGCTGATGCCCCCCAAGTGTTTCTCCCAGTCCGAGGGATATTTGCCCATGAATTTGCTGATTACAGAAAAGATAGACAAGGCCGGCAACGGCAGCGGCCGACCATCTAACGTCAAGCGCGGAGCAACATCGATGTAGTAGAGAGGTGTTTTCTTGGTTTCGGTCGTGTTCTTGTCATCTGGCATTAGGGAGCTGGATAGCTTCGGCAGCTCGGCATACGTGGTGTAAAAGGCGAATGCGCCGGCTTCATAGACCGGGATGGAGATTTCGATGGTTCGGTTGAAATCAGGAACCAATCTCCAGTGATAGTCAGTATAAGGATCTGGATATATAGAATCTGCAGTCGCTTACTTGAACTCGCGAAACTGGTCTCTATGAAACTGAGCACCTCGTTCGGGGATATTGACCCATAGGCTACCCTGTCTACATACTGATGACGTCCCTTCAATGGTGAAGCGTATGGTTATGGGGTCATTGGATCTCGGTGCCAGATAGATGTATTCGCCCGGCACGTCGGGAGCTCCGTTGTCCTTCAGAGGAAGCAGGTAAACCTCGTTGGAGGTCATTGTCCGAGGGGCCATGGTATTGTGTTAGGCTGTGGTCAATTGCGAACGAGAGAGGCACGAGCTGTGAACCCGCTTCCGACAACACTACCAGCGCAACTGAAGATAGCGATGCGGCTCCAACGTCAAAGGTATAGCATACACAATAGACTGAACAGAACAATTAATGGGTGGGTGTAGACTATGAGTAGGAATAACTCGACCACTGGTGGTCCTTAGGGTGGTTGATTCGGCAGTTTTGCTGGCTTAGGGTGGAAGCATAGGAGAAATCAGATAGAAGGGTCGGTGAGAAGTGGGAGACGGAATTCTCCCTCCAAGATAATGGAAGGGCACGGAGAAAGAGAGCGGGCGTGCGTGAGGGAGTGTGAGGGAGTATTTCAGGCAGTCTGACGATGCTCGATGCCACACAGCAGCTTTCTCCCGGGGCCAAGCAATCGTGATGCGACTGCCGCTAGTCGGAACGACTTTTCGATATAAAGCTTGGCTGCATGGCGACTACTAGACTTACAAGGTACACTCACAGGTACCCGTAGGTGGTTGGGGAAGGAATCAGAGTCAGTCATCAGGCATGGAGTATCTACCAGGAAACCAGCCTATCTACCTACTTATCCTCCTCACATCTGGATGCGGGGGGCCGATATGTTCTACGCAGTAAGTTGGTACGTACACATGCGCACGACACATACCTCCGTAGGTTTTAGGTACCTAGGTAGGTACATGATGCATATGTACCGTACTTGGTGAAGCAGAACCGATGACATCCGCTGCGGCCTTGATCCAGACGCAGGTAACCCTGGACCAGGGCAGGCCAAAGAGGACCAATGGGAAGAAGGAGAGCAGACCGCTACTGCGCAGAAGTCGCAAGGAGAGAGGGACTGGCGGCGCATCGCGAGGTGGGATCCGATATGATGGTGAAAGCAATTAAAACGAATGCCCCTCCGACGATCCTTCGCACCAATGGCGAACTCGCTCAGGCTACTCCGTACATGGTGCATGGCTCTCGACTTCAGGCGGGGCAGTCACTGCGCATGCAGCAGAATGAGCAGAGTCCCAACTGTTTCTGTACCTCCAGGCCGGGGATGGTATTTCACGAAATGACGTAACTATGTTAAAGGGCGGCTGTCGTGATGGAACCATCCACGGAGAGCGGCCGGCAGGAAAAGACTTACCTAGGTAGGTCCCACCTGCAGGTGAGTTGAAGCCGTTCCTTGAAACTGTCGATACATCCATGGATGCACATAAAAGTAGGTAGGTACCGACCTTATGTACTGATTAGTCGGGCCCGTTCCTGAAGATCTTTGATCTCTAGGTACTAATAAAAGTATTCGTCTAATAATACCCATGGATGTCTGGTTTTCGTTGATGAGGTGGAAGGAGGAGGATTTTGACATAGTACCTAGGTAGTTGTGCCCTACTGCCACACGCTGGATGGCGCATGTATTCCGTACACGGTACTACTGCTCGATCTCGAACAGACAAACAGATGGAAACGAGAGAAACCTGAGGAGTCAGACCCACTAGGCCCCAACCTGGTGCCCCATTTCCAACATCGCGTCGAGAAACTCCAGAGTGGAGGTGGGTTGTTACGCCCATTCCTCCACGGGGTTAAGTATTGCAACTAGTGAAAGTCGAGACTGGGACCATACGATAATCTTGAAGTATGTAAATGACAGACTGCAAAAACGCGCATTGAAAACATAGATGATTAATCACATGATGGGGAGGAGAAGAAGAAAAGTAACCACTAGAGAAGAAAAGCGATGCTTAAAAAATGGGAAATTTTGCATATGAACCGCGGCATTTGCCGCGGTTGGTTGAAGCACGGGGGGCACGATGCCACGATGCGACAGGAGGAAGGAGGATGGAGGATGGGATTCTACTCGACTTTTGTTGGCAGTACAGAGTAGGAATCGAGATTTTGTAAAGCGAGGTCCTCGGCAGTAGGGGATATGGAGCAGGCAAGCAGGGCATCTCTCAGGGATACCTAGGTACTGATTAGTGCAAGGCTAGTATTCAAACGCCCATAGTAACATAAGCAGTCGAAACAGGTATTCGATTGAGACAAGGTTGTGAATGGGAATCCGGATATGCAATACTTCGTAGTCCCAGTGTGTCCGAACCGGCTCCCTGGGACAAGAAAGACCTGATGGCCCTTCAAGGTTTGCAGCATAAATAGCACAAATGGCATAACTCAGCTTAATATGGCAAGCGGTGAAAGTTATTCTGCCTCTTCCCTTGCGTCATTGTTCGCATTGCACACACCTGAGTACTGGCACAGCTGGAAAGCCTCGGGCGGCTGAAAAGGGCCTGGAGGCAACTCAATGGTCACAAGCCAGCACCTGGAGGGCATCTCACATCTCACACGCTCGCTCACGGCCCTGTCCGAATTTTTCCTTTTTCCTTTTCCCCCGTGAGCCCATTCGTAAGATAAAACCGCCGTCTTGGTTGTTTCCATGAGACTATTCTGTCGCATCACAACTTCTCTTCATATTTCACCCCTCGGACATCCCAAGGCCCTGTGCATTCCCAGCCGCTTCTTGTTGTATAAGTCGTATTCGTCACAACCCACCACAATGGCGCCCGGCCTATTGACTGTCCATGACAAGAGACATAAAGTCACTGTCGTTGGCTCGGGCAATTGGTAAATGATATTCCTGCTAGGCTCTCCTTGATATTCAAAGCTTTCTATATCCGGAGAAGCTGACGGACAATCTAATCTAGGGGTTCCACGATCTCCAAAATCGTCGCCGAGAACACCAAAGCTCACCCGGAAATCTTCCAAGAGGAGGTCCAGATGTGGGTTTATGAAGAAGAGGTCACATACGAAGATAAGCCCCAGAAACTCACAGAGGTCATCAACGCCCATCACGAAAACGTCAAATATCTCCCCAACATCAAGCTTCCCGACAACCTCGTAGCCAACCCCTCCCTCGAAGACGCCGTTAAAGACTCTTCCATCCTTATCTTCAACCTGCCCCACCAGTTCATCCATAGGGTCTGCGCACAGCTCAAGGGCAAGATCGTTCCCTATGCCCGAGGTATCTCTTGCATCAAGGGCGTGAACGTCACCGACGAGGGAGTCTCCCTCTTCTCGGAATGGATCGGTGACGGCTTGGGCATCTACTGTGGAGCTCTGTCAGGAGCAAACATCGCATCCGAGATCGCCGCAGAGAAATGGTCAGAGACCACCATCGCTTACGATCCGCCGCCTATGGACAGCTCCCGCAACCCTTCGCGAGTGAATACCCCGCGCTCGGCCACACCCAACCGCGCCTCGACCCGAGAATCGGCTGCCGAACTCAGCATCACTCCATTGGCCGGTATGCAGCATAAAGACGCTCGCGGTAGGACCAGCAAGACGAAATTAGTGCCTGTACCGACCGAATACCCACCGCTTGACCATGATACGTTCCACAGCCTCTTCCATCGCCCCTACTTCCACGTGCGCATGGTCTCTGATGTTGCTGGTGTCTCTCTCGGTGGTGCCTTGAAGAATATCGTCGCCCTTGCAGCCGGCTTTGTCGACGGAAAGGGATGGGGTGACAATGCCAAGGCGGCTATCATGCGTGTCGGCCTTCTGGAGATGGTCAAATTTGGCAAAGAGTTCTTCGGAGAAACCGTCTCGGCCGGGACCTTCACAGAAGAGAGTGCCGGCGTTGCGGACCTGATCACGAGTTGCAGCGGAGGCCGAAATTTCCGCTGTGCCAGGAAGGCTGTCGAGAAGGGAATCTCGGTCCAAGAGGTCGAGCAGACAGACCTCAATGGGCAGATGCTGCAAGGTACGAGCACGGCCGAAGAGGTGAACTCATTCCTGAAGCGACGGGGGCTTGAGAAGGAGTACCCGCTCTTTACCGCGGTCTACAACATTCTCCACGGACGCAACACCGTGGACGATATTCCAGAGCTGGTCGCGAGGACTGCGTCCTAAGAGGCTGCCGAGATACGAAGTAGATGCCTAGATTCCGGAGAGAGTGGTCTGAACACATGATATCCCATGGAATAGACGGTCCGATAGATCTCATACAACTAGATCTCATAACCTTTTTTACTCTATAACTATTGCATTGTCCTATTTGTAATGTCTACTGTCTTACTCGAGAAAATGAAATAGATATTCCAATAATAAAGAACTCCCCACTGACTAAAACAACACACCTGGTGCGTGTGAGCGCGTGATAGCCCAGGGATACCCGTAAATGAAAATAGCCACATGTTCGCACACGTCTAATCAGAACAACGAGGGATTTCGAGAGCAATTTCTTTCTTCACCAATCCCCAAGCAATCTAGTCTTCTCCTCACCCCAGCCACCCTGCCGTTCTTCCCCCTGCTGCTGCTGCTGCTGCTGCTGCTGCCATCTTCTTGCCCCCCTCCCCCCTCTCCGTCCCCAGCCCATCCACCCACCCTCATCCCGCCCCCGCGCTCCTCCTGCTCCTCCTCCTTCCTCCGTCCTCTCGCCGTCGCCGAAGACCGGCTTCAGGACCGCGTCGTAAACGATCCACAGCGCGTTCACGAACACCAGCAGACACACGGCGAGCCAGCGCTGCATATTACCCCGGTCATCGTCGTGGTCGGCGAGCCGGGGGCCCAGGACCCTGACGAGGAGGAACAGCGGCCGCGTGAGGCCCAGCACGAGCGCCCGCCCCGCGGCGGCCCGCCACGTCGTGATCGCGTACGCCGGCAGCGCGTCCAGGTAGGCGACGTAGTCCTCCGGCAGGCCGTGCTCGCGCGCCCCGTCCCGCAGCAGGCTGAGGTACCGCAGCGAGGGCTGCGCGTAGTCCGGGTCCGGGCGCCGGATCGGCGCGAGGAGGCGGCGGTACCATTTTTTCCCCTCCTCTTCCTCCTCCTTCTTCTCGTCGTCGTTGTTGTTGTCGCCGTCATCCTCGTCCTCGTCACCGTGTCCCGGGGGAGAAGGTGAAGGAGAAGGAAGAGGAGGAGTAGGAGGAGACGAGGGTACGTCGGGGATCCGGGGCGCGTATAGGGTGTGCGCGAGGAACGGGCGGGGCGGCAGCTCCGGCACGGGCGGCTTCTCGGGGACGTGCACCGAGGGCGGCGGCAGCGCGACGCAAGGGGTCAGCACGTCCCGGTAGGACGCGCCGGGGACGCCGCCGAGACCCTCGGTCCGCTGGATCGTCGCGTAGTCCTCGGGCGTGACCTCGTAGACGACGCCGTAGAGGCCCTTGTTCCATGTCGGTTTCGGCGCTGTTACGGCGGCGGCACTTCCACTTCCCCTCCCACGTCCATTTGCCCGTCTCGTTCCCGAAGAAGGAGTCGGGGTAGTATCGTAGTACGGAGAAGGGGGAGGAAGAGAAGGAGGGAACTTGGGCGGATCGCCCGGGATGGGGGGCTTGGGGATCTTGCGCGGCGTCGTGTTCGCGAACGCGGGCTCGGTGTAGGGGAGGCCAGGGAGGTCGAAGCACAGGTCGAAGGCGGGCGCCGAGACGTTGATCTGGCTCAGCGGCCGGATGCCCCGCCGGCCGAGGAAGGTCGCGGCCGCGAGGTTCGAGCCGTAGGCCAGGTAGAGGACGGTGGACGGGGTCGAGGCGGCTGGGGTCGTCGGGGCGGGGCCGCCATCGGGGGACGAAGAGGAGGCGGCTGCTGCTGCCAGGCGTTCGGCGGAGGTGCGAGGGATGCTGGAGATGGGAGGGTAGGAGGACGGGGCCGGCACGGGGATCAGAGGAGAGTCCCAGATCCGGCGGAAGAGCTGCTGGGCCTCTTCGTGCGGCCGGAAGACAGGCTCGCGATGACCCTCCTCCAATGCCGCACCCTGGTCGGCGATGTGCTCACTCGAGATGGGCATTGCGTGATGGGTACGGGGTAGGATGGACGTGTGGAGGTTGGAATCTTCGAGCTAGGTGTGGAGATGCAGGGGCGTCACGTCACAGATCTCGGGGCAGAAGTTTATGGGACCGAAAAATGTGTCTATTGTGATCTCTCCTGGGCAATTCTATGGCTTTGTGTCGATAAGTTCGTCAGTTATTTCATCCGGTCACGCGGAAACATCAGCAGTGATTTCCAATCATGCGGCCATGCCCAGGTGCTGCACTGGAGCTGTCGTATGCGTCACCACCTGGGGTGGAGGAATCCTGAGGTCCTTAGCTCCGAGCTCCGAGCCCCTATCTACATAGCCCCTGAATCCCGAATGTAGAACTATCCTCAACGCCATCACTCACGCCTTTCCGCACTTCTTCGTTGAGTGACTCGTTCCCGGTGCTCAAGTTAATCTGACGATATATATCTCTCAGCGAAGTGTTGAGGCCTGTGCGGAGGCCTCGCCCCTTATTGTTCTCTCTCGCCCTGTTGGGTTATTGTTATCCTTGTGTGATGCAAATTACAAAAGGCAACCATCTATGATATCTCTCAGCGAAGAACCTGATAGTAATCATAAGTTTCTATTCTAAAGATTATGTGAAAAGCTGACACCAAATATGCCTCAACGATGGCGGTAGTTGTTTAAATCCGTTGTCTACGAAGCCTGCATACGTTGAAGTCAGCATCTACTTACAGACAGCCCGTCTCAGGAGAATATGCGTACCCGAAGTCATACGAACGAAATCTCTTTCACGATCGATTTTTCCATGCAGAAGACTTGAATGTGGTCCATAAGCGATGGCGTCAGAAACCTACGGCCGGTTAAAACCGCGACGTTGCAGTTAGATCTTGTATTTAGCGATGATGTGAACAGGTTTTTCACTCATGAAGGTAAAAGCAAGTCTTTTAGATACATCATGGTTTTCGACGATTACGCATATGTGTAGGTGATCAAGTAGGGCAGTTGAAAGCAGTATAAAGTGGACAAGAGCCACTCTCCCATATGCTATCTATATCATAGCCAACAGCTGCGAACAGAGCAATCAGATAGAATCGGACGTTCGCACATCTACCGCAAAAATCAACCAACCGTCGAGTGTTACCTTTACTATGGATCCCGCACGTCAGACCAACTGGCCCGCCATCAGGGACTTCGTACCTACAGCCCACTCAGACACCTACCCCTTTATCTCAGCAGCAGACGCCGACCTCACAGGGAAGTCCGTCCTGATAACCGGGGCGTCGAGAGGCATCGGCAAAGCCATCGCTCTCAGCTTCGCCGCTGCGGGCTGCTCGCGCCTCGCCGTCGTCGCCCGGACCGGAGTGGCCGCCACCACCGAGCTCGAACAAGCCATCGTCGACGCCGCGCGAGCCGCCGGCCGGGACGAGCCCCGAGTGCTCGCCATCTCGGCCGACATCACCTCGGAGGCGGACGTCGACCGGGCCGCATCGACGGTGGCCGAGGCGTTCGGCGGCGCGCTCGATGTCCTGGTGAACAACGCGGGCCGCGCCGAGGCCATGCTGCCCGTCGCCGCGTCCCGCGTCGACGACTTCTGGTCGGCGTGGGAGGTGAACCTCAAGGGCCCGTACTTGTGCACGCGCGCTCTGCTCCCTCTCCTGACGACATCGGACACGCGGACTATCATCAACGTCTCCAGCGCCGGCGCCCACATGCTGACGCGCGGCCTGCTGGGCTATCAGACGGCCAAGTTTGCGCTCTGTCGCTTCACCGAGTTTCTGGTCAAGGAGTACGAGGGGCAGGGCTTGGTCGCGGTGGCGCTGCACCCGGGCGACGTGCTGACCAATATGACCCAGGTCATGCCCGCGGAGTGGCGTGGCGTCTTCGTGGACAAGCCGGAGCTAGCCGCGGATACGATGGTCTGGCTGGCGAGGGAGAGGAGGGAGTGGTTGAGTGGGCGGTTTCTGAGTGCCACGTGGGATATGAGGGAGCTGGAGGAGAGAAAGGCGGATATCGTACGCGATGATCTGCTGAAGTTCAGATTGACGTTGGGATAACTGAGGAACTGTTAAAACTCATCCATCATACCATCTTTAATCAGTTCGCAAGTCCTTCGACACTCGCTTGCTTCATCGCGATCCCCTCCCCCCTCCCCGGCAGCTTAGATGTGCTTATTATTATGAAGGCTCATATAAAGGCCTCGCCGCTTATTATTCTATCTCGCCTTCTTAAGTTATTATTATCCTTATATAATATATTTGCATAGAACAACTATCAAGATATCCTTGTGTAATGTAACTGCATAAGATAAACATTAAGATAAAAGGCACATATATGGACATGACTTCCTTTATAGATGGTTGCCTTCGGTAATTTGCATTACATAAAGATAACAATAACCCGACAGGGCGAGATAGAACAATAAGGGGCGAGGCCTCCGCATAGGCCTCAACATTGTAAAGCAGGTTCTAATCTCTACTGAGATATGTGTTGAATCATTCCTTTATGCTTTACAACAGCTTGTCATTATCTAGCAATATAGTCATATTGAACTAGGCATTTCGGAGAATCACAATTCAAAGTATTCAGACGTGGTTTTCATGTTGCAAGGTTGGATTTTTGTCACCCATACACCCGTCAGGGATATTATAAACAATATTGTAAAGCAGCATAAGCAGGACTAAGATAACCGAATAATCACTATGATATGGATTATTCCATAATAAATGTCTGCTTATTCGAAAGTCAACTAAAGCGCCTTCCAACACCCTGACCTGCATGGCCACGCTTGCTTACCCCTGAGGGTAACAATATGTAAACACAACCATCCACTCCGGCTAGCAATTAAGTGATGTAAGCATGTATAAGTATAAATGAAGAAAATGACCTCCCTCTTATCAAATCATGCCTGTCTGTCCGTCGTTCTAGTTCTATCGCTTTCCCCCTCCTCTTCTCCCCGGCAAGTAATACGGACCTAGGTAAGCCTCAAGTTGCAAGTCTATAGCAGACCGGGAGGCCCGTTATCATTATCTTGGTTCTCTGAACCATCTGTTATCCTTTGGATGTTGGCTGTTATCTGCTGGTTGGCCTTGGCTTCCGAATTCCGTTGATCGGCATCTGCTGATCGCCTTCTGGCGTCTTTTAGTCGCTCTTGTTCGTGCACTAGCCTTTGGTTCAGGTATGCTAGGACATCATTAAGCGCCTTGATGATGGGTTCGCGTTTCCGCCCGCAAGAAGGGGCACTTGCTTTTCCTCCAGCTGGTTAATCTCCTTTCTGATCTTGTTTAGCCCGCTCTGTACGCATTGTTGCGCTGTTCCGAGCTTGGCAATGGCTGATAGGGCTCGAGCCGATTCTATCGCTTTCTGGGGGATATTGCCGTGCTCGAGTGTGGTTTTGCGCTCACCTAGGATCTGGTTAATGATACGCTGCTGTTTTGCCGCACTTTTTGTATGCGAGCGAATCGTATTCATAGCCCCCGTAAGACTGGAGAGATAGAACACTCTAATATCAAGCATCTTCCTCTGGTGCAAGAGTGCTAAACGTTCTTGATGCTTAAGCTCCGCGAGGTGTTTCTCTATTTCTCGCACGACAGCTCGATGCTCAGAAAGGCTGACTGTGTTGACGTCTCTGTAAGCTTTGCCAGTGTGTCGTTGCTGATCGGGCTTAAGGGTCTGGGACCGATCACGAGATCGGCGCCCTTATCTTCGTCTTTGTCGAAACTGGCCGAGTCTTTAGACGAGTGTATTTTCTTGCTTGTACGCCCCAGTCCGACGGAACTTCGTGCGGCGTCTTTGCCCTGGCTACAGCCCTGTGGTTGGTCTCCAGCTTCGAGATTCCAAGCTGGATAGACGTTGGCTTGACGCAGCATACCTTTAAGTTGTTCGTCGAATTGCTCATGCGCGGGCAGCCATCCATCGTCTCCGTCCAGGCCAAGTCTCTCCAGGTACCATCTCTTGAGGTACCATCTCTTGAGGTACCATCTCTCGAGACGCGCAGTGGGTTGGGATAAGACAGAGACAGAATCGTATACGCGGACATGTTTCTCGGCTACAGATACCAAACACTGAACCCAATGGTTTTGGTTTAGATTTAGGGGCTGCAGCACCTGATACTCGGTTTCTTTAGATGGGGCATGGCTAGGATGCAGAATTGTGTTAAATCGGAACGCGCTGGGGCGCGCAGTAGCTATGGCAGCGGTAATAGCGTTGTTGGGGATGTTGTTTAATAGCTGCCCCTCTCTTATAGAGGCCAAGGCCCTTTGTAGGTCGTGATGAGGCGCGGTGCCGAGCAGACTGCATAATTTGAGACGTGAGCGGTCGAAGTCTTAGAGTTCGTTGTTGAGTTTCGGGTCTCCCTGGTTGTCGTTATTATTATTATTATTAGTATTGGGTATCAAGATAGGGGTGTCTTCGTTCTGGCCTGCCGAGTGTTTGATTAGAGACTTGACGATACTGAGGTTACGACGTTGTTGCTTTTGGCTGGGAGACGCAGACGCAACGTTATCTGGCTCTGCCGGGACTTTTCTCTTTAAGAGCTTTGGCGTTGATAATTCAAAACTGTTTGTTTCGTCCGATGGCGTTTGAGGGTAACGCTCGAGTCAGAACGTGTCTTTGTCTTTTTCGAGAGGAGATATCTGTTGTTGCTTTGAGTCCTCTGGTAAAACTCAATAGCCCAAGTGAGGTTTCTGATGTGTGGAACTCCTTCGGGGTGGTTTTAGAAGGAACCTCGTCGCAACACTTGTTCTTGTCGCTATTATTGCTACCGTCTGAAGACGAAGCCGGAGACTCTGCCATGCATGATAAAGCGCCGAGGCTGTCGGCCATGGGCGAGCCTCCCCTTCCTCGCTCGGGCTCCTCTGAAAGCTGGTCCTCCTGCGAAGTTGAAGCTTCTGAGGTGCCCAGTTCCCGAGGTGTTTCCTCTAGGGACCTCAAGGACCTCTCGCCTTGTTGAGGCTAGGCCATAGTAGCAGGTTTATATTCCTGCTAAGGTCTTGCCGAAGAAGATGCTTCTCCTTAGAGAGGAGGTTGTGTAGCTCGAGACTTAACCTTGTGCGGAGGGGTAACGGATTCCCGGATAGGTGCAAGTTGACATCTTTGATTTTCTGCAAGTCTCGGTCGCGCTTTATCTCTAAGCTAGCATCGATAGCAGAAGGAGGAGGGCTAAGCTTTTATCCAAGGTCAGCTGGTTTAGGACCTGGAGAGGAATAGAGAGGGAGTGGGAGTAGGAGTGGAAGTGGAAGTGTGCCTGGGAGTATACCTGGCAATGTGACTAGTAGTGTGACTGGGAGGGAGTGGTAATAAGAGTAGCTGAAGCAGCAGTAGCAGGAAATATATATAAATAGAGGTAAGTGGTGTATAATATTATAGCAAGATAAGACGGATAAGGTATAGAGACTTACCGAGTTGGTTGCCATAGAAGACGTCGGGGAGACAGTAACTGGGTGTAGAGACGAACGAGTTGGTGTAGAGACGAACGAGTGGGAAACAGACTTGAAGATCTGGACGATGAAAGATGGGTATATACATACGCAGGCAGACTAGTACACAATTGGTACAGATGAGTGCCTATATACATGTACGTAATACCCGCAATCAATGCGAGTGATGGGAGTAGAAGTGAATCAATGAGTTGACGAAGAAGACGAGCTGACGTTTATTTAGTTAAGTGAGGCGAGGAGGGTTGAGGTTTGAATATCGAGCTTTGAAGCCGAAGCCGAAGTCGAGGTCGGAGTCGAGGTCAAGGTTAAGATCGAGATTATAGAGAGGGGAGGATAGAGATGAGGAAGTTCATGTTGAATGGAGGTGTTGAATGATGAGACGAGTAATGTGTTGTTTATCTAACAATATCCTTTTGGCGCAATGGCCCTGAACATTCAACAGGAGGGGGGAGGGGAAGGAATAGGTACTTATATATATGTTATAGGAAGTAGGAAATACTACAAAAGGAAGTCATGTCTCGGGTTATTGTTATCCTTAAGTATGCAAATTACCGAAGGCAACCATCTATGAACCTGCTCTACAAAGTACGTATTATACCTAGGTATATTAGGATTCGATTAAGCAGGTATTTCTTATAGAATAATCCATATGATTAACCTGTGTTAATGAGTGGTAAAGGTATGTATTATGTCACTCTGGGCACGTTTGTATGTGGCTGTCGTCTATCCAAACTTTTCTTTCGACCATCCTGCTCACGATCAAGCTGTCAACTTAGCAGGTCTTTCTGTGTGCAGTCTGCTTGCCTTTCAGCGTCGTTTATACCACTACCAGCCGTGATACTTTTTGAGCGAGAGGCGATGTGTACCTTAAGGGTTATCAGGTCTTTGTACAGTATGGTATTAATAATACGTGGACGTGCCCGACTTCCTATACATGGTAGTGTTCAAGTGAGACGTCCTATGTTGCCTGTCCTTCCACTGTTCTCGAACCTCTTTCCAGCGAGACACCGTAGCAGTACCACGGGGAGCCTGAGTCCCTTAGGAGAGAGGCTGGGCACAAGATCCTCTCATTGACCATCTCGACGGAGGGGGCATAAGAAAATTTGGTTCAGACGCCATCCCATGCGTCATACACTCCTGTTTCTTTACCCCTATCCAAAACACCACAACGCGCCTACTTTACTCAAAAAATGAACCAGACGAAAGAAAACATGAAGGTATAAAGTCTGAGTGCAGACGAACTCCCCAACCCACCACAGAACGCCCTTTTATATGAAAGCTTCCAACGCAGAATATGGTGCTATGCTAAGCCATACTCAATATCGATAATAGCATGCAGGAGATGGTTGTATGTACGTCGTATACTCGTTGAGAGGTTCGACTTATGATCAGGATAGTCGAGTCGTGAAATGAGTGTCGGTTCTGGTATCATCCAGCCTGTGATATCGATCAAGTTCGCTGAGTGACATTCCACTTCTTTCGCTCCTTCTTGGGTTTCTCAGCAGCGCCACCAGAGCCCGACATGAACATGCCAGGCTGGGAAATTGTGCTATCCCTGGCGCCAGGACCAACTAGGTTGCCTTGGGTGTTGACGGCAACTGTGCTGGGTAGACCTTTGCCGAGCTCGTACAGTCTATCCTTCTTTTTGAGGTACTTGCGACGCCAGATGCAGGCCCCAACCCAGATACCCGCAATACCCACCACGACAATCACGATCATGATGACCCATTGCCAGTGTGTTGAGAGCCTGGGGTCGGCGGGTTAGTACAGGGCCGGGGCGAAAAGGATGGCCTTTGGAGAGCTTACCAATCACCACCACCACCTTGTTTCTTTCCTGAACTGGAAGCCGCAGAACTGGAACTTGTTGCAGCGCTTGATGTAGCTGCCGCAGCCTTGCCTTGGCAGAAACTATTGTACCAGCTCTGTATACCTGACAGGTCTGAAGTGGCACAGACACTGTCACAAATACCGGTCGAAGCGGTCTGGAAAGCTGTTAACCGGCTGTCTGCACAGAAGCAGCTGTCGTACGTGGCCGCATCAGCAGTTGGGGCGGCTGGTGGAACGCAGGCGCCATTCACATCGTATAGCGGACCACAGTTGGCTGCACACGATGGCATTGCCCCGAACTCTACTATGGTTGTTTCGGCTGAGGGTACGGTTAGTCATTGAAAATGCGCATAATGCACGGAGTTGTCAGATCTTTCGTGATTGCAACAGTGGCAGACATACCCATTGTGAAGATGGTCTATTTAGCAAGGCACGATTGCCGGTGTTGAGATATCTGACTTTTTTGGAATCGCGTCGAAAATAGTCCAGACAGATGTTTCGATGGTTCGATCACCAGCCGGTGAATCGTAGATGTGTTGGCAATTCTGTAGCGCTTATGTCGATATCGAAAACGCGGTGTCACGACTCCAGGAAGGACAAGTCGGCGCAGTACGGGAAGGGCGGGAGGCGGTGCAAATGAGGGTGGAGGCGTACGATCGAGGGAGCTGCTTGGGTGATGACGACGATGATGGTAGTCTCGGTTGGTCGCTCGCTCGGTCGAAGATGGAGGGACTAAGTAGAGGAAAATACCAAGACTGGCAGTGATGGGGACGAGATTCAGAATGTGGGTGTTGTCGATGACGGGAATGCGAGATCAAGCCAGGGGGAGACGGGTTCTTGGCTAAGGTGTCCACCTCTTGTATTTCAATTGCAGCACATGGTCGTCGTGACAGTGAATCGTCTTGTTATTTTGTCGGCGATGAGTATGGATCGAAGCGACAGTGGAGCGTGTTTGACGATGGGGGAAACAACGAGCGTGGGTTTGGTGATGGACCGAAAGAGGGTGGATGGTAGAGGGTGGGTGGATGGTGGTGGATGGCAGGTGGTGATGGGATGGGATGGCAGGGTGGAAAAGAGTGAGTGATGGGTGACCCAGGGCCCAGGGGGGGGATTTCAGGTGAAGGTGCGGGCGAAATGGGTGCGAGGTGGAGGTGGACGTGGAGGTGGACATGACCAAGAATTGAATTGGTTGGTGATAATAAGTCCAGCTGGCCCGGCTGAGGCGGGTGAGTGAGCCAGCCTCTAGCCTCTAGTTAGAAAGTAAAAGACTTGAGGTTAGGCATGCGAGTGGTACATGGCTTGTGCTTTGAAGCAGGTACCCTTACGGAAAGATTGGCTGAGAGATGTACAGGTTTCACTTGGTTATAAAAGTCACACTTGCTTTGGATCTGCTAGGTCTTCTTGGCATTCTTGTTACCGCCAGGGCTTCAGCGCTTTCTCCTGGCGGCTGGACTGAGCGCTACAGGCTGCTCCAGCTAGTGGCTGTTACAGGCACAGATGCTGTACAGCGTGAGAGCTGGAAGCATCTACAAAGTAATACTGAAAGACACACTAAACTCGGCTATATCGGAACCAACCTTGAACTGAAGGTCTTGTCTTCACTGTGCATGTGGAAAGCCTTGAACTCTCTTCATTCCGTATCCACTGCGCTACACGTGTACTTATGTAGGTACATGTCCCCATACTTGCCTAGGTATGTACCTAGGCAGCCAGCCACAAGACAGTTTCCTCAGGGGAATGCATCTATTCTAGATTCTATCCTTGGTGCTTCAAGGTTGCATCCTTATTCACCTCACGCTTTCGGAAAATCAACATCCCAAAAGACACACGGAAACGGAGTGCTAGTTCTTGATAGTGTCATCCGCATCAAATGAGTTCAATGCATGTCAGCAATCACGCGTCTTCATCTGTAGCCTGCCTGCACCGCCAGGCCCGCCAGTCCGCGACAAATGGATTGGCCAGGCACCAGGTACGAAGAACCATGCTCTCAGTAGGAATGCCCGTGAAGCCACTCAACGTCATTCACAATTTCCGAGTCGTCTGTCATATTCCATCATTATCATCATCATCGGGTCTGAAGCAGACACAAGCCCGGAACCCTCTGTATGTACTTACATGTTGTACCTAGGTAGTTATTAACTTGAGTTTCAAATCTGTACATGCGTACATGTACCTAAGCCAAGGTAAGATATGGTTGAATGCCGGCACATTGGTGCAGCATACTGCTGAAGCTTATTTGGCTCAATTCCAATGCATGTTATTAAGCGAGTGTCGCAAATATGAAGAGTGGAAGGCGGAACACTCGGCAGGGAGTGACAAAGCGAGCGAAGCGACCTTGGCAGAATAAAGAAAAAAAAAAAAAAAAAAAAAAAAAAAAAAAAAAAAAAAACACAACCCGATGTCAGCTCGGCGTCAGCGTCGCGTCCCGTCCAAGACTCCAGACATCTTTTAGCGAATACGCCAGATTGCCAAGCCTCTTATTATTACGGAGAATCTCGTGTTCCTTGTAACTCGGTAGAGACACAGACTCGATAAGGGTACTAATAGTAATCAAGACATCCATTCTCTCGGCCGAAACCCTTTCTGTGTTGCTTCTCTTTTGCTTCCCCTCTGCCCCTTCGTAGCTCCAGAATACCAAGACAGAAGACAACCTTGAAGAACGAATTGGCAGCTAAACACACTTGACGTAACTCCATCCTTCCTTTTAGGAGGCGATGGGGACGAAATTGGAAGCTCTCAATGAGAAATTAAGGTCCAAACGAACCCTGCATAATGTATCTGAGCAGTCTGCCTTCGCGCTTAATTCCGCATGCCAAACATGCCGTTTGGGCTACCTCTAAATGATGAAGCCGCTTTCGGTAATCATACTTACTTATGTATATAGGTATGTCATTTGGGTCTGGTCTAGCTCCGTGATGACGGGCCACGCGAAATCATATGAAGGGTAAGATCGGTCAAAGAGCCGGTGTCTCTCTCGATACGGAGCACAGTTATGCGAAGCATCACGCTTACGTTGGCAGGCAGGCTCACCCAGACCCTCCCTAATCGCAGGACCGATGACAGAATGAGCTGCAATGTATTGTCGATGGTTCCTCGGTAGGCCTAGCATACCAACCTTTCTCAGGAGTGTTTTACCCTATTATGGAACTGACTTCTACAGTATCGCTCGCATGGTTCCGCGCTTCTTCGTTGACTGGCTCATTTTCCAGTGCTCGAGATGGAACCTCGAACCCACGATTACCCACTATAGATCCATGATGGAGCAGATCCGTTGATTCTGTACAGCTTTACGCTCCTGTACTATCTCGAGGGGCATGCACTGGCTGCGCATGCACTGGCTCACACACACGCGAGGCCGGGTCAAAACTCGTCAGAATCTCGAATGGTGATTCTGAGGATGTGACTTTCTGCCCCGACGGATTTCGGCTCTCGAGGCTTAAATAAGGCGGTCGATTGCTTTGCAGGATGTGAAAGGCCTGGTCAAAAGCATCACGGTGGTGCTGCGAAATTGCATTGCACATGGACAACAGTGACCCAAAAAGGGCGAGAGAGAACGATCAGGGGGAGGCCTCCACACAAGCCTCAGCAGCAGTAAAAACTCAATATCGGCGTGTATTTGGGTCCATCCCTGGTCGAAAGCATGTTGAGACTTGTGATCGGAGTGAGATGATTCATCGGAAGACTGATCAATGAGCCCCAGGTAGATCAGTGTTGGGGCTTTGAAGGCGTGCGCCCTGGATACTCACCGACGAGCAAGACAAAGTCATGGGTTTACTTCCCGATGTCATCTTCTGCTACAGCCACTCCCAAGTGGCTGTCTGCGAAACAAGATTATAATACGTAGATGAGGCTATTGCTCCCGCAACGTTCCCTCGAAAGTTTCCTGGTGCAAGAGCCTCGTCAAAACATTGAACCTCATCTATACCAATGCCGCGGATACGAAGACAAACTCCACTCTCATCCTTCAACTCAGCGTTCCCACCCCTCGGGAATATCAAATGTCGGCGTCACGTCTATAAACCATATAAGATAGCTAATCGTGGAAGTAGAAGGGGGATAATCGGATAAGCAGGATTCTATGGATTAATCCACAGGGGAAAAGCTGCTTAAATGGTTGTCTTGTGTAATTACATTACACAAGGATAACAACAGCCCAAGAGGGGGAAAAGCTGCAAGTTCGGATATGAACAGATGATAAGTATAGCAAGCTCTAGCATAGTACTAATATCCTTGAGCTGAGTAGAGTGAGAGACCCAAAGTCTTTTGCACTCGTCTTATATTTAGGAGTTATACAAGCTTTGTGAAGCCCTGTGACACCCGTCAAAATTGTATATCCCTTGGGGCAACTGATATACATATACCATCTTCCTTATACGACTATCCTATAATGTCTATAGTCGTTTTACGAACTTTTACTATCCTTAAGGGGTGTGTACTCCATACTAAGTCCCGTGATGTCAGGGGTATCCCTGAGAGACACAGCTACCTCGCCGTTACGTCAGAATAGCCTAATGGTTTTATATGCATATAGTTCTCACCCTTCTCCCATCGAAAGATTAGGAGGGAAAGAAATGAATGTCTATTCTACCTCTAACTATACTAGCTTCCGCTACCCTCCTGTGACCCTTATCGTGACTATTCTTCACCCTGTATATAAAACCATCACACGTGAGCTCTGTTCTTATGTTCGGTTTGTCGTATTAAAACCTACAAGTGAGGAAGAAACATTGTGCCTCCAACCTGCAAAGTCATTTCTATTGCTTGCAGCAGGGAAACAGCACTTTCTTAAAGGTCAACTCCCATCCGGAATTGATGCGTCGTTCGATCGAGTTGCCAGAGTGTGGAGCAATAGCAGGTGAAGCACTGGATAGCCACGTGGACACATGAGAGGCGTGGTCTCGTCTAGGTATCAGGCATCTGCGAACGATATTGTAGTAGGGTCTCCCAAACCTAGTGCCAAGGTTGCTAGTTGAATCTATACTCTACAATATCACAAGACTCCCTTCAACGTAAATGTATCTTGCCTTCCTCCTGCGCGTCATACCAGTGGTAAGAAGGTATTTATAGATTATAAATAATCTTATACTCGCGCCCAGATTAATAGATTGTAGTCGAGGGGAATTTCGTCATGTCATGGTTTACAAGTTCGGCCAGACTGGGCCAGTAGAAAACAGAAAAACGTGGTAGCCTACGACGGCATTCGTTCCTAGTTATTTATTTACAGGACTGATGACAGTCTTGAAATAGAAATGACGTATTAGGCATCAGATAGTCAGGTCGGGGAAGGATTTATTATTAGGCAACGAAACTTGAGAGCTGGATGTGCGGCTTGGATTCTCGTGCTGCAGAGTTCGTATAGAGAATCTAACCCGCCAATCCATCCACTATTGATCGGCATCACCACGTTGCCTCATATTGTTCGTATATCATAAATTCAATTGTACAGCTGTATCATACATGGACTAACATCTCTTTTCTATAAATTGGCATGTGTCCGCTTCTTGCTGTCGAGACTTGATGACCAGATTCTTCGGGGTTCATCCTCGTAACCGTCGTTTCCCACTGCACATTCGACGCACGAAAATAACCCTTCGTAATCAGGTCCATCAAGCAAAAGCTGAAAAGCATAGAAGGAAACCAAGACGCAGCGATGCAGGTTAAACTAGCCTTGGTCTTTTGCACCTTTGTGGGGATGATAGCGGCCAAGTGCCGCGGGGGCGGCGGCACCGGTGACGATACCCCGGACTGGCCATCCGTAGACTTCGTCAAGGCGGCGGTCAACAAGGTCTGCGAGAACGGCGACTTCAACGGAAAGTACCAGGGCAACGAGAAGCGCGACTACAAGTACACGGTCAACCCTTCGGATAAGAACACGATCGTTTCGGGAAACCACTTCCGGTTCGCGATCGAGCGCATCAAGTCGGACCAGAGGGACCTGGGGAAAGACGAGTGCGTCGACGGACTCAGCAAGGAAGTGACCGGCTGCTGGTACGGCGGCACCAGCTCCTATACGAATTGGAAGTACACGTAAGTTTCCGTCCCTGGACTCGTTAACTCTGCTCTCATGTTCATCTCAATGACTAACCAACTATCCGACTCGACTCGCAGGTCGGAGCCTTTTACACCGAGTGGGAAGTCGGATGAAAAGATTAAAGATCTGACTGTAGACTACCACTAGAGTTCTCGAGTCTGGTAGTCCCAAACGAGATCGATCGGGTTCGACAAAGGATTGAACAAGACGTCAGGGGTGTCGTCAAATGGCTACTGTCTGGAAGAAGTAGCATAGATTATGTCAGCGAATGGCATGATACCCATGAATGTTTGGCGGGCGAAGGGGAAAGGGTGGCTTCGGCGAGACCGATGCATTAAACACAACGCCCGGGCAAGGATACGGTGTCGGGTCCGGATTCCAGGTTTCGGGGCCTCGGCACCGGGTCTCAAATCCCGGCGCCGGCGATGGTTCGATGGTGGCCTCACGCGAAATTCACACCACATAACTGACCTCGGTTGTGGGCGCGGTCCCATACACATATTCGGCCTTATTCAGTACAAGACCCTCACGGCGGTCTGCTCAAAGTTTCCTGCATGAGAGACAAGGCTTCCCCTCCTGCCACATTCGTTACCGATGGGGATGCTAATTCGCCGGGGCCTGAAACCAAAAGGATCGTGAATTAACACAGCTGAATAATACAGCCCCCAGACTATCTAGTGCCTGGCATCAATACAAGGTCATCAGAATTTGATTATATAAGTGCTGGTGACTCCCAGATCATCTTCTCGACGGCAGAAGACGTTGGTAACCAAGTTAATCGCCGTCTCGTACCATCTTGTGACCTTATCCCCTCTCTCACGGTATCACGGAGCTCGCACGCAGAGGCCACGCCAAAGCACAGTCCGCCACCCTTCCCACTCATCATGAAATCCACGCTTTCTCTCCTTGCCGCCGTCGGTCTCGCCGCTGCGCAAACGACCCTGGTCCCGGATGAGCCCATAACCTTCTTCGCGTCTCTATACACGGAGTCATCGAACTGCAGCGGCGGCAAAGTCAAGGCTTTCTTGGCGGATCCGGGCTCCTGTGTGAACATCGCCGTGCCAGCGAACGGATCTGCCATGATGCGAGTCGCCGACGTGTCACACGACTTCCTGGGCGCCTGGTCCGGGCCTGACTGTACTGGGACGGTCGTCATGGTGGCCAGCTCGCTCAACACGTGCGAGGACTTTGGAGACTCCGGGGTCGCGATCCAGAGTTGGAGCAACGATCAGAGGATTTTTGGATAGATGGCATGGTGAATGTGCAAAGAGTAGAAATAGCATCATCATGCGAGAGATGGAGGGAGACACAAACACGACTGTCATGTTAACAGACATACACCATCGAGTTTCGGAATAGAGGAAATTGCGCTCATGGCAGGGGCCGCAGGGCTGAAAATTGCGCCAAGTGAAGATAATAGACTGACTACCTAGCTCTCCTTATTGGCACAATATATATCACCCCTGAACCCGTCGGAAGACCAGTCCCACTTCTTGACACCCACCTATTCTTTCTTCTCGAGCACTTCATGAGCCAAAGAAGGCTCCCCGCTCCCATATGACTCCAAGGGAACGATCCCCAACTTCGCTGCCTCCTCAGCTGTGAAGGTGCCATAAATGTCGATTTCTTCATATTCCCCGAGCCCTTGGACCGGAAAGAGCTTGTTCAGGATAAAGAATATGATGCCACTCGTGAAGAAGCCTGTGCCGGACTGAGTCAGTAAACCGTCAAAGAAAAAAAAAAAGCCGGAAGAGTTGTCACGTTCAAGACTCACCGATGAGGAACGCCATGTAGTACAGCTCATAAAGCGCCCTGGGAGCACTCGGGTCTTGATTCACCGTCGCCACCAGACCACCAATGGTCGGCGCCCAGCCGCAAAGCCAAGAGGGAATCGCCCGCCAGTTGACGCCGTTCCAGAACCAGTAAGAAGTATCCGTCTTGTGGTAGAGGTGGCTCAGGCGAATCTTCCGCTTGCGCAGGAGGTAGAAGTCGGTTGCCATCATACCGATGATCGGCGACAGGAAGACCGAAAAGGAGCTGAGGACCTGGATGAACGTCGTGGCCCGGTTGACGAGCTGCCAGGGCTGGACGATCCAGGCAGCGACGAAGGTGATGATGGCTCCCCTGCGGATATTGATATAACGCGGCCATAAACCGGCGAGGTCGATGCCACCGGCAACCGCGTTGCCGCAAACGTTCTCGAACATGCTGGTAAGCCCGAACCCCAAGGCGAGGAAGAAGACACCAGCACGAGATTTCGAGGACCCCTCGCCGTTTTCCATCATAACGACCAGAAGATCGGGCGGGTTCCAGTACACGGTGCCGTAGATCTTCTGAGCTGCGCTGGTGGTGACCAGACCCACGAAAGACACGAGGATACCGGTAATCCAGCCGGACGTAATGGTGCCTACCACGTAAGACTGCCATCCCCTGGCATATCGGGAAAAGTCGGACCCGTTGGTGATACCCGCTGCTATGCCCCCTATCATCTGGTTGATCCCCGCCATGATGAGCCACGAGGAATTCCACTGAGCGTTCGCGGGGACGCTCGTGCCGGTGGTGAGAAGAGGACCAACACCGTCGGCGGTAGCCAGCGCCCAGACCATCATGGAGAACATGCCCAGTGCACAGTATATCGACGTAACCAGGAAGGGTATCCTGAACTGCTCTGGTGGTATCCATAATAGTGGTGTGCTGAGAACCCAGAAGATGATGAACCCGACAAATTCGTTGCCTGTCGTGGGCATGCTCGCGGGCAAGAAATTCGGCATCTTGGCGTACGATGGCCAGATGGCAGTGAGGCACACAGCGACCTGCCTATGCGTCAGTCGCTCGGGCTTGGCAGATTCAGAACATGATCTCCATGGTGCTCATGAAGTTTCTCGGCCCAAATGCAGAGAGGAGAGGAACATCTCGGTACGTACCAGGCGCCCACCGTTCCAGCATTGAACTGCATTCCATATGAAATTGAGCAGGATGCGCTGTAGCAGCGGGATATAGCTGGCCCGCATGCCCCAAGTGAATCGGTTCTGGACGGTGAAGCCGATGTGCCACCGAATACCGCACCAAGCTATCAGGGTCGAGAAGCCGGCAATCAGCGCACGACCGATGATGATGATCATCATGGCCTGGCCGACGGACAGACCCTGAGCTATGCGGGAGATGCCATCATTAGTGGCCCAGCGGGATGAGGGAGGGGGAGGGGGGAGGGGGGAAAGACGTACTCAGAAAGGTGCTGGGTGTTTGCCAGTTTGCTATGTTCAGCGACGACAGAGTCCAGAATCCAAAGTAATGGAACCAGCCTGCAAGCATCGTCAACGCCCGCTCGTAGCGTGGTCTCATCGTCGCCCCGAAACTAGAGGCAGATCTGCTTACCCCAAGTTCTCCGCTGTGGTGGGAGTGGGATAAGATCCCGATTGCTCCACTTGTCCGTCTGCTCATGCTGGGCTTCGTCGCCGTGCAAGCGCACCTTTTCCTTCAGAGCTCGAAGGCGAAAGCTCGTGCTGGGAGTCATCGTAGCGTCGTCAGATGAGCTGTCGTCGTCGAGGCCCTGAAAGTCGTGAAGTAGCCGACGAAATTCTGGATCTGCTGGCGATGTCCATGGCGCATAGTTATATCCAAGCGGACTGGTGCCGCAATGTAACCTTGGGCATTGGCATTGCAGGGGTTGCGAGAGATAACAGGTCTATCCCAAGACAACTGTGTGCTTATTATTCTGAGTGGCTGGCATGATCGCTGGCCGTGGGTTAACCATCGGCCAGATACGGGGTAAAGGATTCACTCACTTGCCCGGGATGATGAGATTGGATAACAACGCCTTGGCCGTGACCTCTGTTCAGGACGCTGGATGCTGCAGGCAGCAGGCAGCAGGGGATGTCGCCAAGGCTTGTTATCTGATCCGTGGCGGACCCGTAGCTGGAATATCGCCGAGGCCGAGCTCGGCACCGTCCGTCTCCACCTGCACCAGGCACCAGGCACCAGGTCTAACCTGCGCATTCTTTTCCATGAACAATTCGTACCTGGCCGTTGGCCTCGGTCACCAGAAAAGCCTCTGTCTCAAGCAAAATCTCGCTTCAGACTCAGTACCTAGGAAACAATGGGTTCGACTACGGAGGCCAAAATCCTACGCATTGGCGTTGACGTCGGAGGGACCAACACGGATGGCGTCGTTCTCGACCCCTCCAAGGCGCTGGAGCCCGAGAAGGGCATCATCGCATGGCACAAAGCGCCCACGACCACGAATCCCAGTCAGGGGATCAACGATGCCATCACCACCATGTTCAAAACCGCCAACATCCGTCCGGATCAAGTCGCAAGCGTGACCATCGGAACGACGCATTTCGTCAACGCTGTGGTCGAGCGGGATGCCGCCCGATTGTCCAAAGTGGCCGTCCTCCGTCTATGTGGGCCATTCTCCAAGCATGCGCCACCCTGTATCGACTGGCCTGAGGATATGCGCGAGCTCATCCTTGGCTATTACGCTCTCCTCAAGGGTGGTCTGGAAGTCGACGGGTTCTTGATATCCGATATTGACGAGAAACAGATCAAGGAGCACTGTGCCGTCATCCGGCAGAAAGGCATCAAGAGCGTGGTCGTGAATGGGGTGTTCAGCCCCATAGATACCATCGAGAGGCAGGAGGAGCGCGCAGCAGAAATCATCCGAGCCGAGATCCCTGGCTGTGAAGTTGTTCTATCCAAGGATGTTGCAAATCTGGGCTTTCTGGAACGTGAAAATGCCGCCATCTTAAATGCCTCGATTCTTGCCTTCGCCCGCAAGACGATCCGGAGTTTTCAGGAGCCTATTAAGCAGCTCGGCCTAGAATGTCCGGTATTTATTACGCAAAATGATGGGACTATCCTCTCGGGGGAGATGGCAGCAAAGCTCCCCATTCGGACGTTTTCTAGTGGGCCAACAAACAGCATGCGTGGCGCGGCCTTTCTGGTGCAGAGCGAGCTTGACGAAGCCGTCATGGTAGTGGATATTGGTGGCACAACCACAGATGTCGGTCTCTTGCTCGCGAACGGCTTTCCGAGGCAGCAGGCAGCGTACAGCGACCTAGCGGGAGTCCGCATGAACTTTTCCTGTCCGGATATCAAGAGCATCGGTCTAGGTGGAGGATCGATCGTCAGAAATGGCGAAACTATGACAGTCGGACCCGACAGCGTCGGTTACAAGATCACGAAAGAGTCGCTTGTCTTTGGTGGTAAAGTGCTCACCACGACCGATTGTACAGTTCTGGCAGATCCGAAGATCGAGATTGGCGATAGGGAACTGGTTAAAGATGCGTTGGACGCTGAGGGCATTGCCAAGTATCAGGTAGCTGTCAAGAAGAAGCTGGAGAAGGTCATCGACACCATGAAAACCTCGCCCGAAGACCTACCAGTACTGCTTGTAGGTGGAGGAGCGGTTATTGCGCCAGACGAACTGAAGGGGGCGAGCAAAGTCTTGAAGCCGAGATGGTCAGGGGTAGCCAATGCGATTGGCGCCGCGATTGCACGAGTCAGTGCCGTTGTCGATACCGTCAAATCGACGGAAACGAAGACCATACGAGAGCTCCTGGACGAAATATGTCATGACGCCACCGAAAAGGCTGTAGTCGGAGGAGCTTCACGAGAGAGCGTCAAGATTGTGGAGATGGATACCCTACCGTTGCCAGTGAGCTGCTCTTTATTTCAGGTGAAAAGAGTGTTAACTAATTATCAGTCAAGTACATCGCAAACAAGTCGCGCTTCACCGTTCGGGCTGCCGGCGATTTCGACTACTCACGGACAGATCTCTCCACGGTGCCCACCGAGGGGCCATCCCCTGAGGGCGAGGTCGAGATGGGCGAATACGAAAAGATTTCCAGGAAGCCCGATGATAAAGCTAAGTCAAATACGAAAGAAGATGTTGATATCGACACATACAGACCGGTGGTCAAAGATCGGGTTTGGTTTATAAACGAGACAGACCTCAGCTGGATATCCATCGGCTGCTACATCCTCGGCACGGGCGGTGGCGGGAGCCCTTACTCTTCCATGGTACGCCTTCGGGAAATGCTTCGAAGAGGGGCAGTGGTTCGTGTAGTCAACCCCTATGACATAGCCGACGATGCTGCCGTTGGTTGCGGTGGGGGTGCCGGTTCGCCCACGGTCGGGATCGAAAAACTGTCGGGCGACGAGATGCTTCACGCGCAAGAGGAGCTCTACAAGATCTGCGATAAGCCCGCTAGTCACATGGTAGCGATCGAAATAGGAGGTTCCAACGGCCTGCAGAGCATGATCATCGGGGCCAGCACGAATATGGACATACCTGCTATTGATGGAGACTGGATGGGCAGAGCGTATCCCACCAAGTGGCAGACCACGCCCGTGGTCTTCAACGAGCGGTCGCCCATATGGTCACCGATCTCTATGTCCGACGGCAATGGCAACGTGGTCCTCATGCCAAAGGCGACGTCTGATCTCCAGGTCGAGAGGGTCCTGCGCGCGGCGCTGAGTCAGATGGGCTCGCATACAGGCTGCGCCGACGCGCCCGTGACGGGTGCCGAGTGCAAGCGGTGGGTGGTCGAGCACACGATCTCCCAGTCGTGGCGGATCGGACGTGCAGTCGCGCGGGCGCGAAAGTCGAACAGCCTTGATAATGTCGCCGAGACAATCCTCGCCGAATGCGGCGGCCCGGAGGCGGGCCGGGTGCTGTGGAAGGGTAAGATCGTAGGCGTAGAGCGCACGCTACGCATGGGCCACATTTACGGGGAGTGCATCATTGAGGGCGCCGACGTGGTGGACGAAGACATCGGCGCAAAGCCGTCGTCGTCGTTGTCGTCGGCTCACCGCAGAGAGGGCGGACAGCCGCAGTTCCAGGGCACGATCAAGATACCGTTCAAGAACGAGAACATCGCGGCGATCCGGATCTCGCGCTCGGCAGCGGCCGACGGCAAGGTCGAGGAGAGGGAGGAAGGGGAAGTGCTAGGCCTCGTGCCCGACCTCATCACCGTCATCGACGCGCAGAACGGCGAGGCCATCGGCACGCCCGAGTACCGCTACGGACTCCTGGTTATCGTGCTCGGCATCACGGCGAGCGACCGCTGGACGTCGGAGAGGGGCCTCGAGATCGGGGGCCCCAAGAGCTTCGGCATGGATCACATGACCTACAAGCCCCTGGGCAAGTTCGTCAAGCCGGTCAGTGTCATCGACGAGTACAATGTTGATGGGTAGATATTTGTGTGTTTATCTATTCAAAAATGATTGAAGACTGTAATGCGTCAAGAAATCTTTTTGACTTGTTATTCAAAGGTACGCAGTCGGTTGGAACCAATGTGTATGCATAATAGCGGCGATATGCATGTGTCGTTGTCAAAACACGGCCATGGTAGCCGACGCAAGGGGCTCCCCCTTTTTCCCCCCATGGCTACATGATACCACTTCCACTTCCACATACAACAGCAACGCCGCGACTCTTCCATCTTTGGAGATTTCCTGCTTTTGGTGGTAATGTCTAACCTAAGTACTACTCAGCCTTTAGGTCCCAGGCCACTTGTCTCGTATGCCAGATCAATCAATCATCCTCACCTGGTCGATCGAATCCTGGGCGCTGATCCAGTATACCGTGTCTCTCGGCCCTTGATTCAGTTAACGAACTGCTCTAGGTGCGCTGGTATTATCTGTACGACATCCAGGATGGCTCTCCGGGCATGCCTGAGAAAGTCGACGCCAGCCTCTAGACTGAAGGTGTACACCTTATGTGACTCTCCCTACTTACTTGTAGATACTTTCTGTGGGCCTGGATGAGGCCTGCCCTGGCGGCTTACACATCTTCGGCTTGGCCCTTGTGTGCTGGTCAGGGGTTACTTTTCGTATCACTGGTGCTACGCTCGCCTCTGCAACAACGACCTGAGACCAGGCGGATCGATCACTATTCCGGACTTCGGTATATCCAAAGGAGTTCTATCTTGACCGTGTAGGGGCAGTATTCATGTTCCAGGACTAAAGAGATTCCGTATTAATCAGATCAGAAGGAAATCGAATTGGGCATCAACGGTTGTAAAAGGCATAGCTAGGTACCTAGTCAGTTTCTATTGCTTGCCACCGACTGTCGTCCACGGCCTGGCTATTATTTGAAGGAAAATATTGAAATCGGTGGTAGTTAATGGCGATGCATTCATTGATTGGCCATTCTAAAGGAGGCAGTTCTCGATGCTTACCTAGCCGACCGCCTCTCTTATGCCTTTCCAGAGGGAAGGGCACTTGCGTAGTACATACATGGATATACGAAGTGAAAATTTATTCGGTCTGCTACCATAGTCTTTCTTACAGGACGAGTTCATTGCAAAGTGTGGTAGACCAGTTAACTGTCTTCTAACCCGGTCTTGCGAGCTGATTTGCCGGAGGATGTCAGCAAGTCGCAGATCTTGGCCAGCCAAGGTTGGATCACCAACCTCCGGCAGTACTAGGGCAATGTTCATTACATCTGTCGAAGCATATTGCTGACATCAGAAGACGATGGAAACTAGCATTGATAGAGGGCTCCGGTATCCCACGTATATTGGGTCTTGGATATAATATATAGATCATGTCCTCGAATAAAATCTTGATTGTTTACAGTCAAATGTTTTTTTTTTTTTTTTGTGTGTGTTTCTATTTCACAACTCGAGCCGTTCGATGAAGTATATGACCAGCGCCGGACAATGCATGCCAGATATGCAGAGACGCCCTATGGGAAGGAGAAGAGGTCTTTCCCAGTCATGCTCCATGATTTCTTTGAAATGGCGACCACGATATGGCTCTTTTCCAGAAGCGATGTCGCGCCTATTCTTGGACCATCCGTAAGCCCACCGCAGCTCTACCTGAGTACACTTTTCGACTGACCTTCTCAGCTTGCAGTCTCTCTCGTACTTGCTGGGTTGCCTAGTCTTATGTGGTTTGTGTTAGGTTTCGTGTGGTTGGAGTTGCATCTCCTTACCTTCGATGTATACACTAACCCCTTGACCAGTAGTCTTGTATCCCCTAGCTGATATATTCGTTGCCTACAGGTTAAAAACCAGATCCTTGGGGTTGAGGAGGACCGTTATGCCAAACCATACCGCCCAATAGTCTCGGGCCGCATTTCCTCTTCCAACGCCGAGATACTCTATCAGTGTCTCGTCGTGCTATGCCTAGCCTACACTGCACTGTTGCACAACACACGCCTGGTACTCTGTAGTGTCATTTACCTTGTCGCCATTTTCCTGCACAACGAGGGTGGCCTTGGGCGGAATTGGTTGATGAAGGGAGCACTGAGTGCCATCGGTTACATGTGTTATTGCTGGGGCACTGCGACTCTATTCAATGAGAATAAGCCGCTCCCACCATTGTCAAGTCTGGCACTACTCATGAGCGGGGCTATATTCACAACTACGGTAAGGTGACCCGATCATGTGTTCGTCATTCAACGTTCAGACTAACATGAAGGTTCAGGGCCATGCTCAGGACTTCCGTGATCGCACCGGCGATGCTGCGATAGGTCGCAGAACACTGCCTCTGGTACTCCCGCCGTGGGCTGCGAGAGGCTCATTGGCTCTTTTTGTCAATGGGTGGACTGTCGTTCTCATCCGTCTTTGGCATGTCCCGTTCGGAGCAGCAATGGTATTTGCAGCGCTTGGTGTGGTCTCTACGGCGAAATTCATGCTTGACCATGACGAGAAATCCGACAGAGATTCATATTTCTGGTACAATGTAAGTACTTACCACTCATCCCGACATCTTTGACTCAACCAAGACACTGACATAGCTGCTCGAGTTATGGCTTATTTCTGCGCATCTGCTACCTGTCTTCAGAAGTGCTGCTATCATGATATAATATGCGTCACCAGGTTAGAAACTTATTCGTTTCACAACAACTGTGGAGCTCAAGGGGTCAAGCATCCCAAGTTACTTACCTTGGAGTGGTTTTATGACGCTCTATAAGAGGCAAGCTTGAAAACATTTACTGGGATAATTAAGTCCTGCGGGTACTGCGGGATATAGAGCAAACCTCTCTTATGAATAGGATCACAATGATTCAGACAACTGAAACTTACTAGACTAGCGATTGCATGCCTTCAGTTGATAGATCAAAGAGATATCGCACAGACACAAGGCAAAGTACGAGCTTTCTCCTACGATCGTGGGTCTCCGTTCTCGTTGTGTAGCTAATGCAGTTGCTCATCATCACCATGATTGAAGTACAGCTAAACCCTGAATTTTGAAATGATGTTGGGAGATCCGATGCACAGTGCCTAATTACCTCGTCCATCACTTCCGGGTTCGTCCGGTACGTGGGCTTCGCCGGGACACTGGTAAGACTCTACATCGAGCGAAAGACTTGAGCCAACTGCATTATTCCAACTGTATTGTTCAAAGGTCTAATGATAAATAAATCATTATCCATGACAGTGTGTAACAAGTTTACCCCTATGTTTCCTAATCCTCCATACGGAGTACATGCAGGTTCACTCATCCCTGGGGAATACCAACCAACACCGACAGCAAGGGATAACTAGGAGAATGACCCTGCCTTCTTCCGTATTCTGTCAACTGATCGGTTTGATCTTGGTTTCCCTTTTACATTCGCTAGCTACCGTGGCTACCGACCATACCAAGTGCCGAGCTCTTCGTTCAAATTCAAAGATGTCGTTAAACCTTACTACGTTCCAAAATGTCATCAATGGCAAGCTCGTCAGTACAGAGAAGACTCGGCGTACCATCAACCCCTGCACCTTGGAGCAGAATCCGGGGGCACCTCTCAGTAGTCGCGACGATGTGAACCTAGCGGTTGCGTCTGCGCGAGCCGCCGCGAAGTCATGGGCTGGAGCCGCGTGGCAAGATCGCGCAGAGGCTCTTCTGAGATTTGCCGACATCATCGACACCCATACCGAGGAACTCGCCCAGTTACTAGGCAAAGAACAAGGCAAGCCTGTAAGAAGATCACCAGACTGAAGAACCTAGTCTCGCACGCGCTCAGGATGTACTTATCCCATTGAAGCTGACTGGTCATTGTTTAGATCAACTGGGGGCGGGCCGAGATCAGTGCGAGCGCAGGATACCTCCGAGAGTTCTGCAAGCTGTCTCTGGCCGAAGAATGCATCGAAGACACCGAGGAGCGCAAAGTAGTGGCCCGCTTCGTACCTCTCGGTGTGGTCGTTGGCATCGTGCCCTGGAACTACCCGATCCAGATGGCAGTCATGAAGTTCGGTCCCGCATTGCTCACCGGCAACCCCTTCATCTGGAAGCCCTCGCCTTACACGCCTTACTGCACGCTTAAAATCGCGGAGCTCGGCTTGCAAGTCTTCCCCCCTGGCGTCTTGCAGGCCGTCAGTGGGGAGGATATCCTGGGGCTATGGCTGACGGAGCATGCGGACGTCGACATGGTCACGTTCACAGGCTCGGTGCCTACGGGCAAGAAGGTCATGGAGACTTGCAGCCGAACGCTGAAGCGGGTAACGCTCGAGCTTGGGGGCAACGATGCCGCCATCCTGTGCGCCGATATCGACGCCGTAGCCGTGGCTACGAAACTCGCCTTCATCGCATTTTGCAACGCGGGTGCCATCTGCATAGGCCCCAAGCGGATCTACGTCCACGAGTCTGTATATGATGCCGTGCTCGCGGCCACGGTCGCATTCGCGGAAAGCGTCCAGCTCGGGCTCGACGAGGCTTCGCATTCGGGCCCGGTCGCCAACGAACGCCAGTTCGATCAAGTCAAGGAACTATTTGCTGATTTGGAGAAGACGCAGGCCAAGATAGCCACCGGCAGCACCAAGGCGTTGGACAGGAAGGGCTATTTCTTCGCCCCGTCGGTCGTCGACAACCCTCCAGAGGAGTCTCGCGTAGTTCAGGAAGAACAGTTCGGTGAGCCTGATCATGCGCACTAATCTGTGAGAACTGCTGCACTGACTAACTAACGCTCAACAGCCCCTATTCTCCCCCTCATGAGGTGGTCGGACGAAGACGACGTGATCAGGAGGGCTAATGATACCAAGTTTGGTCTTGGCGCCTCGGTCTGGAGCCGGGATCTTGCCCAAGCCAAGCGGCTAGCAGATCAGCTTCAGGCCGGCAATGTGTGGATCAACACGCACGCGGAGCTCGGCCCGAACATTCCTTTTGCAGGGCACAAACAGAGCGGTCTCGGTGTTGAGATGGGCGTTGAAGGCTTCAAGTGCTACTGCAACGTTCAGAGCGTCTACACCAGGCCGGCCTGATCCTGGCCTGGGTTATCTGGGTCGATTCAAGGCGTTCAAGGTAGACCGGAAAGATATATCACTCGAGGTGCACCGGTGGCATACGAGCATCTGACCCAGCACGTACTACCTAGGTACTTAAGTAATTATATGACTGCTAAAATCACACATATGACTTCGCACTACTGAGTGTTGCTAATTGAAACGCGATGTGAGTATCGCTTTAAGCAGCTTCGTAGTTATATATCTAGTCGGTCTAACTAACATCGAGACTTCGAATCGTTACCTACCCTCTTTTCCCTCCTTCCATTCTCCCCGTGGACTTGGTAGTACGATGATGTGCAAGCTGCAACGAAGATCTACCTGTCAGGATGTACTCCGTGTAGCCGGTAACTACCATAGGGATGGAAAGAACCTAGAACGCTGCCGCTCAGGTGCAGGTGGAGTCAGTTGATTCCCAACTTCCTCGGCACTGTGAGGTAGCAGCACTATCAACATCTTGGAGATTAATAACCTTGGGCTTGCTCATTCCTCGACACCTATCTCAAGTGGTTCGGACTTTGTTGTGAGTACGATGCAAGGGGGTGTATGTATTGTGACCGAAAATCTGGCCAGTTATGCCGGTCCACCCGAGCCATGTTGACGGCGCCGGATACGTGAGGGAGCATTCTATGTAACCTTCCAAGTAATATATACAATGACCGCCGTCGCGCCCAGGCCACGAAAGTCCTACTAGTCTCGCCGCGCCACTCCTGCGGCTCTCCGTCGGCGTTGTCAGTTTGGTCTCCATGGCGAATGAATTGGCATAGAGCCCCTGCTTCGCAAATGTATTTTGGGTTCCTTTTGTACCCAGTTTTTTTCAGTACAAAAAGATCATCCACATCTGTTCTTGTCTAGAAGCACACAACTCTCATTTACAGGTATAACGTACCATAAAAATGATCCAAAATATATTTGCATTGTAGGGGGTTTGTGCCGGTTCACGCGCGATGGGCTTTAGCCCATCGTTGTCTTAGACTATGGTAGTAGCTAATAAAAGAGCGTAGCCATTGGGCTATGGGGTTCTATCAATTGTCTAAATGGTTCAAAGACTGCAGTATGGCTTGTATATGATTGAGAAATTGATAAGCGACGATTTTTTATGGCTTATTTACATTTGCTGAGTAGATAAAAGTGAGGATATTTGATAGAGAAGAAAAGAGAATTGTGAAAAGGAAAAAAAATTTGGCACATGTGGGATTCGAACCCACCAGCAGAGACGGCTTGTAGATGTACTCCGGCGCCTCCACCCAACCAGCTGCACCATTAGTTGTTTTTCGTTACTAGCAGAGCGTCAATTTTGGCTCTATATACCACTGGCTCTGACCACGGCACGGATATTGCCTTTTACCGTCGACGATTTGGCTAAGCTGCCTAGGATGTCGCCATCTGACCTTTCATCCTCTGACAATTCATCTTCTGACCATTCATCGGGATCCTCGTCCACGGGCGGATTGTAGAGTATGTCGTCCCACATGGCCAGATCGGGACAACGGAACTCGCAATCCTGGGTTGATTTTTCCCAAGGGATGTTTGTAGTGATACTCCGGTCAGGTGGATCGAAGGTCCTTACACAATCGCTCAAGACTGTGGGACTCCAGAAAAGGAAGATGAACAATAGATAAGAAATCAGAGGGAAGATGCTCCAAAACATCGTTGCAGTTGTGCTGTAAGACTGAATCCGTCTTGTATGGCTTGGTATACTCCTAATCAGACCGCTGATAACGAACTTCGCCGTATATGATAACGCATGTAGACTCGCGTCCCTGAAACGACTTGTCGTGTTTGCGTGGATGCGGGACCTAGACATAGTTGGCCAATGCCGCAAATATAAGTCCAGATTCCCATCTTTTACATCTGCATCTCGCATTCTTGCTACGAATGTCGTGACCGGTTCTGGTGGTCAATACAAATTTCAACTGCCGTTCGCCATCCAGACCGGCTTCGCCATTGCAGGAGAAACAGGCGAGATCCGTATGAAGTACACGGTTGCCTCGGCTTGACGTGGCCCTTTCAAAGTATCCTGTGTAGTAAGGCAACTTGCAAAGCTCACCGTTAGAGATCATATGTGACCAACATCACTTAGCACAGCGAGGCAACTGACCAACTTAGCTGCTTCACATCGGATGATGCGTGTGAGCTTATTGGGAAGACATAGATACCATGTCGCACTGCCAACGATAGCTCAAGAAGTACGACGAACGGCTACTACCGTACCTTGGGTTTTAGAACCCCATATTATCAAACGAACTCCCCGATACAACCTGGAATCTCGATCTACCATGGTGGTGTTGCGCAATTCCATTGCGCATGGACAACAGTGATCCAAAAAAGGCCGAGAGAGGAATCTCTATCTACTGTCCAACCTTGATGCTTGCTCGCTACAACAGGGGTAAAATGCAATGAAAAGGCCCGAATCAAGACAAAATAGGGAAGACCTTTAATCCTAAATTTCTCCCCAACCTGCGACTCTGGCTGTGTATCGGCTTTCATGCGGAGGACCGTGGTCGGAGGCCTCGGCACATTCACTTGTGTATGTACTTAAGTACTTGTATGGTCACCACGGGTATCACCCCTTGTACTATCGCTACACAGGCAGTTTAGAGGTCCAGCGGCATGTACTGGGAGGGTATTACTAATCACGCTCAGGATCATAAAACACAGGTTGGCAGTCATAAAGCACATAGTATGAAGCTATGCAATAGTGGCGATGAAACCGAGGCAGTTTATATATAATAAAAAAACAAAAAAAAAAAAAAAAAAGTATGTGGCACACGTAGGATTCGAACCCACCAGCGGAGAAGACTTACGAATGGTGGCTTGCTCCCCCACCCAACCAGCTGCGCCATATGTGTTTTTGTTGAAGGCCAGATGTCTTTCAAACTTTATATAGCTATTGTGTCACGGCTAGGGATCAGGTGCTCTTATGATACACGCCGAAATTGACTTTCACTACGTCCGAGGCTTCAAGTTGTGGGGAGCTTCTTTATTTTTTCTCTTATACCTTTGTAGATTATTGTTTTCATTGTGCAAAGCAATTGCTCAGCGCTACCAAGAATCGAATCATAGCTAGTATTGTTTGACCAAGTAAAAATTGCTTTGCGAAACGTGTGTAGCTTGGTACTGCTGTTTAGTTACTTCAAGATGGGACTGAATAGGGCCCGGCCCGGCTTGGGGCTCCTGAAATCAAGAACAGTGTGAGAAACTGAATGTTCATAGTTGTCCACGGCGTCCATGTAACATCCGTATCTTGAAGTTCGCTGTCATTGTTTCACCTCACGCAAGGAGCATCTCCAAGCAACGGGCGGCTAAGCCGAGGTAAGTGACAAGGCTTGTGGTGTAATAAGGTGTGGCAGCGAGTAAACATACTCCTGAAAAAAGCAGAACTATTATAGGGGCGGTGTCAAACTTAGTTTCTATTTACCTTCTTTTCTAAACTCTTCATATTCGTGCTTTTCTTGTAAGAAAAGGCGCATTAGACACTATGGTATTAGATATACCTACTCCGTAGGTATAAAGTAAATACTGGTATAGATTTTATACTTGGCAAAATATGTTATGACTCCCAGTGTATTGGTTCAGGTGGGCATTGTTTATATAACCATTATTATGATTTCTTCCTTAAGGGAATAGGTGTAAAACTCTCGGGGGGTCCGGCGTGGGCCTCCGGAAAATTAGTGGCTTGGCGCCGGAGAGCACCCGACGATAGAGGCTTGACGAGTACCGAGGGGTACTCGTCCAGCAATTACCCACTCGGCGATCATTAAGTACTCACTGCACACTTTGCCCATTGAGGTGTCTCTAGCGTAAGCTGGAGAGCCCTCATACGGGTGCGCAAGGCGTCCTCAACCAAGAGCTCTAAGGCGGGTTCGCCCTGGAGGGGTCTTTAAGGGGAGAGCTACCACGAATGCAACCGAACACCCCCTTTTTTTTCCTTCTCCCCGGGCGGCTCCATGCAATAAACCAGACCAACCCGTCACGCCTCGCGAGCGGGTATGTACTTATGGGAGACTGAACGCGCTTCCTCGATGAAAAACTCAATAGAGTAACTTCGATAGATCGGCCTTGCGAAGCGACGACGTTTGTCCTTCTGGCAAGGTTTGGTTGTGGTTGGTACGTACCACCCTGCTGAAGCGCCGAGACGATGGACCAGAGCAAAATTTCAGTTGCATCCTACCCGAATTCGGGTCTTTCTTATTCTTCTCAATCAAAGAAACTACCTACCCCAACACATCATCTAAATTTAGAGGCTAAGTATATACCTGATGCAAATGTCCTCTTGCCCGATGAGCCGAAGATGATAGAAAACCGCAAGATGAGAATTAAGTACTTCTCTTCTTAAAACAATCCTAGGGAGGTTTAGTCTTAAAGGTATTTTTACGTACCCCATTTTCCTTCCACCTACTCCAGCTTCCAGTCCCCCTCCGCCCTCCTCTCCTCGTACCAATCCGCCACGTACGGCAGCCTCGCGTGCGCGCCGTAGGGTTCCTCGACCCACTGGGGCACCGGGGCCGGCAGCCCGGTGTCCCGGACGGACCGGGCCCGGAGCTCGTCGAGTGTGCCGCCGCGGTTGTAGATGCTCGGGTACGCGACGTGCTGGGCCCGCAGCCGGGCCCGCAGCGCCTCCGTCTCGGCGCGACGCACCTCGAAGGTCGCGGGGTCGACCACGACGCCGTAGTTGGCGGCCGCGCCCTCGACCGTGACGAGCCGCCGGTGCACCTCCAGGGCGACCTTGGCGGCCGGCCGCATCAGCGGGTCGCCCAGCCCCCCGCCGCCCCAGGTGATGTACTCGAGTACGTCGCCGGGGTCCACCTTGACGTGGTCGCACTTACTGGGTAGATACTCGGGAGGAGGGCTCGAGCCCGCGTCGTCACCCTCCTCCTGCTGCTGCTTCGTCTTCGAGTACCGGTACAGGATCTTCTTGGACCGCTGGCCCGGCTGGCCGCCGTCGATGCCCCACGGGTGCGTGAACCAGCGGTCGTCGTGGATGGAGAGCTCGCCGCGGCTGAGGAAGCGGAAGCGGGTCCGCTGCGCGTTGCCGCCGCGGTAGAAGCCGGCGCCCCCGGTGTCGGCGAGCGACTCGTTGGCCTCGATCAGCAGCGGGAAGGCGAGCTCGCCCATCTCGGCCGGCACGCTCTTGATGGCCGGGAAGAGGCAGTGCATGTCGGGCCCGTCGCCCACGGGCCGCGCCGGCACCCCGCCGAAGGCGATCTGGTACAGCTGGAACCAGGTCCCGTCGGGCCGCCAGCCCGAGTAGAAGAAGTGCGGCGAGTCGGAGAAGCCCGCCGCCGCTCTGTACGCCTGGTTGTGCTGGCCCATGAGCGCCTGGATGATGTCCATGACGCGGCCGAGCAGGTGCGTGCGGCAGCTGAGCGCCGCCGGCCGCGTCGGCTTGAGGATGGAGCCGTTCGGGATGGCGACCTCGATGAAGTCGTAGAGACCCTCGTTCACGACGCAGTGCGGATCGAATACGGCGAGTAGGTAGTATCTCGGTTGGCTATCAGCTGCGAACCTACGCGATCAAGGGAGAAGAGGGAGCGCATAACTCGTGACTTACCCGACGAACATCTTGAACATGGTCGGGGACAGGAAGAAGTTCACCGCCGTATTGCTCTGCGCGCTCGTGCCGTCGAAGTCGAAGCGCAGCTTGTTCCCCTTGACCTTGGTCATTTTGCATTTGACAGCGTACGGACCGATGCCTGCGCCGTCGTCGTCGACGAAGTCGGTGAAGACGGCTTCCTCGTCGCCGAACTGTGTCTCGATGAGCTTGGAAACGGCTAGCTGGTTTCTTCGCAAAAGCTCGTTACAGGATGCCTCGTATAACCTGTACCGTATCGTCAGTTTCAGCAGTCCATCATTACGCAAGGGAGGCATACTTACTCTAAGCCAAATCTATCGATCAGCTCGCCGACTCGCGCAGCCGCCGTCTTGCAAGATGATACGAGGGCGGCGACGTCACTGCGGTACCAGTCGGGCATACGGGAGTTCCGGCATAGGATATCCATGATGTCCGAGTTATAATCGCCGCCCTTGTAGAGCTTAACGATCGGGATCTGGATACCGTCCTCATATAAACTACTGGACGAGATGGACATGCTGCCGGGCACTTTTCCTCCCACATCGGAGAGGTGGCCGAAGTTGGCGGACCAGCCGACCAGCTGGTGCTTGTAGTAAATGGGGAGAAGCACGATCACGTCGTTCAGATGCGAGATGGCACCGGAAGTGGAGTACGGGTCGTTGGTGATGAAGATGTCGCCCTCGTTGATCGAGCCGCCGGTCTCTTTCCAGCCCTCGAGGAACTCCCCGATGAAGCTGCCGAACTGACCCACCAGCATCTGGCCCTTGGCGTTGGTGACGACGTTGAATTCGTCCTGCTGCTCACGAATACCCGGAGACATCGAGCAGCGGAGTACCAAGGTGTCCATTTCGATACGGATGGCCTGGAGAGCAGAGCCCACTAATGTCGGAATGAGGGGCGACTTGCTGACCTCCTCCTTCGCCGTCTTAGGCGTATATGTCTTGGTCTTCGCTATCACAGACTCATCCGCGGGATAGATCAAGATGTTTCCGATGTGGTCAATCTCACCGTAGAAACCCGGAAGGATCAGGGTGTTTGAATCCATCTCCGTTATGACAGCGGGGCCATCGATCTTAAGGCCAGCCTGGGTGAGCTTCGCTCGGTCCCAAAACTTAGCCTCGACTTTCTTTCTTTCCACCGTGATCACCTTCTTGCTGACCAGAGCCGAGTCAGGCGGCGCGACGAGTTTCCCACCGAACTCCTCCGACGGCATCCCGGCGAACTCGATCGGCGACGATGCATCGGTGGCGGTGACTCCGAGCCTGACCAGTTCGAATTCGAGGGCGTCTAGAGAGAATCCGAATTGCAGTTCATGAGTTTTGCTGAAGCGTTCTGCGAGAAGCTTCGAAAGCTCGTCCTTGCCCCTTTTCAGCTCATCCGGGGTAAAGCTGACAGTGATGTCGAGAGCCTGTCCCTTGTAACGAAGATCGACCTCGTAATCGACGTGCAGTTTCTTCTCAGACGAGCCTGCCAGCGCTTCGTTCATCTTGTCAGTGCACTGACTCTCCAGCCCTCCAAGCACACTTGCCAGGTCCTCGAGGGACACCTGTGAGAGTCCCTTGATGTAAGAGACCGATTGGGAATGACTGAGCTTCGTGGTGGCGTCGCCTTCGGCGCAGAGAACTCCGGGCGCCTGAGGAACTATGATAGGGAAAGCACCCAGAAGTTTTCCAACTGCGTTCGCGTGGAGAGGGCCGGCGCCGCCAAAGGCAACTAATGCGAAATCTCGAGGGTCGTATCCTTGCTCGACGGATACCTGCCTCAAGGCACCGTACATCGTCTCATTGACCAAGTTGACGATTCCTTCTGCGGTCTCTTCAGCGCTGATGTTCATCTGATCTGCCACGCTCTTCACGGCTGTTACGGCTGCAGCCACGTCAAGCTGGAAATCGCCACCTAATAGTTTCTCGGGCAGGTAACCTAGGGTCAGATTGGCGTCTGTTACCGTCGCCATCTTACCACCCTTTTGGTAACACGCAGGACCTGGAGATGCTCCCGCACTCTCAGGGCCGACTCGCATACTTGCTGTGAGGTCGACATACTATGTTTTTGGCATTAGTCGATATTTCTTGGCCAAACCCTGAAAGTATGTGCGTGGATCGAATAAGCGGTACGTGAACCTCTTATTCTACGTGAATGCACACGCATAATATGTTGATGTACTGATTATGTGACCCACGTACAGCATTTCAGAGATTAGACTGTTTGGCGTGTTGCTTACCTGGGCGATAGAGCCGCCCCCCGCTCCAACAGTTCTTACGTCGACAGATGGTGCTCGGACAGTCAGTTTATCGACTACAGTCTCTCTTCGCAGAGCGGCTTTCCCATCTACAATGAGAGCCTAGATAGATGGTTCAGTACGCATGTCGCACGTCACGAAGCGGAGAAAAATTACCACATCAGTCGAAGTGCCACCCATATCAAGAGTGACCAAGTTTTTGTGTGGAGTTTGTTTCGATATCACATCGACGACACCTTGAACGCCGCCAGCAGGACCAGACATGAGCAAGTTCACAGGCAGCTCGCCCGCGAGCTCCAGGCTTGTGAGGGCGCCGTCGCTCTTCAGGATTCGGATGGTTTTGCTGTCGGGCAGGAGCAGCTTCCGTAGGCCCTCCATGTACCTCTTGACGATCGGTTTCACCACGGCGTTGGCCGCCGACGTAACGGTACGCTCGTACTCTCCAGCCTCGGGCAGGACGTCGGCGGAGCAGATGATCTCGACGCCGGGACCGAATTCCTCGCGCACGATCCTCGCGACCGCGCGCTCGTGCTCGTCGTTCACGTACGAGTTGAGCAAGCTGATGGTGATGGCCTCCGGGCCCTGGCGTTTCAGATCGGCCAGGTTCCCGCGCAGTGCGGCCTCATCGAGAGGGATGACGACAGATCCGTCAGGCGAGATGCGACCCGGGCATTGAACTGTTCGTTCAAGGGGTACGACGGGCTCGGGCGGGATGTAGCTTATCCAACCCCCGAGACCGCCGGGGATCTGGGAGCGCTTGTTTGCGAGTACCTCCTTGAACCCAGCCGTGACGATGAGACCAGACTGTACTCCTTTGGACTCGAGGATAGCATTGGTGGCTGTTCAAGCATGCCACCGTTGGGTAAGCGGTCAAACCCTGATTGAGTGTCATCAGAGATCGGTCTTACCAACTGTGCTCCCATGGTGAATGAAAGAAAATTCCCCCTCCCAATCGTACTTGGCCTTCAAGAGCTTCCGCACCTTGTCGATGCCGTCCTTCACGCCAATGCTCTGATCCTGAGGCGTAGAAGGGGTCTTCGCTCGGATGGTCTCGCCACCGGGAGTAATGACGCAGACATCGGTGAACGTGCCCTATACAAGAACTTAGTCATAGGGTCATCAAGCGGCGCCCTGCAGATAGGACTATATACCCCAACGTCCACGCCGAGCCGGTAGTCACCAGACGCCATGTTCGAATTACTGCGTAGAAAGGTCTTGTGTATAAAGACGGTGTCGTTACACAGCTGGAACCCATATTCAGCACATACCCAGGAGGCGGACCACCATTATTATAAACCTCCATACCCGCTCGCGCCGATAACCGATGTCATCCAGTCCCTAGGTGCTAACCTAGGTGCTGGGCTTCACTGAGGGCCGATTCCGACGGAAGAAAGGAGCCGGGCATGCGGGGGGATGATCGGCTTGCTTAGCTCTATCGGGAGTGGAGCGCCGATCACGGTCCACGATACCACACCGATCAGGGGGGCGAACCTCGGCCCCTGATTCGTTGTTACACAGTCCTGGTCCTTCGCTGAGGCGCGTCACAAACGGGATATCTATTATCGTTGAACAGATACCTAATGCGAGACGGTTTCCGCCTGACTCGTGACTAATAAGATCATCATGTTTTACGCTCTGTTGGCTGCCAACGCCCACCCGAAATCCATGGATCGGGATGGGACTTAGGAGGAGTAAGTAACACTTCATCCACCCTAATAAATCCGGTACTTACTGGAGTCTGGACAACTGGAGTCCGGCATCCTGGCTGGATATGCAGGAACCGAACCTTCACACATGGTTTTATCAACCAACCGGAAGGCTGTTGTTATTAGATAACTGTAGCAAATACCAAAACGTGGCGCGTGGTTCCGAGCTCTTAGAACACTTGACTGTATGTAAGCATAGAAGAGCTTTTAACCCCTCCCATACCTTCGCACACACACTCACATTATGGCGTCCAACTCTCCCGCACCCGACTGCGCCTCTGATAGTCGTTCGTCCAACTGATTAGCTCATCAATCGTCAATTCGCAGCTGTTCTGCCAGACGGACGGGCGGGCGGACGGGCGGACGTCCACGTGGCTCGATGAGAACTTATATTACTGTACCTTATAGCTGGCCCCCTAATCTTCAGGGTGCATTCCCCCCCTTCCCCCTCCTTTCACGTTGTCTTCAATGGCGCTTAATTACGCGCCTTCACCTAGCCGCGGGGATGGGGGGAATTGGAAGTTCACAAGCTCTCTCTCTCTCTCTCTCTCTCTCTCTCTCTCTCTCTCTCTCCCCTTTGGCAGGTGAAGTGATGACGTATGCGTGTGATCACATACATTCATACATACCTAGGTAGGTAGACGCCCTGTATGTACAAACGCGACGTCGACATTGGGATGCCTTGTGCTTACATCTATCTCCGAAGAGTATTACTTAAGAATTGGCACCATCTGAAAAGAGATAATACAGCTACAGCACTTGCTGGTAGGTATCCACCTGGATACCTCATTACCTGGGCTGCCTGGGTACCTAGGTACATAACCTAGCGAAGTTACCTTAGCAGATTCCCCTATCGTAAGTGACGGTTGGAACGTCCATCCGCATCTCCCTCCCAAGTCACTTTCACTTTAAGGCAAACCAAGAATAACACAACATGTCATGCCACATCTCCAAGAAGTACACATTTTTCATTGAGAATAATACTTCATAACGTTATCATAGCTATAGGATGTTGTTGCGACGAGAAGTTTAGGTTCAGCGGACGGTATTCAAAAAAGTGGCAAACGGGAAAAAAGACAACCGGACACACGACCACACCGAACCGGACCCGGATATTTTATCCGCCTTTTCAAGTATCAAAATAGAACGCCTTATCAACCCTTGGTGATCTTGCAGACCAAGTCGGAGCCGTCCACCGAGTCTCCCTCCCGGACTTGGATGCCCGAGACCTTTCCGTTGTGCGGAGCCGAGATGACCATTTCCTAGAGCGAGTACGTTAGTCGTCTGTCTCCCTGTGAATAAAAAGAGCGAAATGTGTAAGCTTACCATCTTCATCGCACTGAGGACCGCGAGAGGGTCTCCCTTCTTGACTTCTGAGCCATCGTGTACTCTGAGTTCGACCAAGACACCGGCCATGGGGGCACCGACTTGGCTGGAATCGCCGGGATCAGCCTTAGGACGGCTGACGTTCTCGACGCTCGCCTTCTTGTCGTCGACCGTGACTTGACGGACTTCACCGTTCATCTCGTAGAACACTTCTCGCTGGCCGGTGTTCTCGGACAGGGGACCGACAGCGAGCAACTTGAGGATAAGGACCTTGCCCTTCTCCAGCTCGACGTGGAATTCCTCGCCAATCTGGGGCGCAGCGAGCAAGTACCTGGTGGGGAGGACAGAGAGGTCGCCATACTTCTGCGCAAACTTCTTGAAATCATCGAACACCTTGGGGTACATGAGGTGGGACGCAACATCGCATTCGGTAACTTGGCCCCACTTCTGAACGAGTTCTGAGCGTGTCTTCTTGAAGTCGACGGCATCGAGGTAGAGACCCGGTCGCTTGTCAAACTTGCGTCGGTTGCGCAGAGCCTTTGACCGCAGAGGCTCAGGGAATCCACCATACGGCTGGCCCATCATACCTTCAAGGAACTCAAGGACAGAGCCGGGGAAGTCGAGCTCGCCAGCACGATCGATGACATCCTGAGACGACAGCTTGTTGGACACCATGAACTGTGCCAAGTCGCCAACGACCTTGGACGTCGGTGTAACCTTGACAATGTCTCCTAGAAGGTCATTTGCGTGCTCGTAGGCCTTCTTTGTCTCAGCCCATTGAGAGCCTAGACCAAGCTGAGAAGCCTGGAACATCATGTTGGTGAGCTGACCACCAGGGATTTCGTGCTCGTAGACCTCGGGATCGGGTCCAGGGAGATGAGCCTCAAAAGGCGAGTAAAGAAGACGAAGTTGAGACCAGTATGTGTCCAGAGCGCGAACGTGTGCCGGGTTCAAGCCAGGGTCCAGATCGCTACCTTCAAGCGAAGCAATGATAGCGTTGATGCTAGGTTGAGAAGTCATGCCGGATAAGCTATCAGTGGCAGCATCAACAGCATCAGCACCAGCTTCGGCGCAGGCGACCATGGACGCCACACCAGTACCGGCAGAATCGTGGGTATGAACATGAATTGGAAGGTCGGGGTACTTCTTCCTGATGGAACCGATGAGAAGTTTAGCGGCGTGCGGCTTCAGGACACCAGCCATATCCTTGATACCGAGGACGTCAATGTCCAAGGCGACAAGCTTGTCGACGAGGCTGAGGTAGTATTCCAAGTTGTATTTCTTCTTGGGGTTCAACACTGGAATCGAATTAGTAAACATTGCTTTCAACGCCTGTCTCGGCTGGGACGATCTCCATCACAACTGAGGATGAACTTACTATCACCACTGTAGCACACTGTCCCCTCTGCAACACCTCCAGCTTTCTGGACAGCCTTGATACCAACCTCGAGCTGGTCAATATCGTTCAGAGCGTCGAAGACACGGAAGATATCGACACCATTCTTCTTGGCCTGTTCCACGAAGTGGTAAATAGCATTATCGGGCAACGAGGCATAGGCGACACCGTTCGCGCCTCGAAGAAGCATCTGGAAAGGGATGTTGGGCACAGCCTTGCGCATCTGGCGCAGGCGCTCCCATGGGTCTTCGTAAAGGAAGCGCATGGCGACGTCGAAGGTAGCACCTCCCCAGCACTCCAGACTGTAGAGGTTGTGGAGAGCGTGGCTTGTTTCCTTGGCAATTCCCAGAAGATCAATGGTGCGGACACGAGTGGCTAGCAAAGACTGATGGGCGTCACGCCAGGTAGTGTCCATGAGAAGACAGCCCTTGTACTGGCGAACCGCCTTCGCGAATGCCTTGGGGCCTTGGTCCAGGAGAATCTGCCTCCAGCCCGCCTTGCAGGGTTGCGAAACGTCAAGCTTGGAGCCATCAGCCTGGAGGAGCTCGGGTAAGATAATCTCGCCCTTGAACTTGGGCTCGCCGATCTGGCCCTTGATACTGCTTCCGTTGACGGCGACATCGCCGAGGTAAGCCAGTAGTTTCTGAGCACGGTTCTGGCTGCCGACGAGGTCAAAGAGCTGGGGAGTATCATCAATGAAGGTCGTCCAGCAGTTGCCATCAATGAAGGTCGGGTGTGTGAGCAGAGAGGCAAGGAAAGGAATGTTGGTCTTGACGCCACGAATACGGAATTCGATCAGAGCTCGAAGAACCTTCCGGCGGGCGATCTCGTAGGTTGAGCCATGGCATGTACATTTGACCAACATGGAGTCATAGTGAGGGGTGATAACCGCGCCAGCAAAGCCGTTGCCACCGTCGAGACGCACACCGTTACCACCGGCAGACCGGTATACCTCGATCTTGCCAGTATCAGGCTGAAACTGTTTAGCGGGATCCTCGGTCGTGATTCGGCATTGAATGGCGAAGCCTCGGGTTGAGATTCGGTCCTGAGTTAGGCCGAGCTGCTGCAGGGTAGCTCCGGCGGCGATCTGGATCTGGGCTGCGACAATGTCAATGCCGGTGATTTCCTCGGTAATGGTGTGTTCGACCTGGATACGTGGGTTGATCTCAATGAAGTAGTAGCGGTTCTGCTGGTCGACGAGGAATTCGGCAGTACCAGCATTTCGGTAGTTGACGGATTTGGCCAGCTTGACAGCGTCGGCCAAGATGGCATCGCGGGTTTCTGCAGGCAGATCCTTGGCCGGTGCAATCTCCACCACCTTCTGGTGTCTCCTTTGAACCGAGCAGTCACGCTCGTACAGGTGCACCACATTGCCGTGGTTGTCTCCCAGCAGCTGAACCTCGATGTGCTTGGGCTTGTCGAGGAAACGCTCTACAAAGACGGTACCATTTCCGAATGCCGTCTTGGCCTCGGATGTAGCTCGTTCGAAAGATTCCTGGAGGCTGGCCTGGTCGCGCACCACTCGCATACCTCGGCCACCACCACCATAGGCGGCTTTGATGATGATAGGAAAGCCATACTCGTCTGTGAAGGCCTTGACCTCCTCGAATTTCTCCACTGCGCCTTCGGTTCCGGGTACGACGGGGACTTTCGCAGCGATGGCAAGCTTTCGAGCCGAGACTTTGTCACCGAGATCGTTAATCACGTTGGGCGAAGGGCCGACGAACTGTTACAAGGCAAGCCAATCGTTAGCGCAGGTCTCTATCACTCTCTCACTCTCCCTCACACGATCTCTCTCACTATCTCTCTTTCTGGTCAGAATTCACTTACAATCAATCCAGCTTTCTCGACATTTCGGGCGAATTCTGCGTTCTCTGAGAGGAAACCGTATCCTGATTCGTCGCGTTAGATTTCACGGTCAGGTCACAAGGCCTGGAAATGAGGGTGTTACCTGGGTGAATCATTTGGACACCATGTTCCACCGCAATCTTAATGATCTCATCGCCGGCAAGGTAAGCTCCGACCGGGGTGTACTGGCCTCGTTTTCCAATGACGTAGGCTTCATCGGCCTCTGTAGCATCTCGCGTCAGCAACCACATAATCTGAAAGACTCATAGTAAGCTGGGGAGGGTTGCCATACTCTGCCGGTGCATGCTGAGACGATCCTCATAACTAAATGTACACAGATTAGCCTCATACCGTCACCCCGTCGAGGTTTCTGGGGGGGACGCTTTGGTTTACCTGAAGACGGCCACCGTGTGCAGTGACAGTTCATGAGCCTGGGCGCCAAGTTAGTGTTGCCCGTCTTAGATACGTAGGGAGCATGGCTGAGCCAAGTGCCCAGAGTGAGGGATTAACATACTGTTCTGAAGATCTGTTCCGTGCCGAGATTAGATGTGAGCAATTCGAAGACGCACTCTTTTTCGAGTCACTCATCCTCAATTGGGAAGGGGGGTTCATACACGAATAGCTAGAAACACGTTAGCGAGGCGCAAGTATGTCTCATACGCGGTACTACTTACGAATTTCACCTCGGTTGGCCACTACATACGTCAATAAAGCGGTTAGCAGGCTGTTTTTGTTTACAATGCTGGAGGGGCGCGTGAATTGGAAGTGCAACTGCTGTATCCGTATATGTATCTGTATCTGTGCATTCGGACGTTCGTACGTACCCAGCAGCTTGTTCAAGTGCATGATGGAGCTGTTCGCTCGGATGTGGTGTGCGGTCTTGGCCGTCTTCGGGCCAGTGCCCTCCTCGAAAACGTCTTCATTGTCGTCGCCCGCGGCCTCGTGGGCAGCTCTCAAGTCCTTGATGTCTTCGACGTCCATCTTGTCGACGCTTCTAGCAGATGGGGAACAAGAGCTATAAGCCTTCCGTTGCCGAGACTGTCAGGAGTTATACGGCGGTATAGGTCGTCGGTATGACGTACGTACGAGAGGATTTGTTGAGCTCTACGCCCAGCGCGGCTTGGTAAGGGATGCTGTCTTAGGTCGGTGTGTTGGAGGTGAGAGGAAGTGGGAGAGTCGATCAGGCTACAAGGTCGGAGGGAGGAGGGGGACCCTACTAGGTGAGGTCTTTTCGGTCTATTCTAGAGTGAGAAGGATAAGTGCGTCCACAAGCGGGCGGGCAGGCAAGCAAACAACCAGCAGCAGGAACAGCAAGCCACGAAAGTGTAATGTGATAGATCTAGAGGAAAGATCCGGTAGGGGTCGCGTCAGATCTTAAGTACTAACTCCGTAGGTAGAACTGCCTAGCATCAAGCCGAGCTGGAGCTGGGGGGGGGAGACTTGATATATACATCCACGTCACGTCGAAAAGGGCACAGAGAGTCACAGACAGACGGCTACGGCCCCAAGTGGGATGGGCCAAGGCCAAGGGACGAGGGAGTCGGGACGAGGGACGATGTACCTGCTACCTGCTACCTACCATGATATGTCATATCCCCCCTCCCCGGCCGGGGCAGGACTGAGGGGATTTGAGGATTTATTTCTCATTTCACACCTGGCACCTGGACTAGGTTGCTACGACGGTATCGAATAACAATAACCTTGGGAAGATGGGGAGAATGGAGGATGGATCAGCTTGTCTCATCCCTGCCAAGCCGAGGGCTAAGACGCACGCACACATGCGAATGCTGAGTTGCATCCCCCCAGCCCTGTCATCGTCATACCTCTTCTCCTTTATTACCTCTCTCCTCCAGAGTCCAAAGTACAGAGCTACATGTAAGATGGACCTACCCACCGGGGTTAGTTCGTACCTGTGACATTCAATGTTTATCTCATGAAACAAGAATGCGACCAGAACCAACTACCTAGGTAGCCAGCCTCGAACTTTCACCACTGTTGTGTCCAATGTAAACTGCACGTACGAGTCAGGCACCTGTACCGCACGCCAGTCCGTGTTGTGTGCGCCAAAAGAAGGCGTTTGTTTCATGAGCACAGATTCATATTCTTGGCTGAAGGGTTCCCGCAACAGCGGAAAAGGGTATCGGCGTGTGCGCTTTGCTACGGCAGCAGAAGATGAAAGTACCTTGGAATGGGACAACTAGTCCGCAAGCTTGAGTCACTTCACCTTCGTAGTCGACCCATTCGACCCACGAAAGGCTTGGGAGCGAGCACATGCGATTCGAGCACCATTCGCTTCCAAGGTTGTCTTCTCCGACCAGTCCGGGCGGGTGGGCGAGGGGTGGAAATGGAACATATCCATGGACATCTACAGTGCGACGGCGGGGTAGTTTTAGTGCTGTCAGCTTGACTTGAGGGACCTAGCTGGAGGTAAGCAGTAATACTACTAGGTAGTAGGTAAGCTCCATTTCCGAGAGCTCTCCAAGCTCTCTCAGTCTCGCATTACCGGACGAATGAAAGCTGTCGTTGTCTACCTATTTTAGCTTTGCTGCAACATCCTTGTATCTCAGCAAGTGCTTCCGCGGCTTTCGCCAGAAAAGAAACTTCGCACCGTCACATTGGAGGGGGAAGCTCAACTGCAGGGGAAGCTGAGCTTCGTCTGCACCCAATCACAAGAGTCGGATAGCGAACGACTTCTCAACTCTCTGCCTCTCCTCTCAGTTTTGAGACTTTTCGTAATAAAGTGCCTCACCCATTGTGCCAGCTACTTCGGTGCTTACCCAAGTTTAGGTAGCCTCCAGGGCTTCAACATTCTACGCATAGCCGCTATATATTTCATGCCCTTCCCCCTCCTGATTCGACGGACAGATCGCCAACAGGAAAAGCGATCGAGGTGAACCCATCCTCCAAGGGGGCTGGATGGGAATGGGGATTCCTCCAGGAAGCGAGCGACATAGCCGGGCCTCACGAATTCACACAATGATAAAACGTGTCCCGACTGCTTTTCACATAGATCATCTGACCAACCTACGCGCATGCTCCCCAAGGATGCGCATCTACTACTCGTATATACGATCTTATTATTACGTGCCAAACCTTTTAACTAGAACAATCTGCCATTTATATTTTGTTCCCTCTGTACAGTACGGAGTACCTGGTCGATGCGGGGCATTCATCCCACCAGCTTGGATCAGAGCTGTCATCGTGCCGTTGCCCCCTTTTCCCCCTTGCTATGTAATCATGATATTCTATATTTATATTTCATACATTATGTAGATGCGTATGGAGAGTACAAACTATGTCTATCAGGCAGAGTGTTTCGAAACGGTGGACAGATCTTGCCTGTGCTGGTTTCAAACCAGTCTCGCATCTCTTGTCATATGTGTACAAGCGCACTCGAGTACTGTATATATCTACAGGTGGTCGGTCGACTCGTGCAGTAGTATATTATTATTATTATTATCACTACGATCTTCTTGTTTCTTTTCTTTCTTCTTGGCTTATTTAGATGCAGTCCACCGCTTCGGCTGATTCCCCGCCAAGTCGGTTGAGGGCTATAATAGCGAGCGATATTATGCACGGCTCTGCAGCACTGCGTAATTGGCCCGCCGTCACATCTTGCTGCATCTTATCTTGCTGATCAGATGCAATACGCAGTGTACCAAGATGGCGGCGCTATTAATCCCGCATACTATTGTTGTTGTTCTTGTTGACTCGCGCAAGAGTCGAGAAGACGACGAGGCTTTTCTTTCTAGTGTCCCCATTGCCAAGGGGACATCTCATGCATGCGGCCGTAATTCCGTGAATCCAGATCTGTGTAATAAGTCCAAGTTGAAGTCCCTCAAACCTCTTGCTAATAATAATAAGCTCTTGGTAGCCCAGATAGCTGAATTATCCAATACTATATGAAATTCATTCTTCTTGTCTTGACATGTCTTGTCTTACTTACTCCCACGACTCAAAATTTAAATAAAAGCATCCGTCTTCCGTTGCTGTTCCTCCGTTGACGAGGCTGAGAAGTTGTTGTAGTAGTAGTAGTAGTAGTAGTAGTAGTAGTAGTAGTAGTAGTAGTAGTAGCACCAGTACGGGGTAACAGCACCAGTGTAAGCTATCCTCGTTTCTGCCCATCTCGCAGATTCGCGTCAGCACACACAGATGCAGTAGATCACGACGTTCCATCCATCCACACAACCTCCATGAGCCTCTTTTTCTCCTTCTGTTCATTTTTTTTCTCTCACCTTCGCCCGTCTCACCAATCATACCCCGCCGATGGCTCGCTTCAGGCAGGTGTAGCCGGTTTGGGAGGGACAAACACGAAGGGTCGGTGAAGAGACTACCTACATATGTACATAACAAGGCGGGATAGGTAGGGGTTTCCATCGTCGGCTCGTGGGGAGCAAGCATGAAGCTGCAGCAAGCGCCCCTCCCCCCTTGCTCACCGTTTTCTAATACCTAAAACTTGCGTTAATTTTTTTTTCCCTGAGTGAATACCTGGTATATCCATACTCCTGGTCGCTTCGACGCACATAATAATAATAAGCTTCCCCTCAAGGGTCCTAATTAGCCATGTGACCAAAGAAACGCCATGGAGCCGGGTTTCTTTATGTGGTGGGTGGGGGATTTCCGTTTCGATGGTGCTCCCCGGATGGGACCGTCTGAGGCTTTTTTCACCCCCCCAATGCCAGTCACCGAAGGGACGAATTTCTACATAGCCAACGAAACAGCCCACTACCTAGGTAACTAACTTAAAGCCGGTATCTCTTTTTCTTAACCAAATAGATAGCAGTTCTCAATAAATACTATATTACTTTATCTAGAATGCCGCGGTATATGTTCTAGAATTTTTTTTAATTCATTAAATTGTAATAATAGTTTTTTGTGAGTCGAGGAAGTTGTTGAAAAGATATGTAGAAATTCGGCCCTTCGGGGACTGAATGCCCATTTTGTTGTTGTTGGTAGCCCGCTTGTCTTCGGCATGATCAGCAGCTGCGGCATGTTCGGGGCGATGCTACCTCGCCTTGGCAAAACACTTCCAAGGTTTATATCAAATAATAAGTAAGGCAAATGCCAGACAGAGGCACAGGCCCTGGACAGCTTTGGGCGCCTATTGAGCTTGCACGTGTTCAGAAGCATCCTCAGCTTCATCACAATGGGTCTTAACTCCAGAACAGATAATAATAGATGAGATCCAGTTGAGTTAGGGAAATGGTTGCTCAGACTCCTTGGCCTTCAATCTGAGGCTTCCCATCTGTCTCAGGGAACTTTTCCTTTCTATATTCAGCAACCTCATGTTCGTCTGTACATCACCACCATTGGACAGGGTTTCGCAATGTGACGTATACAGCATTCCGTGATGGCCGTCATCACTGCTGCTTACACATGTTGCGAGTTTCAAACAACATCCCATTGGACTCGTTGGTCAGGCCAGTATATAGGAAATGTTGAAATACTCGATCTATGCACCGGGGCCCCTCATCTCCCCTCAAGCGTATCGTGCTTCCTGAAAGCGGTTGAGCTTACACTTTCTGCAGTAAAAGTACAAGACGGCTGCATTCATCATGCAGGTAGGATATGTTCTCTCTTTATGTAAGAGTGCTGCCATTTGCAAGACTCTCGATTCCACCGCAGTCTATTGATCTCGCTCCCCACCAGTTATGGGCCTCGCTCGCCCACCCCGGCATTGTTATAACATCTCGACGATTGACTTATTTCGAAACGGCCTCCTTAACCTTCTCACCTGCTTCGATAGCCTTCGCCTTTGCACTGTCAACAGTACCTTGAAGGCCGGCCTGCTCCTTGCCGCCCCATTTGTGCCACTGCAGATATCGGTAGCCTTGCGTCAATTGTGAACCCTCGTTGATAAAGTGGCAGGCGAAGAGAAGGTAGTTTCTGGGCGACACGGCAAGGGCATATCGCATGAACGTGGCGGAGTAGATTGTGAGAGCAAGAGTCATCTCACCGGAGATCCTGCCATAAAAAATGGTTAGCTACGGGATGCCAGCAGCAACAGTAGTTCGTATATTCGATATCGGCTGGGACTCACAGCTCAGGAGACTTTCGCGTGTCCATCACAGCGGCTATGGGAATGCCGAAGTTCGATGCAGGACCCCAGAAGTCTGCATATCGTAGGCATCAGCATTCACTTCTTATATGTAAGACGCAAAACTTGGGTAAGCAGCCCTCCCTCCAGAATTCGTCGTCTTCTTCGCAATCGCGCAGCGCAAACTACACAGTTGAGCATTCCATAGATGGAGCTGGCAAAGGCCACTTGAAGCGTCCACACTCCCAGGCTACTCGTTGCGCCGACAATGTGCTACTCTTAGGGGGTGAAGGGAGCGAATTCTCTCGACTGGTAACGGAGGATATCGGACATAACGGGGATGGTCCGCTTATCGGAAAGATGTTGGGAGGTTCACATACGCGTCGAACAGAAGTAGCTCAAGGTCGGGTTCGACCGAATCTTGGCATTGATCGCTTTAACGAAGGCCGCCATATTGGGAAAAAGATATGGTAATTGAGTGAGTGAAGAGGTTTGGTCGTAAAGGATATCTCGAAGGTTTGTAGGAGTTTGCGCCAACCGGAGTGAAAAAGGTACAGTTCCGGGTCGAAACGGAAATTCCGAAGACTTGGAAATTTTTTATGGGGCATCGCGCAGTTTGGCGGGCTGGCAGGCTAGCAGGCTGGCAGGCTAGCAGGCTAGCAAGTTCCGAGTTTGTTGGATTAGCGTTAAACGGGTGCACCAGCTGACACCAGCTGCGATATAGTGCATAGGTCATACATAACATTGAATGCACGCCTCAACCACACTAAGATCATTCATTACGGAAACAACGAATTCACCCTTGATTCATTCACACGCTCTCATTTTAGAAAGACATAGGACACACAAAAGCTGCTAGCACATTCATGAATGGCTCATAGACAGCATGACTTGCTGGCATATACAACCTTTTGTGATTAGCCAGACCTAGCATGTTACAGGACACCACCCCTGACCCTTTTCTCCTGCCTGCTTAATCGTAGTTGTGCCTAACCATGTAGGTGCACAGCATCCCGAACGCCGTTGGTATCTCGTTTTTCCTCTGCTGAAGGTCTCACTCTCATCCAACGTCTCCAGAACGCATATCCGCATATGTATGTCGGCTTTATCTTCGCGGCGGAGGGTTGAAGCCGGGGGGAGGGCCGCCGCCGGGGTTAAAGCCAGGGGGCGGGAACTGTGCATTTTGGGGGAAGCCTGGCGGAGGGAAGCCACCAGGTGGGAATCCAGGGGCAGGTGCTGTCATACACGTCAGCTATCATCGTAATGCCATGCAGTGAGGTGTACTTACGTCCTCCTCTGCCTGGTCCGAAGCCAGGAGCACCACCAAAAGGGGGAAAGGGAGGAGGTGCACTGCCTCCGACGCCAGCAGCAGGACCCTGTAAAAAACATCAGTAATCGGGTAATAAATCGATCAATAAGAAATGGTAACATACGGCCAAAGCTGATGGAGCAGCACCACGTCCAGCGGGGCGGGAAACTCCAGGACCAGAGGTTAAGCCTGCAGATAGCCCACTTGTCGTCGTCTTTCCAAGTCGCGTGCTGGGATCGGCTGGAGGTGCAGACTCGACAGAGAGAGAAACAATTTGTGCGCCGCGCAAGATGGTTAAGCCCAGCGTCCGCTTCTCTTCTGTCTCGACAGTCTGAGTTGCAGAGGAGCTGGACGCGCCAGGTGCCGCTGGCTTGTTCTGCTTTCGCTTCACGCGTCGGAATTCTTCGGTGTCGGCTAATACAAGATTCATGTGCTGGGAAACAAAACTCAGCCGGAGCTCCTTTGTGTTATGGGTAGGGATGCATTATACCTTGTCAAAAGCCAGCATTTGTCCCGTCATTTGGCGACCATCCATCAACGTGACCCTCATCCGGTAGTTGATCTGTACCGTCCATTGTTAGCAATCGCGCATTGGATGTCGGTCTTGGTGTCGATTCGAAGAACACAAATAATAACGAGAGGGGAACGTACGTAGCCGGCCTAGGAAGGTTCGTAGTGTTAGCCTACATGGTCAACGTTGGAGCTCTATAGCGGTCAGGGGAGGAAGGAGACTCACCATCTTGCCTTGTTTGTTGGACATCTTGACGATGAATTGCTCCGACGGAGCTCCTCGATGTTACAAAAAATTGTCTTTGTGTGCTTTGGGAAGCCTCTTTCCCTACGTCGGATCCTGTGCTGTCGGAGGAAGATAGCTTCAGGCTCGCGACGATATGCGGAGAGGAACAAAAAATAGGCGAGGCAGCTGCAAGGCTGAGCGAACCTGAATCTAGAGGCTCGGACAAGAAGCTAACCTGGAAGAGTGGCTGGTGGCTGCACACCAAGCAACCCATCTCACAAGCCACAACTAGTCTAACCTTAGTGGCTAGTACTCGGACCCCACCAAGCTGTTTGACTATCAGCCACATCCTCTCGCCCCACTAACCACATTCTGCGATAGGGCAGAAAACCCTCTGAGAAATTTCGAAATTGCTACACTCCCCAACTTCACGATTGCCAAAATTCCGAGCCAGGCGAACAACTACATTTCCAGTCCACGATCGCCAGCAAGACTAACCAACCACAGCAGCCATCATGGTACGTTCCGCATTGCTCTGTTGCTGTGATAATCAAGCCCATTGACTTTCTGTACAGTCCGAGAAGGCCCAGAACCCCATGCGGGAGCTCCGCATCCAGAAGCTCGTTCTGAACATTTCCGTCGGTGAATCTGGTGACAGATTGACCCGTGCTGCGAAGGTGCTTGAGCAGCTGAGCGGTCAAACCCCCGTCTACAGTACGTCTGGTTCTCGAGAAAAGTCTAGTAATACGCTGGATGAATATTTGCTAACATGCGTCGGCGAATAGGCAAGGCCCGCTACACTGTCCGAACCTTCGGTATCCGACGTAACGAAAAGATCGCTGTCCACGTCACCGTCCGCGGCCCCAAGGCTGAGGAAATCCTCGAGCGTGGCCTCAAGGTCAAGGAATACGAGCTGCGCAAGCGCAACTTCAGCGAGACCGGCAACTTCGGCTTCGGTATCAGCGAGCACATCGATCTCGGTATCAAGTACGACCCGGCTATCGGTATCTACGGTATGGACTTCTACTGCTGCATGACCCGCCCCGGCGAGCGTGTCACCCGCCGCCGACGATGCAAGGGCAGAATTGGTTCCGGCCACCGCATCAACCGCGACGAGACCGTCAAGTGGTTCAAGTCGCGATTCGATGGTATCGTTCGTTAAGAGAACGAGTATATCACGTACACAATGGATTGCACTCGGCGTTGGTTGGATGGCATCATTCGAGGGGATCTGGAACAAAAGGCATTCATGGATCTGTACCTACTGAAGTTGGACGACTCCGTCCTATCAGCTTGACTTGAAATTCAGTCAGCTACGGCCTCAGAGACCGACCGGCACTTTGCCGGCTTCCTACTCCTCGTTCAATTGACGGTGCTAATCCCCACAACTGGCTTGTGTTGGCAGACACGTACTTTTTCCCAAATTGTGCTTCCCCGTGGGGGATGGTTTGTTGCTCTAGCCTTCCGCAAGGTGCATTTAGCGGTGTGATTCATCCAAATGTCTGTGAGACCTACGACGTGTCCTGCCTGGCTTTGCATGTTGGTATGCTGATATGCGTTCTATCCCATGACGCGATACATGGAAGTCACACGGCACTATGCAGTTGAGGCATGATATACATGTATTGGTCATGCACTGGTGTATACGGCATGGAATAACTTAGCCCGTCGCCTGTAGTCTATCTTCTGCTATGAAACGTGACCATGAATGTCTCATACTCGGCGGCACGAATTCTCCGGGTACCTATACAGAAGATTCCGTGGCCTTGCGTATTTATACGTATACGTGCTCAAGTCAAAAACCCGCACCCAGAGACTGTTGTCGACTGATGGTATTGTTAGATGCTGGGGGTTACTTCATTGAAGAAAGAGAAAAAAAAGGGGGTATTTAGCGCGTGGAGGGACAGACGACTAACCTTTATGTATGCTTTCTGTAATGTCCCCCAAAGTCCGCGAACCTCCCACCAACTCCATCACCCCCTTTATCTCTCTCACCCCCTCTTCCCCCTATCCATCCATTCCTTCTTTCCATTCATCCCATCCCATTCCCCTCCCCCTTTTTATCTTCCCCACACATACGACAAGCAATCAACCAAGCAAGCAATCAAGTAAGCAACCAACTGCTCGCTTGCTCACGCAATGGTCATATCCCCAAACGCGTACCCGCGACGCCGCGCCCACCACTTGGCGATGTGGAACGTGAAGACGAAGGCCACGAGGCCCGGCAGCGCGCCGACGAAGAACCACTTGACTCGCTCTAGCGACCCGCTATCTTCGACCCTGCCGCCTTGGTGTGGTGGTGGTGGTGGTTGTCCTTCTGAAGGGACGGAGCCGGGTATGGGGGATTCGGGCATGGGCAGGGACATGATGATGATGGTGATGATGATGGTGATTGATGGAACCGTGATGGTTGGTCGTTGGGGGTGGTTTTTTTTTTTAATGGGTTTGTTTTTCTTTGATTAACTCCGTTGAGGTCGTTGATGTGTTTTCTTATTCCTCCTCTCTCTCTCTCTCTCTGTCTCTGTCTCTTTCCCTTGGGTTTGGGTGACAAGAGAGGAGAAGAAGAGTATGTTCCGTTGAAAGGAGTAACTACCTATGTATCGTGACTAACGCGGCTGGTATCGCCTGTGGGATGTGATTGTCTGATGATAGCAAGCAATGCAGAGCTTCGTTTCTCCTGTCGTTTCTTGTTGGCCTGTTGAGTGCGTGGGTAACTGACGTTGATCGTGTGTATCATTCGGCATATGAATCTCGGTATGATGGTGTGCGGTCGGTCCAGGTCGAGTTCGCCTGGCAAGTAGGTAGTCGAGGCCTCGGTAGGTAGGCTCTTTGAGAGAATAAGGTAAGTCGCCATACCACGGATGCGAATGATGAGGAAATCGGAATCGGTGAGTGGTTTCTACCTGTTTTGCGGAAGGTACCTAACTACATAGCCAGACTACTTATGCTTGGGCAGCAGGGAACCATTCACTTGCCTACATATGTATGTACATCTGTAGATTTTCATCTTCTAGGGCAATGGCGGCCGTTCTGACCAGCTACGAGATGATCGGTGCCAGTGGTAACTGCTGTCCATACTGTGAGGGCAGAGTAAGAGACATATCTGGTGAATTAGAGGGGGGGCTTTCATCCCATCCCGGGAAACGACTAAATACCAACATATGTACCTAGGTAGGTATGAAGAGCTCATTCCATCAGACTTGGCCCAAGCGATATTTCTACAAGGTATCCAGTATGCCTTACCTACCTGGATACATGAGTACTTAATTACGGTCACCTATTGCATTCTCTGCATCCAAACGCCAGCGTTTTCCTCGTCCCTAAAGTGCGAGACCATTACTTCCCGAGAGTCGCACCAGCTTCGAAAGCGTGGAAAGCCTTGGGGAAAGCTGCAAGACCGGCACGACTGGCTCCTTGAAGACCTTTTTCTTTTCCATGACACATGTCAGACTCTACGAAGCGAAACAAGGGACACACCAGTAGCAAATCGTATAGAGGTTACCTAAACATCACCTCAACAGCCAGTGCTGCCTGGGATTGGAGAGTAGATTGAGGTGAAAGAATCTCGAATTTAGACTAAGCTAATTGATTAAGCTAATATCTCGGTTTACCTTGATTGTCATACGGGAAAACAGCTGGCTTGGTTGTGTTTGGCTTCCAGACATGATTTCCATATGTACCCCAGTAAACCAGTAAACGATAGCCCAGGAGAAGCATTTAACTTCCCCAGATCCTTTGTGTCTTATCAGATTCAGCAAATGTCTAAGCCAGTATTCTCCAACTCTTGCAAGGATACATGACATGCAGACTGCGCAACTGGTTGGACATCCGAAAGGTGGCTTGGGGAAGCGCTTAGAGTTCCTGCATCTCCTTCAGCATTTTACGAGTGGAGTCACCAACTGCCTTCGTTTTGTTCCGCCACATAGTAAGTGTGGGATCGCGTGGTTCAGAACGAGCCTCGTTGTCGACAACTTTCACCGATTCCAACGCGCCACCGTATACGCCTTCGAGGAGTCTAGAGCATTCTTGATTGAATGAGGCATTCGCGGAACAACGTTCCTTTTCCTGGCTGGAGATCATGTGCTCGACAACGCGTCGTATGTTTCGTTTATACTCGTCCACAACATCTATGATGTTCTCCTCTCGAGTCTTTAGGTGACTAAGTACACGCTATTTCCATCTCTTGTTAGCTCCTCCTCAAGGTTATGAAAATGCGTGTGGGAACTTACCGCGGTGATTTGATGGAGGGTCGAGGATACGTCCTCAGTGGTAGTTTCTATAGCATCGTACGAGCGTGCCCCTTTCATGGACCACGCAGTAGGTGGGAACTCCTTTTCTCTCTCGAACACTGTATCTTGTGGTTGTCCAGAAAAGTGTTGCTGTAACGGTGCTTGTCGTCTAAACATATTCGTTCCATCATCTTCAGAGGTCTCGTTCCTCTGTAGCACTCGACGATTCTCCTTTGACTCGATCGCTGCAACTCTCGAGGCGAATTTGGCTGACTTGGGGTGCAACTTTCGATGTTCATGGCTACTCATCGTCTCCCGATAGGGGTTATGGGAGTTTGAGACCGCTTCAGTAGCACGGAAATTCTTCCGAATGAACGGGTTGCTGGGGGGTTCTTCCCTCTGTTCACGGCCCGTCCACCGATCCTCAGGTGTTTGATAGGCTGGTGCCTGTGGGGCAGAGGCTGGCAGTGCATTCGGGTATGGGCGTGGGTTAGGGATGCCGGGAGGGCTTTGCGAGGCAGTTTCCATTCTGTGATAACTTTCTCGATAGTGCGTTTTCTGGTACCCGTATAGGGGGTCGAGTGTAGATACAGGTATTTGCAAGTTTCTGTCCTCCCGTCTACGAATAGGAGCATGGGACTTGAGAGAACTGTTTGAGACGTCGAAATCCGCGACATTCGGGTGGTTTACATGTCGACCAATTTTTTGACTCGATCGTGGAACCGGTGTCGCTGATGTAATGGAGTTGTGTTGCTCGTCCTTGTGGACGTCAAAGCCAGGTTCCTCGTCAACATCGGAATACTCTGAGCTACCAGTGTCCTCACTAATCTCGATTGGTTCCGCATACGCGGATTGGTCTATTCTTACTTTCTTTCTGGTATCCTTGGCATGCTCGGTTTCGCGAGGCCGCTTCCTATCGATGATTGCTGGATGCGTGCTGGATAAGGCGGCCAATTTCGTTTCGGGGAGCAAAACATTTTTCGGCTGTAGCAAGTCCAATCTGTTCTTGTCACGATGTACGTCTGGGCCTCGAGGATCGAAGTGGGCAACTTTTGCTTGCTGAGACTTGGTAATGAATTCTTCTCTGCCGCGAGGATCATTTTTGGGGGAAGGCGTCGATTGGCTCTGTACATGCGCGACAGGGAGGGCATATTCGTTTATGGTCTCGTCAATCTCGGGTATTATGCTCTCGTCAGTCTCGGGTATTGGCGGTTCTCCTGTTGTCTCTTGAGGACTCAGACTTTCTTCCTCGATCGCTATATCCATAGCCTCGCCAGCGTGGTCCGGAGCGATCGCTGTGTCCATGGCTGCAGATTTTATGGCTCCAAGATCGAGGCGCGCGGTGTACCCTGGCGGCCGTGGCCTCGAGAGATCCTCCTTTGGCGGAAGGGGTGTTTCGTCATGATCTTGCAGTTGCCCGGGAGCTGATGGTTGCCCATCACTCTTTGAGTCCAGGGAGATGATGTTTTGCTTAGGATTTTTAGATGTAGATTCATATTGAACCGGGCTTCCTTTGCTAGCGGGCGGTGGATCTTTGATTTTTCGGGGTTTCTCCAGGTCTTTTCGAACAGCTTTCCCCTTTCTGGGTTTCGAGGCGCCCTGCCCGACCAACCCCTTTCCTACCGGCTGCCCATGTCCCTTGGGAGACCTCGGCGCACCCCAAACGTCGTTATTCTCATCAGCCACGAGTTCGTCGTCTCTAACATTCTTTCTTCCTACTTGTCGATGCCCAGCTGCTTCATTCGATCCCGCTGTAGTCTTGTGGGAGATCAAGGCGGCACTCGAAGACCCGCCATTCTTTCGAGCGGGCTCGTCGCTGGCGGCGTTGACAAGCCTGCGCCCATGATTGGTTGATTTTCCTTTCACAGGGGAAGCTCGTTTCTTCCCAGTATTGACCTCATTACTCTGACTTTGCTGATGAGCTTCCCCTTGACGCGAAGATGCATGATCTGAACTGGGTTGATCCTCATTCAACTCACTGAAGAAGGATTTCTTCGGGACTCTCGGTTTGGAAGCTGCTAATTTCACTATCTCTTCTCGAACCTTCACATGTGGCTTTACTTTAGCTTGTGACAGATGCTTAGCTACGGTGGTGTAAGCTGCGTCGGCTTGTTGACGTTCTGATCCTGAGGCGGTGGCCTTGGTAGGCCTTGCGTCGATAGCCGTGGGCATCTTTTTAATACCCTGAACATCCTTCCGCGATATGTCTGGCTGCATTTCAGCTACCCCGATGTCAGGGTCACCGGCTGGGGAATCCTTGATTGTAACCTTGGGCTTTGCACGAGCGTGTTTTGTAGCGTTTCCACGGGCCCTTGTGGTCTTGGTCGTTCGTGCCCTTCGAGGTCCGGGATAGTATGAGCTGTCTGATGATGCTCCGTCTTCAGAGTCCCGGTATTCATCGTCATCTGGATTGCTAGTTTCAGTAGCATTACTTGGCACACCCTCCTGCTCGTTCGCCGCCGGGGAGCGAGGTTTCAGCGTCACAGATGCCGGGCGGGGAAATCCCTGTGTCGACTGTGTATCTCTTCCCTCCTGTGTTTCCGTAACAAAGTCGCTTCCCTCGTCGATTTCAGATTCTTCGATACTGGAGGCGGTTGCGGCGAAAGAGCTACTCCTATTGAATCTTGGGGAAACGGAACTGGGGTTGAAATCCCGATCGCCTTCGGACAAACGAAACACTCCACCAGTACCAGGCGCTTCCCACGCGGCACACATTCTACAGGATGGTCGTCGATTAGCTCATCTCATGGAGGCTACAACTCAATATGAATCGGTGAGCCTCCTCGAGTATCGCCCAGGAACAGATGATTCCGACTCAAATTTGATGGAAGTCTTACACCTGGGAAGCCACAGTACATCCACACCTCGCTCTTCGAGATATGACCGTCTCTGGTCAGAGACAAAGTACTCGTCCGCACTTTTCGAGGAGCTACCGAGAACGTCGTTGTCAGATATTTGGCCAAAGAAGGCGTGAGTAGTACGATTCGGGTGGTCAAGTCAGAAGAATGTACACACTAGCTGAAGTTCCAGATGGTTCGATCACGCAGAACGGCAGCCACGCTTGGCTTTGGATGCAAAAACGAAACGATGCTCGAGATTATACAAGCAGGATCGTGGACGTATGCATACGTATGTGCAGTGGAGATCAGTGCGTGGCACTGAGGTCTGAGGACTATTAGAGAATGGAACAGGACAAAGAACAAGAGTTGCTGCACGTAGAGCGGTCGTCTGAAGTAGGATTACAACGTGCTCTCAGACATTAGAGACGGGAGCTTTAAGACGTGTCGATGGAGGGGCTGCAAGACGATGCCGGCTGCCAATGCTAGTAGATGCCACCGGAGCATTGAGAACCCACGTTTCCCAGGTGGATTGAGAGTGGAAGAAAGTGGGCGGTCTGGCAAGACGGGAAATTTTTTTTAAAACGATTTTCGGACTTCTGACCTCTCACCTGGGGCAGGAAGGAGCGTTGAAAGACTGATTTTCATATAGCTGAGCTTGCGCCTTCCTTGAAAGAGCCACCTTCAGGTCGGGAGCCATAAAGGCAGGCACGTGGTTGATACCTGCAAGCCGAGCCACTATTATCCATGGATTTTACTACATGTCTGAAAACTACTTAGCCAATATCATACACCTGAAGGGTACACATAGGTGGGCAAGTTGGTATGCCGAAGCAGCTTCAAACCCCGAGCGACGAATGCTTAGCTAGCACACGAGGAATATCGTTCACGATGGGCTGGCTTCTTTGCATCTACAGTAGTCTGTCCGGTCTCTAGTGATGAAAATGCAGATAAATTTGCCTAAGTTTACATAAGATATAATACCTACTATGTAGTATAAAGCAGGCTCTAGTGTGGTATTGATGTTTAATATCCTTAAAGGGTGAACATCCAGCCTCAAGTGGGGAGAAATAGATCAACAGGCTGCTCTGAGAAAACAGTCTGTGTCGAGGCCCGCGGCCCGCGAAGTACACCCTTCAGGGATATTAAAGGTTAGCGTGACGGATATAAGCCATATGGGATAGCCGTATAATTAGCATGTGGATAATCGGATAAGCAGTGTTCTATGGATTATTCCATAAGAAATACCCGCTTATTCGAATCTTAGTATGCAATACGTAGAGCTGGCTCAGTGTAGTGCTAACCTTTAATATCCCTGAAGGGTGTACGTATCTGGACTCAGACTTAGAAATACGCAAACATGGCAATCGCCATTTCATGTTACCTTCATCAGAGAGCACTCATGGCACAAATTATAGCACCAAGATTATATGCAATGCCAAGGGAAAAACTCGTAATATTTTTTATCATACAGACACAGTAAAGTACACCCTCAAACCGTCAGGTAACTGAGGGTAAGCAGGACCAGTTTATCGTAGGCCCCTCTAATTACCAGGGCCAGGAGATTACCCTCCCTCAAATCGTCAGGCTAAAGACGCACATATCATGGAAACCATCGACTTTTCCAGGGCCCCGTGAAAATCCCCACCACCCCTATGTCTGAATCGGAGAATCCGGGAGCATCATAGCGTTGGCGATGGACCTTTCATCGCCCGCCATGCAGTGTTGATACCGAGTGCAGATACTGCACCAGAAATCACTCCGCTAGACTGCAGGCCTTGATTTAACTTGTGATTGCTTGCCCCCAAGCATCGGGCATCGATGTGCATGTTCCTCGCTGAAATCCCTGGTTCATGCTCTTGAGCATCAAGAGACCAATACGTCAGGGGGAACTGTTGGTGCGATGAAAATACTGCTGTTGTGGTGGAGAGGTATTTCAATCCCAAAATTGCTAATAATATGCAATATTGTGAGAAGCCACCCACACAACAGGCAGCGGCTTCATCTAATAGCCGTAGCCCGTAGGCTGAGGCGCGAATCCGTTAGTCTGCGCAAAGGGAGCGGGCGAAGTGCTACCACCAGTCGCACCAGGTCCCGCCGTGATCATGAGGCGGTTTCCACCGAGGATAGGAGTCTCATCCTCATGCTTCTCTTGTGCAACCTCTTTGGCTTTTCGAGCTTCGTTGTCGGCCTTGAGCTGGGCGAGTTCCCTGGTCTGCTGGGAGAGCATGTTGATCATGTACGGCATAGTGAAATCATTCAAGCCATGGCGCCATGACAGCTCCAAAACGACATCGGGTCGGATGAGATCATAGCATGAGTAGAGCATGCCAACATAGCACTCCCGGCTGCCGATGTCGACGAACTGTGTGTTATGTTAGTACCAGGCATCGAAAGTCCAGAGTTAAGCCAAAACTTACGTAGCGTAGCAGTTCCTCGACAACTTCAGATTTACCAGAGATCGCAGCTGTCTCAATAGCATCCTTGAAGAGCTTGTCTTGCTTAGATAGAGCAATCGACTTCTCCCACCTCTTAGTCTTTCGATAGATGTTGGCGGCAATTTGCCTGAAGAAGACAAGATCATGCTTCTCGAGACGGCTAGCAAGATCAACGGCATCGTAGTTGTCATAGTTCTCAGCCGAATCCCGAAGAGTCTTGTAGTCCTCTTCCTCAATCAGGAGGTCGTTGATGGCATCGTTCACGGTACGCTTGTTCTGCGGCTGGACGTTGAGTAGGAAGGGCTTGATCAATGGTAAGTTGTCGGACTTCTGGAACATGCGGACAACACGGTTGACATCAATTCGCGGGGTCAGAGCCTGGAGAAGATCTGTGAGCAGCGAGGGATGCTGTTCGAGATAGAAGTTGATGGCACGGTAGTAGATTTCCAGGTTTGCTACTTTGACAACAATCTCCTTGAATTGTTGGTGCTCCCAAGAGTTTTGAGCGCGTTCCATCACAGCCAAGGCAGCGTTGTCAAATTCATCATAATGGTAGTAGCAGAAGACCAACTCAGGCCACAAGTTCGCTTCCTCGCAAGCTCTGATCAGCTTAGGCAGGTTCATTCTGCTCCAGAACAGCTTGATATGTTCCATAAGCCTTTCAGGGTGGTACTTGGAGAGGGCAATGCCCAACTCGGTAAACATGCCCATGTGAGCACGCTCCAAGCCAAGACCCTGCTCTAGGAGATCAATGAGCTCATCGAAGTAGCCTTGGGACTCGTACTGCTTCACGAGTGCCTGTAGCTGTTCGGCGTCGACAATCAGGTTAAGACCGCAAATCTTGGCCAAGCGGAACTCCCTTTTGGCCACGCAGGCAGCATGAACCTGGTTCCACACTCTGATGTTGTTGGCCTTGCGGGCGCACTCAACGGCAGCTTGATAGTCATCGAGGTGGACAAGAGTGGTCGCCAGCTTAGACCAGTTGGAGATGCTGGTGTAGAAGATCTTGGCAGCTTGATGAAGGTTCTGCTCAGCAGCCTTGTCACCCGACTCTTCAATGTTGGCGACATTGGTACCGCGGAGGAAGTCCTCGAGCTCTCCAAGCTGATCCAGTCTAGCGTAGCAGAAGGCCAGAGCAGTATCGATGGGGGGCTCACGCAGGGTCTTCCGGGCCATCCGTAGATACTTGACGAGTTCCTCGTCTTTTCCGGCGCGGGCGGCAACCTCAATGACCTCAGCGTAGTTCCGCGGGTCACCAGCCTTGATGTAGGAATCAATGGCATCGGCAACACGTAGACCATCGAGTTGAGCCTTGGCAAGCTTGCTCCAGACCTCGGGTGAATCGGCCTGGTCAGCGAACGCGCTCGCACGGTCGATGCTAACGATGTGCTCCACCAATACGTCAATGGCGGCCGTCTGATTGCCGACCTTCTTGTAGATCTCGAAAGCTTCTTCGAAGAGGCCGACATTGATGCACAGTTCAGCACACTCATCGGGATTGTATGCGTCCATGCGGTGGATATAGTCCATAACTCTACCCTTATCAGCTCGGGCGGCTGTGAGTATGAGCAGATTCTGCAAGCTGGGGTTATCATTGAAGGGTGACGGCTCGAGCACAATCTTCTCCAGAAGCTCGATGAGCTCACCGGGTAGATCACAGGACAAGAAAGCAGCGACGGCTTCGGAGACCTTGGCAGGGTCACTGCACTCAGGAACTGCGGTTGCAACTACCTGATCAATGACGGACCGGCGGTGGATGTTGTTTTCACTCAGGACGAATGTCCACAAGTCGCGGTCAGCACGCTCCAAGAGGTAGCGGGCTTGAGCACGGTACATCGAGTTCTCGTTGGTGACGTTTACCAGCTCTAGATCGTTCTGACCCTTCCTGTACGCGATATGCGCCAAGTTAGGATCACGCTTCTCACAGTATTTACCAACACTGAGAGTGTCGTATTGATCGTTCTCCTTGAGGAACTTCTCGGGATCATTGTTGGAGTCGATGTAAATCTTCGCTAGCGCATTGAAAATGGCCGGCTGCTGGTTACCAGAAGCCAAAGTAGCTTCCAAGAAAGGCAACAAGATCTTGAGACGGTTGCGTTGCTCAACCTGCTCAACCAAGGAGTCGATGGGAATTGAAGCCGGATTGATTGACGAAAGAAGATCTTTTATAATCTTCTCATCACAATCGACATCCAGCAGCCCGCCCACGACCTCTGGAGACCGGCTGGGGTTAACACGCTGGACGTAGACTTCAATGGCCTGGAAATTCCGGTTCTGATACAAGTAAAGAACCAGATCATGGACGAAGTTGAATCTGTCGCACACGATGATCAAGGGCAACATTTCGGTGCTCCTTGCTTCCTTCAGGAAGTTCTTGACCTTCTCGGGGTTGTAGTACTGGCTGTCCCGGCAAATTCGCTCGACCTCATTATGCTGACCGCTCTTCGTGGCAGCCTCGATGTACTTGTAGTGAACGTCGGGGTCCTGGGACATATTCACGATGCTGCCGAGGTAGTAGAAGAGACCTTCGTTGGTCTTATACTTTTCGAAAAGGTCGATCAGGTGAACAGGGCCGAGGAGGTCCGAGTACTTAGTAGCCACCTGGACTACAGATTGCAAATTTTGACGGATGTTGGCCTTCATCATAGCGTCAAGACAGTCAAGAGATTGCTCAACCGAGAGCTGGCCGAAGTAGTTCACCAACCACTCAGCGTTGAAGTTGGGCATACCCGGAATACCAACAACTACTCGCTTGATGGCAGCCGGGTCCTCGTAGAGCTCGAGTGCCTTCTGGAACAGGCCGGCCTGCTCACACATGGTCGCAATCCTGGCCTTGTCGAACTGGGTGAACATCTGGTTGCTCAGAATCGCCTCTGCAACCTGGGGCGCATTCATCAAATTCATCTCGAGTAGTCGCGTCTGCAGGTGCGCATGCTCAGGTCGGTTGTCCTTCAGCGCATCGAGCAAGAATGCAGTGGCCTGTTGGACCATGCCTTGCGCTTGGAAGACATCAACAACCCGCTCAATGTCAACCAGGGAACCACCTTCGTTGTTGGCAAGAGAACTTGCAAATTCTACACCGCGATCAGGGTTCGAGCGGACGATGTGCTGTAGCAACGTGATCCTGAGTGAATAAAAATGTGAGTGTTTGTTTGTAGAGCATTATAAGGTTTAACACATCAAAAGGGTGCCGGATAGGCTCCAAAAAGCAAGGGTAGAGTTTATACTCACCAGTCCGGTTGATAACCAGCCTGGGTGCAGTAGGGCAAGATCTTGTCGAACTGTCCAGTCTCTGCAAAAGCGGCCACAACCTTATGGGTGACGTTGGCCTTCAAGTAGATGTTTAGAGCCAGATTAATATCGTGGGGTCGGACCTGGTCTCCAAGTTCCTCAGAAAAGTCGAGCTTGCCCTCCTTGGCCCATTTCTCAATTAGATGCTTTCGACCCTGGGATAGGACAGGCACGGCGAGCTCCAAGGTTTCGGTCTTGTTAAGAGGAGTGGTCTTGTCTAGCAGCATGCCAAAGTATTGGAGAATGAAAGACATCTGGCCATTCTGCGCCTGCACGTTCTTGAACTTGTTGATGGTCTCGGTGGTTCTCAAAAAGCCTCTTGGTGAGTTCGCGGCAACTTTCGCGGCACCCTCGTAATTGCCGGAGTTAAACATCTGATCGAATTGGCGGGCGTATAACTCATCGGCGCCGGGGAGACCGGCTCTGGAAGCCATCTTGACAGCCAGTTCAGTGTTTGCAGGATTCTGCAGAAGGTAGGGAATGACCGTAGTGTCGTCAACTGACACAAAGAGCACCTGACCCTTTCTGTTGATGCCGACGATTCCAGAGGAGTTGGCATCAGCACAAGTAGTGAAGATCGTTTCGCTGGAAATTCGGTTCATGAAGATCGTTGTTCCGGACTCGAGTTCGTAGAGGTGAATAAAACCGTACTTGGTCACCATGTAGATGATGCCGTATTTCTGTGACACCTGCATGGCGACCGGGAAGTCGTTGGTAGCTTCGGGCGGGAAGTAGATATCGACAGCCTTCTTCTGAAAGGGTCGATTACCTTCAGGGTGGTCGATTTCGACGATGTGTAGCTTCGCGCCGGTTGCAGTTCGTACAGCAAAAGTAAATACCTTGGTATCTGCTGGTTCGCCTTCTAATCTTAGAGTACCAAAGGTGGCAGCGTGACCTTCAATAGCTTGGCTGATCCCTCTATCTCTGGAGTAGAGCTGGAGACTTCCCACGACCCGACCCTGTTGCTGAGAGATGCCAACTACGGCTGACCACTTGCCATCGCTGCTAATGCGATAGTTGATGATTTGGCAACCCTGTTGTGGACGGTCAGTACGACACAAAGCATTGAGCAGACTAGGGGTGGTAATAACATACCGTGAGGTTGGCATTGCGCTTGAATATCTCTACCGGCGCACTTTGGCTGGCATCGTAGATATCCCAGTGAAAAACTGCGGTATCTGTGACCAGACCAAGAGTTGACTCGCTAACCCACTTCCAGAATACGACATCTTCGTTCATTGTCGCCGACTTCAACTTCTGTTTTGCGTCGAGATCAAAAATTTGCAGTGTTCTAGACTGGGCTCGGAGTGCGATGATCTGCTTGGACCAATGCATGATGGCACTGTCGGCCTTGATGGGCCGGCGAGTCACATTGTTGTTATTCTTCAGATCGATAATGACGACTTCGGGTTGAGCGGCTTCGCTTTTCTTCTCGCGCAGGCAGATGTAGTGATCTGATTCAAGAGTCTGTTGCGATGATGTTTAGTCACAGTTCATGTCTGAAGATCGCGCAAAAAGGGGGACGAAAGGGGCTTACGCAAGAGTTGAAACCGATGGCAGAGGGATCGATGCCCAAGTTGTTGAGCATCAACAGCTCCTCAAACTTAATAGGTAGCGCCATGGCTCAGGATGACATGAGTGTGTTGGGCGAACGCGAATTGGGTCGATGCCGATGGTGAAGATGCCGCCGGTTCCCAGTCAGTTGTGAGATGGAGACCAGGAGCGGATGGTGGAAAGCGTTAGGGAAGCGAACAACAGATGTTGATCGGCAACCAAAACAAAGGTATCCGGGGATTATGAATGTACAGGGAAAGCGCCAAAGTGAGGCCTGGAGCACTGTGCAGAGAAGGAAGAGATGTATTAGATGTAGAATGGCGAAAGTGAACCTCCAGAGATTACGTCGAGATGCCGAATGTTTTGTGGTCGGATGAAGGAAGAAGCACGCGCACGTTGAACCTCAATTGGGAGACGGGTTGCGAGGGAAACGGGGCGATGGTTTCTGTGTACAACACAATGCCTAATGAAGGAGAGTCGAAGGCGGGTTGACTGTGCGTGGAAGCGTAGGAGGTAGATATGGAGTTAGGTAGGAGAGTTGAGTGTTAGTGTTGTGATGGCTCAAGATTATTATCTGGAGGTTTACCTGTTCGCAAGAGGTGTAGAGCTATGATGAGGCAAGCACAGGCCACGCAGCAACGTGTATTCCCCAGCTACCCGACTGCCCTGATTTTTTAGTGCGGTACGTACCTGCTCTAGTACGTACCTGCTCTAGGACTGATCTCCTTTTTCTTGAACCCATTTCATGTATTACACGCTTCAGGGATATTAAAGGTTAGCGTGACAAAGATGGACAATATGGGATACACATAAACAGAATAGGATAATCAAATAAGCAGTATCGTATTGATTATTCCACAAGAAATATATGCTTAGTCGAATCCCCATATGCAATATATAGAGCGGGCTCTAGAATGGTCCTAACCTTTAATATTCTTGAAGGAGCATCAACATTGAACCTCACACGCACCCTTTGCGACGACAGGAAATCAAAAGGTACTTCACGTCAGGTAATGCGATGCTGTCATGCACCCATAGCTAGAATGGATACCTAGGTAGTCCCAAACAGATTTCCTCTAACAGCATTATGATTGTCAAACATGGCTTCTCCAAGAGTGCCTCAACACCTCATCTTCCAATCTAAATACACACAAAGGAAAGACGATAGAGTGTTTGGAGCGTACACCATGTGGCATCAATGCCAACAATCTTCAGTCTCTGGACAGTGGCTCGCTAAGAAACTATCGTCAGGAAAATGTACGTGTATCTATGTATAGATTTATTTCCAGAAAGATCATTCGAAAATACAGAACTGCTCATCCTAATCCGAAGTTTCAAGCAAAACCCAGCCATACTAGCCCCAAGTGTCTCAGTCATGTCAGAACAGAGAGTTGCTTCAACGGAAGAGACCAGTGGATGGCTTTGTGGGAGCGCATGCAGTCAAGTCAGCCAGCCATCTCTCTGCATCCGTTAGCTGCTTGCCCTCAAACCTCACATAGGCGAATGCGATGTACGCTCAATCATTGCGATCCTTCTCACGGTCCCTCAGAAGAGAGCACAGAGAAGCACCGCACCCAAGATTGTTCGTTGATTTTTGTTCTCCATTCTGTCCGAGAACTTCAGCGGTCATGGGCCACCAAGAGGATACCTCGCACCAAATAGCTTTTTGTCTCGAGAATGTGATATTTTGCGTTGTTCATATTTGAATAGAAGGGGAAAGGGAAAGAAAATCTTCAATCAAAAAAAAAGTAGTTATAAATTCGAGCCGGCTAGGGGAACTAGCCACACAAGCCACAATTTGGCGTGCAAGCGGTACCAAGCCACATTAAACGGGGCATGTCGGGTGCTACTTTCGATACTCAGTAGTAGAGCCATCACTCCGGTCATCGCAAACCTGTTTCATTCCATATTCTGCCAACTTCATATACCAATTGTATACCAAGACCCGTGATCCTAACCATCAGTGATCTGGCCATCATGGCCAGTGCTATTGGAACCTCTGTACTCTCAGTACCGAGGTACCTGCCGCCAAAACTCAGTTGGAGGGGGTCCGTTGGACTGTCTCTAATCGTCCGAACCGCATCTCTACCCAAAGACCGAAAACGATCATGGTCAACGCAGCAGAAAGCTCCCTTTCACGGGGGACCTTCTTCTCGATGTTCTACAACCAACTCCTATGGGGGCCAATCCATGCTTTTACGCAACCCGAATTTGAGGAGGTCGTTCCATGTGACAGCACCTCGGGCTAGAGATCATCAATTTGACACTCTCAAATTCGTGCAACGACTCGAGGGTGAGGGCTTCACGGAGGAGCAGTCTGTAGCAATGATGAAGGTGTTGAATGATGTCATTGAAGAGAGGTACGTGCAACCCCTTTACTAGGAAGAATCGAACCGTCTGACCAAAGCACCGCAGTATACAAAACCTAACACGCACCATGGTCCTCCGCGAGGATGCCGCCAAAGCCACGTATACCCAGAAAGTCGACTTCGCCAAGCTGCGATCCGAGCTCCTGTCTGCGGACAGCACAGAAGCGAATACTACCCGGTCAGCGCACGAACGGCTGATGAATGATATTACCAAGCTTAACAGTCGGCTCCGTGACGAGATCGGCAGGACCCAGGCCTCGGTTCGGTTAGACCTCAATCTAGAAAAGGGGCGGATAAGGGAAGAGGCTGCAAATCAGGAACTCAAGATCAAGGAGACCGAGACCAAGATCGAGCAGGAGGTTGCCGCGCTGAGGGAGAAGCTGGAGCAGGTCAAGTTCCAGACCCTCCAGTGGTTGATGGGCGTCTGCACAGGCTTTGCCGCACTCATGCTGGGTGCATGGAGATTGCTCATGTGATCGGTTGCTAGGTGCCGATTTTTCGACATGATGGGGGCGGCGGCGGTAACATTCACATACATGCATTGGTAATGGGGGTGGAGTTATGTGAGACCTTGGATTATTTGAAAATAAATACCCGGGACGGTGAGGCATAAAACAGGGCAAGGCATCAGACAGGTTTTGACACCATATCTTTTTTTAGTGTTCAATGCGAAAAACAACCACGAATGGTCGAAAGGCGGAATCTTTCTTGGAGTAAATCTTCATCAACTTGACCATATGCCACCCCAACCACTGGCTTCACGGTGAAATTTCGAAAGGCAGCCGAAGTCATGGTCTCGAGCAATGGGTGATGATGAGATGGAACCGTCTACCAATCTCATACGTCCAAATATTCCATCTCATCTTACATACCTATCTATCTCATCCACAACCTCGCCCGGAATCACAAACCCCGGGGGCTCATCATCCAATCTAATAATCGACAAATCTAACACCCAAGAACTCCAATTTTCAGACCCTGCGTACATATCCTCAAACGGCAGCCAACTCCTGACTCGATCTCCGGTGCCGCTCTGACGATCCGTGCTGGCTTGGGTCCTCCACGTCGTCGACATGATGACGGTCCTCAGAGTAGTCGATGGTGAACGTGTCCATCCGCACGATGCCCGACAGCGCGCCCGAGTCGTTCCGGGAACCACCCAGGATGCTCTTTTCGCTCTCGTCGTCCCGGCGTGTGGTCATCATCATGGTCCACAGCCCGCCCGTGCGCCGCTTCGGCGACTGCGACTGCGTCCCGATCGTCGGCGGCGGCAGGCCTGCCGGCGGAGAGATCTTCAGGTCCGAAAGGCCAACGTTGTCGCCGCCGCCCGAGCCGGGGCCGTTATTCTGGTCCCGGCTCGCGGCCGCCACCTTGATCTTGAGGAAGACGCGCAGGACGGGCAGCGAGGCGCCGATGATGGCAGTGGCGGTCTCGACGGCGGTCCAGATGGTCACGTCGACGCCGTTGTCTGGGTTGTTCATCCCGTGTGTAAGCAAGTACCAGCACACAATGGGTTGGGTTTTCAATATGTATCAGGAGGGAGAGAAGAAAAAAAACCAGGTTACTGACAAGAGAAGTCATCCTGCCGGAGCTGCACGATGTAGACCCCCTTCACGATAGCGCAGATGCCGGAGAGCAGACCCATGGACATGGCCACGCTGACGCCGATCTTCTCGCTCGTCCGCATCTGCAGGCCCCAGACCAGCTTCCAGGGCAGCAGCGCGAGCGCGAAGTCCATGAGCGTGCACCAGGCGGCGTTGAAGACGCCGTAGTTGGTCACGATGGACGGGTCCCAGCACTAGATAACGACAACATCAGTTTCAGGGGAATCAGTACACGGACTCTTCCTATAATAAGGTAGCGGTAACATAGGCTAGAAAAATGCCTTTGGGGGGAGTTCAAATGGACTCCCACACGATTCCATCCCAAGACCGTACAGTACTGCTTCGGGGAATCAATCATGCCTGGAAAAAAAGGGGGGGTAGGTAGCAAACAATGGACTTTCCAGGGGTCATATCTAAAAAAAAAAAAAAAAAAAAAAAAAAAAAAAAAAGATCAACCTACGGTGCCCTCAAGATACGGGTTCCACGCCTTCTGGACGGGCTGGCACACGACCCAGGTCAGCAGGGCCGAGGGCAGCATGACGAGGAACAGGGTGGCGACGGCGAACCAGACGAAGGCGCGCCAGGCGCCGTGGGTCAGCCGCAGCAGCGTCACGCCGAAGCTGATCTTGCTGAAGGTCGACGCGAAGCACGACACCGACGCCCCGACCGCCGTGTACAGCGCGATCTGCGACAGGTTCGCCACCGGCCGCACGTCGTACACGTGCTTGCCGAACCCGAGGCTCTGGTTGGCCTGGGTCACGGCGGCCTCGATGAGGAGCATCACCTGGGGGGGTTGGGGGTGTCAGGTTCTCAGCGTTGAAGGTGGTTCGGGGGTTGGGGGTTTAGGGTATGGATAGAACTCGAAAGGATGAGAAAAAAGGGGAGGGAGAGAGAAAAAGGGGGGTAGAGGTCGGGAGGTAGGTATGGTATGGTATTGCTCACTCACCCATGCGAAGAGCAGCGTCCAGTCATCCCACCAGAGGGCCCGGCGCCGGACGTAGATTCTGAGGGCGAGGAACCCGCCGCAGAAGAACGTCAGCCACCAGGTGACGCCTACGATGACGGGTCCGTTGTCTTCCATCTATGAACGTCTTTTTTTTCCCTTCTCCGATCTGTCTACGGACTGTCGTTTTATTTTTCTCCCTCTCCGCCTCGCTTCGAAAGCAGGCCTTGTCTTCCTCGTCAAGATTAGTCGTCCTCGTCGTTGTCGCCACTATACTGCTATTGTTGCTTCTTCTTCTTCTTCTTCTTCTTCTTCTTCTGCTGCCGAAAACTCCGCTTAACTACCTAAGGGATGATGATGTTTCGTCGTCTCCTGACGAAAGTTTAGGAGTAAAAAAAAGAAAAGAAAGCAGAAAACAATATCTAAGCAGTACCAAACCGATCGAGACCATGGTTCGTATATGAGGCTCACGCGGGAGCCAGAGTTTGGCCACCGGACGGGTGTACATATCTACAAAACGGGCTGGTGGTGAGAATGATTGTGCAATGTTGTCTCGCAAGCGCTTGCTTGGCCTCAACCGAACTGGTGGTGGTGGACCTTGTGATCGTGCTTGGTGGTGATTGTGGATGAGTGTGGTGTGGCGGCTTACTATACCATACGCGGGATGCTCTTCCACCTCACGATCTGATAACGAAACAGGAGATAAAAAACCCCACGGTTCCCGGTTATCTTTGTTGTGAGGAGCAGAGAACGAACTGCCTAAAAGGCCGGTTTTTCTCTTTTCTTTACTTATTACACCTACTTTGTTCAGGTACCGCCGGCCTATCACCATATTGCTTAAGCATGTACTGTATTGGCATGGCGTTGTTTTCGCGAGTAGCGCATCGGAGTAACCTGTCCTGACCACATACCTAGGTGTATCATTGGGCGGATTCTCTCGCCGTGACATCGTAAGAATGGCTTCAATGGTGGCATTTAGATTTCCCAGTGCATCCGAGAAGTTTTTTTTTTTTTTTTTTTTTTTTTTTTTTTTTTTTTTTTGGCTAGTAATCCTCTTGATAACCGTCATACTAGTCGGCATTCCGGCTGTCGTGGAGAGAGCATTCAATGGCTTACTTGGGCTGGATATGTTCAACCCCCTGATGCTCTCTCTAGTGAACAATGCTTTCTTTTTTTACTCCCCCAATCTACTCAGATATATCCCTCTTGCGAGTTTGGGTATCTGACGCTGCGATTATAAAAGAAAATGTCCATCAGAGACCTGTTTATCGTCTGACACCAGATTCAGGGGCCCACGTCTGTACGGATTGGCTTGAGAAAGTGATAGATTATACCACACCTCATGCATCTGCATCAAGGGATGTCTCCAAAAAGCGACAGATTCCTCACATTTGAACTGCGTACTTACATTGATGATTGAGCTAAAAGTCTGAAGACAGGGGATTTTATCGCAGACCCTATCCCCCCTCGCCATAGGGTTCAAGTGTAGTCAAGATTCAATCAACCACAAGAACAACAACCACAACGCCGCGGATTATACCATCATCACCAAACGATGCCAGGGCCGGCAACGTCCGTATAAACCCCGACCCGGGGCGAGACCAGCTGAAGACAGGGCGGGATTTCGAGAACACATCCTGTGAATGTCTACAGGTTTCGAGACGAACTGAACAGAGACTTTTCACACGAAGAGTACGAGCGACAGGCTGACCAATTGACTGACTACTTGGTAAGCCAAAGGGGTTGTAACAGCTCAATTCCTCTGGGTTTCTTTGTTTTCTAAGGTTTTCGATGTTCTTTTTTTTCCGGTCTACCACTCGGCGGCATACTGTAGAGGGAGGGCCGAATATCGTCATATCATACACAACCTAGGTAGTCGTCCAAACACCCACGAATGTGTGAAGACTATCAACAATATATTTAGGAGTTTTCATTGGCGGCTGAGAACCATCTACTTCTCTTATTGCCTTGTTTTCTTTATTTGAGGCACTCGATATCTAGTCTACAGTACTGAGAAGAATCATAGCTGGGCTTTGAGCTACAGTACCCTAGTCTGCCTAGGGACCTATATGGCGTACTATGTAGGTACATAAATGTAAGTCAGCGAGGGCGGTGCTGTGATATGATATGATGACATATATAAGGGGTATGACCATCCATACCTAGGTAATGTATATATCTTCCTCGTAAAAAGGTCAACAGCGAAATGGGTGGCGTGCTGATATTGGATGAAAAGGGATTACACCGAGGCTCACCACGAAGGGGGAGGGAAAGAACTTTCTTTCTCTCTCTCTCTATCTTTCATCTGTTTACTAAAAACCGAACGGGACGATTCTAGGCATCTGATTGATACTTTTTTGGGGAGGGGGGGGGGGGGGGGGGGGGCAGTGATAACCGTCTTTTCCTGAGGTCTATAAGAATTTGAGCATGTGTGAACTGTGGTATTCTAGTTAATACCCCAGCTTCCAACCTACCGAAGCCATGCCCATGTATAGTATCTGACTCAATACTGCTAATTCTCCAAGTGCCGGTGGTCATATAGCAAGTCCAGAACTTATACCACACTACAAACGTTGACGCAGTGACGGCTAAACCTTTAGATTTACGACGCAAGGGCGTGAAAGGCCGTGGTTCTCAGCTTCAGCTCAGAGCATCGTGATGGGGTAGCAGGTTTTACCTAGGATGTTCCGAGTATGTAGTTGGTGTAGATGTCGCTAAATGAGGACGAGCAGTTCGAAGCCATGTTGACCTCCTTCTCTCAGATTTGTTACCAGCAGGGACAGACCGAAAACTCTGAAAAAGCCGTTTCGGAAGGCCTCTCTTCCAAGTACCATTATTACCTATAGGTGTGTGTGTATGTACTTGAGATGCGTACGGCCCGCCACGCCAACTTCGCGGTCAAATCGACCAATATACAGTGTGCTCAACTGGCTACAAGGAGATGCCAGCTTGTATCTTTTTCGGCAGTAAGTGGCCAAATGCCTACCAGGTATCCATCCATCCATCAATCATAAAAACATAAACACATGAAACGCTTTCCTTCCTGAACTCCTGTAAAAACCAAACTGGCAAACCCTGTATATAAAGACCTCTTCCACTTCCTGTCACTTCCGATCCTATAGCTTGGATATCACTAGTCGATCCGAGGGGGTGTACCGCTTGGCGTTAAACGTCTTCTCTCACCCTCCTTGCGTAGGTTCTCGATGATCTTCAGCATCTCCTTTCGTGCCCCAAAGCTGTCAATGGCCTTGTGTGCCATGCTCATGGAGATCTTCTCGCCCGCATTGACTGCGAGGAGGCGCTTGACAAGCAAGTGTCGCATGAGTATGCAGACGAAGACACCACAATCACTGCCGTTCTCTTGTTGGGGACATTCGGCGAGGTAATGGAACCGCAATGGCTTTCCGAGGATACTGGATAGTCTCTTAGAAGCATCCCAGGCTTCGTTATTGTTTGCGCCATCCAGGGAGTCGTAGTGAAAAGCGACGCCATCGAGTATGCTGACGAGGAGTAGGGACCAATGACTGCCGCCTTCAGCCATGGAAACGTTGCGGTTGTCGTTGATGGGGAGGAAGATGTGGGTGATATGTCGGAAGTCAGGTAGTGCAATTCTAACGCTTTCGGTATCCTTGTTCTTCATCAACAAGAACGTCATGGAGGGTCGCAAAAGGACGATATTCGCTTGGGGGTATTTGACGAGGACCTCCCGTTCCAAGAATTCTTCCCAGAAGGCGATGTTCTATAGAGATATGACTAGTCAGTAACAGAGCAACAATGAAGAGTGGAAACATTCTCACGTTATCGGTCAACCAGTCATTCTTGAGAGCTTTGATGTCTTCATAGGTCACTGGACAAGGCATGTTAGTTTTGCGGGAGCTCCGGCGACATGGGAAAAGCTCGACGTACGGAGTATGTCATGGTCTATTGACTGATTAGCAAGGAAAATTCCGGGAAAGCGACTGGCGAGCAACGCGACTTACATGACAGATAGGGTTGACCAGGCGAAGGGGACGGAGAGAGCTGTCTTCTTCTTGAGCGCAGTCGGCGGTTTACTCTGGGGGGGCTCACGCTGTCATTGAACCGACGCGCAATTCTATCGCGGATCGGCATGTTGAGATTTTGTTATGGAAGGACAGCGATCTGGAGGAACCCAGATGCTTCGAGGATGAGGATGGGGTGCGGGTTACCGGAGGTTGGCGAGGTAGTAAAGGTAAAGAGGAGGTGGTAGGAATGCCGGCAGCTCAGTTGCCAAGGAGGGTTGTCGCGATTAACTTGGGACGCAAAAACGAAGTTGTTGCGCACAGAGGGTGTATCTGGGGAAAGTCTCAAAAAATAGCAGAGAATGAAGGTCGCTGAATACTACCAAGGTTGACTCGTAATTGCCAAGAGGGATGGAAGAAAAAGCGGCAGAAGGAGGAGGAGTGGTAGTGGTTGAGGGTACAGAGTAGGGCGGGTGTACGTAGATGAGGTAGCTTTCCAGGAAGTTGTGCGGTTTTCCAAGGACCAAGACACCGACCAAAATGATGATGATGATGAGTAGTCGCGGAAGGACTGGGTAGATGGGTAGACTGGACTGAAGCGCGCGCAGAGATGGGAAAGGGTGGAAGAACAAACGCAACAATAGCACGTGGGCCTGCCTTTAATCGGTAGACTCGTTCGTGCTATTGCCTATTGTGTGGATTGTTCAACTTTTCCTATTGATGGGGGAACAATAGCATGGATGGATGGATGGCGAGGGAGTTGATTGTGTAATTGCAATCGTCTTCTGCTTGTGAAAATGAAATGGGAAAATTAGAATTGCGGGGTGCGGAATCAAAGAGGCTAACCTTACTGCCCATGTGCAAGGTTACGTACATAGGACAGCATCTGTGGATTTAGAGGGTACCTACCTAGGTAGGTATTGCTTTAGGAGCTAGAGGTACCTACCTAGGTAAGGTAGCTTATTATATAGCGGTGTAGCTTGACTTATGGTACTTACACGTACTGGACTTGGACTGGACGTCTGCCCCCCTCCCCTTTGCCTCTCTTTTTACGAAGTACCTAGGTACTTTGTAGTTAGTATTTTCCGAGGTTCTTTTGCCCGATGACGACGCCAACACAGCCCCTCGCGCCTCGTGCTGCTGTAGTGCAGACATGCTGTAGCTGGCTGGCATGGCAGTGCTCGGTACCAATACCCGGGATTACATGTACAAGAGACAATATAGAACCTTTTGTCAACCTGGTGAGCTACAAGTAGAACGACCTCATTCGTGCTCAGGAGAGAGTCTATTATCGCCACGTACCTAGGTACCCTGAGTGCATGCTCTCCTTTGGTCTGGGCCTCTCTGTGGTAGACTACCTAGCTCGTGCCGGGTAGAATCGTAGATGAGATAGGGAAGCAGAGTTACCAACATTGAATGCTGCCTACACCTATTAGTAGATAGATACTCTGCCAATGCGATTCCAGCTGTTCTGTGATAGCACAACAATAAACATATGACGAAATCCTTCTTCTCCCGTTCCAGTTGAGGGGCAAGAAAGAAACGAGGGCGAACCCGAAAAGGTCCAGAGTCCAGACCCAACCTGACGAGCCGCGGGGATCAGTGCCGAAGGGTAACTTCACTCCACAAATCAGGAGTCGATGCGGGCATCCTTGAGAAGTCCCCTGCCCAGGTGATCTCTAAAAATATCTAAGCTTAAGTATGCAGGTGGCTGGATGGTTGGTGACAAGCCACACACAACCCACGCGGTTTTACAACGGTTCAAGCCTCCCGACGTCGTTATGAATGTCCTGCCTGATCTAATCATATACATAATAATGTATTTACGACGCACGTACCTAGTTAGGTAGGTCTTCCATCTTTCTGCTTATTTTTCAAGATACCCCTTGTTAATGTCACTAGGTTAGTAGTATTTCCATTCACCCATTTTGCTGAATATAGCCTCTTGTTCTCTGTCTGTCTGTCTTATTTGCAGCATGCGGCTCAGCCAACCAAAGGCATCCACCGACGATGTTGCCGAGTGGATATCCGCCGGGGCGATATCCATGGTAGGATACAATAGTATCGTCAGCTGATGCCTGGCCCCGATGGGAATTTCTTCTTCAATGGCCACGACGATCCGACTCTCGGCCGGTAAACTCACCGGCAGATCCTGCCCATCGATGAGCGAGCACCATAACCCGGTACGTCAGATAGATGGCTACTCGGTTTTCAGCAGCAGCGTGTTCATTGCCTGCTCGCACGCCGCCGGACTCACTCCCGGGGACCAGGACGATTCGCCGCCGGTCCGTCGCGCGGTCGTCCGGAGGGGGGGGGATGACTTGTAAATGTGAGTGTACGGTGACATGGGTTGGTGTTACCTACCAGAGTCTCCGTCCGGCCGGCCGGCCGCGCTTTTCGCGCCCCGCTTCGCTAGAACGCGTGGGGGCTCGGAGGAGAGGGGGCGAGCCACGATGGTGGTATATGTAGGTCGTTTGTTTTTTCTCTGGATGATGCGAAACGGAAAGGGCTAGGTAAAATATCTAGGTAAGGTTGGTGGGTGGTTTTTCCAACCGGGGGGTCTTAGAGTTCGCGTATAGCCCATAACTTCGCGATCTCTGTTCTTATAACTATCGTGGTATGGTTGTTGCCTGGTCATAGATTCTCTGTCGAATCATTGATTTCCATCAACAATGATGCAGAGTGTCTGCCTGTCGTGTTCTGTATTCGCGGTGCGGGTCAGTCCCGTCTTCACAAGGGGGGGAGGCGCAACAGGATATCGATTCAAAGGTTGCATCTTCAAGCGACAGTCTAGCGTGGTCGTGCCTTGCTTACGCCAGGGACTGACCGACAGAAGATCCCCTGACTTTCTTTTTCTGCATATTATATATAATCCACACCTTCCTCATCACCTCTTTGAACGTGAAACATGCCGAGGCAGTTGAGAGCTGTAGCATTCCGTACCGTAGCAGGTAAGGAGGTAGCGAAACGAAAACCTAAGGCGCGTGGCCCTACCTCTTTCTACCTCAAATTGATGGTTTGCAGGAACACGCATGTCAAAAAAGGAGCAAAATTACATGTGAAGATACTTAGACTGGATAGGTTTTGTTCATGTTTGCCTTTTTGAGGCTATAATGCAGCTGGTACCTATACCTTATGGAACGTATACACCCGAACATCAATCATGTTCATCCGCCTTCCCAAAGTACCAACATCTTATCTTGTTCCGGGTTGCTCCTACAACCATAGCAACACGCGAAGCAGCAGCACACTGTACCTACTAGGCTTCAACAAGGTGAGCACGGCCCAAACATTGGGCCATGACTCTACCTACATCTTACATCTTGAAGGTATTCGAGCCGCATGAGCCGTGTTGCCTCTTTGGAACCAACCACAACCACGGCACTCGTGCTTATATACGGTCTCCGACTGTTGCTTGTCCGAAACATAAGTTTTTTTTTCTTTTTCATCTGATAGCTTTTTATGCTGATCTTCAACATCGAATATGGCAGCCGTACCGCTAGTACCACTACCACTATTCCCCATGTGCTTCTGCACGTTATGCGGCGAGTACATAATGCTTGAGAAAACCCCCGAGCCGGCGGTCAGCTTGCATCCTACTTCACCGCACCGGGACATGTACATGGAGCGGGAAGGCGGGGAAAAGCTGCGAGTCGGTAAGTTCTTTGGACTACATGAGCCTGTATGTGCGGTACCCCTTCGTGTCGTATGCTAACCTTTTGCGTCTCCAATTTATCTAGTCACCTGGGAAGAGGGAACGGATAAGCAGGCCGACTTGGGGTGGGTCAAGGGCGTCGAATTCTTCAAAACGACAGGTGATAACTTGATCCACATAAGCGACCGCAAAAGCGACGTATTGATATCGGAGTGGCTGCTCACGTTGCACGGTGGGTTTGCCCGCCGCTCACGATGGGTCGCCCCCCTGGGCCGCACTTTCATACCAGGCGGTACCCACGCACGACTCGTCTTCCTCGCTCAGGCCCCGTGCTGGGATCTGGCCGAGAAGTGTACGGGATTGGCGGGTATCGTTCTGGCCACAGGGCTCGCCCATCTCCTGTCTAGTCTCAACTGGAACGTCACGCCCACATCCAACGGGTTGAGGAGGTTCGAGGCGCTGAGCACCTCTGATACCACGAACGTCCTGTTGACGGAAAGCGACCACATGATGCACCTTGCCACGCTGGAGGACACTGTCGCCATGCTGGGCGTCGACATTGGCAAGGTCGACGAGATCGTCGCAGAACTTCAAAATCGAATCAAGGGCGTGCAGGTCGCGAAGGGAAAAGGGAAGGGCCCGAGAAAATCGCTTCTCCCGCAGGCCCAAGGACGCCGTCAGGACTTCTTCACCCGGCTGCCGCCCGAGCTGCGCCTCTGCGTCATCCCCTTCATCCGTACGAAGGACCTGGGGAGCTTGCGCCTCGCGTCCCGGGTGATGGCCGAGATCTCGTCGTTGGAAGAGCTGGGGAAGACCGACTTCTGGAGGATGCGGTTCTGCAAGGAATATCCCTTCATGGTCCCGGCGACCGCCGTCGACCGCGGTAACAGCATCAAGGGCCGCCAGGACCGAAGAAAGTGGCGCGCGGCGTATCTTTGCAATAGAAGGTTCTTCATACCCTTCGTCCAGGTGAATAATTACTGGAATCATCCTTTCTTCCCCCGGAACCACCAGGCTCGACGCAGGCGGAGGAGAGTGTGGGTGAACCTCGCTGGGGTTACGGGCCTCGTCGGCAGGACCTGTCAGGGGGAACCGATGCGCGGTGACACCGAGTGGTTAGCGTTGCAGACCGAGGCGCATGCTCGATGGAACACCAAGCCTAGCAGCGTCAAGCTGGTCTGGGCGACCATGCCGACCCTGTATTGTGTGCTCAACAACACCATAGTACAACGCTTCCATATCTATCGCCGCCTGCCGTGGATCACCCGGGACATGGGCCTCCGCACGATCGGGGTGACCATCGGCGCGCTCGGGAATTCACTCCACTTCGTCTCCGGCATCCGCCTGGTGCATGCGGGCCGGGGCTCGCCGTCGAGCCTCGACAGGTTCGACGAGATCGGCTACCCGTTGCGTAGTGCGGAGACCAAATTCCAGGTCGCCGCCGCCGAGAATATCTGCGGGATCAAGGTATCGCACACCGGGGAGAGGATCGTCGGCCTCCGGTTCATGCTCAGGAACGAAAAAACCGGAAAGACGCGCAGCACGGACTGGGCGCAGGGCCCCCTGAAGGCCTCTACGGTGACGACGCAGGTGCAGATTCATCGACGTTACGACTGGGTACCTTTCACATTAATCGGCTGTTTTGATGTAAGTACCGGGTCTATCCATCCATGGATATATAATTGGGGTCGATCGAATGCTGACGAGTGGCAGTATTGTGGTCTGATTGGTCTATCTCTGGTGGGTGAAGGGCTGTCCTCTGATAACGCTGGAATAGAGAGCTAGCCGTATAAATAAACAGCATACCACAGACATCCTTTTTGGCTGTCACCTTTCCGGCAGTCGTCAGTGGTCCGCCCACCATTTGCTATAGCCACCCTTGAGCTCTGAATAACATGATTATCACTGTCGACTTAGCCCATCTCAGAAGGTGACAAGCCTGCAGTTTCTGCGCGCCAAGTTTTATTGAGGCAGTGGCTCTGAGGGTGGTGGTGTAGTATTATCATGGGATGAGCGCCTGTGGCAGCCGTGATGTGTAAGGGCGGTGATTATAAGAGACATAAATACAGATTTACTGTTTAATGTCCTTTAAGGGTGTACACATTTAAAACATCTTGTCGGGGTGTGTGAACTTCCGTGGCTGGGTCGGGCAGTTTTCTTGTGTTCATCCGCAAGTGAACACCGTATAGCAGTGTATAATTCCCAGTCCGCTGCAGGCATGAAGGACATATCGTATCCGATTCATCTGGATTGATAGTCAGTACACTGAAGTATGATATACAGAGGCATCTTCCTTATTCCGTTGGATCATACAGTACCTTGAGGCTAACATTCAACACTCATGAGAGGTGTATGCTAGGAAAGCATCCGAAGAACTACATCCGTCTTTCTTGATGATATATCTGTGCTCATTGTACCGCAGCTTAAACCTGATGGTTCAGAAACGCAGGATTTTGCTCCATCGTCGTGGAGATGGAATTTCTCAAAGCGGACCATCGGCTAGAGATTGAGCCACCCTCCTGCGGCTCGGTTCTGTCCCCAGCGCCAGCAGACTGACTTGCTGGTTGCGATTTGGGGACGTCGGCCGTGGTTGTGTTCGCAGCACCCACGGCATTCAACGCCGCGAGGACCTGTCCGAATCTCTTCACCTCGCCTTTCACGAGCTTCTCTTTCTTCTTGAGTGCGCCCGGCTTACTCTTCAGGCTCTCGTGCCGAATCTTGCCTTCTCGGAGTTGTTTGAGACGCTTGTCCGCACCTTCGCCCTCCAGCAGATCCGGCAAGGCCTTGGCGAGGGAGTCGAGGTTGGTGACTAGTTTCTTGCTTGGACGTCGGCGCTTCAACGGCTTCTTGGTGTCTATATGCTTCTTTTCGATGCGGGATACGAAAGAGGAGTGCTTGACCAGGCGCTTGTCTTTCTTGGAATTGATAAAGGAGTCCGATGTTGCGGCGGCATCTGGATGGGGCGCCTTTCGAGGTGCGTGCGGTTCAGCGGATGATTTGGCAGCGAGCTTTGTGCGCAGAGAGCGTCGCTTGGAGGGGACAACTGGTGCCTGAGATCGGGTGTAGGTTAGCTTCTAGCAGGACAGTAAGATAGAGGGATAGCATACCATCCTGTTTATTTGCTGAATGTTTGGCGCTTATGCTTGATAAATCAGATGCTTGGTCTAGAGTACCTAGGTAAACACTGGGAGCATTGAAGAAGAGGAGACTTTTTTTCTTTCTCCCTTTTCGAACCTCCCTTGTACCCCACACTGGAGCTACAGTACAAAGGTACCCCTCTATTTGACGAACCACCTTGAAAGCATGGACCACAGCTTATTTGGATCCATGCATCTTCACAAAACATCACAGTCCTGCCACTGCTCTAGGTATTACACCCCTCAACTTGGAACGATATTAAAGATTAGCGTACATAGTGGTCATGAACAACATGGGATAGCCATGTAAATAGTATCATATGGATTGTTTCATAAGAGATACCTGCTTATTCAAATACCAATATGCAATATAGAAAGCAGGCTCTTTGCGTGGTGTTAATCTTTAATAAGTATCCTTGAGGGGTGTACTTCGTACTAAGCAACGTTTCTCCCGAGACTAAGAAGTAACCATTTATCCATACTTAAGACAGTCAGGTAACAAGGAGAAGCAATATGAATCAAGTTAATTATCAACATAATGGAACGCGGGAACCTGAATGACGCCGCAGCAATGCAATGCAGATTGTGGTATCATCGAGATCCGGAAATGCCATGAACGTCAACCCCTGCCGCACATATCTGCGTCTCTATTGCACCTGATACAAGTAGTATTACAACCTCGGAACACATTCTACCTATTGTTGGCTATAGGTATTTCAGCTTCCGCGTGGCAAACACCGCATTAATCGCACTGCAAGCGCCGATGAACAAGCATACCGCCACTGCATTGGGTCCATCCGTGCTGTGGTGCTCGTCAGGGTGTGCACCATGGGCTAGCTCTGGACTCTTGCCTGGCTCAAGGAGGCTGAAGATGACCGTGCTAAGTATGGTGCCGATAAACTGCGGGATTGTCGTGTAGATATTCAGGATCCCGAAGTAAACTCCCGACAGCTCACCCGTGCTGCCGTTGGCCTTGCCCACAGCAGGGTCCTCTGGGCCATGGTCAAGGTGTAGAGCTGAGCCTCCGTGCAGGTCCCCCAGCTCGACTGAGTCATCTGATAGGCGTCGGTGACCTGAACCATGGCCGGCACTGAGCTTGTTTACTTCTACACCCAGAAAGGCCGGTGGCGCCCACGAAGCCAAGTTCCAGGGCCTATGGCGGAAGTTAGTGTATACGTAGTATTCTTCAGGGACGATCATTACTCACAGTCCGCATAAGCAAACCAAGAAAGTCGCAAACCGGAAGCTCTTCGCAAAGGGGGCAAACAACATGGCTGCGGCAAAGGTTGCATGTCCAAACATCCAAGCTGTCAGCAGATCTGGCTTGTACTTGCTGAACTTTTCCATAGCACTCCTAATGCTCTGGGGAGGTCGACGCGTATAGCTCTCATCGTCAGGGGACCTGATGACCATTGGCAAGAACATTGAGCCAAAGAATGTGATGACGCTATAGATAAGGAAAGCCTCGCTGCCCACTCTGCCGATTTCACCCAGAGCATCTCCGGAGTCTTTGGCTTCATGTGGCGCATCGTAACGGAAGTAGGTTTCGCCAATCCACGTTGTGCTGTAGAATAGGAATGGAAACCAGCCTATCCACGCCCAGAACTGCGCCATGCAGATTGCTCGTATGCGAGGGGGTAGATAGACAATCGTATGCCAAATCTGGCTGATGACCTTGAGGTATCCATCTTCCTTTTCAGCGTCATGCTTCGTTGATATCAGCACCCTCTCGGTCACAGCCCAACAAGTGATCCCGCACGTAACGATCAGTCCCAAGGCGGCAATGACGCTGAGCTGCTTGAACTGGGTGTCCCCAAGGGACTTGCCAAAGAGGGACGGTAGATCGACTGCTCCAGTTACGAAGGCTATGCCGTGGCCTATAGCGTTCATTCTACTGCCTGATCCATACATTAGTCTGGGATTGGACGATCATTACGAATGACAGCAGACATACCCCAAGCAGACCCAGTCTGTTGCTTCTCCATGGGGAGGGTATCGACCACGAGACTCCTGGCTGCTGACATGACTAATTTCTGTCTGTTAGCTGGATATGTGAAAAGCGGCCCTGGGATACCACGAACCTGCATTGATAGAGAAGTCGACGGCATAGATAGCCAGTACAGCAGCGAATATGGTCATTCCCTGTGCAGCCCGCTCGTCTGGGACAAAGTAGCCTACGATCTCTTTAGTGAAGCCGAGGGTCAAGAGACACATGGCTGATATTATCGAGCCAATGACCATGAAAGGCCTCCTTCTACCCCATCGTGATTTCGAGCTGTCCGCAATCGCGCCAACGATGGGTTGCACAATGAGTCCCGAGAGCGGTCCGGCGATCCAGACTAGGGAGGTTCTGCTTTTGGTCAAGCCGAGCGATAGAAGATAGGGGGTACAGTCTGGAACAGATCTGGTTAGCTGGCGTTTGGAAATGTCTACCAGGGAGAATTAGGAACGTACAGGTCTGTTCCACGCCCCAGACGAATCTGCGCGCAACAAGCTGGTTAGCACACGTTATGGAACAATAGCTCATAAGTCGAATGCCTACGTGACTCCTACGGTGTTCACCGTCAGCAATGCCATTCGCATTGCCTCGGTGCTCCCCTTGATAGCTGGTTGACCCGACCACCGCGACATCTTTGCGCTGCTTCTAGGTAGACCACAAAGATGTCGGGTAGGCCGTCAAAGTATTCGGCTCGGTTATCGGCTCTGTGTCGCATGCGAGTGTATTCGGAAGGTCGAAGGCGCTGTCGGATACGGGGTTTTAGTGTTTACAGCTTTGAGAGGGTAAGGAGAGGAGTTGGAGGTTGAGTAGGATTATCGCGACGACACCGTAGGAAGGTAAGTTATATTGAAGAGATGAGGACTGAAGACTGGGTTGTTTGATGAGGTTGGGGAATTGGATGCTCTGAGGCTCTAACTACCTGGTAGGGGGTTAGGTGTAGCTACGCAGTAATAGGTAACATGAAGTCAGGGGCGCAGGGAGTTGGTCCCCCACCTCTAAGAGGTCTCGTCGCAATTTGTACGAATAGGACAGATTGGCAGGACCCTACGTGGTAGGTTACTCAAGGTACCCAGGTACCTCTCTAGGCAAGAATGCAACTTTCTCTCATCTGGGGACAATACTTAAGTACTTCAATTCGTAGACTTCTTCTTGAATGCTAAAATACTGGAATTTCTTTTTACATACTTACATATATGTAGGTAGCCCTGGAGGTCACTATGTGCCTGTACTACAGCTACCTTCAAGTGCCTGGTAGGTACCTATATGTACCAATCAGGTTTGACCTCCAGGCCTATCGGCAACTCGGAACATTGAAAGTTGCAACGCCAAGTTTAGGATAGGGAGGCTGAAGTTTAAAAGGCCTTGGCTGTTGATCACCAGACTGGGAGCACCTAAATCATCACTCGAATGGGCAGAAATATATACTAGAATAGTTCCAGGTTAAGGACATGTGGTGTTGGTATTGGTGCTCCTAGTGCGCCTGCGATGATGCTCGGGAAAGTAGGTGCACTTCAGGGCTGGTGCAGATCTCTGAAGGTTGAGCTCCGATCTAGGAACGTGGGGTTCTGTGTCAACCGGTCTAAAATTATTAGTGCAAGTCATTTCTTCTCTTTCAATGTTTACTCTGCCCGAAGCTTCAACAACATGACCTGTATGCCTTCACTTTTGTAAAACTCCATTTCGCCAAAGCAACCTTGGAAGCCTGTGAGAACACTCATACTGGCGCTATCAACGCCGTCGACGGGTACAACACCGCACAACATCGCACCGCCAACTAGCCCACGGCTACTTGCAGTGTCAGACAGACCCCTCTTCTCACTGCGTTGCTGAGTGAGCGTGTCCCTCCTGATTTACTCTTGACAATTGGCCTCGATCCGACTATAAAAGACCACATCTTCTTGTATATTCTTGGAAATGGATTTAGTCAACCAGCGAGTGACCCTATTAAACAATTGACACGTCATCATGGCCAAACACGCTGACCATTGTCGCATCTTTAGCTTAGAAGGACGTCTTCTCTTCGCCGTCCCCAAGAGTGAGTCAGGCTCTTCATTTTCATTGTGACCCGCTGAGTGATCGCAATCGAACAAGCTGACCCGATTGATCAGAGGGACGGCTCAACCAAGCGGCTCTCAACCTCCTCGAAGGTGCCGATATCCAGTTTAGACGCGAGAACAGACTCGACATTGCCCTCGTCAAGAACCTACCTATCGCTCTTATCTTCCTGCCAGCTGCCGATATACCCACGTTCGTCGGGGAAGGCCAGGTAGATCTTGGTATTACCGGTTGGGACCAGGTACAAGAACACGATGCTGGCGTGCGAGCCCTATACCGCGCAAGACGCTTTTCAGGCGAAATTACACCGGAGGAAGAGACTGCCAAGAACTCGAAAGGATCTGGGTGTGAGATGGTCATGGACCTTGGCTTCGGCGGATGCAAATTGCAAGTCCAGGTGCCCGTCAATGGCAGTTATGACTCGCCCAGGGACCTAGTCGGAAAGAACATCGGCACGAGCTTCGTCCACCTGGCGCACAAGTACTTCGCGAACCTCGAGCTGGAGATGGACACCACACAGGAGCAGAGCGGACCTGCAGAGAAATTTACCGGCAAGCTCCGCACCAAGATTATCGAGCTGAGCGGTAGTGTGGAGGCGGCGTGCGCTCTGGGGGTTGCAGACGGCATTGTTGATCTTGTTGGTGAGTCTTGTCTCTGTGAACAATGTCAACGAAAATGCGGACTGATCACGGCGTAGAATCCGGAGAAACCATGAAAGCAGCTGGGCTGAAACCCATTGATACGGTTATTAGCACAACAGCTTGCCTGATTAAGTCAAGACAGCCAAGCAATCCCGAGCTTCTGGAGCTCATCGCATCGCGTATCCGCGGTGTAATCACAGCTCAGAGATATGTGCTCTGTCAATATAATGTGGAGAGAGCTAGCCTCGTCGCCGCGACAAAAATTGCGCCAGGAAAGCGAGCGCCGACAGTGACAGCGCTGGAGGAAGAGGGCTGGGTTGCAGTCAGCGTCATGGTAGAGAAGAAGAAGATTGCTCCGATAATGGACGAGTTATGTAAGGTCGGTGCTCAGGATATACTAGTAATGGATATCGCCAATACTCGAGGAGGCTAGAATCAAAACAACTAAACATTCAGACATCTTAACATCTCAAAAAGCTGAATAAATCGAAAATCTTAAAAGATAGATATCTAGATGTAGATAAACCTACCAGCACCGATGCTGATCATATTCCATAAACGGCGGGTGGCCACGAGTCCGGGGGTATGAAAACATGAATCGGTGGCTTGGAAGCACCAGGACGGCGCGGTTCAGCCCATATGGTTTTGGCGGAGTACACACGTCAGCGTCTCAGCCCGTTCCTGACGATCCGGAAGAATACCGGGCTCATCCAAGGCTACGGTACCTACCTGGGTAATGGTAATATTCTTCTTCACACATTCTACCTCTCATCGACTCAGCTTCTCCCCAAAAGAGAATTGACATGAACTTTCTTCATCTTTCAATCTCAGTTCGCTGAGAGACAGACGCCCTTGAAGGTTGCTTGCATATATATACATACTTATTTATACATACGTACATACATACCCACCTCTCTGTATTAGTCAGTGAAGGAAGAACGCTCCTCGCTTACACCTTTCTTCTCATCATGACCACGGTAGCATCCTCAGCCTCGGGCTTGTCTAGCCAAAAGGAATCATCTGGTGGTCCGAGGCAATCAAAGCTCTATCAGGTGAGTGCTTTTTTTTTTTTTTTTTTTTTCTTCAACGAGGGATATACTCGATGAAATCCCGCAGCCTGAACGCTTCAACGTGGATGACCTTTCCTTTTCATCTGGCCGGAGGAAAAGAAACCAACTTTCTATCTACACATGATACAACAAGCTCATCACCTACCTAGGCATTTTTTTTGTCTTGTTTATTTAAATTCACCACCACCATTACTAACAAAACGTACTAGGCCATCCTCACGCCTATCAACTTCGTAACCTTCCTCGTCTCACTCTACCTGGTAGACTCGCAATACCAGAGTCAGCGAGCAGCCCAGCACCACCAGAAGCCTTCATCGTCATCATTGTCATCGTCGTTCCAGCGACTGCTACCGGCGTGGCTACACCCCCTGCTGTTCCGGCCGCAGCAGCAGCAGCAACAGCAGCAGCCGTACCAGTGGGTGACGGCGCCGGTAAGCCCGCAGAGGCCGCCCAGCAGCCGTCACGAGGAGCAGCAGCGCTGGTACTACCACACCAAGCAGAAGAAGCTCATGAAGATGGAGGCGGCCGACGCCTTCGAGCTCCGGAACACGGTGCTCGTGGTGCTGTGCGTGATGGGGCTGGGCGCGGCGTGGGGCGTCGCTTGGGTTGCGCTCGGGGTCTGGGGGTGGGTTGTGAGCTGAGATGATAATGTCCTTTGTCTTCTCGTCTTGTGAAGAGTTAAGGTTGTGTGTGTATGTGTGTGGGTTGACGATGAGTATTGATGATGTGGCATGGTAAGATGTTCGGATTTGCTACTTTAAGAGGGGGTATGGAAGGGTTTCAGGAAGGGGATAGAGAGGGTTACCTAAGTTATCTAGATATCTGGCGTTAGGGGCTGCGAGCGTGTTCAAAAGGCGTTGTAACGGCTTCTACGGGGTATGGAGTTATGGGTGTGAATTTTGATTCACCTCGACGAGATAGATGAATAGCGGTTATTTCGACTGTATAGGTACTCTGGCCAAGTTACACTGCATATATTCGTATCTCGAACGGGATGATGCTCTTCCCCGATGTCGTTTCACGATCACCTCGTCTGCCGAAACCCCCACGTTAGAGGGGCGGCCGCCTACCTAGATAAGTACCTACTTAGTTAGGTAGCGTTTCATCGTCCTGCAAAGCCCCGGGAGTCGATCGCTGCTGCAGGACGGGAAGATCGTCCCACTGAGACCTTGCGGCGGTTCCAAAAAAAAAAAAAAAAAAAAAAAAAAAAAAAAAAAAAAAAAAAAAAAAAAAAAAAAAGACCAAAGAAGCTCCCACCCATCTTTGGAGAAGGAAGGGGAAAAAAATTACTTGGATCGTTCAACCTCGTGTTTCCAGGCTGTGCTTGACGTCAATGATGCCATTGATCACCGTCACAGCTCTCGGTCTGCGCTAGTCGAAATTATGGGAACACACAACACTACAATCGTCATCTCGTATGCCCGGGTGGCGCTGGCACTGGTCCTTTGTCTGACAATGGCCTTACCTACTTACCCGCCAATGACTCTCTGTCTTTCTGTCTCTCTCTCAGCTGAAAAAAAAAAAGGCTTATGCGAATATGAATACATGAATCAAGCGGAAGCACATGCATTATTTTACTCCCTTACTATATTTTCCTATGGTTGCTCATACGGGGCGTCAAAATCTGATATCTTTAGATTTTCAAGACAAGGACGGAATTTTCCAACTTCTTTCATCTTGTAGATTAGTAGAGAAACCGTATGCGCGCGCACCTCCCAACGGTCTTTTAATAGTCTGAGCGGCTTGCTGCTGCAATACCACCATCACCGCCGCCGCCGCTAAACTTACCTACGAGGTTGGCGACTTTTTTCCTCCCGCAAAAAAAAAACGCCATGGCCCAAGACGAGGCGGCCCTAGCCACGACGTACCGGGAACTTTATCGTGCAAAGTTTCGGGCTGACGTCCAAGCGGGCACGACGCAGCCGTTCCTGGTCCCTTTATACTTCCTCGGCGTCTGGGTCGTGCCGACGCTCTACCTGGCCATCCCGCACCGGAGCCGGCCGTGGCTCTACCGGGCCCGATGGGCCGTCCTCGCCTTCGTTGTCGCCTTCCACCTGTACCAGGTCCGGTACGCCAAGAGCCACAACTTCGCGTCCGCCTACGGCGTCGGCTTGCTGGCCGCCTGGGCCACCATATGGAATTTCACGCTGCTGGTCTGGACGAGGCCGCAGTGGGAGGCTCGGCGGGTCGAGGTCAGGAGGAGGAAGGGGAGAGGACAAAGCGTCGACAACGCCCACGAGGGTTCGGCGACCACGTCGTCGTCGTCACCGGAATCTGCGTCGAACGGTCGTGTTCGGGACCATGATCACCCGCAGGAGCCCACCCCTTCACCTGCAGCCACAGGCGCAGAAGTGAACGAGCGAGCGCCTGACGATCACCTCAGGGATAGGAAGTCTCGACGGGAAGATGCATCTGGCCATCACCAGGAGAAGTTGAAGAACTCGAAAGAGAAGGAGAATGAGGAAGAACAAGAAGAACAGAGAGCATTAGCAGCTATCAAAGCTTTCAAGTCGCAATGCGGCACCGAGAATGCGCATCATCCCGAGCAGAACCCAACAGCAGCAGTCGACCTCGATGAGCTGGCGGAGAAGCAGGAGTTCGAGTATTACTGGCAGGATTATCCGGAAAACGCGTCGTTCTGGACACGGTTGGACTGGTCGTTTGATATCGTCAGCTCATTCCGGTTGACAGGTTAGTCTAGTCGCCTTCCCCCTTTCCCCCCCTTCTTTTTTGCTTCCAGAGTCTTTGCGTGGCCGGTATACATACAAATACATGTACGTTGTCGTTCATTAACATCCTCCCCACCTACCTCCCAGGCTGGAACTGGGCCATCCCCTGTCTCCCTCCTTACGAACCACCACCGAGCCACGGCGACTACCAGCTGCCCCTCGAGTACACCCTCCCGCACCGCAGCAAGCAGGGCTACACGCGCACGCTCTCGCTCCGCAAGCTGGTCTTCCAACGCCTCTTCGTCAACATCGTCCCGGCCTACCTCGTCGTCGACCTCTGCGCCGTCCTCATGACGCAGGACCCGTATTTCGTCCTCGGGCCCGACGAATCCGCCGCCTTCCCCGGCAGCGGCAGCGGCGAATCCCACTACTACCCTCCCCTCCCTCCCCACCTCGCCGCCCTCTCGCCCCCCGTCCTCCACCTGCAGCGCACCCTCCTCGGCTTCCTCGGCGTCTACTCGGCGCTGCAGCTCGTCTTCAACGCCGGCGCCCTGGCGCTCGCGCTCCTGTGCCGGCCCTTCCTCGGCTTCCGCGCCCACCCTTGGCACCTGCCGACCATGGGCGGCTCCTTCGCCGCCGGCGTCCTCGACCGCGGGCTCGCCGGCTTCTGGGGCGTCTGGTGGCACCAGACCTTCCGGTTCGGCTTCGCGGCCCCGACGCGCTGGCTGCTGCGCCGCGGCTACCTCGGCCGTGGCCCCGGCACCCGCGCCGCCACCACCACCACCACCACACTCGTCGGCGCCCTCGTCGCCTTCGCCCAGAGCGGCCTGCTCCACGCCGCCGGCAGCTACACCACCGTGCCGCCCACGCGCCCCTGGATGCCGCCCCTGTTCTTCCTGCTCTCGGGGCTGGGTGCCCTGCTGCAGACCTTCCTGGCCCGGAGCCTCGTCGTGCTCCGGCGCTGGGTGGTCTCGTCGCCCCCGCCCCCGCCCCCGCGCTGGCTCAGGCGCGCCGGCAACCTCGCCTTCGTCGTCGCCTGGCTCGTCGCCACCAGCTGGGCCCTGCTCGACGACTTCGGCCGCTGCGGCCTGTTCCTGTTCGAGCCCGTGCCCTACTCGGTCGCCCGCGCCGCGGGGCTCGGCGACCCGCGCGACCGCCGCGTCTGGCGGTACGATGCCGAGATGGCGCCCCGGTGGTTCGAGGGGCGGACCTGGTGGAGGTGGTGGGAGTCGGGTGTGGGGATATGAAAGAAAAAGAAAAAAAAAAAAAAAAAAGAGGGGGAGGTGAGGGCTATGCTGCTGAGGGAGTTGCTTGCCTTTTTTTTTTTTTTTCAAGGTGTGAATAGGGGTATTGAGAAAGGGAGAACACATCTATTTTGTCCAGTTTTCGTAGGACAGAGTTGAGTTGACAGGCGGGGACTTTTGTTCAGATAGATAGATATCATGGATGGATGGAGGCTGCGTTGGGTAAGGGGGTAAGGTACATGCATCATCATGATAGACCGGCGAAGTTTTGCATAATGGGTATGGTTTCCGATTCATTTGTCATCCAAGGGCGGGCGCATGGAGTAGGGAACAATAATGAAGACTCGACTTACACGCTCTTACGAGGGACAAGAAGAAGAAGAAAAAAAAATAGAGACGGGATACGCATATATGAGCCATAGAACAACAGAGTCTTGGTCGTTTCTTCCTTCCTTCCTTCCTTCCGACGACGACATTACGCACCCGACGCCACGAGACGGACACGTCCGTTCCGGATATCCTTCAGCATGCGCATCTTACCCATCTCCGCCTTCAGCCATGCTAGCACGTCGCCGTACTTGGCCTGCTTCTGCATCAACACCTGGTGGAACGCGGTGTACGCGAGCCTTTTCGGTGGACATGCGGGTTAGTCGTGATTGCTGCTAACCCGCATATTTACAGTAATTTGGCTCCGGGCAGAGACCAGTACGAAACTTGCTTGACTGGGTTTGGGGTGAGGGAAGTATGACTGACCATGAAACTTCGCATTTCTTTACGTCGCAGACGTAGTCCGGGTACCTCAGCTTGCGAGATTTGCTGGTTAGCAGCAGGTATGCGACATCGATCAGTTTCGATATTGTTCCTGTTATTTGTTAGTACCCAGTTCTAGGGACAGCACTCTGGCCCAGCCTTCCGTCTCTACCGAAGACAGGGTGGATAGCTGATATCCCGACTTACTTATGACAAGCGACGAGGAAGGCTGTTTCTGCACCGGTAAACAACGCGCGTACGCCCACATCTTGGTGGAAGTCTCCGCGAAGGCTTCGTGGATGTTGCGCAGCGTCGCCCTTGCTGAATTGAGCTTGGTATCGAAGAACATGAGATGGCTTTGGATTTTGAACGAGTCTGGTCCTGGGTTAGTAGTTGTCATCGATTGCCTGCGCGGGTTGGGAGATGAGCGATGGCTTACTGAGGACTTTGCGTTGGAAGGTCTGTCCAGGCGTCCGGGCGAACTCAACGGTCAGCGAATCGTAGATCACTGCAGTCTTGAAGTTAGTAGAGGCTTGACAGACCCTCGGGGCTCGTATCGTACCTGTATCTTTAGACCTATTGCTGCCGCGAGAGATATCAAGCGTTTTGCAATCGATGAGGGTCCCGCAATAGGGGAATTTTTGGCCATGACGGAGCCTTGGCACGCTCTGGCCGTGAACTTCAAGATCAAAGTTTACGAGAGTCTTTTGTGAACTGACGGTAACACCGTATTCGGGTACTCCCTGATGCATTGTCTCGACGAACCGAACGGCCTTGGTCTTATTTGTCGTGATAAGCAGGAAATCGTCGATGAGCCTCATTAACAGACAGTCGTCGGAGTTTAGGAATGGGAGAACATGGATCTCGAGGTCGGCATAGAAGTAGTTACACAAGGTAGAAGACAGCACGGATCCTTGTGGTATACCTTCTTTCTGCCTGTAGAATTTCTTGCCGATCTTGACAAGATTCTGTTGGATGTGGGACGCGACTAGCTGAAGCAATTCGCTTGTCTCGTATTGCTTCTTCCAGAGATCCACGAATACTGAGTTCCTATTCGTACGAGCTCGTCCTGCCTCGAGAAGTTGGAGGAAGGTCGAGACATCATGATGGCTAGTAGCCGCCGATGGCCACTTTTTCAGGGGTTTCGATCTGACTGCAGAACCGTTGGCGGCCTCGCTGGATAGGTTTGGTGCCACTTCGAGATACTTCGTGATTCGATAGTCTCGCTGCTGGGGGATCGAGTCCAACAGGCTAATTATAGCAGCTTGAGGAATCGTATCGAAAGCCGACTTTACATCAACCTTTGCGAAGTAGAGCATATCAGATTTGTCTCCGATCCTGCTCTTGAAAGGTTTGATACGCTTGTATATGTCGCCAACCGAAAACATAGTTGACCCCAATTTCTTTGGATTCATGGCCTATTGCGAGTTAGAGTCCTCGCTGCTTTTACAAGAAAGACCGCCTTACCTTTTCTAGTTGCAATACAGTATGAGCTGGAGATAGGATCTTGTTGATTCCTGGACCGAGCTCTTTCGACTTCCCTCGCACTGCTGCTCTTCTGCGGAGGTTCATGATGGGACGCATGCTGGTTCCTTTTGGCAGCAACCTGACTTGACTGAACCCAAGGAGGCGGGAATCCAGAACTCGGTGGGCGTCAACTAAGTTGATTTCCTGAAACATCTTGCCTTTCAGACTTGCCATGGCAGGTTCTGCCAGCGACCGCCAGATATCATGACGGAAGAAAAAGAGACGGTACTTGTGAGTATTTGACTCAGTGACATAGAAATTACCGCGTATGAGAGGTATGAGAACGGAGTCAACCAGGAAATAAATGAACTCGTGGAAAAGCTCTATACGCTTCTGGACATCTGTCTGGGATGTCTTATTATTTTGCAGCTTTGCCGGCGCAAGCCAATCGATATCCGTGATCTACTGACAGTCAGTGGGTCCTTTGATATTGGTTCGAGGTGAAAGAGGACTCACTTTCATACCCTGCGTGACATCATGCAGCGACAACCCTTCAAACCGCCTCATGGAGATGAATTGATCTACCTTCTTCAGAAAGATATCCCCGTTGTGGTCTGCAACACGGCCGTCTCCCCAGAATCCTTTCGGCACGATCTTCTTCATTACAGCTTGGCAGAAAGCAGAAACTCTTGCTAAAGGCGTCGCCAAATCCACCAGAGGCGTGATCTGGCTTTTATGTGATGAGGAAGCGTGAGCTTCAGTCAGGGCCGTAGTCATTCGCTGAGATGATCTTGGCTTTCTCGCGTGCTTACTCGAAGCCGGCGTAACCGTAGACTCAGTGGCGTCTTGCGCAGTGTTGATCTCGACAAATATTAGTGATCTCTTGTTATCCGAAAAACGGCAAATTACACCTACAGGACAATAATGTTGGAGTAGCTTAGCATATGAACAGCGTTGATGCAGAATCTGTAGTTTCTGACATAGTTCTGTCGCCCTCCCTCGGAGTCTTTTCGGCAGGTGAACTCGGACACCAGGGTCAGACAGTCGCCCGAATTTCTCAGTGATTTCTTCCTCCCTGAGTGTGTAGTCTTTCAAGCGTTGCGATGTCTCCTTGAGATTAACATTGGACGTGAAGACGTTGTGAAGACCAAATTGACGCGGGAATATATACATCAGTATTCGGGTGGTATGAGTGCTGTTTCGTTCTTTCTTCTGCTGCTCGTTTTGATCTGACTGTCCTTCACACCCATCAATCTGAGTAAAGGGGGACCGGTTTAAAACATCTTGAAGGAAATTAGCCATGACCACAATCCTCGACTGAATCGCTTACGGATATGCCGAAGGCCAAAGTGCACAGAGCCCCGGGCATTCAGCGCAGCTCTAGCATATAGCATACGATTTCTGACGAAGATTATTTCTGAAGGGCTTTTACTGTCCTCTGGAGTCCGCTGTTCTCGCGATTTCCCGCCATTGAGAGCTTCAATATCTGACAAAGGTTTGCCTAAGTCCAAGTCAGCAACCGTTGAGATTTTTGCAGAAGACAGAAGACATACCGCTGATCTGATAGAAGTTGTTCGCTCCAGCGTTGACGCGCACAAATATGCTGCAGTCAATGAGAAGATCTATCATAATCTGGTCTCCTGATTCTCCCAAAAGTGCGAGAAGCTCTGGCCACGGCGACTGCTTTATCGTCTCGACATGATGATTCGGCCGAACGGATCGTAGCCCCAAAGCGCCGTTTTTGCGAAAGCCCTCGCAAAGGAGGTGCTTCGGCCAGGTGCTCCTCTTCTCCTTTGCAAAGAGAGCCCGAATAACGTACTCCAATATCTGTAAATGATCAATGACTACTTAGCCAGGACACAATCCAAGGCAGCTCCTCAGGAGCTAGGCAGGGTTGGACGCGTACCATGTACTGCGATTCGACATATCCAGAGACACCATCAGACAAGGTGACATAGGACTCGTCTCCCTTCTGGGAAAAGTTCTTCCACTCTTCCAAGCGTTTCTCGCTAACATCCTTGGGCTCTTGCGTGAAACCCACGAGGGTGTTGTCAAGTAAAGCCCCGAGCGATTTCTCAATGTCAGACACTGGTCTCCCAGGAGACTTGCTGATCAGACCAACGGCAGTGACCTTCTTCCTTCTGATCCTTGAGGACGCAGGCAATTTTGACAACACATAACCTCGCAGAGTCAGAACCTGGGGATAGAATCGATTCAGCACTACATGCTGCGACTGGAAGTTTCCATCAGGTGGGCCAGGATACACTTGGGAGATTTTTGGTTTCTTAGACTCTGGTTCATCTTGGGCGGTACCTTGAGCGGACACGGCACGTTTCCGCTTCCTTGGCCGAGCCATTCCACGTGGTCATGACTACACGAGTATCTGTGTAAGCGCACAAGGTGACTGGTTTTAGAGCTATCTGTCGTTGCGGGCCGATGTGCTGTGTACTGTAGGATTTGGTTCGTTGGTGCCCCTGGACTCTGCCTCAAGAACGTGGCAAGCGGTGCCAAGTAGATTTCGAAAGATACTCGGGAGGCGAATGGTGTGCTGGTCCAACGGAAAATGCGAATGTCTCAAGATTCAAGCCAAGTGAGTCTTTGGTCGTATCAGGAGTTTAGAATAGACTACGCGTCGGGTAACGGGTAACTAACGCGTAAAGTGGCATCGGATTGGAGATTGAGGTTGGACTTGGGAGTGGCGGAAGATGCAAGCCACAAAACAAGGTTCAACCCTCCCTACCTAAAGTACCAATGAATGCACCACCCGCTTGCTCCAGATCGTACTTTTACTAGGTACTTTGTCCACACGATGAATCTGTGTGAATACCGGATGTCTGTATCTACGCACCTACTTCAGTAGGTAGCCCTCTAACCTTGAAATCAACCCGTGGACCCGATGAGCTTAGGTACTTCCAGATGAGATGCCGTGATGACATAATCCTTGGCGGCACCGCGGCACCCCTGTACGTGTTCTATAGCGGCATTTCCCTCCCTCCCCCACGAAACACGAAACAATGATGTGACCCGAAATCACGGATCACCGTACAATATCGTCATGATATGCGCCACCATATCCCTAAGATTTTTCATCAAACAATTGTATATATATAGACTACTCCGCGTCTTTTTGGGTGGAGATTGGGGATCGCGTTTGTCTGTTTGTCGAGAATGTCGACATCTCCAGGTGCTTGATTGGTGCCCGGCTGTCCCACCGGTGCAGCAAGGTCATCTTTCCGGTTGGGCGCCGACGGCAACTATTCAAGTACTTATGTACGTTCGACTAGATGATTTGCTGACTTTCCTCCCTCACCAGCCAGTAGCTGCGATGACACACACACCACAAAAGTCCGCACCCCCTTTTCCACGGCACTCGACAGGCGCAGAAGCGCGGATGGGGGGTCCAGAAGCGAGTTTAAAGTAGCCCACCGACTTCATCCGCGAATGTGTCAAAATATGCGAGATGAGAGAAGACGACTTGTCACTGATTTTCTCGAGTATGGAGTACGCGCTCGCTGATACAGTGATATTGAGAATCTACGTACATAGTACCTAGATATCTATCAGGTGCTGACAAGACACAACGATTTATTTACTATAAAATCAGGTCAGGGGTCTTATGAGATAAGTTATGTAGATCCCATTGTCCACCACATTAGGTTCGATTTCGCAGGGGGAACACGATCTGAGGCCGGGGCTTCGGTAACCTTGTATGCTATCCTATCGGGACGGACTACCGTCTTGGGGCTGCCGAGGGCTAGCTGGCTAGCCTTTGTTGACGAAAGATCGTTCAATGTTGCTAAGATTCACGTACTCTAGGTGGTGCTAGGTTCATATAGGTAGGTATTTACAACGTCTGAAGGCGACGAGGCAGATCTGAGGCAACCTAGGTACGAAGTAGATCTGGTGGATTTCGATATTTCGGTATGAACTCGAGATTTGCTCCGTTTCTCTACTGCCGTCAGATGGATGCATCGTTGTCAGCGCCTAGAATGCAACGTCTGCCCCCCCGATATTTGGATCAGACGAGGGATGTGGTTGGAGGAGTTGTGCGAGCCTGCATGCACTCCTGGTCGGAGAGCTGTACGTTCCCACCGCCACCGTTGGTCCAAGTTTTCCCGAAATCATTATCAACATCCAATCCAAGGTGGGATGCTCTCCTTTCCAATCTACTATCAAGACTCTTCTGGTGTGGTTTGTGGAGGCCTTTGGTACACGTCACGGTATGGAGTACGGAGTATCGAAAGAGCTTTTCCGCTTTACAGCCAGCCTATTCCCAGCTGGTGAGAGTCCCGATATCCCAACCAATATATAGTGAGCAGTGGGAATAGATTCGATTATCGTCGTAAATTCAGCTCATGAGTCCTTGAGGTCCGTAGAGGAAAATTAGCTTACCTACCTACATATGTTAAGTAAATCCCTATGTAGGCAGGCATTAGGTACTTAGAGTTACTCCATAGTCGACCTTTCTCTAGGGCTAGATCTTATGTGCCTGGTAGGGTAGGAGGTAGCTTTTACATACCCAGGTAGTAGAGGCGACATCGTACCTTTTTATTATCATGCAACCTAGCCGAACAGCCCAAGATCAGCCCTCCCCGTTGCGACCCTCCATCCGTCAGCCAACTCGTCCGCGGTCCGCCGTCTTGTTTGGCATGGCACGCCCGGAGCCTCTGCATTGGACGTGGAATTTTAAAACATCCACCATACTTGTTGGACATCCATATAAAGATGTCGTGGCTTGGCGGACTGGATGCGATAATAGGTATCTGCTATCAAAGCCAATTGTGTTTGGATGTCCTCTGTGACTTGAAGAGAAGCATCCAGGATGATGTTTATTTTTACTATGTGCTCGTACTCCGCAGCTCCGTACATGTGCTCTTCTAATAAGAACCTTGGAAGTGTACATGGCTGATCCCTGACAGCTCTAGCAGGCAGGGTCTAGCGAGATAGCCCAGTGGCCCGTACCAGCTATGGCTAACATCCATTGGCTGGTCCACCACCCACCACGGTCCTTGGTCTTGCAATCTTTTAACGGAGTATTCGGTACTGCTTCCAGGTGGGACTAGCTGACTACCTACCTAGGTACATCCTAGGGTGCCAGCTACGGGAGGACTTCCAGGTTCCTGCAGGTTGGCAGCTGGGGGTGGGCTGGGCAGAGCTGGTCTGGTCTGGTGGGAGTCATCGATGCTTGAAAGTTGACGCAGGGAAGAGTGGACGGACTGGACTACCTCTGGAGCAAGGCAAGTACAATCGACAGCAGGGAACAACGGCATCAGGTGGTCGATCAATGCAGTTGACTTCAATTCAATTCAGTCAACATCATAATCATAATCATCTACTACTACTACTATCGAGGTTCGAATGAGGCTATCCTGATCTCTTCCAATCTATTTCCATCTCCGTTCCCCCTCCTCACTCCCCTCCCACCTCCCATCTCCCAAGCCCCAAGCACCAAGATCCATGATCCACGATCCACGATCCAAGACAAGGAAGAAAAGACCTTCACCAAATTCAAAGCCACTAGGTACGGTGTAAACCACCAAATCACCTTGCATGCCAGCGCATCCAAGCATACCTCGTCCATTAGCCATTTAGGTAGCAATTGGTAACTTATCCCCTACCCAGACACTGTAGCCAGCCAGACGACCTGCAGGGGTCGACCTCTAATCCGCAAATTCGAATGGCTCTCTAGACTCTAGAGATCCTTTTCCGCTGCTGCTCGTTTGTTCGTTTCGTTCGTTCGTTATTTCGTTCGCCTGCATATCGCCCGTCCCCCCACACCGATTCCTGCTCTCCACCGGCCGCCCATCATTGGATTGGCATTTGCCATTTGCCATTTACCATTGACCACACCGTCCGTCCAAACCTTGCGGCCCAAGGGCTCTCTCTCTCTCTCTGTGCCTCTGCCTCTGCCCTCCCAGCTGGCCCCCGTCCCAACCAAGCAAAGCTCCCAGTCCCGACCCAAGGTTGTTGTTCCGTGCTGCGTCCTGCGTCCTGCGTGCTTTGTGGTTCGACCAGTACCCAACGCCTGTCCGTGATTTTCCATTCACACCTACTTTTTTGGCAAACCGCTACTCGCAGCCTGAATGGTTAGGGTGACATGTCAAGGCCGCCAATATGGAGGCCGGCAATCATCAAGGGGATGATCGCCTTGGTGCGACATTGGTCGCCCATAATTTTGATGAATCCCCATCCACTTCCAGTCCGAGGCCGTACCAGCGCTATCACCACTACCACGACCACCGGCCCCAGCATACCCCTTCGAATTCGAATGTAGGACCCTTAATTCCTTCCGATTATCATCAGTCTGCCCTGGGGGACCACCATCACCCTCTCTCGCCCGACCAGCTCGCGTCCTATGCGGCTCAGAACTACCACGCCGCCCATGCGAACGCGACTATTCACGTCCCCGTGGACGTCGTAAACCCTGACGATTTCTACCGAGCTCACACAGGTGCCGATACCTACGACGAACTCATGGCATCGGCCATTCCAGTCCCGAGGCAGGGTTACGGCGTCTCTTTGCGGTCACACGGAACACCAGCGCCCTCCAAACATCCACCGATTCCTTCTACGCGCAATGGGCTGAGACCTGCGCTACGCTCGGTCTCTGCTCCCGTTGACGATAAAACACCAAATCCCGCCGCAAAGTCGAGACCTGCAGTGGCAGCCGGTTATGGCGGCCGCACCGGTCAAAAGCCGAGTGTTAAAGATTTGAAGAAAAGATTTGATCAGCATGCGCAGACGAGCAGTGCTGCACCCCAGAAACCAAATCCACGTGCCCCGTCTCGAGAGACGCCCTCACCAGCCAGATATCGAGTAACAAACAGTCCGTCGTCAGCGAACGGCCCTGGATCATACACAGCATTACGATCTTCAGTGACGCGTGATTTCGGAGCATCGACCTCGTCGCGAGCAACCCAAAGAAGTAGAGCGGTTCCCGAGGATCAGTTGTCAAATAACTCGCAATCTTTTGCTAGCCGTGTAGCAAAACCTCGAACGCCTGCCAGCGCACAAGCTCATGCGTCCAAGTCTATGACCAATCTGTCCCCGACTGCCTCACCGGGGTCCATCCCACCGATGCCCCAGTCCCGAAGCCTTCTATTTGGAGAGATTGGGCCAGGCGAGATTGATGCTGGAACTGTTGGGTACGGGATCGATGGTGCTCGATCGAGGCGCACCTCGGAGTCGAATCTGGCCGCTGCCACTGGCCTACGGCAACGGCAACGAAGTTTGTCACATGCAGACGTGGAGCCCGCTTCACCAAGTGATTGGTATCGGGGGACAAATGGAGAATTTGCAGACCGGGACGACACAGACTCTAGCGGCCCGAAGGCGTCTACAGGTCATAGTAGATCACGCAGCGATCTTGCTGGGTCGACATCAACCACGATAAAGCTCAAAACTCCCCAATTATCCGTCTTGAAGAAACCCGCTGTGAGAACGACACCACCCTTGGCTTCCTCGAGATTACCAGTGTCTGTTCGAAAGCTGTCTAGTCCTTCTGGCTCGTCGAGCCCCTCGTCAACTCGTTCGAATTCACCCTCTACCCTGAAAAGGCCCCCCCACCAAGGGAAAACACCCAAATCTACGCCTACCTCGAGGTCAAGAACACCTACTACTAATGTTCCCACCTCCACAACGAAACGACCCAACCGCCTGGGCGCCGTCACTCCTAATGGTAATGCAAGGCTCAATGCCTATATCTCGACACCGCCACCAAAGTTGTCGCCTCCCTTGCGAAGTTCGCGCCCACGACAACCGGTATCATCGGCCAGCACGACAAGCTCCAGGATGAAAACCGTCGAAAGAAGTAGATCGCCCACCAAGGCGGGTTCCAAATCCGGACCAAGGTCCAACGAACAAGGCACGCGGAGGAGGAAGATATCAATGGGTCCGATCGACTTTGAATCGCGGCGAGAGCAGATCAAGCTCTCGTATTCGAAATCCATCCGGGACAATGAAGCTCGTGCTATCGCTAGGAAGGTGGCAGAGGAGAGGAAAAGAAAGGCGGAAGCTGAAGCCGAAGCTTTGAGAGCTGAAATTGCAGCGGCCGAAAAGCGTCAACAGGAAGAGCAACTAGAGCAAGAGAAGGACGTTGTGCAAGATGCTGAAGTGACCGCGGCATCTCCAGCCGCTGACTCTCCGACATTGCGGACGATAACCGCGGGCCTTATACTTGAAAGTCCAACTGACACGGAAGCATCGCCAGTTGTAGAAAGGCAGCCCTTACGTACCATTACAACAGGTCTTCTACGGCAGGATCGATCTGAACCGAATACCGCGGCTACAGGGAAAGACCGCGAGTCACCAACCTTGGGCATACCTGGGAGCTTTCCGGATGTTGGCACTCCCGAGGATGATGATGTGCCACCGCCATCAGCAATTTCGAATACAACTGAATTCGATGCAGAGCCCCAAACCGAACCTCCTCTGCAGGAAGTTCTCACGCGGCCGGCCGCGCCGGCTGTCGATGCTACCGACGATTATTTCCCACCGACGTATTCCAAGTCCGAGTACCGATCTCCCTTCGATGAGTCTCCCACTGGGGAAGAAGTGCCTATCCATATTGCATTAGAGCCCGCCGTAAATACGAAACCTGATGCTGAGCAAGCGACAGCAAATACAAGTGATGTATACCCTGGCCAACCGCGCTCGGGGCCATACGAAGATGAGGAGTATGAGCCGAAACCGTACGTAACGTCGACAGGACACACGAAAGTGACAATAATCGGCCGGGACGCGGACTTCCCGTCTTCCACCAGTGACTCTCAGGCCTTCGCAGCCAAGCGTCCGACCCAGACTCTTTCGAGAAGTAGTTCGCAGCTTAGAGCACCTGACTTCCCCCACACTCCGGCATCGAGCGACAAGCCTGACCCAAGAGATGAGCAGCCCGCTCCAAGCGCCGGTCTTAGTGATATCGAGGAATTTTTTGTTGGGCCAATTATCAAGGACTCTAGTGGGGTTTCCCAGAACACGTCGAGCAAGGAGACGGAATACGATGATCATGGTATTACTACTGGACAGCATACAGTCGAAGATTCACGGTTCTCTCTAGAGTCACGAAGGACAGGCGGCACACGTCCCAGTCTCACAGTTCCCCGAACATCTGATTCGGTGAACAGGATCAGTCAGACGACCATTTGGACCGATTATTCGTCAAATAGCCAGGAGGACTACTCAGAGTACGAGCAAAGAGCTCCGCAGAAGCACAGCTCGGTATTTGACGACGGCCAGTCCATATTCGAGTCTGGCCCTGGGCAACACTCGTATTCGTATCATCAAGATTCGAGAGATGTTCTCGAGAGCCCGAAAAGCTCACCTCGTACGACTCACGGGGAGATAGAAACAGCGTATGGCCATCAACACCGGCTTCCCGAGCTAGATACTGGTGGCGGCTTTGCGGTGGACTACATCACTCGGAAGAACAGCACCCAACTGTCTGCCATCCCGGTGTTGCCAGACCATGCCCCGCCCCCGCCACCCGATGAAATATCTATTCGTGAGGGCGTGAGCTCTGCAGCAGCAAGTGAATGTCTAGACGACGCGAGGTTAAACAGCTCTCTGCATGGTGGAAAAGATGATCAAAGCATTTATTCCGTGGGCCCGTCACGGAGGGAAAGTGAAGACTTTGGGCAGCTCGAATCTGCTGGACGCTCCATTGACCAAGGCTCACTTGACATCTCAGAAAGCATCCGGTCTGGCTCAACTCGTTTTGCAAGCCAACAAACTCTGGCAGAAAGCATCGATCAGACATCTGATGGCCAAGGTCTGACTGATAAAGAGAGGAAGCGGCTGTTTACTCGCCTCGAAATCATCAAGGAGCTCATTGACACCGAGGCGTTCTTCATTAGGGACATGAACATCGTGGAGGAAATCTATAAGGGAACTGCCGAGGCCTGTCCTAAACTGGACGATAAAACCATCAAGCTGATCTTTCGAAATACTGATCAAATCATCAAGTTCCATTCGATTTTTCTGCTCGAGCTCAAGGAAGGAGTAGCGAGCGTCTACACCCCGAAAGGACAGCGAAACAATTCTACCAAGGACAGAAGCGTGCTAGACGGTACACTTACCCCTTCAGCATCGTCGACGACGACTGCCACGGCTCGACTGAGCGACAATAAAGACCGAGAAACATCGCTGGGTCCGATCTTCATTCGCAATATCGAGAAGATGAAGATAGCCCATGAAACCTTTCTCAAGAACAGTGACCATGCTGCGAAACGACTCATACAAATTCAAGCGGATCCCACGGTCAAGGTCTGGCTGAATGAATGCAACGAAGTAGCAAGGGACTTGACCAAGGCCTGGAACTTGGATTCTCTGCTCATCAAGCCCATGCAGAGAATCACAAAATATCCGAATCTGCTCATCCAACTGCTCCATGAGACACCATCTGATCATCCAGATCGACAATCGCTTGAATCTGCAAAAGCTGCCCTCGAGGATGCCATTGAGGAGATCAACAAGACAAAGAAAAACTTCGAGCTGGTTGGGCAAATCGTGGGTCGAAAACGTAAAGAGTCGGATGTGAGAGCCGGCTTTGCGAGGGCATTCGGTAAGCGGGTTGATAAACTTCAGGCTTCCACCAACAGGCCGCCAGAAGATGCGGAATATCTCAAACTGCACGAGAGGTTTGGTGACGATTATCTCCGACTACAGGTCGTGCTCAGAGATGTCGAATACTATACCAGGCAAGTTGCCGATTACGTCCGCGAATTTCTGCAGTATTTGTCTTCCATGGAGCTTGTCATGCGACTTCAGCCCTCACCACATCCCGAGATCGAAAGCAAATGGGTCCGCTTCAATGTGTCTATGAGAGATATCGAGAAGGTTGCCCTGGATCAACATGTGAGTAATTGTACATGTTTTCCGCCTATGTGCGGTCGCAACTAACGAGACTTTACAGCTCTCCCAGGTTCGGAAGCAAGTAATTGAACCTTTCGAGCTGGTAATCAAGTCGTACAGTAATCCATCGCTCGCTATGAAGAAGCGGAACAAGCGCCGGGTAGACTACGAAAAGTCTCTACAACTCACCAAGAGCGGGAAGAAAGTCGACAAACAGCTTGCCGAGTTTGTCGAACAGTACGAAGCGTTGAATGAAGCTCTGAAGAAGGAGTTGCCCAAGCTCTCAGCTCTCACTGAAAAGGTTGGCAACATATGTCTGGGAAATCTCGTCAACATCCAAACCCAGTGGTATGCCATTTGGAAGGAGAAGGTCAAGGTAGTCCTTGAGGATCCCGAAATATCAGAAATCTCGGACATCGTTACTACTTTTCAACGAGACTACAAATTCCAAGAGGAAGAGATGAACGCCATCGGCATCGTCAACCCGGCTTCCAGAGGCCGTCCTTCTCAATCTATCAGCAATGATGATTCTTCCTCTCGGCTTCGACCAAGACCACTGTCCCCGCGCAGTCGGGGCTTGTCTCTCAACAGTGATACAGCCCCGAGCATACCAACCCCCGACTTCATGAAGCGACACAGTGGTCAGTTCACTGTCTCAGCGTCACCTGCCTCGATTCCAAGTCCACACCACTATTACTACCGGGATTATTACAGTGGCGTCAACGGACAGGCGGGGCCAGGGTCAGCTACGCCAAATACCCCTGATCCATCTACAAGCGTTCGCTCTCTCGCTGCACCGTCTGCACGTCCCGGTACAGGGCAAAGTCACGATTCAAATGGCATTCCAAGGCAGAGCACAGAATCGGCCACTCATTCAAGGCGCTACTCCAACTCGATGTATCCCTCTCCGTATCCGACACCAGACACTCAAAGGTACTCTGGACTTTTCCAATCCGCACTTCCTATATCGGAAGGACAGGTAACAGAACGTGCTCCGCGACCGTCTCTAGCGTCTCGGGCGTCTTCCCGCACCTCTTCCCGGGAACGTCAACCCGTCAATGGGTATAATGTTCTTTGGCTTGCTGCTTCCTTGTTTGAATTCAATATCGAGACGACCAAGCACGAAGCTGGGTACCCTTATCTTACCTATGCGGCTGGCGAAGTAAGTAAATTGGTAGACTTCGGTGGATCAGTCGTCACTGACCAGATACTTGTTTAGATCTTCGATGTGATCGCCGAGAAAGGCGAGCTATGGCTGGCCAAAAACCAAGATGATCCGAACAATATGGTTGGCTGGCTGTGGTCCAAACATTTTGCTAAGCTTGCCGACGATTAAATCTGCGCTCTGGCGCAGTCCCTCTTTGCCATTCTCTGGGTCCTATCAGGCTCATGTGCAGCCTGCTAGCGACAGAAGGTATGATGGCGGTTCTCAGGCCGCTTCTTTCGTTCCTCTCCGTTCATCGAAGCGGTACACACAATCTTACGCTCACATCGAGCTCTTCTTATCTTGGTGCTTCATTTGTAAAACAGTTTCTCCCATCGGCTTTTGGCAGCGGTCCACTTAATTAATCACGAGGCGTGGGCGAGATACGGCGTTTGGAATTCTTCTTCTACACGACGCGATGGGATACGACGATATCAAAGTACAGGCAGGCAAAGGGGTTTGAAGACAGGGATCTCAGCAATGAACATTCTCGTTCAAAAAGCTTGATTTATTCTCTTTTTCTTCCATTTCCACGGCCATAGCCAGAGACGAAAGGTATCGGCATTCAATCTGCATTCTTCATTTGGTCGGCATACCCCTGTCTGTGTTTACGGACAAAATATGAGACTTACAGGCTTTCGATTTCGGAAAGTAGAAGTCACAGTCGACTTTGGCACTTTATTAGCTGTAGTTATTCCTATTTAGCTTTGTTCAGGCGGGAGGCTTCATTTGGGAAGAAAAGGGAGTAAGGATGAGGAAATAAGACAAGACGAAACTGGGACTATGCGGTACGGGATGAAACAGAAGAAAATGAAGGGGGAAAAGATACCAGAAGGCCGACGGCTACGGGACCGGGCGATGCTGAGATCTCTTTTACTTGCCATTTGGGTTCACAACAATTATCGGTGAAGAAAAAGGGGGAGATGTCTTGGGGGGCACGAGTAACGGCCCCCCCTACCACTTCCCGACCATCCTAACTTGAGGATACTTCGTTGGTTGCTACATCTAGAACCCGCAGTTATCAAAACATAGTATCTTAGTTCTTGCTATTACATCTGAATCTTGCGTGTACTGCAATAGTGTAGCATCATCGTGATGTCTAACGCGCGACTCACATACAACCAAGTACACTGAAGAGACGAAATAAAAATGCGACTTCTCTCCTACCTCTCTCTCGTAGATGGCGACGCGGGCAGCATCGATACCTATGAAGAAGCAGGGGCAGATATGGCCAAATCCAGAAAGGAAGAGCTCTTGCCCTGGGGGAGAATAGGAGATGCATATGTTATGACACGATAGACAGATATCCTTGCTTTATCCGACATGTACATAACTTTATTAACGAGCGTTTGAACTGAGATTTCTCTTCTTTCCACACCAGTTTTTAACCGATGACAAAGTTTTTGCCCGTGAGCAACGAAAGGGATGACGATGATGATAAGGAGCAGCAGCAGCAGCGAAAAGAAACAATTTGCTCGGCGAGACTACCACCTGGAATTGGGTATCGTGAGGCAGATGGGGATATTTCAAAGTACCCAAAGTAAGCTAGCTAGCTAGGAGCGAAAGAGGATATTCATTTTTAATTCATGGGGAAATCCTGTCTAACTAACGTACATGTAAACAGTCGGGGGGGAAAGAAAAAAGACTTGACATATATCTTGAAAAAACCCGACACCCCCCGCCCCGGAGTTAATCAGCACCAATGGCCACGACGATGACGGGTAGGATTAAGAGATGGGTTGTTGCCGATGGCGGTCAGAGATGAATGGAGGATGAGGAGGAGGAGGAGGAGAGAGTAAAGGAGCTACTACTTAGCTAATCAGGCAAAAGGTTAAGTAGGTAGGTAGCACACAAGGAGAGATCGCAATACCACCCGCGGATGAGGTAAGACAGACAGACAGACAGACAGAGAAATACACAAGGCCAGATTACTCAGTCTATCTAGGTAGTCTACGTAGGAGAGAGCCGGACCAAGTTGTGCTGACGAAGTAAGGTTCTCATAGAAAAACAGAAAACAGGGGAAAAGAAGAAAGAAAAGAAAAGAAAAGAAGAAAGCTGTCACAGACAGCTAGATGATAGTATTGTCTCGAAAGCCTCAATTCATGTTACTACTACTGCTAACCTCACTCGGTTAGGGTATGGTAGTCTAGATATCTACTTAGGTATGAGACGAGCGAGCGAGCGATGATGATAACTAACCTTAGTAGAGCGAGCGAGAGCTGAAGTTTCCGTTTGGAGGGGGGTGGGGTTGTGAGTATAAGATTCTTTGGGATGCTACCTAGTTAGGGACGAGTTTCCGGATGGATGTTTTGTCTTGTCGTATCGACCAGCATATGCGTGACTGGCTTAAGTTGGTCAGTTGACTTCACTGGCTTCGTTGCGCACGATTCTCAACAACGCGAGCGGCACCTTTTGAAGGTGTCTCTCTCGTGAGAGGGTGTTGATGAGAGATGATGATGATGATGATGATGATGATGATGATGATGATGATGATGATGATGATAGCATTGCATATCCTAGAGACCCGACGTGAGTTACTGGATGGCCGCACTTTTTCAGGGGAGAGGAGGGAGAGAGGGAGTAGGAGTAATAAGCTGGCTTGGGTATGTATGTATATGTGTATGTGTGTATGTAGATCGACTGAGAAAGCGGGTTAATAGTTTCTTTTTTTTCGGTTGGTGTAGAGTCTGTCGAGATGATCACGAAGGAGGGCACTGTCTAGAGACGTCGCCGGATGGCTGCACCCTTTCAGGTGAGAGGAGGAGTGTAAGCTGGCTTAGGTGTGTAGATTGACTGAGAGAGAGAGAGAGAGGGTTGATAGTTTTTCGGTTGGTGTAAGCATCTCATGGACAGATAGGAGATGTTCGACCTTCCCTTGGTTCTACCGTATGATGATCTCGGCGCCAGATCTACTCCCCCTATATTTCGAAGACAGTTTTAAAGGATATGACATCGTGGTATGGGGGTTGTGATAGTGTGCGTGTACGACTTGTGCCATGTGTGTCTGTCTACCTTGTTTGTGACTACTACACCCTGAAGTAGATGTATCAAGGGCGGAGGCATGCTTTCCACTACACATGGAAGCTGCGAATTGTCGCGCGTAAGTCGATATGTATTCTCATAATACCCACACCCACGCATGTCATCTACGTGAAGGTGACCATCCCAGTTACACAGGCCCTTTTTTTCGCCCATTTACCCTAGGGAGGACAAGAAGAGAAGGAAGACGCGAGGAACCATTTTCGTTCAAAGCCGTCTGTGCCCTCCCTCTCGCTCCCCCTTTCCCTTTCCATCTCGCTCGCCCTCGGCGCTTATTAGCTCATCGACATGGGGAGGCAACTAGGACGTTGTTTGCTCGACTGGCCCCCGGCTCACACACAACCCTGCTAGCCCTATCGAGAGACATGTGTTTGGAGTCAGCCGAATCATGAGCTGGAAATGGAAACAAGAGGATGACAGAGCAAAAGCATTACAAGATGGGAAAGGAGCACGTCGAAGAAGAGGGTGGGGGAAGACAAGGAACCATGTGACCCTTGCAGTTCGTGCCGGCCCCCAAAAAAAGGTGTCGCTACCCAATCGTGCACCAGGTGCAATATCCGACGCTCTGGGTATTGGATACCGGCGGCGACGTCTGGGAGACGGCGTCCTCATCCTTTTATCTTCGTCACACTGCTGCTTACTGCGTCCCTCCACCAGAGCACCGGGTACGATTCAAGAGGTGGGTGATAAGAAAGGTGTTCCAGAATAGGCAACGATCTCGTCGGCGGATCACAACAGGACCTCCTTTTGAGGCCAAAGGCACTGTTTTATGCTGGGTTTTTTAGGCAGGTAGCCGCGTGGATGGTCCGGCATTTTGGTAGTCTAGATCGGGTTTGGACTTGGGGCTGGGTGTAACCAGAGAACTATTCCCTTGGGTACGAACGGTCACTCATTGTACGCAGTATTATCATTGTTATATGTGGGGTGGCGATGCCTTCTCTTTTTTACGGATGACGAAGCGTCGACCTACAGCTAGGTCAGCACACACACCGCTACGGAGGACAATGACTGGGGTCTGCTTCGTATCCCGTTCTCCTCTTAGAGTCGCTGGGATCCGGGCCGGTGAAGGATCATTCGGAGTACCTAGGTAGTCAAGGTCCAGTCGCACTGAGAAACGGATAACTTGTAGGCGGTATAAGTGGACACATATAGGGTGTATACACCTCACGCGTCTAATAGTGCTTGAATTTCAGTGAAGCGCTCCTGAAGAGAAGCCACGGAGATGACGTATCGAACACGACGTCCATACGCGCGAGCGTTTTGATAGCTGCCAGCAGCGTCTGCGTGACCAAAGAGGGACGCATGTTGTTGATCGGAGCCCACTTGCGGTCGGACAGGCCGGTGCTGGCGGTGGTGGTGATGATGGTGGTGGCGACGGCGACGGCTACGGCTAAGTACGGCTACGGCTGCTGCTGCTGTTGCTGAACAGCTTGTGATCCGTCAGGTATGGGCTTTTGCATCAATGCTGGATGCTGTCCTGGCTGCTGTCGAGTCGAGACGGTGATCTCCCCACGATGCTGGGATCCGCCGGAGCGGCCGACTGCCGCCGTCAAGAGATATCAAGGTATGCGATCCTCCCGTCTGATGAAGGAAGTTTTGGCCACCACCAAGACCAGGACCAGGACCAGGACCAGGACCACCATCACCCGGCTTCTTGAGCTTCATCTTGATACCTTGTCCCGAAGGGGGTTTATTGCTGATTGATGGTGGATCTGGAGGATAAAAGGTTCAAAAGGTGACAGGCATCAGCCTACGAAGTATTGTGTACCTAAGGTTAGTTAGGTACATGGTAAGTAGGTACCTAAATACATATCTACCTACGTAGAGGTAATGTATCCACTGACTCAGGCGGGAAAAGGTGGAGATAGGTTACAAGATACTGCGTCCCTAGGTATCTAGGTACTTAAGGTTAGCATGTTTGACGAGCGTTTAAGCGCTTCGTTCGTTGGCTTCGACTTGGCTTTCAAGTTGCCATTATTCCCGTAAATACTAGTACAGGAATCCGCATAGAGTACGGTAACTGAGAATGAATGGAGCTTTTGCCTTTTGGAGGGTTCAGGTTGCTTCATCCTGCTGAAGTTTCATCCCATGCCGTTAAAAGTGTACGTTATCATCGTTTGAACTACCGCAAATGGAGATGCTGATTTGTACGAAGTACGGAGCACTGGGTCCTGACACATCAATGCGGTCGGTGCAACGAGCTGGTTGCCGCAGCGAGCAGAGACAACCTTGGAGGTCAGTCAGATTGGATGACAGCTCGTTACTTTTACCTTCCAGCATAGCTAACCTTAGGTACCTACATACCTAGATACCTACCTAGGTAGGTAACTACTCTGATACTAGCAGAACCATCGTAGAACCAACCAATTGACCCCCGAATGTGGTTCGCCCGTTTTTGTAACTTGGCTGCTTGGGTAGGAAATGCCCCGAAATAGCATCATAGCATCGTGACATCAACTGCACCGGTAATTTGCATCCCCCAAAGCCAAAGCCCAAAGCCCCGGGGAGGCCTACCTAGGTACTCAGCCATTCCACTGCCAACTACGAAGTACCGCAATCGCAGTCCCAGTCCCGAGAGATGTGGAAGGGAGCGCTGCAAGATCCCGATTGAAAGTGGGAGATGCGCGAATCGCCATCGCAAGGGAGCCAGGACGGGGAACTCAGGAGCTCTATCTAGGTACATACCTACATACCTACATACCTAGGTAGACTTTTACATATATGACAAGGGGTTGTGTAAGTTGTCAACTTGTCATAGGTAATAATAAGTTCATAATAACGAGATCGTGGGCCGCAGTCCCTAGTTCCTTGCAAGTTGTTACATTCATGTAGACCAATGCGGTCACAATGCAACGTATCGAGGTCGAGCCTTGCCTTGTCCACAGACCCCTTGCACCTGGCACCTCGCACCTGCGCACCTCGCACCTTGCAGTCATTTCGATCGAGCCGGCTCCGGGCCGTGGGGTCCTGGAGGTGGAGAGAGAAGAACAAAGGAAGAAGAAGAAACAGCCATGAGAACGAGGAAAACGTGGTCGTCGTACGTGTTTTGTATCCTCACGAGTGCACTGAATTTGCACCGCCTTTCTTAGCGGAACCGGCCTCGGACTCTGGCATCGTTGATAGGCATGTTGCATCGCTGGCACGCGCACAGGGAGCCACCCGTCGAACACAGGTGAATTACGACGAACGACGACGGCGCGACGACGATCAACAATTCATTCCATTTTCACAGTTGGAGAGCTTCCCAGTCGGCCATGTGGTGGCGAACGTTACTTTCGCTGCCGCGTCGCACCTTTTATATATATATATAAATAAAAGAGAAAAAAAACCCCCCTTCCCTGCCAGTGCCTACTGTACATGGCATCTTGGCTACGCGAACATGCAAGTCGACGGAAGTCTTGCTTGCTTGTCGCCTCCCCATCTACCTCACCTTGCAGAGAAGGGGTCGGTGAAAGGTGGCCCAGTACGTCGTCCGGTATAGCTTATTGGCATATAAGACACGGATGCAACCCACCAAACTGGAAGACGCAGTCACATTGTTCAACGTCCTGTTTTTTTTTCACACCTCGGTCTCGTGATGCCGTTCCACCATGGCCACCACTAAGTACATGGGCGCGTCGGCTTGGTTGGCACTCTGAAGTTCGATCGACGTTTAACAAGGAGGTCGTCGCCACCTGCTTTTAGTCCACACCAGGATGCAGCATCTCGGCTAGTCAACTGATTGTCCCTTCAGTCACAGGGCTACAGGTGTGTGTAGGTAATAAATTATAGACACCCGAAGGCGGGAAGCGAGGAGGTTATTACTGCAGGTACTGTGTATGTGGTATATATGTGGATCAGTGTCTCGAAAGCTAGAGCGGTTTGCCAACTTCCACAAATCGGTCGTATGTATGTATGTATGTATGGTCTGGAACAGTTTCTAGAAGTCGGGCATACTAATCATATAATTTGACGTGTTCGACGCGTCTTCTGCAAGCTGCAGGGGCACGCACCGTTGCGGACCTGATCTACTTGGTAGGGTCCTCAACCGTACATACCTAGGTATATGACTGATTGTCGCAAACTGCGCCCAAGGACATATAAGGACTACCAAGTAATAAGAAAAGGCAGTTCCTTCAACTGAGTTGTCTCTTCCATGGCCATGCTCAAGGCACCCGGGTCTCATTTATGGTAACACAGACATTGACGTCTCCAGTCACAAGTTATCGAGTCACAACCCAGGCAGTCAGGTTGGGGAAGCGGTAGGACTCGGTAATCGTTCGAAATCCATGGATGATTTTCCAGTCTTCCGGCAAGGAACCGAGAAGAAGGGGGGGCACTGACCAGGGCCTTTGTTAATAATCCCTAATAAAAGGGTACAAGTGTTATTGTTATCATCTTTCACATCCATGGGTATTATTAATATGCCAAGTAAGTACCGATATGTTGCTATGCTAATAACAACAACAAATTTCCGAGCTTTCTACGAGGTCTGGTGCCATCCCAGCACGGTGACTGATCGAGTCGCACAATGACGAACGGCGTCGTTGAGTGACCGAGCGGATGACGATTGAAGGTGAAGACGGGATCTCAACTTGGAAGAAAGTGTACTTAGAACTAACTCATGGACAGGTGCCTAAGCTAGAAGGAATCATGAACGGATGTGCCGCCGTGCCCCTTTTTCGACTTGCGGCTGAGAGACTGTTGGAGGCGTTGAAATTCTCCCTCTTCTATGTCCGTCTATCCATGGATCTGTCGCGCGTTTGTGTGTGTCCAGTGTATGCGCCAGATTGATTGACACATAAATTTCCGGTAGGATGCGGGAGCCATCTTGGGTTTAAGTACCTAAGTACCTAGATACTCAAGTACTTAAGTAGGTACCCACACCCCAGAGATCCTGGCTGCCCAGCTCAGAGGAGAGCCGATAGCTGCAGAGGGACACAGCCCGCCCTGGAGGTCTAATAAGTCGAGATGATAGGTACAATTACTGAAAAGGTTCCAAGGTTGCTATTTTTTTAAGCAACCAGGTGGCCCAGCATCGAGCGGTCTTCCCAATTCGTCAGACTCGAAGGAACATTGAATAGATGGAAATATTGACGATACCATCAGAAGATCTCGAGGTATATACTTACTTATATGCGTAGCATACTACGCGACACTCGTGTATGTGTAGAATGAAGACACCGACTCGTGTGCGCGGGAATGCAATCGTGAGATGGACAAAAACACCAGACGTACTCCGTAATTGGGCTAAATACTACATAGGATGTACTTATATCGAAGTAAGAATCTGCTGAGACATGCACCTTGAGGTGGGCATTTATAGATACCCCACACCATAGTGGGTGGTGGGTGGTGCTGAGATCCATATCTACTTAGGTAGTGCTAGGTCTAGGTGTCTATCTAGGTATCTAGGTAGGTATCCATCCTGTAGTAGCGTAGCACTTATTATCACCTAGAGTCCCTGAGGGGTGGCGGACAGCCAGGCAGGAAGATCACCCAAGTTCGAACCTTACCTCGACCTTTAGGTACCTAGGTATCTACATTCATGATAGTACATAGTAGAGCTAGCCTAACGTCGCCGCGACTAAAGACCACCACCACCACTACCACCACCACCACCACCTACCCAGGCTGCCAGGTAGCTTTAGGTAGGCCTGACAGGGTCTCTGTACATCCATGGAGACAACCCCCGGTCTCCAATCGGCTGGTGGCGCTTGCTTTAAAGTTTACGCCTCTCCCATCGGTATTCCTCACTCGAAATGGGCTTGTCTTACTTTTCTCCAACCGCACCTTTACCTAACCCGCCTTATTACTACTACCTACCTATCAATGATATACCTAACCTTACACTGTCAAATTATTGCCCACCATTGGGACAAACTCTGACGAGACTGATCTAGCTATACCTTTCCCTCACCTCTTCCACCTCGAGCCATAACGCCCAGTCAGCAGAGCCTGTAACTACTGCTTCCGTTATTGTTGTTGTTATTGTTGTTTTTGTTGACTGCCGGCTCACTCACCGATTAAGGCTATACCTAGGTATCTCTTGATACCAATCGTTGAGCCAAACTCCATACGTACTTACATACCTACCTACGTAATCGCCTCATGAGAATTTTGCCTGCCGTGCCCTTACGAGAGGCCGCTTGCGCAACCACTGGGGCCCGTTCCAACGTCCCGCCTCTGCTTAGTCGTGGTTATCTGTATCATCCAGATCTTCGGGTCTACCGCGACACCGTATCGCTCATCTATACCCGAGCTTTCATCACACTTAACCACTCCCATATTGAGGCCTAGATTTCAGCCGCTTGCAAACTGGCACTCGACGTCAGCATAATTCGAGTTCGAATTCGGGTAGGAGGCGTCAATATACGGCCATCATGAGCTCAGGATATCCCGCCCCGCCTGTCCACCATTCTCAGGCCTTCCCCCCTGACCTATCGGGTCCGCCATCTCATCATGCTGCCTATAACCAACTCCCTCCTCCCATGCCTTCAACATCATATTATCAGGATCCCATGAGCAACCCACATCGCGCCAACATGCCCCCTCCCCGACATAATATGGCCCCTCCCAATATGCCGGGGCCCAGAGACCGTCTCGGTGAGACGGCCGCTGCCGAAAATGGCATCGGGGCACCGGCTTCGAATTCACTCGCTTCCAAGCCAGCCCCGGAAGAGAGAGAGAAGAATCCTCCGCATCCCCATGAGGGAACCGATTCTTCGAGAAAATATAGGTAGTTCATGCTTCTACCCGCTTACATTTTTTTTTTTTTTTGGCTTGAGTCATGCACCCCTTTCTGACCACTGAACGGGACAGGCTGGAAGTCGTACAGCAGCCATTGAGGGCAAGAATGTGCGGGTTTGGCGACAAGGTATATCAAAATCATGTCTTACCGGTCCGCCTAGAAACTCAACAAGTGACAGGATCGTCGGCCCATTACGCCCCCGCCCTGCATCAGGTTGGTGGTCATGGACAAGACTACAGGCAAGGAAGTGGATTGCAAGTATGTCCATCCGGTCCTTAACCCTTCGACCGAAGGCACGTGGATCGGAAGCTAATGATTGCTTAGTGAGGTCGAGCACCAGCTTTACGTTCTCCATGTGGATCTTTGGTCGGAGGATGGCGTAAAGGAGGTCAACCTTGTGAAACATTCCCAACAGTCACCTTCCATCTCATCAACTCAGGCGTCCTCCTTCAGAGAGGTGACCGAAGGCGGCCAAGGCGGTGGTTATGGTTATCAAGCTATAGTGCCGTCCAACCGCGACTATGGACAACCGCCCAATGCCATGTTTCCCCATGGTATGGGTTCTTATCAGCAGGATCCTTACGCCCAAGGTAAGAGTCGGTCAAACACAGGAGCCTGGGGGAATTGCTCACAATAATATCTAGGCGGTCAATATGGTTACGCGCAACCGCAGTCGGCATACGGCTACCCTGCCGGAGGCTTCCGAGGTGATATGCCCACGGGAGTGCCTCACCTACCTTCGCAACAGCACATGTACGGTCGGTTTCCGCATGATGTGCCGCCTCACCCCATGATGTCGAACCGCACCATGGGGGGTGGGCAATCGCCGAACGGCATGTACACGAGGAATCTCATCGGCAGCCTTGCTGCCAGCGGATCGCGCCTAACCGACCCTACCGATAAAATCGGCATCTGGTTCATTCTACAGGATCTGAGTGTCCGAACCGAAGGATGGTTCAGGTATGTTTGATGCGGAATAGGGTGGACCACTGTCGATAATAAAGATTCTGACCTCACGGCTAGATTGCGGTTCTCCTTCGTTAACCTGCGACGGCCGGGCGCGAGCACCAGCGGTGGCAGCGATGCCGACCTCCTGAACAAAGACCGTGCACCCGTGCTTGCCCAAGTCTTCAGTGACAAATTTCAAGTCTACTCAGCCAAAAAGTTCCCCGGCGTATGCGAGAGCACGGCGCTAAGCAAATGCTTCGCAGTTCAGGGGGTCAAAATCCCTATTAGAAAGGATGGGCCGGATGGAAAAGGAGGTAAAGGGCGGGGATCGGACGACGAGCTCGATGAGTAGAAGAGCGATGAGGTCTACTGCTGGGCTCACCATACTTGGATAAGCATCTAGTGGCCGTGGGATACAATGGTGAGTAGGTCAGAAATTGCATCATCACAGTCATATAGAATAGAAGACGGAGAGGGAACCCAGACCCTTGTCAGCGATGGTAAGCTCTGGCTGCACTTGGTAGATACTGCCATCTATATATTGAAAAAACAAAATTGCAGCGTTGTTATCGTCTATCTCAACAACCCTAGGTATACCACGAAGAAATTGCGATTGAATTGCAGCATGTAGGCTCCGACCTCACTGGAGTTAGGTTTGCAGAGCACCGGCCGGTCATCACTCACCGTCTCGGTTAGGTGACATGGACGTTATTTATTTGTTCAAGGTTTCTCTATCTAGATCGATTACCGAGGCGAGCGAGTTCGAAAGAAGAAGTACCTACCTCAGCGGGTACATGTAACCCCCTGGGGGGCCAGAGGCTGGGGGTTTTTTTTTTTGAAGGGGGGGGGGGGGGGGGGGGGGGGGGGGGAGGGGGGGTATATCTGAATATCCTCAATAGGAATGCTTAAAGCGTTGATCTAACACAGAGATCGATCACTTTGATCTATCATTATCAAAGGAGGAGGGCGACGAGAACCCGGGTTTTGGATCGATTTTTTTTCGGACGCGGCTCACACGATGGATGGGTGACATACCCGGGTGCCGGGGCCACGGTTCGACCCGGGATTCCTCCCCGCATGAAACAGAAAAAAGAAGGGGGGGGGCTGGAAATGTGATAACCTACATGATTGATGGTTTGTCTTTATGGTGGTTGCCAATACCATGGCATCTGGACTCCAACGCGTTTGTAATTCGGGTTCAAGATAGGTACTTAATGCTCTTTCAAGAGCCGACTAATACCTCAAGTTTTGTGTGTTTACGATGGGGAATGTCCATTTGTTGCTTGTTGTTACTTGACCTAATAATAAAAAGACCCGACTGAGAACCCTGAAACTTCTGATGCTACATACCTACCGTCTCATTCGAAGGATGGATAGGTAGGCAATGCGTTCGTTCCTCCCCCTTCGGTATGCATGAGAGATCCTCCAACCATACATAAGCATAATAATACATATCCAAGCAAACCAGGAAGAGCACCAGAGACTTTTTGGCTTGATGAATGTGCATTGATAGGAACGAACGGGATCTACGGAATACGTGATGCGGGAAAAGACCGTTTCATCGACCGACGGGGAGGTTATTGGAATTCGTAATAATAAAAAGGCGGCTTCGGATGAGAAAAGTTACACGGTACTTCGTACTGGACTTGATAATAACTACGGAATTTGACTGTATGGTTCGCTTACCCCGTCGACCCCGGACAATGCACCCGAGCAGACAGGCAGAGCTGAACCCCAGTCGTACGAGGTACATACTTATTAAGTAAGTAAGTAATGTTGCGGTGTCATTAATAAGCAAAATCCGGGGTAGAGGAGACAGACGAATGATAGAAGAAGGATATGCGGGTGCGCAAGGGCGAGGCTGTTTCCCGCCTTACCCTTCTGTTTCTTTTGTTACCTATTTGGCTTGCCTTGCCGTACGCGACAGCGACAATTCAACACGATTCGCCAGCTCTCCGAATTCGTTCGATATGTCACCACTTGGTCGTGTTGTAACACTGAGGCACTGAGGTTAGGGCTTGCTAACCTAGGTGCCTATTAAAGTCAAAAGTCAGTTCTATGTTATGTGCAGCCTCCCCGTGTCTTTGGAACCTCGAATGTGCCCATTGCCGAGTGAGTGAGGTGTGCGAAAGGGAAGTCCGGAATCAATGTGGGCAGACCATCGCAAGAATGGCATAAGATGTGGTGAAGAGCTCGTGCTGAAGAAGCCTCTGGCTGGCCGCATTTCCATTACGTCTTAGTTACCTCATACTTTCTGGCTATCTGATGCCCGCCCTCGATCATGGACTGAGTGGAACCGCGCCTTGTTTCTAAAAAGCAACCCGGTCCTCCTCTTTTCGGCCCAAACAGGAAGAGACGGGAGGACGGACTGGAAGCCAAAGTAAAAACGAAAGGCGGTGGGCCGTGAGACCGACCGAACTTATTACGATGTTAAAGTGATGGGAAGAGACGCAGTGGGAAGAACCTGAAAGTACTACCTAACTAGAAAGGTAGTATTCTTTTTAAGAGATCCGGCTACCTTTCCCTCTGTCTTTCCAACCGGGGAAATCCTTGACGTGCCCTATGATCAGGCGGCGCAAGAAATATTCAAATGAAAAATCGGAATGTTGGTTGTGTACCGGTGATACCATCCATACATAAAAGTAGGAAGATTCTTCTCTCGTAACTTATTGTTGGTAGCCGCCTTGGCTGTGCCGAAGGTGCATGTCGTTACTGATTGATATTCGATCTGCCTTCCTGCCTTGCCTGCCTTCCTGCCTTCCTGCCTTCCTGCCTTCCCCTTTCCAACCCTCTGCCTCCCCTCCCTCCCTCCTTCCGCAACCTTCATTCGACCAAATAAAGCAGTACCTAGGTAGCCCGTACCTACCTCTAGGTACCTCTCACAAATCAGTTGTGACTCTTGCACGATTACAACTCCGACTCCGACTCTGATCAACGTAGAGCCTCGATCGACAGTCCACACCCTAATCACCAACACGAAGCATCTATAGAGCCAACCTACTGCACGCTTCCAACAACACAGACAACACGCAAACCTCAGCAGATAATCGACTGCCCCAACTTTCACCATGACCGGAAACATGACGTCAACTGGCCGAGGCGGTGCTGGTAATATCGCAGACGCTGCCAAATCCCCCAAAATCCAAGCCGCCGACCTCGAGACGCCCACACTGAAGACCTCGGTCGTCACCACAGGACGGGGTGGTGTTGGCAATATGGCTCCGAACACCGACCCGGCTCAGACTCGAGCGCGCCAGGATGTCGGCCCGTAAGTTCTGCCTTCTCAGTGCTACTACATAACTTGCCCATGCCGTTGGTCCTGTGCTGTTTGCTTCCGCAGCGGTATATGAATGACTTGTCGCGAGACGAGAGTCGCAGTAAAGAGAGATTTTCCTCTGATCACTACCACTCACAATGGAAGGGAACGAATCCCTACGGATGTAGACTGACTTGCGCCACAAATAGGATCGACAGAACCCCAAGCTTCGGCCCGACGCATGTTGGCCGCGGAGGCGCCGCCAACGTCGTCACCAACAAGGAGCAGGACGGAAAGGCGGAGACGGGCGCCGACGACGACGCCACGGCCGGGCGCAAGAACTCGGGAACTGTCGGCCTGGCCGCGAAAGCGAAGGAGCTCTTCAAGAAGGTCTAGGATGCCCGGAAGAAGAAGCCCTGAGCGAGGCGACTTGCCCGTCGACCAAAGGGGAGAACGTCACAGATAAACCCCTACGCGACCAGCGACATGGATATCATGCAATGGACGAAACCAGTTACGACTCTCTTCTTCTACGCACTCCTCTTGTTTCCTTCTTTCTGATTTCATGTCGAGGGCGGTTCGATGGTGGTGCACTCATACACGTGCGGCCGGAGGCAGGAATGAAGCTCGCGATGATCTTTACTGTTGCTAATACCACAAACGCTGGCATGGATGCCATGAACGTTCTGACTTTCCGGAGAACCCATCAGCGTGAGAGCACGGAGTTAATGGTCTACTTACTACTGGTCCTGCTTTCCACCTGGCCAGAGAGAACCTAGTCATAGAATACTAAAAACGCCGATGCGGTTACAGTATGGCTTCTTCATAAACACAGATGCGACAACGGCGCACAATGTTTTGTTATAGTGCGCAGAACCGAAAGGCGAAAGGAAGAAAATTTAAGAGGAGAAGAGAATAAAAAAAAAAAAACAGGGAAGAAGATCGGACGTGAGATTGAGTCGTGGGGCAAGATTGCATAGACTGTTGATGAATGATACCACAGATAATTGTTTCGAGCTTTTCCATCAACTTCATCGTTATTTTCTCAATTACTCATTTTAGTCCTCATTGCGATCACCCCCGATCGCGGATGTTGTCGTGGTAAAAAATATTCGTGACTCATTTCGAGCGCAGAGGTGAGCGTGCTGCGTGCCTATATAAAAATTTACAGTCGCCGACCTGCCCGAAGGGTGATAGATAGATAGATAGGCATCCATACATCTTGCATCTGCATAATTTTCTCGTCAAATCTGTCCGCTCGTCTCTGAGCGCTCATACTCCTCCAGAATTATCACCCTTCAGGTATCTATGCCCATATGGAAGCCCACATATAAGATATTCCTGATTTCTCGTCCAATCCTATTTTAGACACCCCTAGATATACATACATAGGTAAGGAAGGTGAAGGTAGAAACGTTTATCCAAAGCGAAAGGCAAGGAGAGAAAGAGAAAGAGAAAGAGGAAGAAAAAAATTAGGGGGATCGATTAAAAATAACATCATTATCAATCATCATCAATCATGTCTATCCCCCCTTCCTCCCCCTCCCCCGACGACCAGTTTCAACCCAAGGTCCACGTCTACGTCTACAAACACTCCCCGCCCCAACCCCTCATATCGCTCCTGAAGGCCCATCTCCCGCACTCGCTCCCGCTGCTGCGGCGCCTCCAGTTCGCCGAGAAGTTCCCCGGCGGCATCACCCCGCACGCCCGTATTCTCTACTGCAGCAGCTCAGCCGGCGGCGATGACCCCTTCTCACTCTTCCCTCCCTCGGAAGAAGATGGCTCCGGGTCGTCTTCTGGCTCGACAGGAGGAAGGGTTGGTGGAGGAGGTAGTGGTGGTGGTGGTGGACGACAGAAGGAGGATGAAGGGGTGGAGAAGAAGGAGGCGGTAGTGAGGACCCATGAGAAGAACCACCACCACCAGCGAACCTTCGCGGCCGCGTACCTCGACTACTCGCGCGGGCCCGAGACCGAGATGTGGCTGTACAGTTCCCTCGAGCACACCTCTGCTTCTGTTTCTACCTCGACCTCACCCCCCTTTTCTTCATCCCCCAACCCCAACCCGTTCCTGCTCCCGCTCCTCCGCAAGGTCCGAGATCTGCGCTCTTCTTCATTCTCGTCTTCCTCGTCCTCGTCATCGCCCGCGGAAGAAGAAAAAAGAACCCCAGGGCCGACGACTCTGATCAAGAACAACACGATCTTCGTAGGCACCCTAGCCGAGACGACGCGCCTGTCGCTGCGGGACGAGCTCGGGGTGGTATTCGTGGATGACGACGACGTGGAGATTTATGATAAGTGGATTTTCGACATCGGGGCGTTGTCGGCTCCGTCTCCGGCTCCGTCTGTGGGAAGGGGGAAAGGGGGAAGGGGAGGGGCGTTGTTGGAGTTGGGGATGGGGTCGGAGGAGGGGACGGAGGAAAGGAAGGGAGAAGGGGGAGGAGTTGTTTGGGGAAAGGTGAGGAGGGAGGATATTGGGCTGGTTCTGTCGCGGAGTAAGATTCCTAGGAAGGAGTGAGTTTGGTTTTCTGTTTTTTTTCACCGCCGGTTTTTATGTTTTTTTTTTCGCTGTTTCTTTACTTTGAATCTTGCCTTCTTCTTATTTTTTTGGTTGCGAGGGAGGAAGTGAGGTAGGGAGGGATGGGGGGAGAGGGAGCAATTTTCCTGCTTTGGCGTGCCGCATGGGAGATGGGACGGGATGGGATGGGATAGAAAGGGTTGGCAAGGTTGTCATGTGCTTGTTTCTCCCCTTTTCCTTATTTCCCCCTGATTTTCCTTTCCCTTCCCCCCCTTTTTTTTTGAGGGTTCCTCGTGAGAAAGTTTCGATGGGACGAGACGAGTGATTTACTCGGGCTAAACGTGAACGACTTATACAGGCGTACAGTCAAGCTGCTCACGAGCACGGCGCTATACCTCGACGACGGAATGACGCCCATCGCCTGGGCTTTCCTAGGTGAGTCGCCATCATCCGCAGTTTCGGGGTTCATTCGACCGGCGGACGAGAGATGATGAAGAAAAAAGTACTACGATGATCGTCCGACACCCGAAGCATGCAAGTCTGGTCTGGTGGTGCGAACGACCGTGGTAAAAAGCTGACTGGCAGAGGACTAGGCCCGGATTCGTCCCTGAGCAGTCTACATTGCGAGGAGGCATACCGTGGAAGGGGTCTTGCGAAGGCTGTTGCTGTCAAGATACTCCAGGATCACGTCAAGGACTACGGAGACGAGGGCTATGGCTGGGCGGATGTTGCACCCGACAACGAAGCTAGTCGGGCGGTTTGCAAAAGTCTAGGGGGTCGGATAGGCTGGTCAGTATCTTGGTAAGTTGAGCACCTGGGCGTAGGTCGAGTCTCTGGAGTGATTATTGTATTGACAGCCAATAGGAGTATGATAGATTTCGACCGGACATTCCCGGACGAACGATCTTGAACCATCCATATTCGACTTGATTTGGCTAATGATATACGAGTAATCATACTACCGGCTCGTGAGTCGCTGGATCTCCTCTAGATAGAATTTCAAATCATCTGGTTTGACAAATGGTGTGATGCCGTGACCAAGGTTTGCGATCCAGCCCTTCTTGCCGCCGCCAAAGCCTTGTACCATGTCTTTCACTGTCTCGGCAATGGATGCCCGTGACCCGTAGAGTATACCAGGATCCGCATTACCCTGAAGAACGATGTTTCTGTTCCCTCTTATCTTAACCGCTTCGGCGGGATCGACAACCCAGTCCAATCCCACAACGTTGTATCCCAGGTCGCAAATCGAGTCCAGTGCGTAGTTGGCGCCTTTGGGAAATACGATCATGGGCACACGCTCTAGACCCATGTCTGCCAGCCTCTTTGGTAGGTGTTCTGAGATGTATGCTAAGTAAGGCTCACTAAACTTCTTAAAAGTCGACGGTGAGAGCTCTCCCGCCCAAGAATCGAAGACTTGAATCATCTGGGGGTGATGTTAGCGAACAAAATACAGGAATGATTCGAGCAGCGGTTTACCTGAGCGCCAGCCTGCACTTGCAAAGCCAAATATTCTACACAGATCTCAGATATCTTCTGAAGCATAGCCTTCGCCTCCTCCGGGTAGCGGTATATCCACTTCTTGCTTTCGATAAAGAGCTTCGTCCCGCCGCCCTCGACCATGTAGCAGAACAGAGTCCAGGGGGCACCACAGAATCCAATCAGTGGCACACGACCGTCCAACTTCTTTCTTGTTAGGGTGATGGCTTTGTAGACGTAATCGAGCTCAGCGGCGACATCCACACGCTTGTCGAGAACTTTGGAATACTGGCCGTCGTCTGGAGACCTCAATGGGTTTGGGAAGTGCGGGCCCTTCTTGTCGACCATCTCGACAAGCATGCCCATGGCCTGGGGGATAACGAGGATGTCGGAGAAGATGATGGAGGCATCGAGGAGGCCAGCGAACCGCTCGATGGGTTGAAGGGTTAACGTCGAGGCTACTTCGGGATCCCGACAACACTCGAAGAAATCCCGATTGCCCTTGGCTTCGTGGTACTCGGGCAAGTAACGGCCAGCTGACGATACAATCAGCTTGGAATACGACCACGGTCGGTTCAGGGGCGAGTGGTCATGTATGTACCTTGGCGCATGATCCAGATGGGCGCTCGTTCGACATCTTGACCTATATCGAGCTTAGGACATGGCTTCTTCGGAAGAGCTGCAGTGTAGACGTACCCCACGCTGTCCGCAAGACCAAGTCGTTCTTTAAAGGCGGAAACTGGTGAGGCATGGCTGGAGACCGATTACAAAAGACTGGTTGATGGGAGCCTCGTGACTAGAACGACTCGAGGAGGGCAGAAGTGCTCTCTTGGCCCAACGAATACCGGAGTAACAGATCTGATTCAATCTGCCTACGAAGTACTCGGCTGCAGCGTGGGTTATTCGATGGTGGGATGGTCTGGACCCCAGCAAGAAACATGAAGCTCCGGACCTTGCATTAATCTGCATAACTACGGAGCTGTGTGGATGACCATTTTTCATCAGCCACAGAACAACTGCCTGACGCCACAGCTTAGCAAGTACCTGAGTACTTTCTCAAGCTTCTGCGGAATATTGAGAGTAAAGCTTGAACGTGCTAATGTTTCTTCGCGCAGTTTCGCAGTATTGTCAGTATCTCTCGGCCAATTTCTTCTTTCGAGCTTCACCAATTGTCCACGCGTGAAGGTCTCATGGTGGCATCAGAGGAAGGACCTCGTTGAATTCGTACTCCACCGATCGTTCTAGACCATGTCGATTCGGATATGATCATATTCATCGTCACCGAAGAAATCCCACCACCCCCTTCCTCATCCTCCCATGTCTCTCCCGAATACGTCGCATTGCTCCCGTGTCGTTCGCCATCATCTACGTACACAAGGCGATACCATTTGGATCTCGGACACCCTACTTGCTACCGCGCTTGACCGCTTCCGCGCAACCCTCCGAACCGCAGCCCGTCATGGCTCCTCCGTGCCGGGACCCATGGAAAATAGAAGGCGGTTGGGGAAGAGACACATGGGCGAGCTCACCTTGGGCCCAGCACCTCCTGCAGCCCCCAGATGGGCATTCGAAAGCCTTGCCGACTTGACGCAATGGAAATGGACTGCTCCAACGCCCGCGAGCGAACGGACACGATCCGATCAACGCGAACCGCCACGCCAGCGTCACCCCCTGACCACTTTTTCCCGCTGGTTACAAGGCAAAGCCTCGAGCCAGAAGCCCTCCATGGAGGCATACTCGGTGCCTGCCAGGGCTATACCCATTGCAGGCTTACCGTTTGATTTGCCGGTCCAAGCAACAACCGCGCAGTTGCACTTTCAGCCTTCAGCCTTGTGGTTCAATCAGAGGTCTCCGTTGGAAATAGGCAATCTCGGTCTGGAAATGATACGCCAAGATTGTTTAGTCTCGCCGGATCTAAAGAAGATGACCAGCTTCCAGAGCTTCTGCGATAGCTGGGAAGACGGGTTGTCTGAAGGCCGGATGTCGGGTGCAGACATTTGCCTCGTCACAAACCTCATTATTAAAGGAATCCAAAGGATCTTATCAGTCGATAGCCCTGTGTTATCGCTCAAGGCGATTGAGTCGGTCAAAATTCGTTTTCTCACGGCAACCATCGACGGCGTTGGGAGACACCAGGAGGGTAGGGCCGGTGAAGGTGACCAGCTCGTCTGGAATCACTTACTGGATGCCATTTCTTGCTTGAAAATGAACACCGTTTCAATGTTCACCCGCATAATGACACACGTTCCAGCTGATCAGACATCCGGCATATCTGCTGGTTTATTGGCGAATATAGGGGCATATTTCAACGCTTTGCGTCGTGGGCCTCCAGCATCAACACTTGTGCGCAGAGGCAAGATCCTGGTCTTCACCGGCTTACACGACGGTCCCGCGAACACATCAATCGTGCGTCAAGCCAACAAGCTAGCTGTTCCTTTGAGAAACATCAATGAAGATGAGCATGGCGAGCTCCTTGAGGTTGCCACAAGCCTCGTTTTAGCCCATTCAATGGGTGACAGAAATACTTTTCGCCTTGTACGACGGGGCTGGCTATCACTTCTAGCACGTTTAGAAAATATTGACAGAGGCTACCTAGCTGGGACAGCTCTTCAACTCGGGCCTCTGCCTCCTAAGCTGATATGCGAGCTGTTCCTTGCACACGTCAATGCCCAAAACGCAATCGAGCACATCGATAAGTTGAATAACGCGATAAGGTCCGGAAAGTCAAACGTTCAATACCGCCTAGCGCTCAGTCTGTGGCAGACCAAGCAGTTCCAACATTTATATGCGTTCTGCGATTTCTTGCATCGTCTTCATCGAGATTCAGACATCATCACCCTGGCGAGAACCATCCCACACGGTATCCCCAGTGACGTTGCCCCCTTAGTGAAGCTCGCCGCCCTTACAGGCCATACCATGGAATCTATCCAAATTGTCTGCTTGTGTCAAGAAGCCAAGACGAAGGGTGAGAACTTTTGGAAATCCCACGCGGCCGCTGAAGCATTGGGAATTTTGACAAGTCTGCGCTCGTTGAAGCCAGCCCGTCTCCTCGCTGCATTACATTTATTCCCTCGGCATAAGTTGTCTTCTAGAATGCGCCGTGGTAGAAATGCATATTTGCAAAAAATACAAGCCTGGAGAGCGGCTCGAACAGCCATGGCGTTTGCACATTCGCCAATTTTGTCGCAGAGACAATCATTCAGATTAATTCACTATATTGTGATATATCTGCTTTCTCACAACGCCGGAGTGCCTGCCTACGTCCTCTTCGCCCTTGTAAACAACATAATCTATCGGGAATTTGCAGCAGGACGACCGGCAATTAACGCACGCGTACGATATCTGGTGCATCTCCTGGCGAAATACGCTTCCCGCAAGACGGCACTGAAGACGGTGTACAACATCAAACGTTGGAGACAAATGCATTACCGTCATCGCCATCTTGGATGAGGGCAGTCGGATGGGGAAGCACGCTCCCACCCCCCTTTCCCCCACAAACGGCCTTGAAGACGGCGTACGCCGTCAGACGTTGGAGAGAAACTCACTATCGCCATGGCCATCCCCGCTGAGTGCGGTCGGATGGGATTTGTCCCTTAGCTCGCCCCATTGGGCCGAGTAGCACAGGCCGAATCAAAGAGGCTTGGATGTCAAATGTGTACATATACGCTCACTTGCCCTCGTTGGGTTTAGAGCTTCGATATATCTAGAACTATATACCAAAGTGGTGCGAACCCTACCTAGCGGCGGGTTCCGGCGCCCGACATAACATCCATGTGCCCCAGAGATCGATATGCGCGAGGATGCTGTGATTGATAATGACATACTGTCTTCATGAGCAAGATATCACCTTGCCACGTCCTACGTTACACGACAGTCGGATCTCTGGAACAGGATCGAGCAATACCTTGGCTTAACAGGCACCATCAGCCTCTTAAAGTCAGCTGGCGGTCTTAGTTATCATTGCGGCACAATTATCATCCCATCATGCTGGGATTTCGGCCTGTTCGCTGAGACCAATATCCTATTCACCCCCAGCCGTGGCGTCTCACGTGTTCTTTTGTTGCTGCTGGCAGCCAAAGACGGCTAGAGACTCGCTCTTCCACTCTCCCACATGAGCGCAACCGCCCTGCGGCTTCAACAATTATGTGAGGCTGGAACGCGAGCGGTGAAAGGTGAGGCCGAAGGCGTATGGTAGGGTGTCTACAGCAGGTAGCTTTTTGATTGGCAGCCACCAAGGCTAAAACTGGTGACATCTCCTTCTCGAAAGGGGCAAAGGCTTGTGTACCCAGGGGCCCGGGTATAGGTCACCCTCTGCAGCGAAGCGAACATGCTACCGTCCCATCTTTCTGTGTTCTAAAGCTAAGCAAAGCCCCGCCGTGTTTCGCACTGATGTTTCCATCTCATGTCAGCGGGTGGGCGGTGGCCTCAATAGTCTTGCATCTCGCCGAGGGCGCCATGCTTTTCCTTCCCCTTCCTCATTTTCTTTGTTCCGGCCTCCTCTCACACCTCTGTCCATTCGTCATGACGCATCGTACTTGTCCATCCAACCTAGGGTTCAAGTTGCTCCGGCCCTGTCAATGCTACTGTTGGCTGTGGCTGGTTATAAAGCAAAGCAGAACACTTGCACTTCTCCCGCTGCACCTGGATCACGATTGCATCCGTATTCACCTCTCTAGCCACTAAACGTCCGCCGAGACGAGCACCCGGGTCTGTTGATAGATTGGCTGTGCCAGCTACCAGATCCCTGGATTCTCGCGATCGATCTGGCATAATATCTCGATGATCCAGCCTATGGGAGGGACAAGATTAACGTCATCATATCGGCGAAGCAACCTTCACGGTGGGAGGCACACCCGGCACTTTTAGCGAACCACACCGGACTGGGAATTGAAAGGTGACCATGGACCAGGTAGAGGGTGCTGACGGCCAAGCAGGTGGTTCCTCAAGGCCCGGCTTGCAGACAAAGCCGATTCGACGGCGGAACCGAATGATCAATTCTTGTCTAGAATGTAGGAAGAGGAAGTTGAAATGTACCAAGAATTCTCCCTCCTGTACAAATTGCGTCAAAGCAGGCCGGGATTGTTTATACATTGGCCCGCGGCTGGATGAAGCCAGCCAGATGCGTCTGGCTGAGATCAAGGAGAAGCAAGGAACCCTAGAGCGGCAACTGGAACGGGATGTGGCAAAGTCAACAACAACGAAGAACTCGATGCGGCAGCGTATATTAGCGGACCAGGTGGAAGACGACTACGACCGAGAGAAAGACATAGAGCCGACACCCCTCGCAGCCTTGGACATGACTTACGAAGACGACGCCGACGTGGAAGACGAGATGATCGATCTTGGAATCCAGATTGGGAAGATGCGGATCACGGAAAGAATTGGAGGTCTCTCTAGACCAAGAATTTCTGAAGAGGTATGCATGTGAACTCCCCTTAGCCTTGTCGTGCTGCAGCTGTGAACGGAGGCGCGTCTAACCTGTATCTGCCAGATTTCCGCGGCCATCTCGGGTCAAGTAAGCCCAAGTCAGCCACATGCAAGAATCGATGACTTGCCAGATGACATGGCCGATATGCCTGTACCCGACTTCCTGAAGCCCGGGTCTCAATACATAGTGCCCTCGAGCGGATTATTTTTTGGCCAGACGGGGGACCAGCCCTCGCTGATGCAGTGTCTGCCGTGCAGAGCTGCGGCGGATCGTCTGATGCGACAGTATTTTGTTGCAGTCCATCCGGTAGCGCCTGTATCCCATAGACCGACTTTAGAAGCGAGCTATACTGTCTTTTGGGACGAGATCGGCGCGGGTTTCGAGCCGCGCCCTTCCACCCAAGCTATCTTGTTCGCGGCCATGTTCAGCGGCGCGATCAGTATGGACGATAGCGTCATCTACAGCGAGATTGGTGGCTTTTCGAAGGCGAACTGGATAGCCAGTCTTAAGCTGGGCACTGAGACGGCCTTGAGTAAGGCCAGCTTCCTGAGGACGACTAGGGTCGAGACGATGCAGGCTTTTGTGATGTACATGGTGAGTTAGCCTACTCAGCACAAGGATGTTGTCATATACTAATCTAGCCAAGATTTCTATGTGTAGGGCGGAAGTATCAAGAGCTCACTCTGTACTTGTCGGCGCCGCCGTGCGAATGGCTGAGTGCATGGGTCTGCAGCGTGACGGTGAATCCTACGGGCTTACGCCGTTGGAGACGCATGTCCGTCGCTTGATATGGCATCAGCTCTGCTTTCTCGACATCCGAACCTGCGAGGCTCAAGGCCCAAAGCCCGTCATCAGGCGGGACGACTACGATACGAAACTGCCTCTGAACTGCGACGAAGACCAGTTCACCAACGCGACCGTCGCCCCCAAATCGTCGGATGAGTGGAGCAGCACCACACTGGCGCTGATTCGCTTCGAGATCAATGAGATGATGCGCATTATATGGGTAGACCGACGGAGACTAGAGTTCCACAGGACGAATCTCACCGCTGTGCTCAGCAAGATTGAGGATTTTCGTCGGCGCATGTCGGAGAAATACGACCACCTCCTGGATGCCACCCAGCCGATCCAGCGATACGCTAAATGTGTGATGCACTTGCTGTTGTACCGCTTACATATCATGGTTCTTCATCCTTACCACTCCAACGCGGCCGTTCCCATGCCGCCGCGGCTCAACCAGCTCCTAGTGATATCCGGTATTATGGTCGTCGAGCTCGCGATCCAGCTCGAGACAAACCCCCTGTTCGAGCAATTCGCCTGGTATCTAGGGGCATACTTCCAATACCAGATCGCGCTGTTATTGGCGACGGAAGTGTACTATCGCCCGCACGCGAGGGAGGCAGACCGAATCTGGGCCTGTCTCGATTATGTGTTTGGGCTGGACAGGGGGCTCTCGACCGAAGCCAAGAGTCTCCATCTCTTGGCCGAGATCCAGGGCAAGACGGCTGTGTACCTGAAAATGCGCAAGGCGCGAGGACCCAACACATTAATGAGAGCGATGACGAGCAACAATGTCGTTGCGGGAACTGTAAACCAACAACAGCAGCAACAGCATCAACGCCAACCGCCCCCACAACCGATGCTCGCGAATCAGATATCTCAACCGGCTCCTGGGGCCGTTTCGAGCCCTAATCCCGAGCCAAGCTACACCCCAGCGATGCCCATGAACCAGGCCGTACAACCACCACAAGTGGTGTTCGCGAGTGTATCAGACGGCCAGCCTCTTTGGGGCCATGCGCCCAACCAAACCAGCCCGGAAAACAGCGATACCTCCGGCACGAGACTCGCGTCGTCGATGACATCGGCGCCCGGGGTCAACGGAGCGGGAGGTGTTGCGATGGGAGCCGCGCATGGGCAGCAGCAGCAGCAGCAGCAGCCGGGGCAGCAAGGGGGCGGCAACATCATGGATACCATCGATTGGGTATGTTCGGCGACGACATCTTTCCCAAACATCTCTAATCCTCCCGTTGCGTGGTCATCTCAGAACACAGCCACATCCTCATCGTCACCACCATCATCATCATCATTATCGTCACGCTACGGTATATCGTCATGCTGACACTTGTCTTACCTTGCTTGGCTTTCTCACAGGATACCATCAACACTCTTTTCCCCTATGACCCGCAAACGGGAAGTCTGAGTCTTCAAGGGTACCACGATCCGGGCAGACATGGACATGGATATGGACATGGACCCGACCCCGGCCCCGGTCCCGGTCCCGGCGTTCGTATGGACTGGAACCGTTGAATATATTACAAGAAGAGTACTAGGAGTAGCTAGAACTCTGGACGAATAGGAAGAGTACCTTCCTCTTCGTTGCGCTTTTTGCTTTCCAAGGTTGCTTTTGGTTCTTTGCGTCAAAAAGCACAAGGCAGAACTATTTTGCACCATATACCTAGTTATATAAAGTTAGCTTGACGAGTGATTGCACTCATAAAGGGCCCGATCCATGAGAGTGTGCCGGAGTCTTAGTCCATGTCCCTACGTATGTACTTACTGTACCACCTCGTACACTGTCGCTGTCGCTGTCGTGCCTGGGTTTTGCAATGTAGAACCTCCCTCCCATCTTGTTACTCTCTGGTGGTGCCATCGAGAAAGCTTATTTCAGCTGCTCGTACACCAATATACGTACGCAGAGGCCGACCCCTGGAGTAAGGTTACGTACATGGGTACACATCAATGTGTTAGATATGCGGTGGACTGTTGCAGAACAAGAAGCCCGTACGTACACCAACTGCTCATTTGACCGATGCACACTGCCTTTTTCAGGGGCTGGCTTGTATACATGTATTTGCCCCTGGACTCTTCTTTTGTCATTGACTATAAAGATTGACTAACTATCACCACGACGCTTCGAGGATCTCTCGGTATCGTAGACAAATAGATAGACTACACGTTTCTCTACGTCAGCTCGTGCCGGAAGATAGCTCGCTGCGCTGACTGGCTGGTTGCGTGTTCTCCCCTCTTCACCAACCCCGTACTCACCCCATACACTACACTACACTACACATCCACTCATCTCTCCCTCTCCCTCCCCTCTCCCTCTCCCTCTCCCTCCCCCCTCTCCATCTAGCCTCGCCAGCCACCAAACCAACCAGTTCAGTCACCGACTCCTCGCGCACGTCCCAAGCCATCACATCACATCAACTTCCGGAAAACAAAAACCTCCAGTAAACGACGATCACCCTATCTATCTAACTGAAACCGGATTTCCTCTTTCTTCTTCTCAACAATCACCACCACTTAGATACTTGCTTACCTTCTCTCACCAGCAACTCCTCTCACTAACTAAGGACTGGCCAGGGTTGTCTGCGCGCGCAGGATCGCTAGGCACGTGGGAGTGAACGCCTATCTACCTGGTGAGCTCACCTAAATCAAGCAGGGCCGAGGCTACGAGGAGGAGGAGGAGGAGGAGGATGAGGGCGAAGGCGGTTAACCTAACCTAACCTAACCTAACCTAGATAGGTGGTGGGTGGGCTGGTTGTAAGGATCGATCGATCGATGGGCCGTTGGGGACGTGGGATGGGAAGAACGTCCATCAGGGGGAAGGGGAAGGGGAAGGGGGATGGGGCTGGCGGTGATGCTGAATTTGTATGTTGTCGTCGTCGTCGTCGTGGTGTGAGCACGTTTGATTAATAGGTTGTAGATACTGTCTGTAGCTACTTAGTCGTCAAGGCATGGGTGATCAAGTATGAAACATGGTAATCGCGTTGGCAACAAAACAATGATACGATTGATAGATGTAATTAACTACAAGTCGTGGCTCATTAAAAAATTCTATGCTCACTCCTATGAGAAAAGGACGAAAAGGAGATTAGAAAAGAAAAGCAGAGTATGGACCTCCCTCCCAAAAAAAGAAGAAGAAAAAGCAATAACACGCCCCAAAAAAACTCCGTCCAGGTATCGTGTAAGCGACGTGATGAAACAGCAGTACAGAAACCACCAAATTCAATATAGTGTGCCCCAAGATGCCTTTTTCAACCTTTCCAACCCCGTGAACTTTTCCCCTTGGTAACCTCCTTTACTTTCCTAGGTCCTCCCTTCGGCAAGGGCACATTCTACATGCCACCTTCCATCGGGGGAGCGTCCGTCATGCTCAAGCTGACAGTACTATGGGCATGGGCAGAGGGCGTAGCGCCCCGCGACAGTGGAACGCCGCCGGCGTCCGACGAAGGTGTCACCATGCGAACGGTCGAGTGTCGTGGTCTCGACACGAGCACCTGCGCAGGCCAGACAACGATGTCTTCATCGCCCACCCCGTTATCGTCACCCCTCTTGACCACCAGAGGGAACAGGACGCAGCGTACCGTCGCCCCCTGGGCCTCGAGGTCCTCGTTCGAGCCAGCATCGCCCGATTTCTCATTCATGAGCGATGCGTTGAACGGCACTGTCTGAGCCAGTTCGCCATTGGCATCGTACTCTGGCTGCAGAGGTGGCAGCATCATGTACTCGGCACGTTGCGTGCGCATTTCGATCGAAAGATCAACTGCCTCACGCATGACCCGCCGCAGTTGTGATTGGATCTGCGATTCCAGGTTGGAAGGAGGCGGTAGGATCATGGACAAGGTCTGGAAGATGGCTTGCACCACTGCCTCGGTATCTTGATTGCGCTGATCGCCGAAGGCTGGCCGCTTGGACAGGAGTGTCAAGGTCACAGCACGCCATTGGCGCACAGCCTGCGTAGGTCCCACCTCAATGAGGAGTTTCTCCAGAGACTTGAGCTTCTGTCTCTGCTCCCGATCCATGCCGAAAAGGTAGCGTGTGAACACAAACTCCCAGATCATGTTCATAGTCATGGACATGAATATGTCGCGACGCTTCACCCGGTCGCTCAGGTAGTCGTCAACGTCGGAACCATCGAGCACGGAGTTATCGAGTCTGTCAATGATCTTCTCGTCGTTGATCTCGTTTGTCAATCTACAGGCACGCATGTCCGAGAACTTGGAAAAGCGCAGGACCCATTGTTGAACGTGAGAGCAGAGCTGTTGACAACGATGATCAAAGTGGTCCTCGTCCTTGAGTCGGAGGAACTCGGCATCAGGAGGCTTGGTAGCCAATATCTGTCTCTGCATCTCCCTAATCTGCTCCTTGGTCGCCTCAAGCTGGGCACGGAGCTCCTCGATCTCGGCATCCTTCTCTTGCAGAGTTTGGGTGTATTGTCCCCTCGCGCCGCGATGTTCTTCGAGTTCTCGAGCGGCCGACGTATGTTGGGATTCGAGGCGGTTGTACTTCTCGTTATGTTGCAGTGCAAGCAAGTTGTTGGCACTATGGAGACCCTCGTTCACCTCTGTCAGTCGGGTGACTTCGTTGCGCAGCCACTCCAACGACGCCTTGAGGCTTTCGATTTCGGCATCTCGCTCGGTGACGGCAGAGTTTGTCTGCTGATGCAAGGATTGTTCGGCATGACTTCTTGCCTCGGCCAGCGCACGGTTTTCCGCGATTAGTTGTTCGACTTTGGATTCGAGCTCCAAGACTTGCATGCTCTGTCGCCGACGCATGCTATGCGGTCGGGTGGGCGACCGTGGCGAGCCGATGCGGCCTTCACCCAAGCCATCCTGCTCCGGTACACAATCAGCAATTGTTCACATAAAGTAGTAAGTAGTATGGAATCACGGGACACAGCTTGACTTACATATACGTCGGTCATGTCCTTGGAGCGGACACGGCCTTCGTTGGCAACAGGAGTGGTGTTGTTGTGTGCGGGATCGTTTTCTCGCTCTCGCTCCCGCTCTCTCGAGAGGCTGGGGTTGGGGCTGGGGTCCTTGCTGGGGTCCTTGCTGGGATCCTTGTTGTGATCGGCCGGGTGGCTGAGGGACCGCAAGTCTCCACTCCTTCGTCCACCGACTCTTCTGAGTGGCGGTGTGTTGGTACCCGACGACCGGAGACTATGGATGCTGTGGCTGCTTGGACTGTCAGGTCGGAATTTGAGCGGCTCCGGCGTCCTAAGACGTGAAATGCTCGTGTTAGATGCTGATCTTCTAGCCTGCCTTTCTACGCTCGGCGTCGCCTCTCGACTGATGTTGCCCGTGTTGTCCGAGACACTTCTTTGTTCTTGTCGCTGTGGGGTACCCAGTGGTGCACCGCTCGTAAGACCGAGATCTGGGTACTTTGCGGAACGGGCTTCCTTGGGATCAGTCGTTGTAATAACATCATCTTCAGCTTGACGTTCTGGTGTTCTATCCCGGAAAGAGAGCTTGTCACGCGTTGGCGTATCCAGTTTTGGTGTTTCGCTGCCCAACAAAGTTCTCTTAGACCGTTTCTCGTTGGGTTTGGGTGTGCGAGACGCGTTGCGTCTGTCTTCCGGAGTTGGCCATGATAGCTTCGATCTAGTATCTTCCGCCTCAGACTTCTGTTCTCTTGCCTCTGGTATGCTTTCTGGCCAGTCGCGCATGTGAACACCGCTGTCTCGCTGCCCAGCATCGGCCTCAAAGCTGTGCCTCAGCGGGTGCGGTGAACCAGCAGCGAAACCACTGTCCCTATTGATATCCTGGTCGCCCTTGCCTTTGAGACGCGCACCGTGGCCTGAGTATCGTGTACTGCCCTCTAGGTCTTCCGGTTCTTCTTCCACTGGTGGTAGACTGCGTGGCGAAGCTCGACCAAGTTCCAAGAAGTCCGGCGTCTGAGGTGAGTCTCTGACAGTAGCAGGACTAAGTAGGCCCCCCTTCGCTGTATCGTTCAAACTGCGACCAGAGATGTCGATAGGTTCTGATGTATCCAAATCATCGATCTTGTCAATGATCTGGGAAGCGGACATCTCCCTTTCCTCCACGCTATCAGACGGATCGGCGCGGGTTTCTGAACGCCCAAGCTGTGCCCCCTTTCCGACCACGGGGCTCTCAGCTATCAATTCGTCATCGAGACTCCCCTGCTGTGTCTGAGTCACCCCTTGCCTTTCAGGTGAATTGTCGTCAGCGAGCTTTGATGGGACTTCTTGTTCGTCAACATCCATACTTCCACCGGTCCAGAAATCGCCACTATCATTGTCTAATCGACTACCCTCTTCCAGAGGCTTGCGTTCTGAGCTCTCCCAAAGGGCGGGATCGTCAAAGAAGTCATCCTTGTCTGGCGTCCGCTTGTCCACATACTTCGATGCCTTTTTCTTGCCTTTGCCCTTCTTGGACCCGCCAAATTTCTCAGCCATAGCTGCTACACCCCCAGCTACCGCGCCTGCCGTGGCGGCAACAGCTGCTGGCTCCACGTCCTTAGACTCATCAGCCTTTGCTTTCTTCTTTTTCTTTCCCGATTTTCCCGAAGTAGATTCCATGAGTGATGCCGCTAGGTCACGCGCGGTCTGATCTGCCCCGTGGCTTGGGGCTGGCTCGCCACCGGGCGCGTGTGTAGCAGGGGCTTCTGTCAATAGGGTCGAATCAGGTCGATCACGTTGAGACTCCAGATACGAAACAGCACTATCTTTCGCTGGTGTCAACTCTTTGGTTTCGTCTTGACCTTGCACATCCAAGCCTGGTTGTTCATGGGCATCCGCGTGTGTTTCGCTCGGAGCATGTTTCTCGAAGTAAGAAGCGGCAAGCTCTCGGCGTGGCGTAATCGCAGGGGGGGCCGCGCTCCTCTCCTTAGAATCGAATTGAACATCGTCTATGTTCATCGGCTGCGATTCAAGATATGAAACGGCAATATCTCTGGCAGTGCTGTCTGCAGATACTTCAGGCAATAGACCGCTTGATCCTTTCGTAATTTGAGGCCATGAGGTAGGTTTCTCAGCTCCATTTTCATCCGGTGAGGCAATGATCGTGATTTCCGGGCCCGGTGAGGTAACATCACTGGTGGCCGAGAGAGGTTCTGTCAACATAGCATCATTATCGAGCAGCAGCGTTCTAGTTCTGACTTTCTTCCCTGGCCGTGTAGTCTGGTCGAATGGACGGTCATGTTCAACATGGCTGCTGAGTTGCGCTGGAGATAGGTCGACATTCATTGAAGAGGGCCTGGACGGAGATGGTGTTCGTGGATGAGTGACAATCTCAGGGATGTCTGGTAGCCCCCTTCCTTCGGCTCTAGGCTTGAAAAACTTGTCATCTTCCCAAACGTCTTTGGCCTTCGATGTCTGCCCCTCCACCTCGGAGATTTCCTCTAGGCTCGGCTGATCAGCGACAGGCACGTCCTCGGCCGGGACATCTTCTACGGGTGTAGAGGCCCCAGATGCCTTGCGGCGCTTCTTGTCTTTCTTGGATTTCTTCCGAGAAGCCTCGGGCCATTCATCATCATCGGCGACAATAGCTTCAGGGTCTTGTGTAATGGGCTGGTCCGTCACGCTTTCACCCCGGCCTTCATTTGTATCTGTTTCTTGTACCTGGGGAGTTTGTGTTCCCGAGACAGGCTCTGATTCACTTTGCATGCCAGACTTCTTCTTTTTCTTGTCCTTCTTTGACTTCTTCCGAGTAATTGGGAACGGATCGAACTCGGGCTCTGCTTGAGCATCTTTGGTGGTTGGCGCCTCAGGATCTACACTTTGATCTGCAGACAAGGATCCTTCCGGTTGAGCTTCAACAGGTTCGCGGACGCTAGTTTCAGCAGCTACAGGTTCTTGTATGGCTTCTGTGTCCGCTGCCCTGAGCGGCTCATCGTTCCTCTCAATGTTTGACCAGCCCCATGATTGTGAGACTGGGTCGGAAGTGTCCTTTGTCTCGGGCTCAGGTACACTGAGAACCTGTGCTTTCTTGGCCTTCTTCTTGGATTTCTTGGATTTCTTGGTGGAAAATTCAGGGAATTCATCAGCTTGATCCTGTGGTACCCCGGGAACAATGTCGGAAGTGTCGGCCACAGGTATTTCTCGGGCCACATCCTCGAGATCACGCGAGATCTCAGGATCTTGTTGCTTGGTAGGCAGGAGACCTTGACTTTCCGGTACAGCGCTTTCATCTAGATCAACGACCTGTTCTGGGGAAGTATTAATGGCAATCTCGACTGGCGGTGCAAGTTGCTGTTCTTTGGGCTCGAGATCGGCTGTCAATTCTTTTTGGCGTGCAAGTTCCTCATTTTTGGCAATGTCAGTGTCCAGATTTGCGGAATCTGAGACATCAACGTCTTGTCCAGTCTCGAGCACCGACCCGGCGATTGGCTCCGGCTCCGGCTGTTTGACTTCGCTTTCGAGAAGAGCCTCGGTATCGTGTTCGAGATCCTTCACAGTAGATGCCTGTTTCTTGGCCTTTCGCTTTTCCTTTTTGGATTTCTTGCTTGAGCTGAATTCTGGGAAGAGATCATCGTCTTCTTGAGATGCCGTGAAGACAGCAGGTTCTTCAACGATCGGCTGACTCTCTTCTTGCGGTGGAGCTGTTTCTGCGACGGGCTCCTCTGGCAAAGCAATAGATGGTTGGGAATCAACAGGAGTGGTGGTTTCAGACTCAGCCTCCCAGTCAATTTGTGTGCCGCGCTTTTTCTTCTTCTTGCCCTTCTTGTCCGATGAGACCTCAGGCAAGACATCTTCTGGGATCGGGATATCTTTGATAGTTGGGAGAGACTCCTCAGCAAGCAAGGACTCAGATGGTTGCTTGGAGATGCCCTCTTCCTCTGGTGTCTGTGTTTGCTCAGGGGCGAGCTCGGGTCCTTGTGATCCTTCCAGTGATGGCACAATCTCTGGTTCAGGTTCCCACAGGGATTGGCTTGCCTTGCTCTTTTTCTTCTTAGATTTTTTGCTTGTGGCAATTTCAGGGAAGACATCTTCAGGGGTATCTTGCTCTGCTACGGTTACTGTGAGATCTTTCTTGGCGGATTGACTCTCTGCTTCTTCGCTGGGCTGCTCCGAGAGCGGCTGTTCCGGTGGAACTGGCTCGGTTTGGGATGCCTCGGCTGGTGCTTGACTCTCGGTTTCAGGCTCCCAATCCAACTGACTTGCTCGCTTCTTTTTCTTTTTGTCCTTCTTAGACTTTTTTGCAGGTACAAATTCAGGCTCATCCAATGTCGGAGTCTGCTCAGCTTCATGGACAGGTATCGGGGCTGGACAAGTAGGCACATCTTGCAACTCATCTGCTGTGGCTGCTTGCGTCGCAGGAGTCTTTGGTTCATCACTAACATGGACCGCTTCCTCATCGACAACTGTGGCAGGAACCGGCTCGAATGATTCAGCTACAGCTCCATGAGTGACGTCGTTTTCGGGCACATCAACAGCTACAGCCTCGAGAGGGGTGGAGATAGCGGCAGCACCTTTTGGCTCAACTGGATTCACGTCTCGGGCTTGAGTATCAGGTGTAGATTGCCGTACGATCTGCTCAGCTGGTATCTCAGCAGGTATCGCGGTTGAGAGTCCTTCCTCGGCGAGTACGAGACTATCTTGCGTGCTGGATGCTAGCACTTGGGAGTCGTCGGCTGACGGCTGTGGCACAGTGAATTTCTCAACTGATATGCCCTCTTCCGCAAGTGCTAGGTCCCTTGTAGTCGCCTCGCTGGCTGCATTGCCAATTTCAAGTTCAGCAGTAGTTTCAGGTACATGAACGGGGGCTGTTGGTGCAGGTTCAGGTTCAAGGGGTGCGTTGTCCGCAGATGTCGGCTCCGACTCCATGATACTTGCACGCTTCTTTTTCTTGTCCTTTTTGCTCTTCTTGGTGGGGGTGAAATCAGCCATCGGATCTTCATCCTTCGAGCTTTCCACAACAGAGAGTCCAACATCTACTGGCTCTTTAGTGTCAATGGGAGCTTCTTGAGGAGTGTCTTGCTCCGGGACTACCTGAGTAGTATCTTGCTCCGGGACTACCTGAGTAGTGTCTTGCTCCGGGACCACCTCATCTTCCCAAAGACTCGCTCGTTTTTTCTTTTTATCTTTCTTGCTCTTCTTGCCAGAAATAGGTGCGAAATCTGCGAAATTATCTTCTTTTGAGCTCTCTGGGGCAGTGGTTTGAGTCGGTATGGTTTCTTCAGGTGCAACTTCGGCGCTAGGCTCAGGCTCAGGCTCAGGCTCATGTAAATCTTCGGCAGGAGGTTGGCTGGGCTCTTCTTGAGGTAATTCGTCTTCCCAAGCAGCTGCCTTCTTGTTTTTCTTCTTGTCCTTTTTGCTCTTCTTCGTGGGAGCCAAGTCCTGGTTCTCATTGTCCTGTGAAGTCTCTACGGCCGGGGGTGTGAATGTACCCGGGCCGGCTTGCTCCGGGGGATCTGCAGCAGCTGATTGTTCACCCGTCGGGGCGTCGTCCTCCCAAGCTGTAGATTTTTTCTTCTTGTCTTTCTTGCTCTTCTTGGTAGGAAAGGATTCGGCAAACTCAATGGGCGGTTCCTCTCTGGATTCGTCTGTGGTCTCGTTCCCCACAGCTGGTTGCACAGCCGTATCCACAGCGCCTGAATATTCTGGGATGGCTTCTTGTGGCTCGCCCTGAGTTATATCGTCCTCCCATGAACCAGCCTTTTTCTTATTCTTTTTGTCTTTCTTGCTCTTCTTGGTGGGTGCCCACTCAGAAAGTGCAGACTTTGGCTCGTCGGCTGGGAGAGTAAGAGGTGCTTGCTCAGATGATGGATCAGCAGCAGGCACCGCAATCTCACCATCGTCTGTCGGTTCGGCAGCTAAGTTACCATCTGCTGCTGTTTCAGAGACATCTCCTATCGGTGTGGCAACGGTGTCTTCTGCGGGGTCTGTGACTTCTGTAGATATCTCAAGCTTGGGAATAACCTCCGGCTCCGTAGCAGGAGGAAGCTCTTTCTCATCAACAACTGGAGTTTGGGTTCCGGAGACTGAAGCTGAGCTGTCATTTGGCGTGGTAGTCATGTCCTCTACAATCCCTTGAGTGCCACGCTTTTTCTTCTTCTTGTCCTTCTTTGATTTGCGCGCAGTAGCAAAATCAGGTGGCTCTTCGGCGACATGCACTGGTTCGTCGCCGGTCTCCAGTTCAGATTTATTTGAATCAGCGTGTTCCTCTACTTCTTGCACTACTGCTCTTTGGTCCGTTGTGTCATTATCGGGCTCAGTGGGCTTAATTTGCGACGGCTCGTCGACCTTGCCACTGTCAACCTGGCTGGGTTCTACCTCCGTATTCTGGGTCGTGAGAGGTGTGTCGGCTAGATCCGAGACCTGTGTTTCAAGCATTTGCGTGGGAGGTACAGTCAGATCTGAAGCCTCTGTAGGCATATGAGTGTTCTCGGTGACGGGTAGTTCGATAGTCTCTCCGTCGTCCTTGACATCGAAGCTCTGAGGCTCTGACTCAGGAGCCACAGGCGTCTCCGCCAGTTCAGCGCTTTGGGCCTGGTTTGAACTCGGTGTAGGTGAAGAAGCTCTTTCTGTGCTCACTTCCGTAGGAAGCTCTGAAGACTCAGCGTCTTGCAGCTGGCTACCGCGCTTCTTCTTCTTCTTGTCTTTCTTTGATTTCTTCGTCTCAAACACAGGGAACTCGTCATTCTCCTCAGGTTGCTCTGCGGCTAGTGAAATCCCGGGATCGGTGGGAGCTGAAGCTTCCGGTGCTGTGATGGTGGTCTCAGTTTGACTTTGGGAGACTGGCTCAGCTTGCTCGGGTAAAGTGGAGGGGATGTCAGGGTCTTCGCTCGGCGTGGCAGTAGCGGATGCCGACTCAAGGAGATCTTGCCCTTTGCTTTTACGCTTCTTCTTATCTTTCTTGGACTTTTTCGTCTCGAAAATGGGGAAGTCATCCTCTTCGTTAGCCTTCTCCTCCGGCAATACTGGCTCTGGCTCTGTCGTTAGGGGTGTGTCTGAAATGCTTTGCTTGAGATCGGGCTGATCCTGCTCTTGAGACATACTCGCTTCAGGGCCAGCGTCGTTTGTAGTCGAGGTGTCCACAGGTATATCCTCATTTGGCGTTGCGTCTCCACTTGTAGGCTCGGAAGTATCAACACCCTTGCTTTTGCGTTTTTTCTTGTCTTTCTTGCTCTTCTTACTGAAAACTGGAAACTCTTCTTCGGCAAAGGCATCTGCTTCTTGAGAGGGGGCGGTATGTTGGTCGGGCACTTCGTTCAATGCGACGGGCTCATTGTTTTCTACAGGTTCAGACCCTTGCAGCGGGACTTGATTGTCGGACGGAGGGAGTTGATCAAGATTTGCACGATCATGCACATGTGAATCATCGTCAGTTGTCGGTACCGGAAACTCCAAGGGCTGTTCGGGTTCTGATTCGGTCAAGTTGAGAGGCTGGGCCAACTCCGCCTCTTCAATCTGAGGTTCGATGCTCTTGGATTTGTCGTCAGATGGTGTGGGGGCCGTATCATGAGAAGCGGGTGCTTCTTGATCTTCTGTAGGGGCGACTGTTTCTTGCTCTTTCTTGAACTCGAGATGTTTGAGAAGATCGTCCAGGGCGCCTTTCGGCTTTGTACTGAAGGCAGACTCGCTCCAGCTGGCTGCTTCATCTGGACGATCTCCTGCCGATTCCCAGGTCGAAGGTTCGAATGACAAGTCGGCTGGAGTCTGTTCAAGCTCAGTGACCTGATCGAAATCATTAGCCTCGGTGCCGAACTCCATTGCCGCATCCGCCGGAGGTTCTTTAATAGGATCAGCAAATTGAACACTCTGGCGCTTCTTCTTCTTGTCCTTCTTGGATTTCTTGCCCGAGATAGGCGCGAAGCTCGACTCAAGATCTTCTTCCTGTACCTGAGGAACCTTTTCAGCGGTAGTCGTTGGGTCGGGAGCTATATCAATGTCGCGAGACTCCGTAGTTTCCTCGTCGTCATCAATCAATTTACTTTGTCGCTTTTTGTTCTTCTTGGACTTCTTCGTGGTAGGCCAGAGATTTTCAGCAGGTTCCTCGGGTTGTGTGGTCTGAATGTCCTCCGATTTGTTTCGCTCAATAGAAGAAGGTTGTGGTGGAGTATCGATATCGGTTTCCGCGACGATAGCAGGTTCAGACGCCTCCTGTGTTAATTCGGACTCGGTGGTGGCCAATTCGTACTGTGAAGACCCGCGCTTTTTCTTGTCCTTCTTGGATTTCTTTGTGCTGGGTGAAGGTTCGGGGTCTAAGGATTGGTCCTTCTCTGGCTGATTATCGGCCGCATCTTCAACTGGCGCGGTGGTGTCTGGACCGAGCGCGGGCGCGAGCTCATCGTCGCCAGGGCCACCTTCAGCTGCAGCAGGTTCCTCCGCAACAATTGGGGGTTCAACATCTTCAGAAGCGACCACATCCGAGGTTTGACGATTTTTCTTGCCCTTCTTCTTGCCCTTCTTTCCTGTGCTGGAGGGCTCAGGCCAAATGTCCGCATCTGCTGGCTCGGGCTCTTGCTGACTATGATGCTGCGACGTATCACTGGTAGTCTGAGCTACGGTGTCTTTATCTTCCACAGCCTGGGGTGGCTCGGTCTCTTCAGTCTCAGCCAACACTGAACTCTGTCGATTTTTCTTGCCCTTCTTCGATTTCTTCTTCAAGGTCGTCGGTTCAGACCAGAAGTCATCGGCGTTAGTCTCTGTTGGCTTTTGCGGTGGCATGTCTGTGTCGCCGCTGACTGGCGGAACCTCTGTCGGGGTCTCTTGAACGTCTATGCTCTCGACGGAAGGCTGGTTCTCGTCGGTGGTAGCTACCGGAGGATCGGGAAGTACTTCAGTTTCGAAGGACTCGGCAAGGCTTTGCTGCTTTTTCTTGTTCTTCTTGCCTTTCTTCTTCTTACTACCCACTTCCTCTTGCCAATCGACAGGTTCCGGAGGTTGAATCTCTTGCGGCTCTTCCACGATAGGCTGTTGCATATAGCTGGGAGCAGCTTCAGCAGAAGGAGGCTGGCCCGCCACCGGCTCCCCCACCGCCTCGCGTTGGGCCCCCTTGTCTTGCGGGTCCTCCGCTGCGGCTATCGTGGTAAGTGGATCCTCGGGTGGGTTGCTTAGTGCAGGGACCGAGCCCACTCGATGCTCACCGCCGACTTCATCGGGCCGCGGCGACGATGGTTCCTGCGCAGCTTCGTGTCCCATTGGCGGTAGTCCACTCTCGCCCAAGCTGTCCATACTCTGCACTATCTCTTCAGCAGCTGTGGGGGTGTCTTGCTCAACAGATATTGCTCGATCAGGAGCGGGGCTCTCTTGGTGGACTCGTTCCGAGGTGGATTTCTCCATCTCCACCGCTTCACTAGCCCGTTCGTCATTTGAGTGATCGAGAATCGATTGATTCTCCTTCGCAGGTACCAGATCTTCAGTCAGTCTCGGCGGACTTTTCACATCACGCGCGATGGATTCTTGTGGCCCATTCGAAGGCAAGGCTGAGGAAACCGCTGGGTTATCTGTTGATTGGAGTGCCTCTGATACGTCATCAAAGCCGGCAGTGTTTTCCGTGGCTGGGATGATTGTTTGAACACTATTGGGCGTCAAGACCCTAGGAATGGATATCGCTTCATGGTCTGTCTCAGTCACAGGATCCACGCTTGCTTCACTGGGAGTGATTTGTGCGCTGTCTCCTGCTTCTTCTTCTCTTGGGAGGTTTGTGGAGTCTACGGCAGGTTCGGATTCGGTCTCTGCCGCAGTCACAGTAGGCGTGTCTGCTTCAGTGGGAGCTGCATTTACGTCGCGTCCTTCTTCTGTGGCAAGGTTTGTACTTTCCACGGCAGATTCGGGTTCGGGCTCCGCCGCGGTCACAGGGGCCAATTCTGCTTCAACAGAAGGCAAAGGCATATCTACGCCGTCTCCTGTTTTTTCTCTTGGAAGGTTTGTAGTGTCCAATGGGGGTTCGGGCTCGGATTCTGTCGTAGTCACAGGATGCGTGTCTGCTTCAGGAGTAAGAATATGTACGTCGTCTCCTGCTTCTTTCAAGAGATTTGCAGGTTCCAGGTTGAGCTCAGGTTCAGGCTCTGCCGCAGTCACAAGAACCGTGTCTGATTCGCCCGGAGGCAGAGACAGACGTGCGTCATTTCCTGCTTCCTCTTCTCTTGGGAGATTCGTAGCTTCCGCTGTCGATTCAGGTTCAGGCTCCCAAGCCTGCATCTTCTTGCCCTTCTTCTTCTTGCCCTTCTTGGTTTTGGCGGTCGATTCCCAAATAGAAGTAGGCTCAGATCCAAGGTTCTCTTCAGTATCAGCGGACTCTACTGGAACTTCGGCCGGAGGTTCGGGCAATGCATGAGCCTCTTCAGGCTTCCCAGAGTTCTTCTGCTCCTCGGAAGATTTTTCAGGAGAGATCGACTCGGGCTTCGGAGTCACAGCTTCACTGGTAGAGTCTTCCCACACATCCACCTTTTTCCCCTTCTTCTTTTTGCCTTTCTTAGATATGCTTGTAGCGCGTTGCAGGCTTGGAGCAGAAAGTTCGGCTTCGGGTTCAGGCTTGCGTTCGGGTTTCTCTTGCAACTCTTCAGCCACTGGAGTATCATTTTCCTTGGTCGTGAGCTCTTCGGCCGGGACTGGGCGCGCAGAAGTCTCATCCAAGGCAGCATCCTGAAGGGAATCAAGGGCTGGTGGATTATCAGAACTGGGCTCCAATGACTGAGACTTGCGATTCTTTTTCTTCTTTGCCTTTTTCGAAGACGAGCTCTCAACCGGCTCCAGAGGTTGCTCTTCTGGAACAACCTGTTGCCCGAGTGCTGCTTCTACTTGAAGCTGTTCTGCTTGAGCATCAAAGAACTCATCATCACGGATGCCTGCATCTGGTATACCGAGAGGTGTAGCTTCGGTAACTTGAGCTTCCGCGAGCGGTTCTGTTGCAACCTCTGACAGCGTTATATCTTTACCTGAAGAGTCTGCTGCAGTTCTAGTGAGATGCTTCTCTTCCGCAACTGTCTCCGCTGCAACCTCTGCAGGTGTTGGGTCTACAGCAGTTTCAACTGGATGTACCTCCTCCGCAATTGACTCTGCTGCAGCTTTCGCTACCTCGACTCCCTCTGTGGCTGGTTCCGATACATGGAATTCTTCTGTGGGCGCAGGTTCGGTAGGCTGGTCGTCCTTGGTGGCTGGTTCCGACGCAGGTTCTCTGGATTCATCTCCCTCGGCGTCTGGCTCCCAAGTTTGCTGCTGCTTCTTTTTCTTCTTCTTCTTGTCTTTCTTAGAAGTCGTCACAGGGGCCCAGTCTTCTTCGACATGTGGGATGTCAGGAACTTGTTCAGATTCTGCGACAGCGCTTGGGAGAACCTCCTCGGAAGCTGGTGTTGTTTCAGCTCTTTTTGAGTCTTCCGGAATCTCTTCCGGCTCGCTTGTTTTCCCCTTTCGGCCTTTTTTGTTCTTCTTCGATTTCTTAGCCGGACCGAAGCCGAAGTCATCAACTTCGGGCGGGTCGGGAACGGCCTCGGAGATTTCCGGAACCTGAGCTGGTTTCACCACCATGGGAATCGATGTGTCATTTGATGAAACGGCATCGTTACCCTCAGTAGACACGATTTCTGACTTTTCCACATCCTGGGAAAGTGGTTTTTCTTGGCTTTCGATAATCGCTGTTGAAGCCACTGCAGCCGCGACAGCACCAGCTACTTCTTTTAGAGCAGTGGGAGGTTCTGAGCGAGTCTCAGCGATATCTTCCGGTATGCCACTTAGATCCGCGCCCGCGTCTAACGCAGCGACAGTCGGCGAGCCCTCCGAAACATTAGGAGTCTTTGACTTGTGAGCAGCCATGGGACTTGAATAGAGTAAGTAGGAGCTACGGTCCTTTGACATCGAATCAACAGGATCAGGTCTGGGGGGACTGTCCAGATCCTCAGCAGGTACCATAGGGGGCAGTTGGGGAGATTCCCTGGTCTCGTCTTTCAATCCTTGCAGATCTTTGTCGTCAACATTCTGGTCATCATGAGTAAGTCCGGAATCCGGATCAGCGGAGACAGGCGTCACTTCGATAGATCCTGTCTGTGGCTCGCCGGGGACGTTCTTGTGTACCTCTTTATCTGTCTCTTCTTTGGCGGTGCCCTCTGGCATCTCGAATTTGTCAGCTTGTTCCCACGCTGCAGCTGCCGCAGCACGTATGGGGTCTTGATGGTCATCTGAGACAGCTTGCACATCTTTCGACGGTGAATCTTCAGACCCCGCAGAAGCAGCAAGAGACTCACGTGGCTCACGGCCGATCTCACGATCGTGAATTTCATCTTGAGTCAGATTAGGTGAGCCTATTGACTCCTGAGAGGCCCGTTGGAGAAGAAGCAATGGCTTGAATGACTTGGTACTTTCCCACGAGGTTGGGCGAGCACGACTCTTGGACCCACTGCCGAGTTCTGGTGTCGCGGCAACAGGTGACACCAGGGGAGACGACTTCAAATGACCCGGAGATGCGGGCGGTGGCCGGGGGCCCAGGCGAAACTGGATGGGTATTGCACTCTGGCTAGGTGTCTTCAGACGCAGAGGTGTTTCTACCGCGCTACGACGGCGGATGTGAGTAGGCCTTTCATGCAACAGTCGCCGCTGCTCTTCAGGGGGCGTCTCAGGCCGGCTGTCCGGCAAGGGCGGGATATCACTACCGATCTCGGAAACAGGAGAGCCGGGCGTACTGGGAGGTAAAGGTAATAAATCGCCATGTTGAGGATCTATGGCTGGTCGGATCTCCCTTTGGACGATTTCGGGGTCAATCAGTTCCACGGATGGTTCTGGACTAGGTCGTCGTTCAGGGGTGATGGAGATATTTGTGGCTTCCTTTTCCGAAGGAGCATCAGTGGCATTTGAGCGGGACCTCTGAGAAGATGCAAAAGCTAACGCAGCGCCCGTCAGGCCGACACCCGCGCCAAGGATGTCGGCATTATCTAAAAAAGAATTCTTCTTCTCTTCTTCAGATTTGCGGGAACGTTCTTTCTCGTCGTAGATGCCCATTGAGGATTTGAACCGATCGAACAAACCTGAGCTGCCACTGCTCCTCTTATCCCTCTTGTCTTTGTCCGATTTTGAGCTTTTGCGGTCTTTCCGGTCAGGGCCACCAGGTGCAGACGCAATAGACTTGACATCATCGAAGTCGTCTCCTCTCGCTCGACTTCTACTCGATCGGTGCCCGTCATAGCGGTTGGGGTCTGAGACGACCGAGCTAACATCGTTGTCAAGGAACTTGAATGGATCTCGACCTCTATCAGGAGGTTCTCCCTCGTCAGGAAAGTCATCGTCCTCGGGAAAGCCTCCTGGGGCGCTTCTTCGCTTTTCTTTCTTGCTCTTCTTCCCGGAGTCTTCGGTTCCTATCTCAGACGCAGGAGCTGATCTCGATGGAGAGTCTGTGTAGGAATCACGCTTCGATTTCTTCTTGGACTTCTTCGACGGGACATCCCATTCCTCTTCTGTGGCTGCCGTTTTCTCGCTCCGGAGATCACTGAAAGAATCAGCCAAGTCTCTCGGGCTCTCTACGATTTCCTCAGCATTTGAAGGCTCCGCATGTGAAAGATCATCGAACGCGCCTGAGTCACGCTTGGACTTCTTCTTCTTGGATTTCTTCGGCAAATCCCAATCATCAGTTACGACCACGGGCGATGGTTCTTCGGTAGTATGACGTCTTGTCAAAGACCCTGAAATTTCTGAAGGGGTAGCCGACTGTGAAGGAGAATCAGCAGCAATAGAACTGCGCTTGTTCTTCTTGCTCTTCTTCGGCACGTCCCATTCATCATCGGGTATAGAGATGACCTCGCCAGGGTCGGTATTCCTCCTGGAGAGTCCAAAAGATACTTCGGACGCGGTAGCGGACCTCGAAGGTGAGTCATAAGCTCCTGACTCGCGCTTCGATTTCTTCTTGCTCTTTTTCGATTTCCACTCGTCCTCCTCGTTGGCAGGAGGAATGTCAGCATCAAGCACCTTATAAGAGCTCTCGTTGGAAAGCTCGGTAGCTAGAGAGGGCCTCGTAGGTGAGTCGTAAGCGTCAGATGCCATTTTCGACTTTTTGCCCTTTGGTATAACCCATTCATCATCAGGAGCTGGAGCGCTTGCAATATCGACAATCTCTTTGGGCTGCTCGGCGGCTTCTTCCATTGATTCAGCCCAGTCGAAGCGACCTGGATCCCGTTTGGATTTATGCTTGCCTTTCGTCAGTAGATCCGATTCAACTTCGGGCTCTTTGCCCTTAGCTTCTTGGATATCCCGGAAAGTATCTACGGGAATGGAGACCTTCGAGGTCTCGGTATAAATTTCTTGGTCGGGGTTTTCTTGGATCTCGGTAGCTTTCTTTGCCTTCTTCGACTTCTTCTTCTTCGACGAAGTATCCTCCCATTCATCTGCAACGACGGGTTCAAAAGGCTTGGGCTCAGGTTCTTGACGTGGGGCGACGTCAGACACCGGTTCATCTGCCAAGGCTTGTGCCCTAGCAGCCTTGTCGCGTTTTTTCTGCTCCTTTTTGCTCAGCTTGGTCGCAGACGCGGACCAGTCTTCAGCGACGGGCACCTCGGCAGAAGGTGGATCTTCTTCCACAACAATGGCAGATCTGTCAAGACTTTCCCGCTGCGCAGCCTTCTCCAGCTTGCGGCGTTCCTTCTTGCTTAACTTGGACAAGATTTCTGAATTATCAACCGAGACATCCCTTTCATCGGCAGGTGTCTCTGGCATCTCTCCAATGACAAATCCAGGTTCGGGACCACTTCGTGAGGCCACAGAGCCGTTCTTCTCAAGCAGGTCGGTTACTGCGTTTGCAAATGATGTGTGGTGAGCGACAGGTTCATCCGACCCTGGCGGCGAATCTCGTCTGTGAAACTTCGCGTCGTCTATGACAATATTTGGATCAAATCCGCTGCCCTCGAGTCCCGCTGCTATGTTAGCAGTGAAGTCAAGATCTTCGGCAAAGGAACCCGGCATTTGAGCGCTTCGGGGGCTGGGCGGCTTGGGTCCAGGGACTGGTGGATCGTCATATAAGTCGTCGAGTTGGATAGAAGCCCTACGCCTGGAAGGTTTCTCCCGGTCGCTGGGACTGGTTTTCCCACGCGCGGAGTTTGTGTCGATGGCGGAATCCGAGATACTGGAAGCCGTCGCGGCTGTCCCAGCACCGGAGACAGCAGCCGCGATAATATTCCAGCCACCACTCTTTTTCGCGGAGCCAGACCTGGGCGTTTCGGCAGGCATGATAACCTTGGCACCTGAAAAAGGGTCATCTTCCCTTTCTGGACTCTCCACCACGTAATGCTTTGTTTGGTTCTCTCCCCAGCTCACGACTTTAGACGTCGGGGTTGACGGCGCGGAAACTACCTCGCCTCGAGGACCTATAACCACATTGGGGACAGACGAGGATATGTCAACTTCGGCATGCCTTGGTACTCCACGCTCCGGCCGAGTCTGTTCTTGCTGCTTTTCCGGAGACGGTGTGACAGCTGGAGTAGGGTGCACCAGGTTGAGCATCGGCCGGTCCCTCTCTGCAGAAGGATCTCTTGTCCAATATCCGGGCAAGCGAGATGAAAAACCTTTGATTTCTTGAACCTGGAAACGGGAGAGCTCTGCGGGATGCTTTAGAATGTTGTCAATGCGGACGTCGGCATTAGGTCCGTCGTAAGGACTCTTGGTCTTCGGCTGATCCATCGCTGGAGGGGTCACAATCTCAGGCGTTGCAGGCTTCTCATCCCGTTTCCACTTATCAATCACAGATGCCTCTGGAGAATTACTGCGGGATCGTTTCTCGTCTTCCTGAATCTTGTAAGCTAGACGTTCCTCGCGATACTTTCGATCGACAATTCCCTGCACGTCGTCAACGATACGAGGCGGCGAATCTCCTTGGCGTGATCTATTTCGCGAGCTGGAGTCACCGCCTCGACCACGGCTTCTCCCACGGGAATCTTCAGCCAAGATGGCCGATGCGCCCGCCGCGATAGCTGCCGCGCCTAAGGGGGCAGTCGAATGTCGGGTCTCATCATAGACCTCGTGCGCTTCATGAAACTCCCGCTCGTAGGAGTCTTTCCGGCTGAGCCTTTCCAAAGGCTGAAATTCATGCTGCGACCAGTTGAAATCGGAGAAGTCTGGCTCACGGTCCACGGTGACGATATTCGGTGTCGGTTGCCGCGAAGGGGCGCGTGGAACCGAGGGCTGATCATCGTGAACTTGATACTGGAAAACGTCAAGGGGGACAAGGGGGAGGTTCCGGGGCTGAGATTCAGGGCCTTCCAACAGTTTGGTTGCACCAATATCTGATGAACGGCTAGAGCGTTTGTCGTCACGACGCTCTTCTTTGCGGCTGTCTTTCCTGTCCCTCTTGCGATCCTCCTTGCGATGGTCTCGCTCATCATACATTTCGCCGTACTTTTCACGACGGCGCTTCTCCTTTTCGTAGTCGCGATCCGCTTCCTGTCCCTTCTTCTCACGGCGCCGCTTTTCTCTCTCATACTCTTGATCCAGTTCACGTTGCTTTTCTTTTCGATCTTCGCTGCGTTTATCATCACGATACTTTCCTTTGTCATCACGTTCGTCGATAAGCCCAATATCCGACTTTTTTGAGCGGCGTCTAGCATCTCGTTCCCTTTCGCGCTCCCTTTCACGTTCCCTTTCACGCTCTCGTTCGCGCTCGCGTTCTCGTTCGCGTTCTCGTTCGCGTTTGCGCTCCCCTTCTCGTTCACGATCGCGCTGCTTCTTGTAGTCCTCGCGGTCATCCTTGCGCTCGGATTTTAATGCCGCACCGATGGCAGCCCCTGCGACACCAGCGATAGCAGCTTCGGTAAGAATCTTGCCAGACGAAGTTCGCCGCGAGTCCTTAGTGTCGGTATCGACAGACTCGAATACCTTTTTCGAAACGGGCGTGATGGGCTTCGGCTGCTGGATAGGCACTGGAGCTGGTCTTGACCGAGAAGCAGCATCGGGCTGGATTGAGACGATCGAGCCGCGACCGGCATCGAAACGCGCGGGATCAGATGTCGGTACAGGGTATACCTGTTGCAAAGGCCTACTTTCGGAGGATACGGTCTCACTGGGTGCGATCGAGTGATCATAGACCTGACGCGACTCGCGGACAGAGTCTCTCTCCACCTTTTCAAAACCACAAGGCGTCTGAACGTAACCACGTAGCGAATTCACAGGGCCGAACAGCTTTGGATCAACTAACGACGGTTTTCTATGAAGCGCTACCTCATACTCCGAGTTCTGGAAGGACTGCGTGGCCGCCCTGAGGTCAATAGGCTTACTCGAACTGCTCGGGAGGTTCAAGTTAGAGCCGTAAGCAAGGCCAAGGTCGCTATCCTCGCTAGACGAATCGTCGTCGTCCGAAGCAGACTCCCATTCGGAGTCATCAGGAGAAGAATGGCGGTTAGGCCTGGAGCTCCCGATGCCTCGGTCGGCATGTCCGCTATTCGTTCGGTGGAACTGACTTATAGCAGATGCCGCGCCGACAAGGGCCGACGGCCGTGTTCTGCCGGAGACTCGCAAGTCCTCGAGGTTTTGCTGTCTAGCTATCTCAGCGAACTTCCTCCCAAGCTCAATGATCTCTTCGTCCGTTTGTCCGCGCTTGGGCGGAGGAGGCCTTTCCAAGTCGCTCCCGCTTCTCCGCGGCTTGTGTTTGTTTGGCGGACTGAAGTCGCGACTTCTACGGCGATCGATGTAGCCTTTCCCGTACGCAAGATCCGAGCCAACGGAGGAGGATGAAGAGTTTCCAAAGCGCAGAAAGCGTGCACTTCGGTTCTTCCTAACGTGACGGCGGTGTTTTCGGGCACCACCAGAGAAGAAGGCACCAAGCCCGAATTTCCTAGAGGGTCGGGAGATGTTCAAGAGGGATGAAGAGGTAGAGGAGGACGAGGACGAGGTGGAAAAGCCGCGGGCACGTGGATTGGAAGGTTCGGGGGCGTCTTCGTAGTGAGGTATGGCGGTTGGGATGTATTGCTGTTGGCTCTGGAGTTGCTCTCTAGAATCCCGCCTCTCTTTGCGCCGGCGGCGAGAGCTCTCAGGACTCCGCCGGCGATGAGACTCTCTCGCCATCATCTTGACAGCTCGGACTCGTGTCGGTTTGTTGGGTCCATGCGGTAAAGGTGGTCGGTCGGTCAGTCAAGCGAGGCTAGAAAGGGCGAACCCAGTGTATAATGTAATGAGTATAGAGCTTATAGCTAACAATAAACTTCAGTATACCGTTGAAGCGGTATCAGATCTGGATGTTTTTGTTTAGATACCCGACTCCACACAGCTAAAATCCGATAGAAAATGCGACCGGCCAGCTGAACTGATGAGTTGGCTGGGCTCCAACGCACTCCGCACTCCGTACTTCGTACCGGGTAGCTTAGCTTATTAGATACTCTTCCTGATTGGCCCACATGTACTTCGTAAGGCGGCTACACTATTTACAAGGTAAACTGAGGTGGCTGGAAGAATCCATGGATGGGCATCTCTTTTTATTATTAGTGATTCACGGCGGTTAAAGCGGGGGACTCGGCCAACAAAGACGGGTAAGTAGTCAGCCAACGGCGTCACGACTTACATACTCCGTCTGTCTAGAACGAAGTCTCAGTCCTTCGCCGCCTGCGTTTCTTGACTCCGCGAGTCTACAACCGACTGCAAAATAGCAAATGAATGGGATCCGTAAGCTACATAATAACAACCTCTTCCGGTTGTGTCGAAAAGGCCCTACAGTCAGCAGGAAAATTGAAGGAGAAAAAAGAAAAAAAACATACAACACTAGGGATTCGCTGGTCGTCACCGACCCAACTACTAATCTAGCGGTATCTGGCTTATCTATGGGAGAGCGGACGGGATCCCGAGTTTTCCAGATCCTATGGTCGTATGTGATAGATTACTGCCCTTTTGCGCGTTATATACCACAATAGCCCCGCCTCCTTTTCGCCTTTTCCCTTCCTTCCCACATTCCCCATCTCTACCATCCTTCAACTCAGATAGGTAGTCTCTCTCATAGCTTAGATCTAATCGAGGACGTGCTCTGCGCATTGTCTTCCACGAGCTGGCAGTCTTTCAGTTCCTTCTTGGCGCCCTGTGCCCGCGGTGCCCCTTCCATGTTGTGCTTCATATCCTCGGCCGTCTTGTATTTCCACCGGGTCCGCAGTTCCGGCACCAGCCTCCCTTCCAGCATATCGACGACGCGGTCCCCCAGCACGCAGAGGAACTTCCACCCGTGAGCGGAGCCGCCCGTGACCACCGCCAGGTTCTGGATCCCGGGATGCCTGTCTACGAGGAAGTCCGAAGTCGGCGTGTTCGTGAACCAGCACAGCTTGGTGCGGTCGAACGGCTGCGAGGCCAGCGGCGGGAAGAGCTCCGCGAGGTTCGCCCGGAGCTCCGCCGCGGCCTCCTTCGGGATCGCGCTCGGCGCGTCCGGGGGAGCAGACGCCTCGTATCTGTTGCCTGAGAGGGGATCCTGCGACGCGCGTGAATTCGTATAACCAGGAGATCGCCTTAGGCATTTCAGCTCCCCGTTCAGGGGCGGGAAGATGTTGAAGCCCGTGGTGAAGTTGGTTGTTATCTGTCCATGCTCTTAGTGACGACTCTGGTATGCGTAATTCGGATGTCTTCGGCACTCACAGGCATGTTCTTATACCGCTCGGCCAATTCTGGGCTGAGTTTCAGCCAGGCGACTTCGTGGCCGGTAGACGTTATCTGGTCTCGGAGGTCGAGCAGAGTGTTTGACCACGGGCCCGCCGCGAGGATAACAAGGTCGGCGCGGATAGCAGTGCCGTCTGTCAGCTTCACACCCTTGGCGGTGCCATTCTCTATGATCAGACGCTGAACCGGTTGGCCGAATTTAAATTGGGTGTTGGCTTGCGCCCGGCATTTGTGGTAGTAGACCCTGATGCACTCTTCGGCATTGACGAATGCAACATCCTCATTGAGGTAGCCTTCATTCCAAAATTTCTTCCCAGCGTGCGGCATGTGCTCTTCTCCGTTGACACGTTTGAACACTGCATCGTGCGTAGGCAGGTGCTTGAGATATCCTTCGGCGGCGAACTCGCCCTTCTCTATTCGTGCTTGTTGCAGTCTCTGCGCTGCATCGAACTCTTTCGTCCAGACCTTGGATCCATGAGCCTCCGCACCAGCGTGAGCATAGATCATACCACTGCGGTAGTAATGTTGGCTCAGATCCGGGTCCGCCTTAATGAGGCGTTGGGACTCCAGCGCAAGCTCGGAGTACACCTCATCGTGATAATCAGCACGGATGACTCTGGTCGTATCTGGTCGGTAACTTATCAGCAGAAACTCGGCGTGAAGATTACAACTTTGCTGACGAACCGACCGAAGTGCCATCCGGAACAGGGGGCTCGTGCCGATCCACAAAGGTGATCTTCGACGCCGGATATCGTTTCGACAGGGCGAGGCCTGTCGATAAACCAAAAACACCGCAGCCGACGATGATGACGCTGTCCATTGCTTCTTTTGAGTTCCTCTGCTTTTGTTCCATCACCATCAAACTTCTTGGTGGTTCAAATGACTGAGGAGCTCCCATTAATACGGCTGTTCGGTGAATTTGCACCTCGGAAGCTTCCGATCTTGGTCCGGAAGATAGACAATCCCACCCGAACTACGAGGTGTCTGATAGAATCATCCTTCAAATAAACCCTGCCTCTTCCGGGGGAAATAATCCCACATTTGATCGGTATGGCGTACATACGACAGGTATCACGCCATTAATCGGTCCCGATCAGAGACCTATCGTCGTCGCGTTGTTTGCATGAAACTGGAATGGTCGCCTATGAAGCCGGTGAGCCCACTGCTATCGCGAGGGATACGATCATTGCGATCAGGTGTGGAACAAACGGCAGCTTATCTTCCATAGGCAAATCCCGATGTCTTCAAATATGGAGTACACTACCTAGAACACCAACCACCTTGGAGATAAGGCTTCGGGCTGCTGCGAATTGGTTCAAACGTCAATTTCTTTATAAAGATTCTATCTGACGAATTACTGTCTGTCATGCGCATGCACATGCACATGCACGAAGGCCTCCTCTTCTCATTCAACAACCAGGCCAACAGAAACAAGTGAGATCACGATGGCAGGACCTACGGATGGAGTCAAGGACGGAATCAAGAACGATGTAGAGGTTGACGTTGAGGGTTCGGTGGACCACGATGTCGAAATCATTACCATTGACCCCGCGAAGGAGCGGAAGCTGGTATGGAAACTTGACTGTCTCGTCAGTGAGTAAAACCCCTTTGCCATATACCTCATGTTCTTCCGTTGCCCACTGGCCCCCCTTATCACCATCATTTTCATGACGACAGGACGGGACGAGTCATGGTCTATGCAGACCAGCCCTTGAGATTATATCAGTTGTCAAATGAGCGTTACTCTATACAGAGACAGCTTATTCAACGGGCAGAGATCGAGCACTCGCATCACACGTTGTTGTGTTGATAATGCAGCATAAGTACTTTTATGTCAGGGGCACAACACATCAATGACCAAGATACCCGCCTCTCCTTCGCAGTAGCTGATTGCATCCTTTCCAGTGGCCATGATCTTTCTCATGTACTTCTTCAACTCAATCGACAGAAGCAACTTGGGCAACGCCAAAACGGACGGGATGGACGTCGACCTTGGATTCGTTGGCAATCAGTATTCAATCCTAGTCATGGTATGGTTCAGTCTGAGCTACCAGTTCGATCAATTTTTTTTTTCTCGCTAACATATCGAAGGTCTTCTATGTTCCATTTTGCGGCCTTACGCTACCTGCGAATCTCATCACGCGCAAATTCCAGCCAAAATGGTTCCTGGTCGGATTCATGCTGGCCTGGGGCACCATGGCTACGGTGTCCGCAGCATGCAAGAACTTCCCTCAGGTACGTGACAGAGACCATAGCGGGAGATACCGTGAGGATTTGCGTTCTAATGACTGGTTCACAGATATTGGCAGTGCGTATCCTGTTAGGAATTGCAGAGGCTGGGTTCGCTCCTTGTGCCATGGTATGTTCATCTTCCATCATTCCGGGACGGCTCGGCTCGGCTGACCAGTCTTTAGTTTTACATGAGCACGTTTTTCACGAGAGGCGAGCTGGCCACTCGCTTTGCCATCTGGTACACGGCGACAGTGATCTCCGGTGCCTTCTCAGGTCTCATATCGTATGGAGTCTTCCAAATGGATGGAGGATTACACGGTTGGCAGTATCTTTTCATCATAGAGGGAGCCCTGACGGTCGCCGTCGCGCTGCTTGCCGCTGCCATCCTGCCCAAGGACCCCTGGACGTGCCGCTGGCTCAGTGAGGAAGAGAAGAAAATGTGTCTCGATCGTGCAAGGTTGGATTCGACATCCAACGTGGGCTCACCCTGGAATTTCAAGGAAGGGATGCAGCCATTCAAGTCCTGGCAAGTCTATGCCTGGTCCGTTATCGGCCTCTGCTACGGCACATCCGGATCCGCCGTCGGGAGTTTCCTACCGCAGATCGTGCAGCTGATGGGATTCCCGACGCTCAAAACCAACCTCTATACGGTGGCACCGAATCTTGTGGGCGCAGTCATCCTCTTCTGTATCGCTCGGTCTAGCGACCGCTTCCGCGAACGCAGCGGCCATCTCATTTTTGCGTTGCTCATCACGTTCGTGGGATGGATCATCCTCCTCAGTCTCAATCCCGTGGAACACGTTGCCGTTGCATACTTCGGTTGCTTCCTGCTCTGTGGTGGCGCAATGACACCAACCGTCCTGTTCCATAGCTGGCACGCCAGCAACATGCACACGGAGAACGGAAGAATCTACGTTCTGTCTTTCCTGACTGGCGCGGCGAATGCTGGAGGTATCATCGCCAGCATGACATTCAGGAGCCAGGATGCCCCCCGCTATATTCCTTTCCTCGCCACCGCAGCTGCTTTTGAAGGTCTCGGGATCTGTCTGATCTTTGCCATGAGAAGTTGGATGGTGTGGGACAATCGCCGCCGAGATCGAATCATGGGTACTAAGATGGTGAGTAAGGATGTGAACCTGAGTTCATTAGTTGGGGGTTCATCGGACATACGATGGAGGTGGTTCGTTTAAGTTGTTGATCAAGCTGGAAGTCTTGACTCGCCTTCTGGCATTGAGATTTGCTAGAGTTAACCGTTATCCTTGATAAAATCGATCTCTTGACCACGTTGACTCCATCCTCAAGGGGGCAGCTATGAGCGTCTATACATATATGTTAGCAAGTACGAATGTTTTTACACCAGTACAATCATGTGTCGATGAAAAGGGTAACACCAGGTCAGCTGATATCATGTATGTTGGTAGCATGATAGGAATGTCAAGGCGTAAGTCTGTATGAGTGCCCTCCTCTGCATAACAAGTACAAGTATTGCTTACGATATTCACATATGGTTCCAGGGGCCAACCTCTCACTACTACTCTGGAAGACGTCTATCCCAGACTTGGGAATGCAACATTTCTCGGATGCACTTTTGGTCTGGTCAAACCCCATTCTGGTAAAAAGGACGAGCTCCGCGAGTGTTTGCAAGGCGTGACGCTCCTCTCAGTAAGTTACCATGTGTGGTAGAAAAGATTAGCCCTTTGACTGATGGTGTTCCCCGATACGTCGGAGCAAGATAGAGGATTGGAACTGGTATAACCAAGAATACGAGAACATCACGCTGTTCGGTTGAAGTACGACGATGCGCGCGCACAGATGAATCTAGATTATCCCGGTGCTCTCGATCAGGCGATTTCCCCTATTAAGAAAAACTCACATAACACAGGCATCCGCCAACGGTGTCGACATGCTGTTTCACATCCGCCCATGCACGACCATAAACAAATTGTCCTGGTAACAATAGACTTGTCTTTCGGTAATTATTTGAACTGGCAGTCGTCCGAGCCAAACCCAGGTCTCAAGCTGTGCTCCCAGCACACTCGTCTACAGTTTCCCGCAAGGGACCTGGGCGATTCCGATTCCGTAATGTGATGTACCGAGGTGGTTGGATGCGCGGTGATCATCCGGGTTTGATATCTACCTAGGTATTTGTGACTTGATTGTGCACCGAGGGGGGCAACGAGGTAAAAAGAGCAGAATAGATTCCGTTCGGTTATCCAGATAAGGTTTAGACCCCTGTGGCATTCGATAGTTGGAGAGTTATCTACATGTACATAGATGTACTCCCTACCTCCTGGGTTAAGCAAGCAAGTGTGGAGGCTAATAAAGTTTTGAAATGACATGGAAGTTTATCACACCTTTAAAAAAAAAGGGACCCTGATAGCCTGAGAAATTCGATCGTTAGGCGGCACAGATACGGTGAGTTGCATTCTCTTATTGGAGCTTTCCACACAGCTTTTATACACAAGGAATGCTTCTAGTGAAATATCTGGCAAGCTTAAGAGATCAAGGGTTTTTAATAAGATGCAACTCAAGCTGTCAAGATGAGCCAAGCAAGGACAGATTTCAATGAGATATGAACACTGGCAAAGCGATTACACAAAAATCGGATACAAGTCGGCGATCCTTTGTCCTGCATCCATGATCCTCCAACTACACTCGGAATCCTAAACGGGGTAGGCCAAGCATCTAATAAGCGACTTGGCGGGCACAAAATGATGCTTGACGGCGAGTCAGGCGCCATCTGGCGTTTGCTAAAATGTAAAAGCGATAGAAACGTTATCGGGACCTGCAACGCCCTATCTCTATGCTTACCTTTGCCTGACACGAGAAGTAGGGCTGGCTGCGCAGAATATACTGCCAGAAAGAAACATTCTCCTCAATCCACACCTTGAAGGTTCAATTGGGCTACAGCAAAGTTTATAAATAGCGGAACTTCAACCAGGACAACCCCGCCAGGTACCTGGAAATACTTCCAATGTTTACTGGAGTACCTTGTCAAACATTGCTCGGTGCCATTAAAGCTCGGGATACAAGGGCCGGGAGATATCACAATACAGGCTGGAGCGCTCCAGGGCTATTGTAATTGGAGGTTTCAGTCTGACAGAATAGGGCAGGTAGCACAACCAGTAGTGCGCGCAAAGTACACTTTTGTATGTAGCATGTAGCGCGGAACTTACTGGGATATTAGTACCGACAAGTACCCACTTCGTATGTATGTACCTGAGGTATCCTCGCTCCCTCCAAATACGAGAAGCGCTGAAGGGGAGCAAATAAGCCGCCAAACGACCAGGCTGTTTTTTATCCTCACCTCAAGCTCTCCCCTTGTTATTATAGATGAGACGACTGGCAAGGAAAGGAACAACAACCATTGATTCATTCATTCATTCAATTCCATTCACGGAAATACCAAGGGTCGGCTCTTTGATCATTGATTCATTGACCCATTGATTCGTCGATTCGTCGATTCATTGCCTCCATCGTCCAACTGCCTGACTACCTCCCAACATACAGGTATCCTTTCGCACCACGTGCTAATCCCCTTGCTTCCAATCCGGCCGCGACCCTGAGACAATTCCACCTTTGTTCTTCGTCCGTCTCATCATCAGTCACCTTGACACCTCTGCCTCTCCATCACCGGGAGAGCAAACCCCGGCAGTCGTCATCAGTCGTCTCCTGCAGAAAACCACCCACTGTTTGCGACCACAACGCCCACCCTGGCGCCTCCAAGCCCCGACGTCGACATCACCTCGTCCAGCGATCGCCCAGCGCTCGCCCATCGCCGAAGACGGTCATCCGCCTCCAACCACGAATCTACTTCCGCGCCTGCCCATCGCGTCTCCCACCTGCACCTGGGGCATCTGCCCCCACACTCGCGGCCCCCTCTGAGTCCCATACCAGGTGCGTCCGCTGCCCAGTGGCCGACTGCTGCGAGGCCTGCTCCTAATCTCACATATGCGCTGTAGGCACGCCCAATCTCTCCATGTCGCTAAGCAGGAGTCCGTCCCCCGTTCCTGGTGGAGGATGGTCCTCACCAGGCTTGAACCTGAATGGCAGCGGCCGATCAAGTCCGGCAAAGGCATCCTTCTCAGGCCCAAACGGTGCGCCTGTCACATGGGAATCTGCACGGCTGAAGAGCCAAGGAGTCACAGGCTATCCATCCTTCTCAACACAGAACCACGGGTTTTTTACCCGTCACATGCGCCAAATCTCGCGCAGTCTTCCTAGTTTCAACATTGGCGCCGACGATCGATATGCTGAAAAGGAAAAACTTGGACGCGGCAGGTGGAAAATGCCATCACTTGGCAGGTTCAGAACAATGTATACTCGCGTGGGGAGGAAATGGAAGATACGCGCTGCCATATTTGCCGTGCTTCTTGCCTGTTACATCCTGTTCTACATAACACGTAAGTCTTCATACTTGGTCTTGTCTGACATGGCTCACTGACAGGGAGTACAGCACTCTGGTATTATTGGAGAAGAACCAGCTGGCTAGGCGGTGGTGAAAAATTCGTCATTATACTTGCAGCCAATATCGGCGGTGGCGTAATGGAGTGGAAAGGGGCAAGAGAATGGGCCATTGAGAGAGACAGCGTTAGGAACAAGCGAAAATATGTCGCGAAATGGGGCTATGAACTCGAAGTTGTCGATATGAGTACGAAAAAACGTTATGCCCACGAATGGCGGGAGAGCTGGGAGAAAGTGGACAGCATCCGGCATAGCTTCCAGAAGTATCCCAAAGCTGAGTGGTGAGCCAGCCGTCCAAGTCCTGCTGATCCTAGATATAGACGCTAACAACTATGTTCTAGGGTATGGTGGCTAGACCTCAACACCTTCATCATGGAACCCTCCTACTCCCTCCAAGATCACCTTTTCGACAACTTAGAGAAACACATCTACCGGGATATTAACGAATATAACCCACTCAACATCACCCACCCCCTACAAGGCGACTATCTTGATGCGGAAGCGACAAGCCCCGTAGGAGATGGTAACGTCGATTCGGTGAACCTGATCTTGCCCCAAGACTGTTCGGGGTTCAACCTCGGATCCTTCTTCGTTCGACGAAGTGACTGGACAGACCGGCTGCTCGATATCTGGTGGGATCCAGTAGCATACGAGCAGAAGCACATGGAGTGGGAACACAAAGAACAAGACGCTCTGGAGCAGATGTATACGACACACCCCTGGATCCGGAGCCATACGGCTTTCCTTCCCCAGAGGCTGATCAACAGCTTTCCAGAGGGGGCTTGTTCCGACAACGGAATGGACGAACGTATACACTATGACCAGGAGGACCGCGATTTTGTCGTCAATATGGCAGGCTGCGAATGGGGACGAGACTGCTGGGGCGAAATGTATAATTTCCGCGAGCTCAGCTATTATCTCAACCGGAACCCCTGGGAGCGGTTCAAGGAAGATCTGATCGCGGTCATCTGGTACAAGTTGACAGGCCAGAAGGTCAAGCTTTAGCATGGCTTGCCCCCTTGACACCATCGACTGTTCGTGCGCTTTCGTCTGACCACGTTCTACTCGGTTCTGTGGTCGGCTTCAGCTATTTATCATCGTTCCTCTTTCTTGTTGTTTCTTCGCCAACCGACTTCTACTTTTCCAGTCGCGATGGCACGTTATACCCATTTTTGTATGTATCCTCGAACGAGAGATCCCGTTCGAGGTTGAGGAGCTTTGCCCGGTTTTCATTCGATCATAGGGTGCCAGCTCTTTATCTTCCTCTCTACTTGCCTGCAGAAGGACTGCTGCGCTCGGGCGAGACCCCCTTGAGTGACCGGATCCCCACCCTTTTTACCAACCCTTTTTCTCGCTCAACTTTGGTGGAGTACTGGGGTCAGACACTCGATCATGGCTGATGGGAGTTCGTGTATCATGTAGACTATGTTTACTAGACTTTACGTTATCAAGAACAATTCGAATGATGATGCTTGGAAGCCTGGGGCCTTCTTCCTCACGTTTATTCACAAAGACTCGTGTGGCCATCGCTCTGCAGTTAATATCGTATTGACTACAGTCTATATACCATCCGAATGGATACATACTACTCTCTTCGCTGCTATTACTGCCACCTGATGATCATGCACTAAAGATACGGAAGCTGCCGTTCGTTGGTAACCTGGCGACACGACAGCGGGACTTTTCTTCTTCTTTCCTTTTTTCTTTTTTCTTGCCCGAGATTTTGACTTGGTTTGTTCCCGTTCCTCACCTGTCCAAACAACCTCCCCCCTAACACAAGTGGAAGAATTCTCACGAGATGATGTTAACAAGTGTGACCATATGGGGCTATCAATCATGTAGGGAACGCGCGAGGATCGCGTGGTTCCCTTAGTAGCCGGAGACTGGAGTATTATCCATGGACCAAAGAGGTGCTCAACGATCTGGTTTGACTATGTAGCGAACTACTCGCGTATATGTACATATGTACCTCACTCTCACTCTGATGTTGCCACCGGAGATTTTTCTTTCTTCTTCTAATCATCGCCAGCACAGCTTTTAAGGGGTCATGTATCGGGGTCGATGGAGGAGGAAATACCTCTGTGCCTACTGAGATGAGAAGAGTCGTACGGCTTGTCGTATACAGCGAGAAATTAACGCACGGCCAGCCGGCTAACTGACAGAGAGCTGAGTACGAGGGACCGGGGCTTGGGGTGGTGCTGAGGTTCGCGTCGATTTGCGTGGTTACAGTTCGCGTTCATGAAAAAAGAGTAATACGATCCTTGTGGGCACCAACTCGACTCTTTTCCACCTCACCATGATGGGTACCGGTATGATCCAGCTTGTCCTTCGTTCTCCCCTCCAATGCAAAGCTTCTGCCCGTCCCCGGAGCTCATCTCAGATTCTTCTTCCCGCCTTGCCTGCCACATAGACTCCTTCGATATCCTCCAGCGAGTCCGGAACGGGCTGTTTGTGTGTTATACGGCGGTCAGCTTTTCTTCACCTTCCTCAAAAACGCGTGTCCCCCCCTTTCCCCCTATTATTGAACCGGGGAAGCAGAGTTGGATGTATAGGTAACTTACGCAGGAGCGAACCTCCTTCCGGAGCTCGCAGACCCTGATGTGGCTAAGCCAGTCGACTCTCTGGCAATCCGCATTGCAGTAGCGGGCCATCTTGCAGCGACTGCAGCGAAGAAGGAAGGGGTCCGGAATCTTTCGGCAGGCGAGGCATCTCTTGCTGTAAGTGTCTGAGGTGGGCTTCTCACCTTCGTTGTGTCTAGCACATCGTACGAGTTAGTTTGTAATCGGGTCTATTACCCTCACCAACGCGTGTCAGTGGACAGGGGAAAAGAGGGTGGGGGGGGAGGGGGGCGGGTGGGAGATGCAGAAGCTTGGTTATGAAAGAGAGAGCGCCGACGTACCCTAAACCGCTGAACCAAAACTCATCGCCGATATCGTACTCGGAAGCGCGGCCATCGCACTCCCGTGTCTCGACCTGGAGCTTGCTGCCGGAGACCCAGCGCGTCCCGTTGTTCTTGTACTCGTCCAGCGCCGTCAGCAGCTGGAGTTGCTCCTCCATGGTGCCCAGGCCGATTCTCAGTATTCGCAGCTGGTTCATGTGCTTGTCGCTGATCTTGGCACCCAGCAGCATGGCCAGGATACCCAGGATGACGGCGATGCGTCCGGGTGCGTGGTGGCTGGAGTACGGCTCGAAGCCAGGCTCCAGAATCATGTCGAATTTCCTAGTGAAGAGGCCATCGTTCAGCTTGCAGACCGCGGATTGACGTTCTTCCTCGTTGCGTGGCTGGAACATGTCAAGGCCCATCATTTTACTAAGGTCATTGACGATATCAAAATCGTCGTCCGACTGCATGAGACCGCGGCCCCAGGCACCCAGATTTGATTATCCGGGTATCTTTTTGACTTGTACCAGCTAGACGTGATGAGTAGGAGGTAGGCGGCTTCCTAAGGTGGATGCCGTTGAAACCCGTAGAAAAAGGGGGTACCTAGGTAGTAATTAGTCGTACGTAGGTCTACCTACGTGGTGATTGAGAGTAAGAAGGAGGAACCTTGGAAAAACGTGTGTGATTACTTCCTAAGTTAGGTTGGAAGCAACTTGACTATCCTGACTGTTCTTACTCTATCTGCAAAATGCGAACTTGTTATTATTTGCCAGGTGACCGGGAGGCAGGGCTCATGGGAACCAATGAGTCAGGGGGACCGTACCTACCAACTTTTGAAGCTGCACTTACCTACACACTTAGGTCGGGTAACAACTACTCAAGTAGGTACATATGTACCTAGATACTTATGAGATGGGAAAAAATAATCCCATGCGGGTGCTAGTTCAGGTGCCGCTGAGTCATTGGCCAACATACAATGTGATATGTTTGCCAATCACTTGCAAATAGAGTATAGATACCGCATGTAGGTACATACGTATATATCTACAAGGCATGGAAAACAAATCAAGAGTTTGCTATGCAGATATCATTTGGGAGCACAAGTCATGCCCGACTTGCATCTAGCAGCGCACATAGATATGTCTATTTGGACTGCTGATAAACTCGATGGGGCGGCTGCTTTTCCGGGGGAGGAGTTATATGTCTACATCTATATTCATCGAATGACAAAAAAGTATCATGGTGTCTCTTGATATAGGTACCATCTAGGTATATGAGTATCTAAAGGTATGTCGTTGTAAGCTATCAACAGCCACGTTGGCACCTATCTGTGTCAAGTGCCGCTCACAAATTCCTCGTAGATGAATGCTCCTCAGACAACAGAACACCTTGGATCACCATACAATATCGTTGAAGAAGGGCACAAGGCAAGACTGTCTTTGTTTGATCGGTTTGTCCTGGCATTCTGGAAACATATATGTGTCATGTGACAGGCGTATAATTCAGGGGTCAAAAGGGGGGAGGCTGAAAGAACGCGACGGCCGCGCATCCGAGCATACAAAGTAATCTTCGTTGCAGATTTAATTCCCGACCCGTCAAACTGGAAAAACAAATCTCCAAAAAGGTGGTAGCTGAAAATTCCACCGACAGGCTAAGGCGAAAGTTCAGGTGAAGACGGCATGAAGTGAAGATGTGTTACCAGGGTCATACTAGGTTATGCGTTGCCAATCCGGAGGTTGATCAAATGATCCCCGGCCAGGAGGAGACCAGGCTGCCAGGGACCTACCAAGTAACAGCTACCAGGTTGCCAGGGTTAGAAATCGAGCCCATCAAAGTTTGGACGATATGCCAAACTTGATACAGGCCCCCTTATTTAAGCGCTGCAGACCTAGATGCGTCAGATAGAAAGAGCCCCAGGTTGGTGGTGCAGTGGCGGCTGTTCTCCGGTTTTCTTTGTACGTTGGTGTTGGGTCATAGTAGTGTAGCTTCGAGGACATGTAGAACAAAGGGCCCCTATTCGAGTTGGCGATATCGTGGGTGGCGGGTCGTAGTCCAGGACCTGTACTATCCCGTACCGTTAGGGGCCCGTCTTTCGGGATAGAGCTGATGTAGAACAGACTCATTGGGGTTTGTCCATTCTTGCCCGGTTGACTTGGGGAGTCTTCCAACATGATGCCCTTGTCGTCCAATGGGAAGAATAGGAGACCTAGCAAAAAACGATGTTTCGCTTCATGTTTCAACTGCGACGACGTTGAACCAATTAGCTGGCCGTGCCTGAAAAAAGCCGTGGCGCACTGGTAATTGGGGGGGCGCTTGGGGGTGGTGGGTGGGCGTTGCCGTACTCCACATCCCCCATTGGCCCCATAGCATCCCATCGATTGGCTGGGAGCATCAGAAGAAATGCCAAGTCTCGCACTTACAACCTCTCCTCAGACCGTCTCTTCAGACCGGACTTCATGTTGTCTACCGCCCACAACACATACACTGCACTCCCGCATTCATGGGTATCTACATCCCCTTCCGGCGTATCTAACCTTCGAATCATTGCATCGGCTCGCAGCACCTACAAGAAGTAGGTACATCGTAGTAGCGTTTCATGTACACCCTTGTAAGCTTCGTTTTCTCCGCGACCGTGGATACTTACCTCTCCCAGACTCCTGGCACTTGATATTGCGCCTACAGTACATACTTACACCCAAGTTTGCTCACAATCTAATTCGTCCGATGAGCTGGAACATCACCAACACGACGAGGCCATGTAAATGGTCATACCGTCCCACCCTATCATTTCTACTAGCAATCTATGTTGGACCGCCACGCTTCAACGCGCCTCTGATACAGTACTAAGATGTAGGTACTGTAAGTACTTATGGCTCGCCAGCATAGCTGACAATGGCACCTGCCTTCCATGAATGTGCCATGTGCCATGTGGATGGATATCTGGATATGGCGAGGATATTACCAGACCTCGCACCCCCCTTCTACCTTGTTCTGCTTTCCATGCCATGTCCATCCACTTGACGTCTACTTATGCTTCCACCTGATCCTCTTCATCCCCCCTCTACTCATCCCTCCTCCTCTTCACCCCTCCAGCCTCCCGAGCCCTCTCAAACTTTTTGATCATCCGCGACGGGTCTCACTGGTGAGATCTAATTTCGCCGACACTCCTTATGTCGATGTGAATGAATGAATGAATGCCTAAGCTTCTAGTCCCTCATTGCCGACTCTTCAGAAACTCGATTCTTTGTCGAGTCAATCTTCTGTTCCCCCTTGTTAATTGTCAATAACAAAGACCGAGTCCTTCTCTATTGTCAGGAACAATCGCAGTCACGCGCCTCGTCTCCAATAACGTCTTTCACCACCAAGAAGCCAAAAAACCAACAGTCAACCATTGTCATTCACTCCATCAAAAAAGCCAAAGACCCAACCGGACTTCTGATCGTTCACTTCCATTCTCGACTACTATTTAATCCTGATCCTCGCACACAAACTCGCCAGACGCACATATCGCGGCAAAGCTTGACCAAAGCGCACTCTTTGTTTCCTTGTAGATAACGGCCTCACGACACCACCTATATTTTCTCCTTCCAGCAACGACCACACTCATTCTTCTAGCATGCCTTCATTTGGCAAACTCTTGGGCCTGGGCGGCCTGCTCTCTCTCCCCGCAGCAGTCCAGGCTGCATACACCATCCAGGACACCTACGACCAGACGAACTTTTTCCAGGGGTTTGAGTTCTTCAGCGGAGAGGATCCCACACACGGATTTGTTCAGTACCATAGCGCTGTCCAGGCGAATAGCACCTCGCTCGCCGGCTATGCCAACAATGCAGTCTATTTGGGAATCGACTCTAGTACGATGAATCCCGCGACGGGCCGAGGTTCTGTTCGCGTGAACTCGAAGAAGACGTACACCAAAGGTCTTATTATTGCCGATATTGCACATCAACCGAGCAGCCAATGCGGGACATGGCCGGCATTCTGGACTTTTGGGCAAGACTGGCCCAGCAACGGAGAGATCGACGTCATTGAAGGTGTCAATCTGGCCACAAATACCACGTACACCCTGCACACCTCAGCAGGTTGCTCTTTCTCCCAAGGGAACTGCAACGAAGGCGATGGATCAACGGGTTGCGGTATTCCAAGCCAGGACACGAAGACTTTTGGAGACGACTTCAATGCTATGGGTGGGGGAGTCTTCGCTGTCGAATGGACCTCCCAGGCCATCAACATCTTCTTCTTCCCGCGTACGGCCCTCCCTGACGATATCGCTTCTGGAAACCCAGACCCGAGGACCTGGGGCAACCCGGCTACCTCCTTCTCCGGACCAGACTGCGATATCGACCAACATTTCAATGACCACCAGATCGTCTTCGACACCACCTTCTGCGGAGACTGGGCTGGTAAGATCTGGACTTCGGACCCGGTTTGCTCCACCAAAGCCGCCACCTGTCAGGAATATGTTGCCAACAACCCCGATGTTTTCAAGAACTCGTATTGGCTTATCAACTCTGTCAAAATTTTCTCCGAAGGCGGCGCCGCGAATAAGCGCAGCACCAGGCAATTCAAGGCTTAACAAGCATGAGGGAGACTGATGGATCGTCCGGGACTTAGAACCAACATCAATCATGTCCGCAAAGACGAAACCTCTGGGGATATCGGGGAACGAGGAGAAACAGCATGATGGCAAAGTCAAAGAGAATATGAGAGAAGACGGCACGAAAAAACCTCGAGGGAAATTTGGATCACGGAACAAGGCGGTAACTCCGCTTCCTCTTTGTAATACCCTTTTCAGGAAAGAACATACAAAGCAACAAAATCATATACGATGTTGCGAGGGAAACGGAGTTTTGGATGGTCAGGAGTTTCAGGGCCATACCCAGAGAAGATGGTTCGGGAAGAAAACACCGGTTGCTTTTTATCTCCCCCATTCCCTTTCACTTTTTACATTTCAGGGGGGATAAGGCAACCAAACAGATACGACCGGATGGATACGGCGGAGGGGCGTACGGGTTTCTTTCCTCCTTTCTCGGCTTCCAAATTTTAACCTGTACATATCTTTTACCATTCTTCGTCGTTTCTACTTTTTTTTCTATGATGTTGTGTCCTTACCTACCTCCCTACCTATCCTAGCTAACTATGTAGTTAGATCAGGAACTTATCAGCTCGTCCCCTCTCATGACTAAGTCGATGAGAAGTTTGAGGGGAAGCAGAATGGCGCAGATAAAGACACAAAAAACCATCGAACGTTTTCTCAATTACTGGGGGAAAAAAAGGTGACGTAACTGATGAATTATCCAGTATAATTGTTAAGATGGTAGGTAACCTGACTGATTTCTCCCCCTACATTACCATTTGCCCAGTGATGGTTACCATCCTTGACGTGCCTATGTAGGAACTCGTAGAAAGTTCTCGATGGAGAGAGAAAAAGACGGCCTTGGTCGTGTTTGACTTGGGGTGACGCCATCGGACAAGGGGAGGAGGAGGTTATGTCGGTCAGTAGCATGCTCAGGCGGTCAGCCAACAATAATAATACGAGGCCTTTTTTTCCTCCTTATTTTTTTTGTTCTCTTTGATTGAAGAGCGGAACAAAGAGCGCGGTTATAATCCCGACCAGAGTTATCTTTTTTTTCTCTCCCTCTGGAACACTGACGAGGTCTGCTTGCCCTGAACGAACAAAAAAAAAGGCTCCGTTTGGTCTCCCGTCGTCTATCTATCTAAATCCAGTCAGCTCTTCTTCGTCTCTTTGATCACTGGGTTATTAGTCTAACTTCGAACGCCTGACCAACGTTTTTTCCCGGCTAGATATCCTGGATACATATTACCTACTGGTACTTAAAATTTCGTGTACAGTATTCACTGTAGACTAAAAGGCGAAACACACACACACACGCCACTTGGTGGGCGGTCACATGGCCAGTGTAGAAACCTACCTAAGGTAGGTAGGTATGGTACCAGTAGAGACAGCGGTGTATCCAATGATAGCGAACATGTATCATACGTATGTCTCAGTCACACGGAGGAGCGGTGATCGGATACATTCGCTGTGAGCCCCCATCGACTTCAAAAGCGCTTTCTTTCTACTAACCCCTTTTCTCGCTCAGGGGGGCGGGGGGATACGTGCGACGCGACGCGCGGAAGAGTCCGGCGGAGGAACTCCGGTGTCTCGGAATCTCCTGCGCGGCATCGCCAGGCGTGCGCCTTTTCTGTCACAATGCGGAAGAGCAGGTATGGGTGGAACCTGCATGTGTAGTAGATATGGGTTACGCATGCAGGGCGGGAGGATCTCGTACGACGACAGCCTATGCGGGCCGTGTATGTCGCATGATGATCTCGTCCGTGGATACGGGCTGGTTGGTGTCTGGTTGAAACGATCATGTGAATGGGAAAAAAAAAAGTTCAGTGCTGAAAGGAGGTATGTGTCAGCAACGCCCATCAACGTTTTTCATATGATGTTTATAAGGGTGATGAGATCCCGATACTCACTCGTCCAAGATCCATGAAACGTATCACCTTGCAGTATTAGTTTGTTGTAAATCGCCTGGCATCGTACATTCCACATTCAACAACAGATCATCACACTTTGTACCTACCAGGTCGTAAGCCCCTTGTTGAGCTTACTTCATCTATCACCATGTGTCTTCTGCCCTATCCCAAGCCGAAAAACAAGAAATCTTCTGTCAAGCCTCGTTCTTCTACACGTTCCCCATCAGTACGATCGAAGCAATCCAGCAATGAGAGCCTGCAATCGAGCATCCAAGACGCCGTGCGCAAAGCTACCGACGAAGCGCTGGACCGGAGATTCCCCTTGCCACTTTCGCAGCCGGCGGTGCCGAGCCCGCAACACTTCCTCGAGGCAGGGTACCGTGGCTGGGTCCCCGAGTACTGGTCTGACGACCACATTCCTGCACAAGTGAGCAAGAAGCAGTGGAGCACGCACAGCGCGAACGCGGCGGGGGCGCTGAAGGAGGTGACGAGCAACGGGCAGAAAATCTCGGCGGTTGGGGAGGCGGTCAACGGCGTCCAGGCCTCGATCGACAAAACCCGCGACTCCGTGAAGGCGGCACATACAGAACTCACGGAGACGCATGGCGACGTGAAGGGTGCGCAGAAGGCGATCAAGGAGACGCATGATGCGGTGAAGGACACGCAGAAGGCGGTACAGGAGACGCGAGAGGCGCTGAAGGAGAAGTATGGGGAACACGCCTCGAGACAGACTGCGTGCACGGCCGAGGTCGAGAAGGTGCTCAAGATGCTCGAGGACGAGGCCAAGAGGCGCGAGGAGGAGCGGCTGAGGGAGCAGTGTATGCAGGACGCGTGGGAGAGGGTGCAGCGTGAGAAGAACGCGGAGCAGAATCTGCAACAACAATATCAACAACTCCTGCAACTACAACTACAGCAGCAGCAGCAGCAACAGCAACAACAACAACAGCAAGGAAGCAGAAGTGGCGATAGGCGAACTGGTTCTTCTTCTCAGTCTTCTACATCTAGGTCATCATCCTCCGACTCGTTATCCAGAGACCAGGGGTCGCGAGGAGGAAGAAGGGAAAGAGACAACAGGGAGCAGAGACATGGCGGTGGCCGTGGGCAGCGCTCGCCTTCAGCGGATTACTGGCATCAGAGAACGGAGCGGGAGACGGAGGAGAGACGCCGGGAGGAGGAGGCGAGACGCCGGGAGGAGGAGGAGAGACGTCGAGAAGAGCAGCAGCAGCACAAAGTCCTACTAGAGCAGCTTGCGGGCCTACTGAAGAGGGAACAAGAGGAGCGCGAGAGTGAGCGCAGGCACCGTGACAGGGACGACGACGCGAGAAGAGTCGCAGGCGGGATCGATGCCTTTCCGGTCCATACCAGCCCTCCGAGGCCATTCATTGCCCCCAATCATCGCGGCTGGAATGGACGCCCCAGACGACGATAGGTTACCCACCTGATGGAAGGAGAAGAAAAGAAAAAAAAAAACCTTCAGTGTTCCGGTGACACAGCCAGGGCCCCGAAAGGTGACACCACGTCGCACAAAATTTCTCGTGGCTACGACTCGTGTTTTCCCTGCTGCAACCAACCTGATCAGGGGAGCCGATGATGATGACTCGCGTCCACTGGAGTGGTGGTACGCGTGATAAAGAAAAGTGAGGAGGACGGCTGTCTACATGATATTGGACGACACAAGCAGGGGGACGCAGCCCCTTTATTCATCAATTTCCGGGCGGTGACGAGTACGATGGGGTTGTTGAATGAAGATATCTGAAGTGGAGAATCGAGATTGGTGCCGACCGAGTCTGTGGCCGTCGCCATTGGGGTCTGGCCAGGGGTTTAATTGAAGCCATCACTCAAGAGCCCCGCCGATGGTGTCGTGAGCCATTTCGACGTTTTAAGCCGAGAGAGATTTCTTGTTGAATAGATGATAGCGCCGACCGTAGAGCTGGATAGCGTGATTATTTCTGAGTTCTCATTCAATGCGAAATGCCGCACTCATCCGGGCACACGGCTGGGTCCGTGGTGTGAAATGCATTATTAAGTACCCTCGATGAACTGCCAGGTTCCGCAACCTTCTTTCGTATGTTGTGCGATGGTGATAGGTATTGGTGATAACGTGGCAGAAACGCCAGATTGTGACAGTGTCACACAAGGGGCGGCCAGGTAGGAAATAATCTATTAATGTTTCTATCGAGTTGGTCGGGGGAAAAGATGGCAAGACGGCGGACAAGATAGGGCCGGTATTGATGTGTGGGAAATGGTTCTTTATTTACACAACAGGGAGAGCCTGGTGAGTGAGGCAGGGCAGATGAAGACGATGGCATGTTGTAAATATGTGTACGATGGTGAACAAGCTGACTGATGAGATGCAGCGGCGTTCAGCCCGACGGTACACATTGCGATGATCTGGCGATCGCTGAGTTGCCTAACCTGCTCCGTCTGTTGTTACCTAAGTTTAGCTGACCACCTAGAGATTTGACATCCATGGATCCATGCTCTCACGTTCATGGATTGCGAGCCAATCAGAGCATAAGCCGATGCGACAGGTCCTGAGGTCCCAGGAGCGTCCCTGCAAGATTCTCAGCGCTCTGCCACTAAAAAAAAAGGGCACAGTCCACTACCCACTTATATTTTGTTTGTTCCTGTCTGTTCCTGCAGGAACAGCGACGCTATCCATCAATAGAGAGACAACCTCCTCCTGCCTACCATGTCAGGCGTTGAATCCTTATTCGGTATCCTCATTCAGCATCGTCCACACAACTACAATTCTAACAACGTATACATGTACTTATCGTCGACTCATACCACCTCTCATCTCGTACTTACTCTACAATATTCATATATCGAGGAAGCAATCTACTAGTAGCGGCCTAACCATGGATGGATATTACTGTGATATGAGAACCCCTGAGCCGTCGACGCGTTCCGGTTGGTCTGGATGATATTGCCCATGAAGACCCCTGTCAATACCTGGCAAGATGGCGCATCCTTGGGCGCCGATCTGTATATGAGCCCACACCTGAGTCTGCCATGGCCCATCGCCATCGGCTTGTCTGTGCGTCTGCCCAGCTGAGCCGGCAGACCGGTTTGTTTGCTGTTTTCCAAGCTGTCTTCCAATACCACCCCCGGCCGGTCGGTTGGAAGAAAAAGGACGCCCTACCCTGCTTTCCCTTCCGTCGTCGCTTTTCTTGCTCTTCTTCCTTCCTCACTCCTGTCTCTCCATCCAACTTTCACGGCTTCAGCCACCCATACTCGTTTTTCATTTGCATCTTGCAACCCACGCTCTTTACCATATCGCCATCGATATTTACGACTCATACACTCTCTATCCAAAAATTAGCTGATCTCGCCGAAAAGTGTCAATCTTGGAAAAAATCAAGGAGAAGAAATCATACAGCCAGCAATCTTGCCAAGCCATCTTGAAGATTTTTGAGATACTTCTCTAAAAATCATCAAAGCGCGCCAAACTTAAACACCCACACATACACACGTATCAAGATGCTCGCCTCATCGCTGTTCGTCCTGGCTGCCAGCGCCCTGACCGCTGTCGCCACCACCGATACCACCACCGGTACCACTACCAGCACCACGACGCTGTATGCGACTGTCACGATCACGCATTGCAACCCTACCAACACCGCCTGCCCTCTCTACACCCCGTCGACTACTTTCAGCCCGTCCACCACGTCCACGCCGGTTGTAGTCACCACCTCTTCGCTCAACTCCACCTCGGTCTTCTACCCCGTCTCCAACTCGACGACCTACGCTGGCCCTACTGCTTACCCTAACACCACCACCTCTACCGCCCCTACCACCTCTCTGACCTCGCTCACTACCGTGGTCCCCACGACCTATGCGCCTTCTGCTCCCACTACCGCCGCCCCCGTACCGACAGGTGGTGCTGGCTTGCTCTCGGTCCAGTCCGGTCTGCTGATGGGTGTTATCGGTATGGGTGCTCTCTTCCTGGCGTAAGCCTTGTCTTGAGGGGAGAAGCGTGGGGACCAGCCCACTGGTCGGTCGTCCGGAAGCCGACAAACCATCGATCTGCCCAACAAGCTATTGCTTGTGTAATGTCTACTTCAAGTACATCGATGGCCCCTTGATCACCGTCGAGATTTCGACGACAATGCACGAGCCAGCTTTTCGGCTCACTTCATTTTCTAATGTTACTTTTTGATTCTAGTGGGGAAGCGTGTTTGAATGTCATTCTGGATGGTTTATGTTTTTTTGGCTTACGGAACCTGGTTTTATGTCAGCTACATTAAGCTCATATATACCCCCCCTACATTAGCTTTTTGTCCCAGGCACTACTGCCACAGCAAACGAGCGCTGTTTTTTTCTCTTTTACTGTCCGAAACTAGAGAAGCGGTTGGGTATTACCACCACCTGGTTTATATAGAGAGAGAGGGGGGAGAAACAAGCGGAGGAGTTGGGACGGTTCTCCCATGTCCCATTACTTAATCTTAAGTAGCGAGTCATGTCGATAAGTCCCTCCCGACGGTACGACCAATGATACGATTTATTCCAACATGCTCATCACCAACTACAACAACACCTTTTTGAACGAGTGGAAATAGTTGCCGTGAATGTGACTCGATGATATATTGTTTGAGTGAAGTGGCGCAAAAAGTCCCTCCTCGTTGTCTGTGAAGTGGAGTGGGGAGCGAGGTCAGACAGACACTTCAACTCCAACCTCTTTTACTATCGTCCCATGTCATGTAAGTACCCCCCACCGCGCCATGTACGGTCCCGAATGAGTGAAGTCTGAACGTCTGATCAAAGTTTGTCTCGCCAAGAGACGGGAGGTAGTAGGTAGGGGAAGACACGAGGTCGTGTGAAACTAGGGGCAGTTAGTTAGTTGCGCACGTGGGTGGGAGATTATTCTCTTCTTGAAATATGAGCATCCAGGAGGAAATTCAAGTGTCTCTCATTTCCTGTCCAACCCCCCCCCCCCCCCCCCCCCCCCCCCCCCCCTCTCTCTCTCTCTCTCTCTCTCTCTCGCCTATCCCTTTCCAAGCCAGCTTACTGTTACTGTTACTGTGTGTAACTTTGGGGAAAACTCTCGAACTATTTTTTTTATTATATATCCCCAGTCCCGTTCGTCTCCTGGAGCACATTATCATCCGTCCATCGTACCGCGGTAATTGATTTGGGAATGGCATATTATCTTGCATTTGCTCGCTCTGTGTGTTTGTGTGTGTGTGAAAAGGGGGGAGAAGGGGGGGGGGGCGGGGAGGTGAGCGCGTGGCCGACCTGCATATATATACTTAAACCTAGGTAGGTACTCTTGGGGGACGCTTTCGCAGCATGGATTAATTGACTTTAGTCTATGGCAGCGGCGACAGCAGCAGCAGTAAGTTAGTTCCCGGTCATCAATATGTCAATATGTGTGGGGTTTCAGGGGTGAATGAGTATTCAGTGGTCGTCGCCGTCGTCGTCGCCAGTCATCATCGGAGGTGTGATGGAGTAATCTGATCTGATTCGAAGTGCTCGTGTGTCATGGTGGTCACACATACATACAGCAAGGTTTCCCGTCCACTGCCGACGTTCTTTCGGACGGCTGAACTGCTTTACAGGGCACCTGGTACGGGTTAGCATCGAGCAGGATCAATCGGACAGTGTACCAGCCGGCGGCGAGAAGGTAAGTGGCTAGTTCGCCGGCGTGACTCTTGACATCGTCATACGTACATTTCTCATTTACACCCCATGTGGCATCCGGGCGGCTGTGCATGTCTCTCGAGGCAAGCCCGAGTCCCAGCATCTGCGATTTTGTCGCAAAGCGTTCCCCATCTACTACGTATTACAGAGATCCGTCCGGATGACCCAGCTTCATATCGCGCCCAACGCCACCTCGGCGGGTGCTGTGCCGGGTCAGATTGGTGTGCCGAGTTAGCTAAGTACCGGACTACTCTATCATGAGGTGTCGTCGAGCGGCAAGGTGGCGATGATACGAGTGGAGATTCAATTTATTAAGGGCTAAAAATGAAGGAAGTAAGTACTCTTAGGAGATTTAAGAGTACAAGTGTTCTGACACATTCTGACGAACCCCTTTTCAAATGTGTACCCCTATCATCCCCCCCCCCAAACTCTCTTCCCCTTTTCCCAATATGTGCTCCCTCTGTGTGAGTCCATCCCCGCCGCATTTGTGTGTACCAGTAACCAGGTTTCCACTCCGCGAGCGCTGTAAACGACAGTATTTGGTTTTCCTTTCGTCTCGTCGAGAGGAAGCAGGAGTGAGCTTATACTACCTACACTCGTTTCTAATGCGAATGAGGTTCAGACTGGCATTTATCGCACTTCCCGTTCCCATTTGGATCGTTGGTAATCCTCTCTTTGCAGTTGGTGCACGCGCAGGCTGCGTCGCTGTTCACGCGTCTGGGGTGGAAAGGACTCATGTCAGGGAGCCAGGCGGGCTGGGGGGTCCCGGGGATGACGAGATCGTGGTGGTGTAGTAGCCACAGCTCGTCGCTTGACTCAGGGGCGGGCTTGATATTTGGGCATTGCCCCGCGGCGTGCCCTCCACCACACTTGCATTCTTCGTTCGCCAGGCAGTGAATGATGTCCATAAACTGCTGGCATGGTCTCGGCTGATGGATGTCGAAGATACTATTCTTCATCGGCGCGAGGGTTCGGGTCAACATAGCCTCGCGAGCATCATAGGGGGAAGAAGGAATCAGCCACTCGTCCTCGTGGGACAGGAGTTGTTCGAAGTGAGCTACCATGGTGGCTAGGCGTTGAACGTCGCGATTCTTCAACGAAGATTGGTGATGATGTGAGTTTGATGTTGTTCTTCTTCCTCGTTGTAGACCCCAAGTTAGGCAATAACTAATCTTGGTGATGGTCAGCCTGGGGTGTACTTATCATTGCAGGAGCAAGGGGTAATTCGACCAAGAACTCACGTTGGGTTTGTGGACGCAGTCGGATCTCACACCACTGGGCTTCCTGGCAAGGGATCGTGTGAGTCTCTGGGTCTTCATCGAGGAGGAAAAGCCGTTGACTTTATACCCCGAGCGTCAGTTACCGTGGTCCTTGTTCCTTGGTCGTCCTCTGGGCGTTCCGATATCACCAACCGCGCAAGCCTTCTACCTTCCTGCTTCGTGTTGCCGTAAAGAGAAGCCTACAGCTTCTTGTTGGTAATGTCTTCCTCCATCTCTGCATCATAAATCATGCACGGGGTGGGTTTGTGCAGTCCAACACAGTTAAGCGATGTTCGTAAGTCATCCGTTGCCACGAGTTCCTTGTCCCATCCTGATGCCGATAGCATGTCGTGTATGCAGGCTGCGTACTCCGGCACCCAGTCAGAGCTGGTCTGGTTTTTCTCCTCTGGTGGAGCAGTCTGGCCATGGTATCGAACTGCCCCCCCGTCCCCTCGACCTGTCAGAACAGCCACCTGCCCAATGGCCACGAGCCAGCTCTACCCAGCAGTATGGCTCTGAGGGTCATTGGATGGTTGGAGAGCCCATTGGGGATATCGACCCGCCCCTCGCCTAACCTCCCATCCAATAGCCATGTATGCAAATCCGGACCAGGATCAGAGCGCCACATCACTTGCCATGAAGAATTACCCCACCCCCCGTCTGCCCGTCTTTCGAATATGGGGGCAACCTCCGTCCATATAAGCGGTCGTCTGTCCGCCATTTACTCCTGTCCGAACGAAGGGTTCAGGTAGACCTGGCCAGAGAAAGATTTTGCATCGTCATGGATAGTTTTTTACTCTTGTATCTCTTATCTTGCCTCAGTACTTAGTAGACTTTTCGTTCAGGTTCGGGATTCTTTCGGGAGTTCGCTCAAGGGGTCTTCCTTCCTGGTCGAAGACAGGGAGATAACTGATTCATGCGTGGGTTTCCCGTGTTACTGCAAGTCAGCCATGTTATACATGATGGCAAGGAAGTAAAGTGGGCTCTGCCCTGGGAATGATCAGTTCTCATATTACCTGCCCGGAGCCGGCATGGGCTAGTCTTTGGATCATCGCGGACAACTGCCTATTCGTCCCGGGATATCGTCGTTCTACTATATATATATAACTTTTCAGAAAATGCCAGTAAGGTAGTATGTTGCCACCGTAGAAGAAGGCTACATCTTCCAGACATGCCGATATCCACACCTTGGACCAGACCAGCAACGCATCTGTTTCGTCACGGTCAGTCCCCCAGCCGTTCATATGCAGTGAGATCCCAAGAGAGCCACCAACGACAATATCACGGGATACTTTATATGTCCTGAAGTAGACATTCCTTCCCAGCATTGCGATCCTTGACCGTCGATTATTTCCGATGCTCATGGTCTGGAAGCTTCTGTTCTAGCGAACCTGATTTTTCGCAGCTTGTTTCCCCAGGCAGCCTAGGAGGGTGATAAACTTCCGACTTTTCGAAATGTGGAGTGTTCATCCTGACGTCGGCAGCCAGAAGACGCGATATTATTGGCAGAACCAAGCATATGGGGTGGCAGTTGGTGACGACAAGCACCAGATTCCTCGGAATAGAATAACTACTCAGATGGGGGATCGAGCTTTCATAAGGGGCATGGATAGTTCCAGGGGGGTATCTCTTTGCTACTTAGCTCTCTCACGAGACTGGGTAATCCGAAATACACCTCAGTGAGTCCTGACCATCTCAGAGTTCACGCGTTTGCTGACTCTACCTCGGAGTAAGCCATGCGGCCGTTACCGTAAGGCTGTTCCTTAGAACGAAGAAGCCCACGAGATCTCGATGAGGAGTGCGGCACAGCTTCAAGTATAAGACCAGGTTTCAACTCTTATTGTGAGCTGCACTTCGAGGTCAAATGAGAACACCGGCCGGGGTAGTAGGTACCGAGGGAAGCAAGTGAAAAGCGGTGCGTCAGCGAGGCTTAACTTTCAAATTATAAGCTTCCTAGTACTTCATATAACGCAAAGGTGAACGAGCAACGCAACGAGCGTTTCTCCACTGAAAGTGATAGATCAGAAAGCCCAGGATACCCTTGTGCTCATGACTGGCATGAAGGAGAATTACAGGGGTGCCTTACTCTTCGTCAGAGGTAGACGGATTGCCGATGGTATTCCCGCTTGGCCCCGAAGAGTAGGACTGGTCTTTCTTTCTTTCTTTTTTCTCTTTTTTTTTTCTGGTTACGGATACCGGTGCTCTGATGGCGAGGTTTGGATGCTTCAATTCCAGCGTAACGGTGTTCATTCTTCTTGACTATGGCCGTTCGAGAACTGGGTCGGAGAGCGGAGAGCGCCACCGTACCCACTTATGATGGGGCGGGGGGGGGTCTCCCCCTAGGCTTCCCGAGCAAGCTCTCGGCCCGGATGCTCAGGGGCCCTGGGAGCTTGCCGGATTTGTGGAGCTTACAAAACCTAGATTCGTCTATAGTCGTAAAGCCATGGTTTCGCTGATACTGCGCAGGAGAGGTTTGCAGGTCCTCCTCTCCTTGTTTGTGTGGTCGAAGGTTGCCAGTAGGTGGTTCCGGCTGTGGTTGCGTACAAATCGGCGAAACGTGGCACTCAATGGCTGACAAGCGGATGCCATACTGTTGCCCCACGCAAGGCTGTGAGCCTCACTGCCTGATCCTATAGGCCGGTGGGGGTCTTCTTATCTGTTGTGACATACCCATACCAGAAGGATAGTCCCTGTTGTGTAACTTGCATCCGCCGATGTGAACTAACACAAAGAAAGCTCGGGGACATGGCCTTGATATCTGGGTGTGGCAATAGAAATCGGAATTACCAGCCGAGTTACGGATCACAGGTCAGCGTGATTTATGCAGATAAGTACGAGCCATTCGCTTGACGTGATTCGATCGACGTGATAGAACCTCTGGGCCGCAGCGTTGGCCACATGTATTCCCTACCTACTCCCCTTGTTTTATTCCATATACGACGTATACTTGAAATGTACCATCTGATGGGGTAATGGAGCCATTAATCGCCGGCCGAGCCAGCCACTGTCCCATGTCTTGATCAATGATGGTCGAGTTCGACGCCAACCTCCCATGACAGTGACACATACACCGTCAGATTGGAATGGATTTCGCGGAAAATTTCCCCCATGAGCAAACTGTCCCTTCGGGAAGGCATTTGTACAGTCGCCCCAAAGGTTTTGGTTGTTCTGGAAGTATGTCGGAAGATGATGGGCAGTCGTCTATTCCAAGCAAGGATGACCAGTGGTGCCCCTCGTGTAGTACGACCTTTGAAGGGAAATAGAAGACTAGTCCAACGACTCAAGACTGTAGTGGTATCGTTTGATCTCGTAATATTCATCCTGTTCGCGGTGCTCTGATGTGGAGTTCTGTATGCGGTGCCGTGTGTGCTGCGTCGCGTGTAATCCACCAGATCTAGATGAGTGCCTAGAGAGTAAAAAGCCACGCGCGGGGCGTAGAGTAACCATTGTGCGGTTCAGAATATACCATCCAGGTTTATTCACACGTATGCATGTTTCGGTCTCTTCTTGGTTTCATTACTCAAGAAGACGGCGTCGATCTTGCTGTCGCTGTGAGATGGCTGGTGAAACGTCGTTCGATGTGCTCTCGAAAATGGTAAGAAGACGGAATCGTTGGGCTCATTCTCTGCATATGTCTAGACTCGACGTTGAAACTGATCTTGAGGATCAAGACTCGCCCGAATATTCGATCGAATAGCTCTCGAGGCTTGGTAGCTTAGTCTAAGGGTTGTAGGTGATCGTCGTGAACTGTCTATCCGTCAACAATCAACGGACGATGGCACTCTGTAAAGAATTTGAATGGTTAGACTATTCGGAAGCCCTCGATCGTACCCGGAACTCCAGCTTCGAGGTGCCCTAGACCTCGGGAATCTAGTCTAGCTCCCGAGTCAAGCTGAGCACATGGCACGCCGTGGGTAAGAGGAAGCAAGGCTAATAATGTTCACTCGGTTGAGACTGATCAGGGCACCTTTCGAGGGGCGAATGGGATGGCCAATGGAGGTAAGGAACCCATTGTCGGCAGCAAGCATCCAACTGATGCCCCAGTTCTCTCGCGGCATGATAGGGGAGTGTGTTCCTGTCATTCGTGCCGGGCCAGCTTCAGAGAGACTCAAGAGAATGTCCCGTTCCACGAGTATGATGAAGGAGCTTCCTCGGATAGCCAGGGAATAGGGAATACTGTACCCATTCTCTATTCCCTTGATCTGCCTGTCTCGATGTAATTGCCTCATCTCAGACCAATAGCCGGGATCCGCCTGCTTCCTAGGGCTTCCTATGGAGTGTACTCAAGACGCTGAACGGGCCTGTCGGTGTTTCACATTGAATATGTATACACCCCCTAATAGGTTTGGCAATGTAGGTGTGTTCAGAAGGGCCCAGGGAATCAAGTGTCAGCTCTAGGTCAGTACTTAAGTCTAGGTACTCACCTATGGGATCATTCTCTTTAGAGTACCTAGCTCGGCAGTGTCCTAACCCCAGACTCTTCTACCTACCTAGGTAGGTAGGAACATGTGGAGAGTACCATTGTTCAGCTAGCTCCTGGGGACAAAAAAAAAAAAAAAAAAACCCGGGGTCATTCCCATTGTTGAGCACACGCCATTTCCCAGGTTCTTCCCTCACTCCGAAAAAGAGAGCTGTGCAACAAACTGCAAGGATATGTTGTTCACCTACAGAACTTCATCTTCGGGGCACTCTTATTACCGCTAAGTGCTTCTACCATGGCCACCTGCTTGCTCCTGGTCGAGACAAATCAGAACTCGAGGAGACTGTTTGAGGTAGCTTATAAGAGATGGCGCGGTCATACTAAGTGAATGACCCCTAGTATATATCCGGGTAATATTTTTCAGTCTGCACATATTGATGCTCCCACTCCTGACGGAAGGAAATCGACGACACCGGATTGTACACGAGGGCTCATGTGTTATCATCCTGCTCTTGTCGTGAAGGGTTGGCTAAGTTTAGGGGGGGGAGGAGGGGGAGTGTAGGTGCCTACGTTGCTGGAAGACCGCTACGCGGCTTGGCCTCGTGCTGGTTGTGATCTTTCTCTCGCTGGTTTTGCTGTATTCGACACAATGCCCAACAGCAAGGGCAAGGGGATCCGGCTTCGGAGTGCCAAGGTGGTTTGTGCACGAAGGAGCATGACGTTGGGACGTGTTATCCGAATCTCGTATCAACGCTCTCATACCTATTGGAAACCATTAGTGCACGTCTAGGGGTTCGAATACTTCGTACCTAGGTACTGGGGGTATCTTTTAGTGAAAACGTGCGCTTAGACGAACCCTTGTACCTGGGGGAACAGGGATAGTCTCATTCTAGCCTCTAGGTATCGGCTCCGTTCTATCGCCATTGATAAGAGTAGGTACCTAGGTAGTGATAATGAGCTGTGCGTAGCAAGTTACCTACCTAGGTAGGTAGCATTATTACACGATTCTCCTAAATTAACGAGATCCGTGACTGGACATCCAGGATTATGGAACTTGAGTAGCTCTGACAGCCTGATGACCGTAACAAACGTCACGAACTGTCACGGCCACGGGTTTAAGCACCCTGGCACCTCAAATCAGCCACCTCTGATACTTAGCCGCATCCAACGAGAAAGGCGTGACCAGGACTGGACGGTTACTGCAGCTCTTGACTGAAAGGGGAGGGGGGATCTTTCAGATAGTAAGGCCAGAAGAGCTGCTGTGATCTTGTGTCCAGTAGTGGATCGGGACAGCTGGATAGGTTCAAGTCGTGCATATGTTGATCTTTTGGCTAGTCATGCACGAGATACAGATAACTAGACGCATGCCAAGTCATACCTAGCAGGCACAAGGGTGGATGGATAACGCGATATATTGAAGATAATTGGGATGAACCTTGCAGTGGCATTTTATAGCTGGGCCCGTACCTCCCAGTCGGATAGAAATGACCTCACAAATTCAAAGGTTTTGGTCGACCAGCTTTGCTCTTACATCCGCTTAAGCAGCCTTACTTAGCAGTCAGCCTGTTCGATCGGCGAGCTTCTCCCAATTGATCGCTAAGTTCAGAGAACCTCCCTGGACATGGTCAAGGACGGGTGCAATCCCAAGTCCGAGGAGTGGGTTAAGCTATAGGGCTCCAAAGAGGCATATGTAGACAGTATGTACACTTAATGCTACAAACCTCAAAAGTATTTGACCGCCATAGAAGACCCTTAATCCGACTTAAGGTTTATCTTAGATAGGATATGACCCAACGATCTCAACGACCCACGAGCCCATCACCGCACTACTCAAGGTTGGCATGATCAGAAGGGACACCTAACGGCTCAGCCGCCCATTCGTCCGTCGCGGCCTTGATCCCCCGACCCCCGTACTTCCGGAGCATCTTATAGCCTTCCACCGCGTCAGGATCAGAGACAACCGCATCGCTGAACTGATACGGTACGGGTACCTGAAGCGCTTTCTGGAACGCAGGGCGTTGTGCAAGGTTATCGTGCCAGGCTTTGAGGTGGGAGAACTGGTTGATGTCCACGCCGCACCAATTGCTCGAATGCGCGAATATGAAGCAGGCGAAGTCAGCGATAGTCATGCGGTCTCCAGCTACAAAGGGGGTGGTTGACTACGTGTGATGAGGATTGTCGGTTAGCGTGGAATGATGCATGAGGTAGACTTAGGTATCAAACGGAAACGCGCGAGGTTCGAGGTTGAAGACATTTATTAGAACTTACCAGCTGTTTATCGAGCACGTGGCTAAGCCGACGGCACTCCGACGTGTAACGGACGACGGCATACGGCACCGGTTCGGTTGCATAGCGATTGAAGTAGGCTGCTTGGCCCATCATGGGGCCGTAGCCGGCGACTTGCCACGAGAGCTACATAGATCTAGTTAGGGGTTGGTGGATTGGGCTGCGAGTAATACATGGACTGAACTGAGTGTACTGTAGTTATTGGGTCGAGATGGTGCTTACCCAGGACAATTGCACCCAATACTCAGGCGTGCCGACAGGGTACGACAGCTTGTGCTCCTTGTCGAATTCGCTGGCCAGGTAGAGCAAGCAAGCGGCGCTTTCAAATACGGTCACTGACGTCTGATCGTCCTTGACGTGCACGATAGCAGGCAAACGGCCATTCGGGTTGATAGTCGCGAACCACTCCGCCTTCGGTTCGCCCGTCGCCATGTCCAAGTTGACATAATGGTAAGGGACACTGCGATGCATCAGCTAAGTTACGAAACCATCGCCTCGTTTCATCGTTTCAAGATTACCCAAGCTCCTCAGCTGCAATCGTAAGCTTTACAGGATTCACGGATGCGCCTCCATAGATGTTGAGGCCCGGCTTTGGGGCTTTTTCGGGCGGGATAGTGGCCATGCTGATGATGTAGAACCAGAACTGGAACCAGGTGAGCTCAGTATTATGACTAGGGAAATGCGTCCAGGGGAAATGTCGGGTATCATGTGGTGAAACCAGTTCAGAAGACTGAGGTCCAAGTCTGAGTAGAGGGGTACGATGGAGGATGACCTCCTCTCCCCATGACAGAGGTCGGGCTTCCAGTGGTGACCTGCTCACGCCTAGCAGCAACCCAAGCCCCCTTACTTCCCTCTTCAACCCTCTCACACCGCCATCTTTCCCAGCCATCTCCGGCATCCTCTCTGCAACCTTTTCCCAAACGTCTTGCGCACGACAGCCGTCCTCAGATCGGGGGGCAGATACCCGCGGTGGAGGTCCGGCAGCATGTGCGCCCTGCCCTCCACATGGCCGCAGCGTACCGGCACACCAGCTCGACCAAGACAACACCAACACCGGTCGAGAAGATGTCAATTTTCTCGGGGTTAGTGGGTACATGGGCGAAGGACGGGAGCGGGGAACGAGTGCAGGCTGGCGTTGCCTACCAGCCTACCTATAGGTAGGTAGGTACTTCGTATTCCGTACTCAGTATACTCTTCCGAAGTCTAGGTACTAGACTGCTAGAGTTGTCGTTTTGATCGAACCTCTACTAGGTTTTTTTGTTGGTTCAAATGAGTTGAAGCGATGCACATAATACAGGCCAATCACTTGGACTCAAATCATATCACCCATCATTTTTGAGAAAACCATTGTTTGATTTCCAAAGTCTCGGGTTCATATTCCGTGCGAAGACGTGGATGTGTGCGTATTTACAAATGAGTTGTAGAATTGGTGTTCGCGCATTGACCACCTGTAACCAGGCCAGCCATTCCAGCACTTGCCGCTTAATCTAATAAATAACTGATAAATAGAAGCCCTCGTTTAACCTATAACCCCTTATAAGAGTCGAGACCGTCTTCCCCTCGAGCCGTTTGGACCAACCATTCACATCACATCCATGTACATGCCAGTCATTGTTGTTTGGCCTGCCTTGTACAAGAGTTTGCAGACTCACAGAACCAAGCTGAAATCCACAACGGACCTAGAACCTACCTGAGTATATACAATACTCCAAGATGGCAGAGGCCAAGTCTGCTTCCTACTCGACCGACCCCGCCTTGTACCTGTACACCTCCCTGACCGCCGGCTCATCCCATATCGTCACGGCTACCTCGAGACTCGAGACTATCCTCCGCGCGAATAGAGTGCCCTTCAAGGCCATCGACATCGCTACCGACGAGAAGGCCCGTATGCTCTGGGGCAGAAGAGCCGGCAAGGATGAATCTGGACGCATGCGCAAGCTGCCCGGCCTCGTACAGATGGGCTTGATATTAGGTGTGCGTCTGCACTGCTCCTCAAGAACAGGCATCAAAGACTGACAGACATGAATACACAGGACCTTGTCGAGATCGAGGAATGGAACGAGTATGGTGAATTAAAGCAAAACGTAACCATATACTATGACGATTTCACAATACCTCCCAAAGGTCAAGCACCGCCGCCAGCACTTATGAAACGAGCGAAACCAGCGGCCGCAGCGTCATCGTCGACAGCGAGTGGAACATCTTCAGCAGCTCCGCCACCAGCCGCACCACCTTTGCCCCAGGACAAGCCCAAGTCTTCGACTGGCAATGACGCAACAAAGAAGTCTGGCATCGCCGCAACCGCCGCCAGCGCTGCCGCGACCGCCACCCAGCCTATCCGCAGCATTGCTGAAGAGGCAGCACAAAAGGCCAAGCAGGTTCATTTAAATACTTTGCGAGAGAAAGTATACGGAAAGAAAGATACGGAAAGCAAAGACGAGAAGGCCTCAGATGGTGACGAGAAGGTCGCTACAAAGCCGGTAGATGATAATGCTACGCCCGCTTCCTCATCGCCTAAGAACGACGCCAAGGAGGACCCAACAGGCTCAGTCGCAGGTGCCACGGAAAGTATGAGCACGTTAACGATAGAACCGTCAAGCAAGGCTGCAGGCGAGGTCGGGCTGCAATCGCCCACTACTGGTACCTGGCGATCGGGGGTGTCACCCGATGAGAGCCTCAACCCAATTATGCAAAGCCCGACAAGCGGGAGGTGGAAAAGTGAAGGGGGAGATGGCTCGGGCGTAAAGAAGCATCGCGGATCCGTTGTCGCAGACGCAGCTCCGGAACAGGTTGCGGCTATCGAGACGGTTACTGCCATACCTGAGGCTTCTAAAGAGGGGAGCGAAGATGAGGCGACCTAAAGTTCGCTACCTGCATCCAACACAGTCTCTTACATTTCTCTTCGAAGAGAACTTGGACGACCCTCAATCCAAGTGGTCAGAGCGAGCACAGGGTGCCAAACCGACCTCAATTAATCCAACCTGATTCATGAGGCGGATTACTGTGGTGAATTCCTGAATACAGACTAATCGGGGCTTCCGGGCACTGCGAAGGCAAGCTCATGGAGGCTATGGTTCGGCAATTCAGGTGCACAACTGTTTCGAGTAAAACCTATGACTTGACGATACGTTTACCAGACGTCTTCAAAAGCCACTGCATAAGCATCTTGACAACCCGGGCTTGGCTAGCATAGGCCTGGCTCGACCAGAAGGATCTGTTGAGAGATTCCCACATACTTACCCTCTGTAACTTTTGAAATTGACACTGAGTGGGACCTCTGGGGAGGTAGGCTCGAGAGAAAGCGAGAAACAGGTAGAGGGTGAGAGGGGACTTCACAAGTCGCAGGCTACTACTTTGGACGAAATGAGAATGCATAGATGAACTCAAGGTGCTGAAGGCATATCTATGTTGCTATGCATGCGTATGAAACTGATATTCAAGGCAAGACACCTTTTGATCCTCAGTTGACTGTCAATGCGCCAATGATATGATACGATAGTGACGGCAAACCATGTCTTGGACGTCTATTGCGTTTATGTGATGATACGGCTTCAATGGCTGTGGTGAGAACACAGCAGGAATCTGGGTCGCTGACTGTGAGCACAAGGAGGCAAACGGACTGACATGGGGCCAGTTCCGAGGCGATGAACATGCCACTCACTACTTAAGTACCTAATATAATAAGGCAGGAGGATTACTTAACACGGCAACCAACCTCGTTACACTCGCAAGGTCACAAGCTGAAGCCGTAATGGATAATGGATAATGGACAGACACACAAATGACAAATGAATGGTCAGTCAGCTGTTGTAACTTGTTGGGCTTCGCAGCTTGTGACACTCCGGCCACTTCCCGGCTCATGTCATGTCAAAAAATATCATGCCACCCGTACCCGCATCGGCTCATCTCCACCTCAGCCCATCATCCCACCACCCACCACCGTCCAACTACGAGTAATGCTCCCGAAACTTGTTCTTCGGCCTCGAAAAATCCACGGGATGGGATCCCGCCGGAACGTGTCATTGTAGTAAATGTAATTCGGTTATTTATATATTGACCTCATCTCAGTCCTGCTCGTCGCAATCGTGTACCTAGCTTTATCATCATTCACTCCTGAATAAACCAACAAACTATACAAGTTTACTGCTTGGAATTCACACGTCTTCCCTGAGCTCAACTTACTGAAAAGCCAATCAATTTATCAGCATCTCGAGTCTCGATCCATTAAATCAAAGATATTAAAAAAAAAAATGACGACCAACTCATACGGCTCGGCCCTCCCGGCCTTTGATTTCCCACAGACCGTCGCCAAAGTGACAAAGAGAAGGCTTCCCTTGGGCGCAAGGTACGTGTATCGCCTTTCAAGCAAGCAGGCCTAGTCTAAGTAGTCAATCCGCATATCCTAACTGATATTCCCTTTAATAGAATACTCCCCATCGCCGCCGTCGCTGCAACGGGTCTCGGTACGTCAAACTACTTTTATACTTAAGAACCCTTTCTCCCCTTTTTTCCCACAACCCACCACCCCCCTGCCTTTTTTTCCCCCTAACTTCCCCCCCCCCCCCCCCCCTTTCCCAAAACTAACACTCCCAACTTTTAATAAGCCTACTACGCCACCACCACCACCACCACCACCATCAAAACCCAACAACCCTCACTCCAACAAACCGTCGAGTCCTCCTCCGCTCATCAGAAGCGGCAGCTGGAGATGGCCTACGGCGACCGCTCGAGCCTGGCAGATATCGAGGCCGCGGCGCGCGCCTACGAAAAAGCCTACGAAAGTCACGATAATGGTCACGACACCAGCAGTAGCAGTAGCAGTAGCTACGCGAAGCCGGGGACGAGTCCGAGGCGCGAGATCCATTTCCGTGAGAGCCTCGAGGATATGGCTCGGGAGATCGGGAGGACGCTGTGAGTTGTGAGTTGTTGAAGCGAAGCGAAGCGAAGGAGAGAAAGGGGTAAGAGAGAGAGAGAGAGAGGAAGGAGAGCCCCTCCCTACCTCTCTTTCTCACGGGGAAAAAAAAAAAGGGGGGGGGGGGGGGGGGGGGGGGGGGGGGGGGGGGGGGGGGGCTGAGGAAGGAGTTATCTACCTGCAAGGAGCGAAGTTTTTCCTTGGGGGGCTGGTGGCTGCATCCCCCCCCCCCCCCCCCCCCCCCCCCCCCCCCCCCCCCCCCCCTTCTTTCCCTGGGAGTATTATGAACAGGATGGATGACGACGATTACGACCTTCCCCTTATCTGTCTGTATCGCCGACACGAGGGCAAACAAGCAAAGGCAGGACCTAGGTTAGTTTGTCTACCACGAGGGGGGATATCGTGGATTTTCTGTATGAGTATAAGGGGGCCGGATTTGGGAGTTAAAAGGGGTTATCGGATGGGGAATGCTTTTACACGCTTGTCGTCGTCGTCATCGTCGTGCATCTTGTACAATAATAAATCAGTCGGCCATCTCATGTACTAAATCTAGGGTCATTATTATTATTATGCAAGCATCCCGAATCACTCCATCCTCATCCTGACATGCACTGTATTCCACACGCCTAAGTCGTGAGATTGTCTACGCTATGTACATGTATCTATATACACTCTTACTTTTGGTCAAAGAACCGCAGACAAGTAAATCGTTCTACCTCAATACAACCCTTCATCATCACTTGCCGTGAGCTCCTGGAAACCGGTATCGACGGCCTTGCCTTTGCCTTTAGCTATAGCCCTTCCGTTGGCAGAACCATAGCTGGCATAGACGTCGCCGTCATCCTCTTCGTCACCGTCGCTGCCTGTGGCAACTGCTTTTCCCTTCCCCTTGTTGCTCGCTACGGCCTTGCCTTTTCCTTTTCCTCCAGATTTGGAAGAGGGCCTGGCTAGTAACTCGGGCGCAGCCGATCCGTTTTGGTGTTGCTGCTTGTCTCGCACACCTTCGAAAGCAGCTCTCACTTTTTCGTAATGAGACAGTTCCCCCGCACTAACACTGGGAATCAGTTCCTGATTCGCTTCGAGAAAGTCCCGTTCTGTCACCATGACCGCGATGTCCTCGGCCGTGGCGTAGTGGTCGAAATAATTAGCTGTCGATATGGGGTGTTTAGTCTCCGGGTCTGAGTTGATGGCGCGGATCTTGGCGTCGACCGACGCTGCTTGCCTGGTAACTGCTTTGAGCATGGCATCACTACATAACGCATAAAAGTCTGCACCTGTATAAGTAAAAGGCAGGTGTTCGGCAACAACCGAAAGCGACACGGAGGGATGGAGTGTGAATCTAGGTGTTGTTAGTATGGACGCCAGCTGAGGCATGGGATATCGATCAAGAACTCACTTTCTTGTCAGGGCCTCCATAATCTTCAGCTGCTTGTCGTGCGTGTCCGAGACTCCTAGGTATAGCATCTTATCAAACCGACCAGGACGTAGTAGAGCTTGGTCAAGAAGGTCCGGACGATTCGTCGCGCCGATGACAAAGACGCCACCGCCTCCATCTTCACCACCAGACATTCCATCCAATTCAGCCAGGAGCTGCGACACAATGCGATCCATAACACCACCACTGTCACCCTGGTTTCCTCGTTTAGGAGCGACTGAGTCGAGCTCATCGAAGAAAACAACGCATGGCCTTGCGTCTCGTGCCCTTTGGAATACCCTGCGCACATTGGCCTCGGACTCTCCGATATACATATTCAGAAGTTCGGGACCCTTTACACTGAAGAAGTTCAAACTGTATTCTGTAGCGATTGCTTTTGCCAACAGTGTCTTTCCGGTACCGGGAGGTCCATAGAACAAGATTCCAGAGCGTTTCTTCATCCCCTTGGCAAAAAGTTCTGGCCTCTCTAGAGGGAGCTGGATTGTTTCCATGACTGCTTCCTTCACGTTGTTCAGCCCACCCACATCATCCCAAGTGACGTTGGGAATCTTGGGAGCACCGATGGCATCCGCGAAATTCTTCCGCGCAGCGTCTACGGCAACATCGAAGTCGCCCTTGGTTAGACATCTCGCGGAAGGCCCCCCTGCGAGCTCAATGTCACGAATGGTGATAATGGAGCCCTCATCCGAGGCTTTCGCCGACAATGCTTCAAGCCGAGAATCTCGCGCGACGACAGCTCGCTCGACAACATCGACCAAGTCCCCTGCAACGAGTGCCGCAGTCTTCACGGCCACACCTCTTAATTCCACTTCGGGGGCCAAGGAGATGCCATAACCTTCTACGATGCTCTGTAGGACGCCTTCACGTTCGCCCTCATCAGGGGCACTCATCTCGAGTTCGTGAGTGAAAAGCCCTCGTATGCCATCTGGTACTTTATCAACCTCGGTCGTGGTTGCAATCAGTACTCTAGCAGCGGCAAGGATCTCTTTCATGGCTGTGACCATTCTGTCGGCCGTGAGCGCTTCGATATGCCTCACAACGAGGGCACAGCACTCTGATCCACAGCTCATTGCACGGTCAGCCCGTGCTTTTAGGAAGCCTTCGGTCTTCACATCACTGCCTCCAGCTCCACTTTCATTGACAATATCGTAGGCGTCGATAGAGAACGTATGTAGACCAATATCGCTGCACGCCTTGGCTGCCACAGTGGCTTTCCCTATATGGCGCTGTGTAGACACCAATAGAACAGCCACGGGGGGCATTTGGAGATGGATCGCTCGTTTGCTCGTAGCGGCGGTCATGAGCTCCCGCAATCGGCGTCTTAAAGGTGAGGTGAAGCTATTTGGTTGAGGTTGAGATGTTAGAACAGTTGGGCCTGAGTTCCGCTGAGCTGCCTCTTCAATCCCCAGATAGAACGGCCAGTTGCTATTCTTCGTGCCCGGTATAGAGCTGGCAATTGTGCCAGACTGAGCTATCTGGGTTAGAGCGCTGTCGATGCAAGCAACGCCTCCCCATATGTCTTCCTCGTCCTCCTCATCATTGGCCTCTGATTTTTGCCTGGCAATGTGACCAATCTTGAACCATGCAACACTATCAGGCCTAGGATTAACACCCGCACCAGGTCTGTTTGAGCCAGACAATATAAGGATGTCCTCAATAGCAGAAGTGTCACTCGTCCCAGCAGCCTCTTGAAGGGTCCTCCCCAATCGCGTATCAACAGGAATGCCAAAAATATCTTCATTCTTTACAATCCGGACGCCTTGAGTGAAATAATTCTTTAGACCGGCAACCATTGCCGTTTGCAGGGCTTTTTCGGAAAAAACAGGCGTACGTATCTGCTGAATCGTGACCTCTCGAGCATATGGGGGGCGAGATGCGCCGGTTATTTTGGGCTGACCTGGTCTCGGGGGGTACGCATGTCTCTTTAGAGGGGACAGGCGAACATATGGGGTGTTGTCAAGGTTAGCTAGCAATAGTGGTGACATGTATGCTCCAGGACCTGCGGGCTTCTCGATTTGAGAGTCGAAGAATGATAGCCTACGGCCGCCCATCTCGTGTTTTGAGCTGGGAATACGGGTCATGGGTCGCCGCGAAAAGCCTTCAGGTAACCCAAATACCTTGGCTGGCCTCCATAGAGGCTCTGTAGAATCATGCTGCCCGAAACTTCCGAGTCCAAAGAGGCCTATCCCATTGGCCGGAGGTTCCTCTGACGCCTCAATACGGACCCAATCTCCTGAAAAGCAGCCGATTCTGGTCAGAGATGTGATGTCAACATAAACGCGCGCCTCCTCGTCATCTTCACTTGTCGGTTTGGGATGCAGCAGTTCAGATTGAATAGGGCTCATCAGTCCACTGGCTTTAAACAGACGGCCCTTGGGGCGATCTGGGCGCGCGGTGGTGGCAGTGAAAGTCGAGAAGACAGAACCGGGTGTACTGATCCCATTCGTTTTTCTTCCTCGTCCTAGAGTCATGGGAGTCCCTGGCTGCATGGTAGATATGCCGCTTGCATTGGTGGTGGGTAATGCAGGGGCTTGGAGAGAGATTATATCGTCCATCGAGTCGTCCGAGAGCTCATCCTCATTCTCAGCCTCTGAAATTTCACTTTCAGTCTCGGTAACCAGTTCAGACATGTCATGGGCACCGTCTGTCTTGTACCGCTCTTCAGCTGCCGAGTAGAATTGGTCATTCGAGGTATCTTCATCATCTTGATTACCTTCATCCAGAGCTCGCGAGGTGATTATGGGGCTTCGGTCTTGTTTGATATTAGAATGGCCCCTCGTGAGGATTATCTTGGTGCTAGGTCTCAAGAACCCTTGAGCCACAGGTTCACATAGGGCAACCTTCCCCGGAGTTGGAGGCACATGAGTGATGGGATGCGGTGATAATGGCAGGGGGAACAAGTCTCCGTTGTGAACAACTCTTAATGACCCTAAGGCAATACGCAGTGCAGCAATCAGCCGTTCTCCGGGGCTGTCACGTACCACAACATTCTTCCCCCTGTCAGAAGGGTGGTCCCTGAAGAAAGTGCCTTCACCATTTTCCAGTCTTTTCACGAGGTCACCGGGAAGGTTGACGTAGACAGTATCCAATGCCACAGGATTTACATCGAGAATGTGTATTTCTATGCCGCTTCTGCTATGGCTCGATAGCTTTGAAGGAGCGATCTGCTGGAGGGTCGTTGCGAAGCCCTGCAGGGCCAAGGAGGATGGTGAGAATTGGAGAGTTGAATGAGCGAGGGCAGTGGACTTGACGATTGGGACTATAGTCCAGGGGGAGCGCTGCGGACTCGAACTCGGCGTCCATGGTGTAATAGCGACGTGATGGGTATCAGGAGTGTGGGTGGAAGATTCGGTATCCGTTGAATTTACTACATCGACACATCACTTTGTTAGACCTGCTTTGAATGACAGGAAGGGATTGTTTGTCTTAGGGCATGGGTATTCACCATCATGTAAGTGAGGAAATAGGTCAGCGAACAGGTCGTCAGACAAGATGCCCACGTCTCCTTTTACATGATCATCAAGGACCAGTCGCGCAGTGATGGCAGGCTTGTCTTGCCTTCTCCTCTTCCGCTTGCGTTGGGGATTTTGGACCCGAGCAGACGCAGCCATCTTCGGGCAAGTGTTCATTGATTCGAGGAATATAGAAGAAAGGGCGCGCCTTGTATGCAGCCAGTCAAGTCGGTATTCAGGGCCCCGCGGCGTGCAAATAAGAGTCCATTTGCATATGAAGGCAAGGAGGCGTTGGTAAGGGCAATCACAATAGAGATGGTGTATCTAAGAAAAGTTACAATCGCAATAGAGAGAAGAATCTCTGAAGCTAGCAAGACACTCGATTTCTCAACGCCAGGCGCATATTGGCATATGTAGAGGAGTCGAATTGCGTCGCGACATTCATACATCAGCAGTTCGGCTGTCTAAATGGCTTTGGCCGAGGCATTGGCATATAATACCTACCCTAGCTATTAGCTACTATTTCCTAGCTTTTAATAAATTAACACCTAACTATTATAAAAAGGCTACTATAAGAACTATATATTATAATTACATAAAATATAGTGTTATTATTATAATTTAATATTCTTTTAAAAAAATTGTTATCATGTTTAGCCTTGCTAATCTTAAGATGTTATTAGGTTCGAGTCCTTTATCTCTAATTCCAGTTCCTCCAATGGCTAAAGTCACAGTCGAAGGCATTGATCGCGTTTACACCATATAATGCGGATGCCATCCGTGATATCTTGATTAGGATCCGGGTCGTATCTAGTCCTTACACTGACGTCTGTAGCGTAAGCTTGTTCTTGGTTGGCGAATGACTCGAAAGTGGAAGTCGAGCTTGTTAGTCGGGATATCGAGGCTCTGCCAAGGTCTGTAATAATAGCATGATGAGAGGTATGGCATCGGAGCAAAACGCAACATTGAAGCCGGGTAGCATTCACATGCTTTTTCACGGCTGTCCCAGCTGCCCAGGTACTTTGGGTACTTGGGCACTTGGGTACCTAGGTAGTTCGCTAGCAAGCCCTGGCGCTTACCTACTTAGGTAGGTAACTTACATAGTATTACAGCTCTAGAGGCGTCAACATTGAATGGTCCAGTGATCCAGCAGCAGACAACCAGATTCCTCCATCCTTCGACGCTGAAACAAAAACCGGATTTGACGCTATCCAATACTTCGTATGGACTTCCATTGGATATTTGTCCTGATCCACCCCCAGAACTAAAGAAAACCGACTCCATGACGTCCACTTGCATTAGCTATACTAGTACTAGTACCATCCAGCCTGGCAGCCTGGCAGTGGAAGGAAACCTTTACCGAATCTCCCCCTGAACTGCCTGACTCTCGAGAATAATAACAACAACACTAGACTAACTTATGAAGTACATGTCCACAAAATAAACTTGCCCAATGCCCTCCTTTCTGCATTCCAGACGCTTTTCTCCCAATTCTCTTCTTGCCTTGCCTTACCTGTTGTGTCTGTCGCGTTTTTGTTCGTTATTCTTTATGAGTTGAGTAGGAACAGTTGAGTGGGAACAGCCATTGAGTGCCATCGAATGCCATCGAGTTGACCACTGCCATGGGTTTCACCGCCGACCAAGGCCATTCTGGCGCCGGGTCGTCGCAACCCTCCCGCGTCACCACCGCCCACACCGCCGTCGAATTTGCCCAGCAGTCCGAGAAGCTGTCACATCAGACGAACCAAACCCTAGACCAACACCCCGACTCCCTCGCCGTTGAGGCTCGATTTATTACACCTCAAGATCCCGTCATCGTAACCGCCGATGGGAGCAGATTGCCCGCCGTACCACTAGAGGAAGCACACAAGTTGAACATCCTCAAAGAGGAACTTGACGGGGAGACCCACCAAGATGCCGTTGAGCACGAAGAAGCTGTTGCCCAAGGCTCTCCAAGCACAACCAAGGGCTCGAGCAAAGGCTTGCTAGACCTCCATCCACATACAAACGGAAATGCCCTACAGAAATCCACCGAGGGCTCGCTCAGGAGGTCCGCACCTCCTTCAAACACCAACCCTCTATTCCCTCCCCTCCCCCTGTATGGCCCGCCCTCCATATTGCGGGATATCCAGTGCATGATCTTTCGAGTGTCATCCTTCTTCCTAAGCGCCGGCTTCCTTGCCGTCATTGTGCTGGGTGCGCTGTTCACCAGCATACCCATCGTTGCCCACAGAATTTGGTACCACATGACCTTTCGCAACCCCGATGCGCTGAGGCCCTTCCATGAGGAAGAAGTGCGGAGGGACAAGCTGCGAAAGGAGCAAAGGAAGTTGTGGAAGAGGCGGAAGTCGCAGGACCTGGGCACCTTGGACCAGGAGGACTCGACAACAAACGACGGCTTCGTGCCCACCGAGGGCGGACCGGACCCGGTTATCTGCGATGTTGGATACTATGCGCGCCGTGTAGGCCTCGACGTCGAAGAATTTCAGGTACAGACCGAGGATGGCTTCATTATCGACTTGTGGCATGTGTACGACCCGAAGGAGTACACCAAGTTGGACGAGTCGGAACGCGCATATCGCGGACCAGACTCTTTCACGGGCGAGAACAAAAAGAAGCTCAAGGATCCCACTGGGAAGCGAAAATTCCCAGTTCTCCTCATGCACGGCTTATTGCAGAGCGCCGGTGCATACTGCGTCAACGACGACGACTCCCTTGCTTTCTATCTTTGTAAGTCCGGCTACGATGTTTGGCTGGGAAACAATAGATGCGGCTTTGAGCCTAAGCATGTCCTACTAGACTATTCCGACCCCCGCATGTGGTGCTGGAATATCCGGCAGATGGGCGTCTTCGACCTGATTGCCTTGACGTCTCGCGTCCTTTTCGAGACTGGATTTGAAAAGCTGGGGCTCATATGCCACTCCCAAGGTACCACACAGACCTTCGTGGCCCTTGCGAAGGAGCAGCGGCCGGAATTGGGTGAGAAGCTCACAGTGTTCTGTGCTCTTGCACCAGCTGCTTACGCCGGGCCCTTGATCGGGAAAATGTACTTCAAATTCATGCGCGTCATTTCCCCTGCACTCTTTCGTCTCATGTTTGGCATCCACGCCTTCATCCCCCTGATGATGACGATGCACGCAATCCTGCCTCCCGGGATCTACGGCTGGCTTGGATACAAAGTCTTCTCCTTCATGTTTGACTGGTCCGATGTGCGGTGGGAACGGGCTTTGAAGGATCGCATGTTCCAGTTCGCGCCCGTCTACGTCAGCGCGGAGTCTATGCGGTATGTATAAACGCACATGTTTCCTATATAATCCCTGATCACCGTTCGCAAAATTTGTGAACATTACTTTCAGCTCAGAAGTGCACGCGCTTATATTTCGCAGATGGTGGCTTGGCCGCGAGTGCTTCGCCAAACACAAGTGTATATTATCTACCAAGGAGCAATGGAAGAACGAGGAGAGGGAGGATGCTGCTACGACAGATGGGCCACTGGCCAGCACAAGCAGCGAGCTGGATCGAAGAGACTCCCACCTATCTTCTGATACCGATGGACGTCAAGAACAACATAACCACCATAGGCGCAGACCTAAAGGGTCTTCCGCATGGTACAACGAGCAGATCTGCCCCTTCGCCTTGTGGGTAGCTGGCAACGATGATCTCGTAGACGGTGAGAAGCTGCTCCGTCGCTTCGAGCGAGGGAGGGAGCCGCACGTGCAGGTAGTGCACAGCAAGGTCATACCCGAATACGAACATCTTGACGTAATCTGGGCGATGGACGCGCCGCGTCAGATCTTCAGCGAGCTCCGAGAGGTCCTATGGAAGACCTGCAACGTCAGAGACAGGTGCCGGGTACCCAAGGGCTGCGAGCACGTCAAGCCGTGGGTACCAAAGCAGGCCGAGCAGCGGGCCGAGGAAGAGAGAGAAGAGGTCTATCAGTCCAGCAGCAGCGACGCGACATAATAATTGGTAATCGTAATCGTAATCGAAACCATTTGTGCGTTTACTCTTTTTCTCGGGTTACGCATAAGCAGGATTTGGTCGGGTTGGGCTGGGTTGGGCTGGGTCAATGGCATAGCTTGAGGGTAAAGGTCATGGTTCATGAGCGTACGTTGAAATACGGCATTTCATGATTCATGAGTATACGATGAATACGGCATCACATGATGGGTAGGATTGGCAGGCAGACGGGTATTGGGCTTACGGGATTTCTACATACATATGCACATACATACATGACTACCTGACTACATCGAGTACGCGTACGTACACGATGATAAAACATAGACTATAGAAAAGGGGGCAGGCAATACGTAGCTAGCTGTAAGGCCGGCAGCATTGCCAGAGACGGGGAAGTTTTCATTGCGTTCGAGGGAAATCTGAGTGAATGTAAAGCTGGGAAAGGTACTAACTACCTAGGTACTTAGTACTATAGGGGTCAGGACACTGAAAGATCACACCAGGTGGAAGAAAGGGGGGTGTCTGCCGGAAAAGCACACTTGACCCTCATTGGGCAATCAGCTTGTACTTACACATTCACTCGTTGGACCATATATCCAGGATGCACTCCTCCCAAAAAGTCCTGGTGCTACGGTCAAGCCTGTGACTAAATGAGGATGATGTGGTTAGCAAGAGGTGTCCAAGGTGCCAATGAATACCTGGGTTGTGTAACTTCAGAAGTGTGACTGAGGTGACATACTGGTCCTCAATAGATCAAGTAGTTAGATCGCTTCCATCTTTCGTCCCTTCATCCTTTATACTTGTTATTATGGACATCGAGTTTTCATGAATATGGTATTATGCCATCAGAACCGCCCTGAGTCTTTCAATTGCTAAGATAATTTAGTCAACCAACTCGCCTCAACCCCTCATCCTGCAGCGGTTTACTTACTCACAATTGATAAGGGATCGATCGTATCGGAGTTCTACTGATAAAAAGGGCACTGAGGCTTCGTGTACGTGTAAAGGAAATTACTGTCGTAATTATCGATATTAGTACTTATGGAGGAGGGAAACCAGGAGACTGTCAATATTGGTCATAATGCATTGGTATTAGGTAATTTGTTCGCGTGTCGCCGGACGGGAGGAATGCCGTAACCCTTCCTCCGGGGCCTATCCCCCATCACCCCCCATGGGCCATAACAGTAGTCCTCGGTATTGTATATTGCCGTAGACTGTATCGATCTAGTACCTGCATCCTCCTCCACTACATAATAAAGTAGATATCTGCGAGCGCTGTTTTAATTAATTCCTCTATATTCCCCAGATCTCTTCATATAAATTCCCTGTGCCCATCTCTGCAACGCCCGAAACCGTCCGGGGTCTTTATTGGGGGAAAAAGAAAGGATACCTTCTATCCACGATGATCTTCAAAAGTCAACATCCCGACCTGGATATCCCCAATGTGGACCTATGGACCTTTCTCTTCGAGAGGGAAGACTTGCCTTGGCCCGCGGATAAAGGTATGTTCATATATCACCACACCCATCAATAGAATTCTTCGCTATTGTCATCCTGTGTCTAGAGACCTTGTGTAACTGTCGAGCGAGTGAGATGGTGTACGTAGCGTGAGATTTGACTGACCGTCCCCATACCCACGTGACAGAAATCTACATAGACGCGGACACGGGCCGCTCGTACAGTTGGGCATCCACCAGGAGCACCGCCCTGGAGTTCGGCAGGGGGCTCCGGTCGCAATGGGGCTTCAAAAGGGGCGACTGCCTCGGCTTCTTCTCGCCCAACAGCATCGACTATCCCTGCGCCATGTTCGGGGCCCTGTGGGCCGGCGGCTGCTGCTCGACCGCCAATCCGGCCTACACCGTCGAGGAGCTCGCCTTCCAGATGAAGGACTCGGGCATCAAGGGCATCGTGACGCAGGTGGCCCTGCTCCCGGTCGTGCGGGAGGCCGCCCGGGCCATCGGGCTGCCGGATGACCGCATCATCCTCATCGGCGACGGCAGAGACACCGGTGGGAAGTTCAAGCACTTCACCGAGATCCGCGCTACGGCCGCCGCCGCTGGGGGCCACGACGCGGTGCGGACGGGCGTCGACCCCAAGAGGGACCTCTCGTTCCTGGTGTATAGCTCGGGCACGACGGGGCTGCCCAAGGGCGTCATGCTGACGCACTACAACATCGTGGCCAACCTGGCGCAGCTGGAACACATCGAGATCCTGAATGGGATCTACCACTCGGGCGGGCCGGACGGTAAGGGAGACAAGTCGATCGGGACCCTACCCTTCTTCCACATCTGGTATGTGACCTACGGATATGGGGGGGAAAAACCTTGAAGCTTTTCCCACCTCTGGGCCCTCCCCCCCTTTTTTTATTCCCCAAAACTCTCGCATCATCGAGTCATTGCTAACGGGGGTCCGTCCCTAGTACGTAGAACCCCCTTTTTTCTCCCCTCCCCTTTCTTTCGCTAGTCTTCTTTTTCTTCTACAAGAACACCTGGCCAGCGAGACGCGATGACTAACCCACAGCCCGTCGGGATTAATCCCGTACACACAGACGGCCTGACCTGCATCGCCGCGCACGCCGTCCGCCTGGGGCTCCCCGTCGTGGTGATGGCCAAGTTCGACCTGGACCGGTTCTGCGGCGCGATCGAGGCACACGGCGTCAGCTTCGCGTCGGTGGCGCCGCCCATCGTGCTGGCGCTGGCCAAGCACCCGGCCGTCGCGCGCTACGACCTGTCGAGCCTGAAGTGGCTGAACTCGGGGGCGGCGCCCCTCGGCCGCGACCTCGTCGACCAGGTCTGGGCCCGCCTCGCCGTCCCCGTCATGCAGGGGTACGGCCTCTCCGAGACGGCGCCCACCCTGGCCAAGGGCGCGCTCGCCGACTGGAAGCGCCACAACGGCGCCGTCGGCAAGCTGCTGCCCAACATCCGCGCCCGCATCGTCGACCCGGCCGACGGCGCGGACCGGCCCGCCGGCGAGGAGGGCGAGCTCTGGGTCAGCGGGCCCAATGTGTTCCCTGGCTATCTCGTGCGTAAAATTTTCGAACCATATTATTATCAATGTTCCTTTTTTTTTCTTTTCTTCATTTGTTTTTTGCTTTCTTTCTCCGCCAGTCCTTGTGTTCTGTAGGAAGAATCGACCCCCCCCCCCCCCTCTCCACACCCGACCCCTTTCCGAATAATCAAGAATGTCTTTTCTTTTCTAGCGAGGACAACCAGTGCTGACGCTACGCCTTTTTTTCTTTAATATATACAGAACCGACCGGATCTGCAGCCCGAGACCTTCAGCGACGACGGGTACTTCAAGACGGGGGACATCGGCTACATAGACGCCAAGGGGAACCTGTTCATCACTGATCGCCTGAAGGAGCTGATCAAGTATAGTAAGTCCTCACTCAACCCATCCACACTCTCTCTTGCCCCGTCAAGGCACGACCGAATCCTGAAGATATAAACATGCGTGGATTCTGGTCGCGTCATCAGGGAGAGGGGGAGGGAGGGAGGGCCATGAAGCACACCATATACCAACTGCTGCCTCGTAGACTGCAGAACAAGTGGTTCATGTAATCGCGCTTATTCATCCCCGCCCCCCCCCTTCCTTCCCGTAAATCATTATTTATCTTCAGGGGTCGGTTTACCTTTCACCCCCTCTCCCCCCTTTCCCCTCTTTCGAAATGATCTTCCTTCGCTCCTCCCCAGACTAATCACTCGTTCTCCCCTCCTTTCCCCACCCCTCCCCCTCGAAAAAGAAGGATTCCAAGTCGCCCCCGCCGAGCTCGAGGCGCACCTGCTCGCGCACGACGAGGTCGCCGACGCCTGCGTCGTCGCCGTCGTCGTCCCCGACGACCGCCGCCAGGGCCGCCGCTTGGGGGCCACCGAGGTACCCCGCGCGTACGTGGTGCCGCGCCCGGGGGTGCCGCGGACCGAGGCTCGCGCCGCCGCCATCGCCGCCTGGCTAGACGCCCGCGTCGCGAGCCACAAGCGGCTCCGCGGCGGCGTCCGGTTCCTGGACGAGGTGCCCAAGAACGCGAGCGGGAAGCTGCTGCGCAGGGTGTTGCGGGATAGGGCGAGGCGGGAGGTGGTGGAGGAGGAGGAGGAGAAAGAAGAGAAGGAGAAGGAGAAGGAGAAGGAGAAGGAGAAGGAGAAGGAGAAAGGAGAGAAGGTGATGGTGAAGGCCAAGTTGTGAAGGAAGAAGAAGGTTGTAAAAGTCAGGAGGTGGTATCTAGGCAGTGAGTGAGTGAGTGGTGCGAGGGAGGAGAAGAAAGGGGGAGGCGGGCAGTAGGTAAACAGAGAGAGAGAGAGAGAGAGAGAGAGAGAGAGAGAGAGGACTGACTAGGAAAAAGAAGAGAAGTCTTTTGATATGTTTATACGCACGACACTTGTATACTTCACCAGCATATATCATAGCATCAAACGGTTCCCTACTATGTACATATATATACATGGGGGTTTCTGGATCTAGTTTCTTTCAGTGGTGGGTATTTTGTAGTCTATATACCGTAGCGCATTATGATAATTTCTTTCTATACAAGTATTTATACAGGTGATTGATACCTTATCGCCTGATTTCTCCCCCCGGCTGTATCTATCTGTCTATGTCCATTTTAGACTGGGGGTGTTTTGCGCAGAGAACTTTCTTTCTTTCTCCCTTCCTTTCCTCCAAGATCGGAAAGCCTTGCCTGTTTCGTGTACTTCCTCTCTCTCTCTCCATCAATCTATAATTTAACATCTCCTCTTACGCCCGCCCAAGAAACATATCACCCCTTCTTGTCCCTTCCCAGTTTTTCTACACACCCGTCCTCCATCAACTCTACTCAGCTCAACTCAGCTCAACCCAACCTCTCGCTCTCCTCCAGCAGCCTCTCGACGCTGAACCCCTCGCCCCCTCTCCCAAACTCCTCCAGCAGGCTCCGCTTGCCCGGGTCTGCGGCGCCGGCGCCGTAGAAGCGCTGCATGAGCATGACGAGGAAGCGGGCGTCGGCGAGGCTGGCGCCGCGGCCCTCGACGAGCTGGCCCAGCATGAGGGCGCCGGCGAGCCCGTCGTCGGCGTAGTGCGTCAGGCTCGTGTGCGGCTGCGCCCACTCCCCGCGCGCCTTGTACTCGGCCAGCTGCGTGAACAGCACCGTCGCCGTCGTCCCCGTGCCGCCGCCGGCGTCGTCGTCGAACGTCCACTGCAGGAAATGGATCTCGGCCCCGGCCCCCTCGCGCGGCACGGGCAGCACGAACGTCGGGTGCCGCCGCGCCGTCGCCGTCAGCGTCGCGTAGGTCGGGTGCGGGATCGCCGCGCACAGCGACGTCGGCGACGACGCGTGCCGCAGCCGCCACACCGCCGAGAGCTCCTCCAGCGGCAGCGCGCGCGCCTTGGGCAGGTCGAGGATCGCCGAGAGCGGCTTGACGCCCCCCGGCGCCGGCTGGGCCTGCGGCGGAGGGGGCGGCTTCTGGGTTATGCCGTCTTCGCTGGTCTGCGCGGGGGTCTGCTGCTGGGTCGGCGGAGCGGGTGCGGTGGCGGCGTCGGCGGCGAGCAGGGCGTCGAGGCCCGGCACCGAGGCGCTGTCCCTCCTCTTCAGGTCCTCGATCTTGTCGGCGTAGGCGGCCTTCAGTCCGCCGATGTCCCGGTGGCCCTCCTCCCGCGCCTTGCGGTCCAGCTTCTCGCGGTACTTCTCGGCGATGTTGCGCGGGGGCAGCGTCGTGGCCAGGAATCGGACATCGTGGACCTGGGCCCAGCGGCGCTGCTGCGAGGGCGGCGTGGGGAGACGCGGTTTCGGGTGGCGGCCGAGCAGCAGGAGGTTGCGGGTCGGGAGGGCGCGGAGGGTCGTCGCCATGTTGGACGGGCGAAGTTTATAGTGGGATGTACTATTGGAAGTAGGGGCGTAATATCAAACAGACGGTCGATGGCTATCAAGGCCCCATGCGCAGTTCAACTAGCTGCTCTGCACGATTACCGAGAGTGGTCAATGATGGCTAGGATCAGTAAGTGGTGGAGGGAAGTGAATATTTTGAGGATTATTACTTTATCGATATCGAGACGAACGGCATCGGGAGCTACCTACCATCCATGCATGACATGTGCCGACCGGGGTCTTAGAAATAAGAACCGTGGGACCAGATCAACCTCGAGCTCCCATAGGCCGGTTTGTACACCTATTAAAGGCACATAATACGGTACTGATTCATAGAACGCCTTCATGAACACCACCCGAATCTTTAAAGCACACAATACAAACAGCTCCAATTTTATAGCCTGGCTACATCCACATGTAATTAGACATGTAGCTGTCAGGGGTTGTGCCTACATAACAAGCCTCCGAATTTTGAGTAGGAGGTACAGGTGTATACCTGGTATATATATAATATCGAGAAGCATGCGGGGAATTCATGCATGCACGCAAAGACGTTTCCATCCAGTAGCCTACCAGCATCATCACCACATGCCCAGGTATATGTTATGTGTAACCTACGGAGTACATACGTAGCAGTAAGGCGTAGTAATGCGGGGTGTCCCAAAAAAGGGAGGGGGGGGGAGTGGTGGTGAAGAAGGATGATAAAAGTATAATAAGAGGGACATGCCTTCCCAGGGTATCGTCATGGTATTTCCGAATCCTCTGGAAAACGGCAAAAGCGACCCTACCATCGTCATAAACTGCGGCTCACATGATTCTACGGCAGCCATAACAAGCGAGCTTTCACGAAAAACATCATGATATTAGGTCTGAAATTCATATTGGACTTTGTTTACAAAACTTCTAAGTGGGTAGAACGAAGCGCCGTGCGTAAGGACATGACAAGTGGATAATACAACAGACGGCCCGGGGTCGTCTCGAGCTGTGGACGGAGCCTCCTCAACGTTGCCTCCTCTTCCTCTCCTTCTTCTATCTTCGTAGTGCTGACTTCTGACACGAGTCAGCTCTAAGTCTAATTCTCAGATCTTCCGCAGCATTCTATTCGTCTAAGCCGCGTCTATTTTGTGGTATCTCTCATCGCCGTCTTTCATCTAAAGTCTTGTGTCTAGGCGTTGGTCGGCTTGAACGTCATCGTCTCAGCACCCTCCTTGTAAGGCACTCCGAGCTCGAATAGCTTGACGATCACGTTTCGGAAGTCAGTGAAGAAGGCGTCGTTGTCCTTGGCGTACTTCTGGACCCAGGGCTTCATCGCCTTGTCCTGGATGAGGGCGTAGTCGGCAGGAAGCATCATCAGGGACTTGTTCGAGTCCTGGTACTGTCGTGGGCCATCCCACTTGCGAATGGACCACTTCTCATCGAGGAGCAAGCGGTAGTAGTCGTTCGTAAGGACGGTAGGGGAAAATGTCCAGGGGCCATCAAAGCCACTGCGGTCAGTGTGGCATCGGCCGAGAGCGTGAGCACCAGCGAGGGCAACGATTTCCTGGTCGTTGAAGCCCATACGGTAGAAGATGCCTCGCAGGTGGTCAGAGCCCTTGGCACCATCGGGAAGACGTCCATCAGGAGTGCAGGCGGCGGCGGCTCCATCGACGCGACCAGGTCGGTAAGGGATCTCGGGCCCTTGCATTTCCTGGATGGCGCAGACGCCAGCGAGGATCCAAAGATCCGAGTAGCTGATCCAGGGGAACTTGGCTGTGAGGCAAGTGTTAGCATCTTTTCTTCTCAACACACAACATCATTCTGCGAGAGATGAAGATTTGCAGAGCGTAACAGCCGACAGCATCATTGAGGCTGCAAACGTTCGAAAACTGAAAACTCACCCTTCACAGGTTCGAGGAAGTTGCGGGCATGGGTCAAACCAGCGTTCGCACCATGGTCAGCTTCGGGGGCAAATCGCATGGTGGCGCCATTGCTACCACCGGTGTTGGTCTCCTTGTCATAAGTGCCAGAAGCGTGCCAGGCGAGGCGAACGAGGACAGGGCCGTAGGACCCATCGTCGTAGTCGTCCTTCTCCTCAAGGCGCTGGGCGATCTCGTTGTAGACCTTCTGGAAGTCTTCCTTGGTGGGGTTGAAGACCTTGGGAGTAGCAGAGCCGCCTTGGGTGTAGAAGTAGTAGCCACCAGCGCCGACGATAGCAGCCCCCGCGGCGTACAGCAGAGGGGAGGTGCTGGAGGACCGGGGAGGCTCAGAAGAATAGAAGCGTCGGCCACCCTGACGGAAAGCTTGGCGCGAAGATGTCGAGAAGGTGTTTCGGGCAGTCGTGCGCAGAGCTGCGCGGGCGAACTGGCGGGATACGGTTGAAGCGGCCATCTACGGAAAAAGAAGTCAGCTTCGGGGATTGTTGATTTCGGGGGGTAATGACAAGAGGCAATGCGGGTCAGGAGGCATGTGGAAGGTGACTTACATTGACGATGAAAAGAGAGATTCCGGTCAAGGAAAGAGAGGCAAAGGTTGACGAAGAGAGTGAGAAGGGAAGAAGAAGGAAAAAAGACGACCTATGTTGATGTTGGAAGAGAGTGAGAGAAAAAAATCAAGAGTCCAACAAGGGAAGCCCGAAAGAGAGCCGAGATAGAAGGCGAGAGTCAGGGTCGGCTTCTTAACAATTTGTATGCTCCCATTGGTGGCAAGGTCGAGACCCTTTTTTTTTCTTTCTAATACTAAAAGTACTTTCTCTGCTGAGCTACCAGGCAGCCCAGGCAGCCCAGGCTACCCGAACCGTATCACGGTGTGGACCCTGGATTACGGAGTACTCGCACCAAGTCCAAATGACGCTACTATCACACTAACCGGTGGCCGAACGCTTAAGCAATATCGAATTGAATGCCAAATGCAGATACCAGATACTTCGATCCATGGGATATTTCGCGCTAAAGATCGACACTCACATCGAGGCGAAGCCATAACGTACCTACATATCCAGGTACCTAGCTAGTGGTTTCGACAGCCTTCTCGAAAGAGGTCAAGCCGTAGACGGATGGCGATAATCTATCTACCAGCAGGATCGCGAGTTAGGTAACTTGACGTCGCGGGAGAAATATACACCCATAATTTATAAGCATAAGCAGCCCGTTTGTTGTCCCAATCCAAAACTAGATCGCCTCCCGACATCCCGACATCGTTCGAGTCCTGAGAATACCAATAAGAAAGAAAGCCTGCGGTCTCGGCGCCCGCCGCGAGCTCATCATCTACCTATCTATCACATCAGCCTTATCTTTTTATCTTTTTTTCTTTTTTCTTGTCCGATCTATGCACCTTTACCTTTCATCATGCCACCACACCTTACTAATATCACTCCACCGGTCAGAATCATAGAAGGCAAAAAATGAATAGAAAAAAAAAAGAGAGAGAGAGAGAGAGACGAAGAATGCGGAGTGTTCCGCAGAAAGCAAAAGCCCGACTTCCTACCTACCTACCTTAAGTACCCAGCATGGATCTCCTCGGAATGCCTTGCGCGACCACGCGTTTCATACGCCAATGCACACGGGATTAACCCAGATAGTGTAGGTTCTCATGCAAATGGCCACGGCCAATGAGAATGACTCGAATGTGAAATACAGTACCACTTTATCGCCGCGTTCGGAGCCCGTCGGTTCGGAAAGAGCCTCGCTTACCCGCCCGTACCGACCCCTGATTCTTTTACTGTCTCCAGGTACCTTGGCTGCTTGGGTACATGGACAGAACTGCATCTCACTCCAGATGTGGGCACAAAGTAGTCCTCTGTCTCCTTCTGGACGTTCGGGTGTCACCAGATGAAATCCTCTGCTCCCTGTACACAAACTCTATTCTAATATATAGTACTTATTTGAGCGAACCACACATTTGTGTTCTGCCCCTTCGAAGGTACAGAGAAGAAAACAAGTTCTCTACAACAAGTAATAAAACACAATATTCATGAACAACACATCGTTGCTAGTCGTATGAGCACAGAGGCTACGTTTTGAAGCGTGTCTTTCGTCCGACAACTCGAAAAGGGACCTGGTCGCATTCCACACACTCATTCTTTCAAATGGTTTTGTCGAAATAGTGTAGCTCACCTGAACGCCTATTCCTATTATTGCTCTGAGCCTCTTTATACCTCGCGAGAGCTGGATTACGCCGATAGACGCGCCAGCAGTCGATGTTCCCATATGAAACCCCCGCCCGTATCTTCAGCCGTAGAACGAGCAAGATATTCTTCACCCGTCACCATGAATGGAGCGCCTGGCTATGACTGGTAGCCTACAGTCAGATAGCTCATAGTCTAGTACATGAGCTGGCATCTGCCTTTCGCCGACCCTGACTCGACCCGTCTTTACTGAAAGGGCACCGTACCCTGGGAATTCGGGTCAGGCACCGCATGATACTCATAGTATGTAGGGTATCTGCTCTCGCCTTGAGCCCTCATGGCTTCGTCTAATGGGGTTCGCGGAATGCCATCCTTGACAGCACCCCTGTCGAGGACTGACAGCGACGCCGGGCTATAACACTCGTCAGCAATCTCATTGGGTTATGGCGTACGTAAATCCAACATACCCGTAAATTTCACGATCTACCGTGAGGAACTGTTTCATCGCATCCTTGCCACCCCTCTCTTGGAGATATGCGAGATAGGTCAAGTATAAATCTTTCTTGGCCACAGTCGAAATACGGCTCTTTGTCAACAGCTCCTCAAATATATGCTTCACCCGCTCCGCATGCTGCGGTTCGACTTCCAGGTTCGTGGATTGTTCCAGTTCAAATTCGAGCCACTTTTGCCAGAAGTGACGACTATCGGCATACCATTGTACCATCTCCTCGAAGACAGTTCTTGCTTCCTCTGCTGATCCTTTGATCTTCCACAGTAGGAATGCCCACTGTGTCACGAGGACTGCTTTCGTGAATATGTTCACCTGGTGATCATTGATTTGCGCCTTGAGGATTTTGATTGCAGCCTCGAATCCGTTCTGGCGCCTCTCCAGATTAGCCCAGGAAACGATCGCTTCCACGCAATCGGGCAGTTTCATAAGAATGGCCTCGTGTATATCTCGCGCCACACCGATCCGCCCGCACGATTCCTCGAAATAGGCGAATTGCAGTCTAATACCAGGACGACTGACAGGCACGAAGAGCGTAGCAGCCCTCATATAAATATGCCGAACCTCTTCTTCCTTGCCAGATTGCGCAGACATCCACCGAGCGTACCGAAGCCAGAATTCGTCATAGAGGGCACAAGTGATAATACACCGTTCGTAGAGAAACGTGGTCCGAGCGAAGTCGCCTTCAGCTTCTTCGAAATCCAGATATTTGCGCCAGTTCACGATTTGTGAGCTCTCCAGTTCCGTTACGTGGAAGTAGGGGCGCTTGATCTCAGATTCGTATGTCCAACGCTTTGTCGTCTCCTCCTGAGTTCGCTGGAAAACCTCGTAGTAGTGACTATCGATCTTGGCACGAATATCCCGTTCAACTTCAAGCTCGGTCCGTGCCATGCCACCGTAAGCAGCAGCCTCGGCGTCCACTTCGGACCGGAACTGAGCAAGCGTAGCTGCAGGCACTAGTTCATCGATCGGACGACTATGCGCAAGTTGCCGGAAACGCTCAAAGTAGCGGGCATATTGATGCATTGGTATGTAGATGACTCGTTGGAGAATGGCAAATATTTTATCATGGGCCTCCTGTCGCTCTTCATACTCGATGTACTTGTCCCAGAAGGGGTGGGCAAGGAAGTCGAGTCCGGCGCATGTGGCAGCTCGCTCAAAAAGTCTGTATTGCACGGTTAGCAAAGACGGACAGCGAGGAGGAGTCGGGGGTGCGAGGCTAGGTGGGAGTGCAAATACAGGGAATGAAACTGTGGTCAAAGCAACTGTCCGAATCTTGAGTAGTCCGTCCCTGAGTAGAATACGACGTGCAAAAGGCTGGAGGCCAGGATAAGATCTGTGCGAAACCCATCGTCTGGCAGATTTTTGTGAGAAAGTATCCAACATGACAAGGATGTTGTTGGCATCTCTCACCGTGGAAGGCTCTAATAGTCGTGCAAGATGTCTTGTAGGTGGTGTTGGGGACCGGTAGGCAGTCTTGCGCTGCTGACACTGATGCTGATGTTACGGGGAAGGAAAGCTCCAGTCTCTCACTTACTCTCTGACCAGATGAGGTGTGTGTGTAGTCTCCATCTTAAAGGAACAGTAGGAAGCCCACAGATCGACACAATTGGTGACGCTTGCGCATCCACGCTCATAGATCATTTCCGCAGACTCGGGACCTGAGATATTGAACTCCAGGTCGGCATACTTCTTCCAATAACCGAACAGCAGAGGAAATTTGAGGAGGAACCGATCATAGACATCACGGAGCGTAGCAAGTGCCTGGGGGCTGGAATTCCGGTTGAGGCCGCCTTCTTGGGCTTCGCAGGCGCGCACGAGTTTCTCCCATGACTCAAAATTGTCGGTGTCGGCTTCCTGTTTCATACACCATCAGATTACGTCGGGGTACAATATTGGAATTAGAAAGGTTCTCGGATGATATGTACTGACCACTTCCTCATTCAGCTTCTTGATCTCGGTGTTCTCCTCATCGGGGGCGGAGAATTGACTGAAGTCGGCCATGTCTAGGTTGATGCGCCTGGGGGATGATGAAGAGTCAAGACAGAGGTATAAGTTTTTCAATGTATGCTTGATAGAGTTTTCGATAGAGAACTCCGGCGGCGTACTCGAATAGTATACAAGTATACAAAGAATGAAAGTAAATGGATGATGGAGAATCGGGAATTGAGGAGATGAATGCGCGTCAGGGTTGACGCAGATGCGGCGGCAGTGGTCGAAGTCGCGACAAAGCTGATGGTGTGGGAAGGGAAGATTGGCAGATCAGCAAGCACAAGGCTGGGGATGCAAAAGTAAGAATAAAATCCAGGCAGCGGCGCAGCCACAGAATCATCCAACTTGATTGGATGCAGATGCCGGGTATGGTGGAGCGGGTGGTGGGGCGGGGGGGCATGCAAGCTACTATCAGGTACCTAGGTACCTAGGTATATATATGCTGTAAGTACATGAAAGTAAGTACCTATTTATGAGGTACTGTCTCTGCCCGAATTGAATAAGATAAGAAGAAGGAATTGTCATGAAGAGAGCTGAGCTGTTGTCGTAGTTGTTGTAATATTCAACTTTGAGAGGTGGCAGATTAGAGCTGATTTTCAGATTTCAAGGTGGGCAGTTTTCAGGGGAACTACTTCGTACAAAGTACGAAGTAGATGCGATCAAATGGAGCAGGTGGCAGGGGTAAAGATTCCGACTGCCTGACCTTGACAATCAGACAATTGAACAAGAGCAGATGGTCCGTGCGATATACTCCCGTCGATTCAAGGTTGCATTTTAGGTCGCAACCATGGATTCAAGCAATCGATGGCACACGCTGACACGTTGCTGAGTGCATCCATGGATACCTACATGTGTAGGTACCTATCCAAGATCCGCTAGACCCATGAATACAGCTGTTCATTCAACCTTTCTTCTTATGCTATCAAGATGCTTCATGCAGTACACCAAGATCGTTGCTCACCTCTCTAATATTCGACAAGTACATACATGTCTCTTGGTTAGTCCCTGAAGCTCCGTCTAGGTATGGACGAGACCAAGAAAGGTTCTGGTAGCCCGACATACTTTGAACGTGCTTAGGGTCGAGCTGCAGCTTTAGAAGTCAGGCAAAAGCAATGAAGTAGAAGATCTGATTTCGGAAGTAGAATACGCGTTCAGTCTGGAACTTATGGAACTGCGACGCGTCGTTCAGAAAGTGGCAGACTCACAGGCGTCAAAGTCACGTGTACATACCAATTCGGGGTTCAAGCTAACAGAGGTTGAAATTTCAAGCATGGATCCACTCTAGCTTCCCCAAAAAAATATTTGCATCTCAATACTTACACTCAGCAAACCTCGTACAGTACACATCAACAAACACCAACCTTAGATCCTGGTATCATTCTCGCAACCCGGTAACAACTCGCTTTCGTGTGAAGAAAAGTTCCCGGTATATATATCAGCAGCTCATACCAAAGTTGGTGAAGGGATTTGTTCGCACCAGAGATGTAGCAGGTCGATTCATCCCCATTACCGTCACCTCGACCTTCATCAACGCAGATACATGGTAGGTATTAGGTTCGCCAGTCAGAAGGGCGTAGTATAGATAAACACTCCCTTTGTCTCTCATGATCCTTCTTGGTCTCTCTTTTTCCTCTCTTTTCTCGACCATCCTTCTCCCCCGCACAGGTTCCAACCCAATCATCCTTCAAGTAAAGCAAGTGCTTTCCATCGAGCCCCAAGGACCCCGGGGACCAAAAAAAAAAACACAAAAAGCAGGCCGGTGATGATATCACATCAAAACAAATTTTCAATGATAGGAAGAGGGATATCCATATCATATGGAAATGATCATAACTGTATAATCTGAGGCCTTTGCTTTCCTTTCCCCTTTTCCTCCCTTGCTTACCTTATCTACCTACCTAACCCCCCCTGATTATTATGTTTCTCTGTTGTCCAATACATCCATCATCTTGCGGTTACGGAGAATCTTTAAACCCTTCTTGCCCGGCGCATCTCACCATCATGTTTTCCAACCCACCTACCCGATCAATGCTCACCAATCCGACCTTTAGCAATCAGATATAAGTTGAGTAGAAAAAAACAGATAAGAAACAAATTATCGTACTCTTATTCATTTTGCGTAAGAGATCAAAGTAAAGGAAGAAAAATGTGCAGGGGGGAGGGGGGATAGTCAAGACTACTCCACACGACTCGAACCCCAACGGTTCCTAAAGGGAATTCTTCACTAGGAGGAAATCCAAGATAAGGGATCAAAGTTTTCCAGCTACTCTGCTCTCTCTAGACCCTCTCTGATGTTTGCCGTTATATACCTAACATACCTACCTAGCTAAGTACAGTAGGTAGGTGCAAGATTGCTGGGCAGTCAGTATATCTATGCCGACTATCTTCCGGGGACAATGAAAGCAGACTACATGCAATGTTATTCAAGCCATGAGCGGCAAGCCTGCATGCAGAAAGTTCCTACCTACCTGCCTACCTGCGGAGATTAGGTACCTGACATGCGGTCGCGAGCATAGCACATAGTCCTACATATATATATATATATGTGGTCGGGGTTCAAGTATCGCGATCCCTCTCTACATTAGGTATGCAGATCACATGCCGTCCCCTTTCCCCTTCTCTTTGGAAGCAAGCAATACACATCTGCACGTAGTCAATCGAGCTCTCACACTCTGTGGGAGCCTTAGTAGGACACACAAGGCAGCCACACTTTCATAGAATAAGGCCTCTCTATGTTGGTAGTCACTACCGCTTACTCGATCCACTGGTGATACTTCAGGGGTTCACCCTCAAGCATATGCGCATGCAAAAGAGTCTGAAGTCCTGGAAGACCCCCGGAGTACTCTGAGATGTGAGAATCAAGTGGAAACACAGTTTGTAAATATAAGGTAATAAAGTTGTTAGCGGGCGGGCGCGCGGGTGGTCGGTCGACCATCTAAAGACAAGCTACCCTCAAGTCTCATAGACTATTCTTTCTATCTATACCTAATCATACAAGAAACACGATACCGTCAAGCCCACCCAAACAATACATGTATGTAACCCGCTGTATCGTAGAAGGACAATCATCTCCGTCCTGCCCTAGAAAAAAGAAAACTCTGGGAAAGAAAACAATACAAACGCTGGATGTCTAAGGGGTATTGAGACCTAAGAAATCCCATGACGAATACTCCTGTATCCATGTCCCGATGTCGAAATTCCAGCAAAGTCGCTTTAAGGCACGATGTTCACCGATGCCATATATACAAGACCAGGCTCGCCAACGACCGACCGTACCCGGTCCCCTGGCCACCGGGTCCAAAGGCAGAGACCTACTGGACTTGACAAGGTTGCGAGGGCCACCGTTCGGGTCATCGTCGTCTGAATCATCTTCATTATCTTCAGCGTCATAAGCTGAACACCCGTTGCTGTAACGCCCCAGAAATCACGTCGAGGATAGCCATACTGTTGAGCTTGGCCCCCACACGATCAAATACTTGACACCAACCAGGTTAGAATGCCATCAGGACGATGAGGATGGATTTAGGGGGGCTGCTTACATCGCCTCCACCAACGCCCGTTTGGGGGGACAGCGTCGCCTGTACCTTGCTGAGCTTGGACTCCATCGTCCACACCATTCTCCGAGGTGCCCGTGGGCGCAGTATCCGATGGTGGTGATACAGGCTGGCTGTCTATTGGTAATGGTTGGGCGTCCCTTGACGTGGACTCGACCTCATCTGATACCTGCGGCGGATGACGATCCGAGAAATTAGACCCAACTTCTGCTCGGTCCGATGTCGACGAGGTATTGTCTCCTACGCCTGCCGAAAGATTGATGCCTGATACAGACTGCTAATCGTTCTCTTCTGACTGCTAATCATCATGAGCAATTTCTTTGCCTTTGGAAACTCGAGCAGCTCCTTTGCCTTTGAAGAATCGAGTGAATTTTTTGCCTTTTGAGGATGGGGCCTCGGAGTTGACCTGCTGATGATCGCCTGGTACGTTAGGTTCCTCCTTACCTGAAGCGCTTTCAACTTCCAATTCCTTTAGGGAGTCATCAGAGGATAATGACCAGTCTTTGAGAAATTGCGCGACTTTCGCGCGCGTGTTTCTTGGTTTTGGTGCATGAAAACCCGACTGGTGTTTAGACCTCATGACTCTGGGTGCGTGTATCCATGGAAATCGTTCCGCGAGTTCCCTCTTCCTGGAATACCACCACTCTAGTCCTGGGGTTGGGGTCCCACGGTCTGGGTGGTCTTTTGGAGAAGTCTCTGTGCCCTGCGGAGTCTCGCTGCGGTTGCATCGATGGTCAGCTTAGGTTTCCTTCGCTCATCATCACTTGATGCTCCGAGCGTCTCAACTGACCCTGTATCACCTGTATCATCATCCCTCCCCCCCGCGGGATTACTGGGACGACGGGACGGTGATCCAGTATACATCTTGGTGGTATCTCGGGGAGCGGCGACGAGACGGATATTTCTCCTCGAGAAGCGGTTGCGAAGATGAGATAGTGCTGCCGAAGAGCGTTTTTTCAGGTGCTTCTTGGCGTTGTTGACAGTCTTTGATAGACTAGGCCTGGAAGGGGGCTTGTCTTCATTCCAAGACCTCCACCAGTCTATTTGTAAATGGCAACCAGGGCATTCAGTAGGCTGAAAGCGATATATGTCAGATCTCTTGAAAGAGTTTTTCTGCCGATCGATCACCGGTACGTCAGGATCCAAGCGCGCTACTGACGGGTCCTCATGCACCGTAATGATATCCGTGGCAGTCCCAGGTGCTGGTAGCTTCGGTTGCAGGGTGTTGGGTACCGAACATGCACACCATAGGGCTTCACTGGAAACGATCTCGTCAAGCCAGATCTCGATCTTGGTCACCAACCTGCTGTGGGTAGGGGGTGATGGAAGAGGCTCTGGGGGCGTTAAATATTCAGCTGAGGCGCTACCCACCATCTGACCTGGCGATGGAAAAAGTATTGTCGGCGAGATCGTTCGGACGAGCCTAGGCAGTCTCAAAGGTGTCCGGGTAGCCTGAGCAGCCCTCGAGAAAACTCTAAGAAGCGAGTGGTTTTGAGACGACCTGTGGCCGTGGAAGCTTGTGACGACGGCTCGAAGTCGGAAGCAATGTCGAATCTCGTCAATTCCGCCCGGACAATGATTTCAAGGCACCAAAAATGATAAATGATGGTAACGAGAATATACGATGACCTCTAATGTTGGATCCCGAAATAACAACAGTCCGACAATGTAGCCGAAGACACGGACCATAATACGAATACCCGTGGACGGGACGCAAGTCAAAGACGGAGAGAGTTCAGCTAGGCCAAAGTTACTTTATGGCAGGTAGTGGCATTCATCCAAAATGTTCGGGTTACGACATGCATACAGTATACAGTATGCATGTGTGTAGTCGAGATAGCGGCTTCTCTTTGGTGAGGCCTTCTTTGCAGGTGCTGGGTGCAGATTTCATCACAGAAATGACACTCTTTCGGAGATGAGTCTGGGCAGGGGGTATGTACTTATGCAGACACATATGTACTTATATAGGTATTCATATTAATAATAACTACATATATCAGGGCTTCGCCACGGCCCTTCGCAAGCTATAAGTGTCAAATTGCAAGGTCAATTATATATATATTCTTCTTAATGCTTAATTTAAAGTTATAATAATATAGCCATATATATATATAAAATCTTCTTAAAATTAGGGTGTTTAAAGTGGCTTATAAAATTAATTATTTAATATACCCTTTAAATAATAGCTAAATAATAATTATTATTTAATATTTTAAATTATATTTTTAAAATTTATCCGATAATTAGTTAATAACTTTTATTATAATTTTAAATATTTTATATATTAATATAAACTATTAAAAACCTTTAAAAATTTTCTTTTAAACGTTTAAATTATTAAATTTAATATATAAATATTATAAAAAAAATATAATTAAATATTATAAAACAAATATCTTTTAATTTAATATTTAAATATTATAATTTATTATAACTTTTTAATATTAAAAATTATTATAAACCCTAAAAATTATTATAAACCCTTTATATATATTTTTTATATTTTTATAACTAATAAAAAAGAGTATAAATTATAAAAGCTTTAATATATTTTATATAATTTTAAAAAATATAAATTTTTATTATTATTTTAATTAATTATAAATATATAATTAATTTAAAATAAAAATTATTTATAAATAACGCGCTTTTAATTATAATAATATAATAAAATTATAAAATATAAAATTAAAACTTCGAGGGTTTAAATTGCTTTAAAAATATAAAAAAGCATTTAATAAACGTTTAAATAATTAAAAAATTATAAACTTATAATAAATTATAATTATAATAAATATAGCTATTATAATAATTATAATAATTATAATAATTATAATAATTATAATAAACCTTTTTTTTAAATAACACTTTTTTTTATAAATATTATAATTTATATAATTTTATTATTAATTTCTTAAATTTTTTACTTTTAACCCTTTTATTTTTAAGCCTTTTATTTTTAAATAATTTTATAAATTAATCCGCTTTAAAATATAATTAATAAAAATAATATAAAAACATTATAAAAAAGCTTTAATTATTATTATTTGCTTAAAACCTTAATTATTTAATAAAATATATTTTTTAAATTATATTTTTATAATATATAAAAATTATAATAAATTAAAATCGCGCTTTAAACTTTTTTATTATTTAATTTATTATAATAAAATTTATTAATAATTTATCGTTTTATTTATTATAATTATTTTTTTATTATTTATCTTTTATTTTATTATTTATTTTTTAATTATCGATATTTTTATTAATTATTTTTAACAAATTCCTTTTTTTAATTAATATTTCGATATTTTAAAAATTTATTTGCTTTTTTTAGCTAAAAAATTTTTTAAAAAATATTTTTATATATTTATCTATTAATATTTTTATATTTAATATATATATTATTTTTATTTATTTAAATTATATTATTTTTTTAAGCTAATAATTATAAATATTAATATATTTTAGCTTTATTTTTAAAATAAATAGCTTAATATTTATTAATTATAATATTTATTTATTATTATATTATATTTAAAAAAATTTTCAGTTTAATTTTATATTTAATTTATTAAAAAATTTTAATATAAATATTTCTTTTTTTATTATATACGTTAATAAAAATAGTTTTATTTTTATTACTAATATAATAATTATATTTTATTTATTAATTTATTAATTTATTAATCTTTTAAATAGCTTTATAATATATATTTATAAGTTTTTTTTATTTAAAAAATAATTTATAAATAAAATATTACTTTAAATTTTATAATTATTATTACCTTTTAATTTAATATATAATAACGCGTACCTTAAAAATAGCTAATAATTTTATTAATTATTATTATATATTTTTTATTTAAATTAAAATTAAATTTAACTAATTTTAAAATTATAAAAATAATATTAAAATATATAATAATTATAATATATAAAATAGCTTTTATTTTTTATTAATATTTTTTTATAAATTTTGAATATATTTATTTATCGTTTAAAAACAACTTTTTTTTATTTATAAACATTATTAAATATATTAAAAATATATTTTTATATGATTTTTAACTTTATTTATATAATTTAATTAAAATAATTAAATTAAGCGTTTATTATAATTTTTAATAATTTAAATATTAAAAAACCACTATAATTTATATATTTTTTTTAATATTATAAACCTTTTTAAATACGTTTATAGCTTA